>VSWD01000005.1:89931828-91131828 GCA_033119305.1 Pinctada imbricata
CTTTCACATATATAACGGGTTCTTGAATTTTTTGTCACATAATCCAGAAATTATGTGTAAGGGGGGGGGGGGGGGGGGGGTTATATGCACATACATGTTAAACTAAGGGCAAAATATAGGTGCATGGAACGCAATAACTTGAATATGTGTCAACAGATTTTCATGATATTTGTACATTGTGATCAGACTTTGAAGAGGAAGCCGCCTTTCGATTTTAAGGTTCATCCGATTTGTCCTTATGGAGTTATGGGACTTAGATATTTTGGTGTTGTGAAAAAAATCCCAACGGGCGTATCTTGCTGCGTGAGCGTAGGCTTTATTATTTGATGTATTCGTATACAAAATTTCATTTCAATATGTGAATTCATTCCAGAAATAGTGGACGGAAACGCTTTTATTTGGGTATTTTTCTAAGTCCAAGAGGCAAAACTCTGTCAAAATTTTTTCGGACTAGATTTTCATTTGATGTATCTGTATACCAAATTTTCGTGTACATTTTTCTTTGGTAGGAAGTGTTCGATTTGTTAATCAAACATTTCTTTGACTACAATATTTGTGATGAAATATTTCTTCCAGCATAATATTTATTCCTTGGAACTTTTATCATATAACATTTTTTCCCAAGAACTTTTATTATGTATCAAAAAATTCCAAAAGGAAATTTTATTATGTAATGAATCTTCCATGATCATAATAAAAGTTCTCATGCCATGGAAAATATATTATATAACAAATATTCCATCTGGATTCTTTTAATGTTCATAATAAAAGTTCTTATACTAGTGCCATGGAAAAATCTTGTAGAACAAAAATTCCAATAAGGATTTCATATATGCGCATAATAATTGTCACTGGAAAAAATATTATAATGTACTTATTCAGAAATAGTATTCAGAAGAAGAAATAATAAATTTCAAAAGTCATATACTGTACAGTGTATTACATCTGTACAGCTTGAAAATTTGATGCCTACGTACATTATTTGAATGATACAGATTTCTTCTTATAGCTGAGTGATGTACTTGTAGAAAAAAAAGTATTAATATTATTATAATAAAATTGAAAAGGTAAATGTCCATTCAACAGAATTTTTGTTATGTAATATCTATTCCTGTATGCTAACGATATTACTGTAATCATTGACATGTTTGAATCATGAGAACATATCCCTAAATCAGTGCTATTTATGTGTTTGAAGCATAGAAGGAAAATACATTATGCATGATACTCACATATAATATTTCTTCTGTTTGAAAGAAAATTATTCCTTTTGGGTAAGTGAAAAAAGAGTAAAACATCGACAATTTTCATAATATATATCTATATAGACGTAAACATTATTATGAAAATTGATGATGTCTTACTCTTTTTCACGTACCGAAAGGACAGTGGAAAAAGTATCATGGACAAGGAAAAAATATTCTATAACAAAAAATCCTGGGAATTTTTATTATAATAATAAACCTTCCAGGATGAAGAAATATTATGCGGAAGAAAAGTTCATTCACATATTCATTGGATATGACCTCGCACGAAAACATTTTCCTTCCTTTTTACCTTTTCCCCTCTGATTTAACATGTGTTTACAGTGGCGGATCCAGAGTGGCAAGCGGGGGGTTGTATCGACCCAAAGGGTCGAATCGAGGCACGAAGTTCCGAGCGGGGGAGGGTACGAGAGGGATTGCCCCCTCCTGTAGGTGGGGGTCCGGGGGGCCTCCCCCGGAAAATTTTTGAAAATATGGAATAAAATGGTGCATTCTGGAGCACATTTTCTCCTTACCTTCTCGAATATTCAGACCATTTTTTTCCACTCAATTTATGTGGTTAATAAAGATTTCTAAATAAAATAATTTCTCCTTGACTGCTGGCAGGCACGAAGCCAGGGTGTTTTCGATGTAGACGTCTATAGAGAAGGGTTGGACCAAGAACTTCAGCTGTCCGGGGGCACAGACACTTTTTGGGGGATGATTTGCGAGGCCCGAAGGGTCAAATTGGGACAGTATGGAAATATGTTACCCATCCCCTTGAAGGGGGTCCCCGTGAAAATTTTGAAAAAAATGAAGCAAATTGCTGACCTCTGGAGCGTTTTTGAGCTGAATTTAGATGGGATAACGCTTATGATTCGATGTCAACAGACAATGAACCGTATCTAAGATGAAGAAAACTTGAGATGTGAACATGACATTCCCTAAATACTTAAATATGTACGTCCACATAAAGTCGATCTTTCCAATCGACCGCTCGCACTTTGTTAGCGATCGTTGTATCATGCGCTGATACAGCATTTTTGGTCAGAGGGGGTCCAAAATTTAAGGAAGTCTACCTTTTATGTAGGATCATACATATCGGTGCACATGATGGGGAGGGGGCAATTTTGTTAGCTTTCCTTTCACGTTTATTTTCATGAAGAATAGGCGAGCGTAGCGAGCCAGAATTTTTTTTGATTTGTATTGATTCGATCGAGATGATTATTTATAACATTGAATATTTCACTCCTTATATCGGCGAGCGGAGCGAATTTCATGAGAATAAATAGATAAGAGATGTGTCATTTTCCAAATAATCAGACATCTTAAAATGACAAAACCTTGAAAAAGATGAAGGAGGTTACATCCTATGAAGTAAGGGACTGTTCAAAATATGAGTTCCTGAGACCCAAAACAAATATATAAAATTACTTAGTATGAACAATTGATAATAATTAAGGAATTTTGCAGAAAATATAGTTTTGTATTTGTAAATGGCGAGCGAAGCGAGCCGAAATTTTAGGTTTCAAAGCCCTTTATGCATTTTAGGCCCATTTCAATTAGAAATGGGCCAAAGCTGGACCCCACCTCCGAAAATCTCAGGGGGGGGGGGGGGGGGTTCCAGACCCCCGTCCCCCCTCTGGATCTGCGCATGGTTGGGGGGGGGGGGCGCTCTCCTTTTCTTTCGCGAGACGATGTGGACGTTTTTGCGTACAAATGTACGCCTGGCTTCGCCCCTGGCTTGTTGATTTGTCCTTGCTGTAATATGTATACTTAGAATATTGGTACGATATCGAGTAAAAAAGTGTTGAGTATCATTGGGTTTTGGCTTTGATGTGAATGCTTAATTATAGGCCCCCGGAGTATATTCGAGCTATATACAATGTTAAATATTTGCCCATTCTTCAAGTTATTTCAAAGTATGTTTTTAACAAAATTTGTAGATGACAAAAATACTCAAACCGGGTATTTGAGGACAAAAACGTGTAGGTTTCGATCCCCGTACCATTTACATTGATTGTTTGACACACGTACATGTTTTGCAAATTATTTGAACATGTTCATATTATAGTATTTGTTAATGTTAATTTTCGTAAAATAAACAGAAAACCCCCTCTGCGACGTACATTACAAAACATTCGCGTTTGTCTGTACGAATCCACAAATATGCCAATTGATACGGTATCGAATCGATATGCGATAGAATGTATCAGAAAAATTTTGTAAATTTTGTTTCAAAATAGTGAATTCTGGTGGACATTAAGCAATTTTTTATTGCTCAGTTTTCAGGGTTTTTTCCGAGTGTTAATGTTACTAAAAAAAAATTGGGAAACCAGGGGGGAGGGGGTTTCCCGAACCCCCCCCCCCCCCCCCCAAACCCCCCCTAATTCCGCCCTTGGTTTATAGTCGAAAAAATGAATATATTAATTCATGACTTTCATCTTGAAGTGTAATTTTCCGGGAATACGCAACCAGACACAGACTCAGTATACTGTACTGTAGTCCTCGATGAAAATGAAAGTAGCAGGTACGTCGTTCGAGCAGTCCAGGTATTTTGTATGTAAGAATACTGCAGATCAAGCAATATGTCAGAAGTTCAAACATAATTTTTAGATTAAGACGCATCCTTTTAAGAATGAATGTACGCATCAGCTGTACTGTATCGTATGAGAGGAATATTGTGACAGGCGGAATGGAAAATGTGGCCGGTCCGGGAATCGAACCACTAACAACTTTCAATGCTCCTCAGATCTATGAATAATTAGGGTTCACGTGATCCAGGCTGACGTCACAGCTCTGAAGCGGTACAAATCTAGCCTTCCAGATTTCAGCGAATCACGACATGCGCAATATAAATAGAAGTGGGAATTCCACTCGAATTAGATGCGCAGTGACTATATTTAGAAAGAAGGATTATTTTTTGACCTGCACGTGAAAACCCGATTGAAATCGGTTTAGTTCTTGAATTAATGGGGGTGGCGTAGCTCAGTTGGTAGAGCGCTCAGTACGTCGACTCGTGCCCAGTGAAGCATGCGACTGACCAGCATCGAATCCGACGAGCGCCAGGTGGAGGGACAATTACCAACTTAGAGCCTCGCCAGGTGTTGTGGGCTAACACCTTGTATATAGCCAAATAACCCCAGCCTAGTCTTCCGGAAGGGACTATAAATGGGGGTCCCGTGTCTCGGATGGGCGTAGGCACGTAAAAGAACCCTCACTGCTTCGGGTGGGTCCGTTGCATAGGTCAAAATTCCAACATACAGCTTACGTCTTCGGACGGTACGCCTAGTAGAGGCGGAATCTATGACTGAACTGAACTGAACTGAACTGAACTGTGATTTTTGGAAAAAAATTAAAGTTGATTTGTTCCATTTTGATTTTGGAACACATTGATTACATTTCAACTAGGATTTCTTAATATCTGTGAGGAAACAAGGTATTTCATTCACATTTTCTGATCGAATATCCTCTGATCTAGCGACTGACGTCTGATTTTTCTCGAGTCTGTCCCTGTTTCTCAGAGTCTTTCGACTTTTATGTTGGCAATCGGCGGTGAAATTCAGTAAATTTCGCCATTTTGAACGGTATTCCATCCTCGGTGTGCCTTTCTTAGTTGATGATACATCGATTTCAGAAGGAATGTTCCAGAGATAAAAGACTAAATATGATATGAAAACGTTCAAATACTATTTTTTCTGCCAAAAATGTATTTAGAATAAACGTAGAACTTAGTAAAGACTATTTGCAGAGTAGATATGCATGGAGGATCGAGGAGGGGGGGGGCTAGTCCGACTTGCAGACCTACGACCTACGAAAACCTACGAAAAAACAGATAACACCGTCGTAGGTCTGCAAGTCGGACTAGGGGGGGGGGGCACATTTTATGCTTTAGAATGATTTTGAAAACGAGTTGAATCTTAGGTACATAGGAGACCTGGAAATATATTTTTAACACTGAATAATTGAATCTGGAAAGGGGTCAACCTCCAACACTTTGGGGGGGGGGGGGGGCTAGGTGTTTTTATTTAGTTTTTTTTTCTATAATAATTCCATCCTCGTTTATATTTCATATTTTATTTATAAAAAAATGTGCTTTCCACACTTCCTGAAGATGAAATAACATTTTCATACTGTCTATTAGATCAAGAAAAAAATATGAGGAAGAAGAAGAATCCGCCATTGTTGTTTTGATTTCTGTTGATATACAAGGCCTGCGCATGCCCAGAGGCGAAATGATGCAATAGTTCTGAGGTGCTTACTTTGTTAAAGGAAAGTTGTTAGTGCGAACCCGAGACCTTCTGCTTACAGGGCAGACGCTCTTACCGACTGAGCTAATCGGGCACGATTCCTGAACCATCACACTCCACCCCGCCAAATTTTGAGGTTTCCCAAAGTTGCTAATCGGAAACCTCACAAAGAAAGACAAATAAATCCCTGGTTCTTCCCCATAGTTGCCTTAAACCACAAGCAACTCATGAGGTTCACTCTCACGGCACCAAATACTGTGACAGGCGGAATGGAAAATGTGGCCGGTCCGGGAATCGAACCCGAGACCTTCTGCTTACAGGGCAGACGCTCTTACCGACTGAGCTAATCGGGCACGATTCCTGAACCGTCACAATATCTATGAGGAGGGGGGGGGGGGGGGCGTGGATATTATTATTACTGTCCTGTTCACTAATTCCAGAGCACCCTGTTTTCCCGGTTTTCTCTAAAATATGATAATGCCATCTTCCAAAAAGAGATCGATTTTATAGTTCTCCTTTAGGCGTAACAGAAAATAACCATTGTTTTGTCTGTGCGTCAGCTAAGTTAGAAATTGGACGGAAAATAAAAAGTCTACGGGGATTTTCTATAGTAAAATCGCTGAAAATGTGTGACGTCAGAGGCTTTGACGTCACTGTTTACTATTGTTGACACGGAGAACAATATGGCGGCGGCTTAAAATTAACATGGGAATTTCCCGTAGACATTTTATTTTTTCATATTGTGGTTTGCGGGCAGCTGATAGGGTAAGTTGAAGTTAAATTCCAGTTACGACTAAAGGAGGCCGATTCTCGGAAACAATAATTTATGGCAAAATTCTTCAGACGACAGAATAAATCGCCCAAACAGGGTGCTCTGGATTTAGTGAACAGGACAGTAGTTACAGCTACAACGTATAGTTGCAGGAGAGGAATTGGTTATTTGCACAGAGACCTCGAGAGAGCATTCTGTCTACATGGCCAATTCCTCTGTTGAGACTGTGCACTTTACTACTGAAACTGTGGAGTTTGAGGAGTGATATTTTGTTGTGTGAGGAGGTAGATTCCCTTTTGTGATTTGGGCACGGGCCCTTTTATTGTGTTGCAGTTGACTTATATCCTTACAAGAATCCCATGTCAGCAATTCATTTATATTTTTGCTTTGCAGGCATGATTGTGACATAAATACCATTGCGTGGGTAGAAATTTAGGTCATTCCCCACTTCCTGCCATACGTCATGTCACAACATCTGATTTAATTGGAATTTGAGTGGTAGATATACAAGTGATTGAAAACTGTCATTTCTTTGTTTTTAAGAGGGATTTTACGCAAAGAATATCATAGTGGAAGATAAAATATGTCAGAAAGTGGGGAATGATTTTCTACCCATGCAATGGTATTTATGTTGACCACATGAATCATACACTCAAAGCAGTCGGGTTGATCGGGGCTTACTCCTCAAATAAACTGTGAATTGCTGACAAGGGATTCAAGTATAGGTATCAATCAATGGCAGCATAATAAAACGGCCCATGTCTGAATTGTGAAAGGAGGAGGTACAGCAAATCAATAAGAGACAAGAAGGGTATGGGTATCTGCTTTATGCATGCACACACAAGTGGCAGAATTCAGTGTGGCTAGAAAGCGGTAGAAGTAAAAGATAATTTACATGTATTACCAATTTTTGCCCTGTTAAAGTCATATATATGCATTAAATGTATAAAAATGCCCAAAATTTGAAATGAGAAATATTGTAGGTGATGTTATCATGGTTATCAGCAAAATGATCCTAAAATCCAGTCCAAAGTGACCTTGACCCTTGACCTTGAAAATCAATACATGTAGGGTTCATCCCTCTCTATGGGGAACATTTGTGGAAGGTTTGATGTTTCTATGATGATTGCTTTGTCTTCTATGCTGTTCACAAGGATTTTAAGGCTAAATCCTCTACGACCTTGATCTTTGACTTTTGACATTGAAAATATAGGGTTCATCCTCTTCCCATGGGGAACATTTCTGGATGGTATGGCGATTCTATGATGATTGCTTTGTCTTCTACGGTATACTGTTCGCAAGGATTTTAAGCATAAGTTCACAGTGACCTTGACCTTTGACCCATGACCTTTTAAATCAATAGGGTTCATTTTCTCCCCATGGGGAACATATATGGAAGGTTTGATGTTTCTATGCTGTTCACAAGAATCCGGACACAGTACACACACACCTTCCCTCCCTCACACCCTAACCATCACACACACACCCTCACGGACATACAGCAGCAATGCTATATCCCCTCCGCATCAGAGTTGCATGGGGATAGATATCATTAGAATTTAGGTCTATCTCCAAGCTTATTTTGGAGGAGAGTAGTACTCCTTTTTGTCTCCTTTCTCATTTATTGAAATTGCAATCCAGCCCAAAAATGCACATTTTATTTGTGAACAGCCATTTTATACGCTGTAAACGTGGAAATTTTTGCGTGGGGGTTATTTCCGCAAGCCACTGGAATTCGTGAAAAATTCCCCCAGGTGAAAATATCACCACTGCATTCTTACAATGGGAAAGACATTTTTATTGTGAATATTTCCCCCAAGCGTAATGCCTTGATGTTATGTTCGCGAAATTTTCCCCCAGCAAAAATAACCATGTTTACAGAATCTCTAAATTCTATTTTATCAAATTCATGTCAACTTGATACATACAAGTTTTACTTTTAATTTTGTTACTTTGTCCATACAAACAGCAGATATTACTGGTTTACTGACATTTTGAATCAGCAAATTTTGTTTATTTCATTCTACTTTTTTCAAACTATTTTGAACTATTTTAGTCTGTCATAAATCTTGAAATAATATAACAAGCAAGGCTTAATTAATTATCATGTTCTCTTACAGAAAACAACTTGAACACATGATGCATAGATACTTCTGGTGACATGGGCTTGACATGGAAAGATCTTATCCTCAAACATTTTGGTCAGAAACTGAGAAACAAAGTGGAGGAATTCAGGTTGAACATTCTAGCCGTAGATGTGGGACTCAAGCCAGGATACTTGTTTGACTTTGGTGTTCAAAATCTGCATACCATATCAATCTTCCTGAAGGATCTGAATTTATATAACCTCATAGGAAACCAGTTAATGGCAGTTAAAGCTGACATGGATTACCTCATCGTAAACAACCTCTGTTTGTGTGAAGTGTATGATAACAAGGGAGACCACTACAGATTTGTAGATGTATCACCTCGTCTTACTGCTCCAAGGGAAATAACTTTAACGGAGCTAGAATCTTGTGCTTGGAGAGATGATTTATTCAACATCATTGACAGTATGAAAGGCTGCAAAAATGAAAATGTCTTTGAAATTCCTCCTATGAAATTGTTGAATATGACATCATTATTTGGGATTCTGCTTGGTTATCCAATAGTATACTGGTATGAAACAGATGGTGTTGATTCAGGGAACTGTCTCTGCATGGAGCAACTACACCATTACAAAGTTGTGGGAAATACTGATCAAGGCTTCAGACATGTGATTTACTCTTTCAGTGCTCCTTCATGTCTTAGTGACATGAAAGATCATGTAGAAAAATGGTTTGAAAATATGAAAAATGGTAAAATGTGGAGCAGTTGTCTAAGAGAAATTTATTTTGAAATTAATACAGTGACACTTCCTGTTGTAACTTTATAGTATCTCATTATTAGTATAGAACAAAGCTATGCTGATTCATTCATGAAATAAATTATAAATCTGTGATTATAAGAATTTTATATATTCATATAATATATTATAAGGAATTGATGCTTATCATTTTTGAAATCCTATTAAATTGTAATTAAAATATTTTCACACTTTTTATGGCTTGGCATCAAAGATGCATGTATTATAAAGGCAGCATATTTCTTTTGATATAAAAATATGTTTGTTAGGAATCATAACTTTTTATTTTACCTTCAATAAAAAGGCAACAAATAGGAATAGCTTCACATCAGTCTGTCTGTCTGTTCATCCATCAATCTGTATAGTTAAGTTGTCACAATTTTAACCATATGTGGCTTAATTATCGCAAGATTTTGTGAAAATCTGTGCAGTTGTTCCGTAAAAGAAGTAGAGAAAGCATAGGCCATCTTGAAATGGGTCAAGGAACACAACTGTGTAGAGGATGATGAATACATGTAACGGATTCCTGTAAGGCTTGGTGGAATTCTGTTCAGCAGTGTTGGAGGACAAGTTTAAAAAGTGTCAGCCAATCAGAGCCCATGAGGGCCATCTCAAAGTTTCATTTGTTTTGAAAAACTCAAAAATTTGGTTGAGGATGTTTAGTAATTACTTCCTGTGCGGTTTGGCGAAATTCTTTTCACAAGCTTTGAAGGAGAATTTGAGAAGTTTCAGAATCAGAGCCCATTGTGGCCATCTTGAAATACTGATTACATCCAAAAAAAGAAAAAGAATTCAGTAGAGAACATTGAGTACTTCCAGTAAGGTTTGGTGAAATCTATGCAACAGTTTTTGAGAAGTTGAAAAAGTGTCAGCAAATTCAAGTCAATGTCTGACATTTTTTTATTTTTAATTGAGTAGAGCACACACAAACTTGGAAGAATGATATAAATGTTTGGTGAAATATTGGGCATAACTTTTGGAGAAGAAGACAAAAAGTGCCATCCAAAGCCGATGCTGGTCATCTTGAATTTCTGTTTTGGTTGCAAAATACAAACTTGGTAGGGGACATTGAGTACTAGCTTCCTGAGAGTTTTGATGGGATTATGTGCATTGGATTTGGGTTAGAAAGTAAAAACAATTCAGCCAATAAAAGCCCATGGCAGCTATTTTTTATTTCCGATCGGGCGAAAACACAAACCTGGGAGAGGACATGGAGTACCTGCATTCCTGTAATATAAGATATGGTAAAATTCTGTGTGGCGGTGTGTTAGAGGAGTCGAAAATGTAAAATACCAGTAGGTTTAAACAACAGCGGACAGAAGATTTAATGGTTTATTTGCCTTGAGTCTTTAGACTAATAGCTCAATAATGAATTGAGTCAACGACTTTTTGTTTATAATTCCTTGATTGAACTAAAGTGACAGAAATTAATGAAAAATTATTGTGAGAGTACGACAAAGTCCAAATTCACTAGGAAAGGTCAGGGTCTTATCGCAAGTCAGAATCAATATACATTTGTTTTTAAGGCACGGTCCATTTGATATTCTGGGGGGGGGGGGCTTGGGTTTTTTTTTCGAAAAAAATAATTTTGCTCTGAATATTGATGAAAAAAATTAATTTGCTTATGGTGTGACAGATAAAAATAATCTTGTTCTTACAAGTAATCTGAATTTGAAGAATAACCATAAAATTCGCTTAAAATTCCTGAAAATTTTTCGGCTCGATTCGCTCACTGCAGTTTTTACTTTTTATAAACAAAATTTGGCTCGCTTCGCTCGCCATACTTTTCTTCTGTAATGGCAAATTCATATTTGAAAATATCAAAAGAATGCATGTGACTGCAACAATTAAAATGCTTTCATACATTGTGTCTAATTTATATACAATCTTGGAAGGAGAATTTAAATAAGTTTTTCACTAGTTTTCATTTTCTACATGTAAAAACTTGCATCAGGCCCTCTTACATGTTACATGACCTTATATACATTTTTTTTACTAAAAATTATATATCGCATATTGTAAAGATCTTTCATCTCTCTCAGTTTAGAAGTGAATACAAGTTTTACATAAAAATAATGTTTGGAGTAATTTAATTTTTGAAAGGAGAATTTAAATAAGTTGTTCACTAGTTTTCATTTCTACATGTCAAAACTTACATCAGGCCCTCTTACATGTTACATGACCTTATTATATATACATTTTGTTTACTAAAATTTACATATCACATATTGTAAAAATCTTTCATCTCCCCCAGTTTAGAAGTGAATACAAGTTCTACATAAAAATAATGTTTGGAGTAATTTATAATAAGTAAAAATAAAGAATTTCTATTGAAAAAAACATCAACATTCTTAATATTCACATCAATTGTTATGAAAAAATTTCCTTGCTCCAACTTTGCAAGAAAAAAAATAATTTTGCCCCGGTCCGGGGCGAAAAAAATAATCTTGCTCCGACAAAAAACCCAAGCCCCCCCCCCCCCCCCCCCCCCCAGAATATCAAATGGACCGTGCCTAACACTCGTCACCGAAAATCAAGAACAACCCCAGAACTCTGTATAGTAAACCGTTGGTTTTCCCCCTTTGTTTCGTTCTGCTATACACACGGTTCCATCTTCACTGTTCTGAAATTGATGTATAAGTTTACGCATGATCGCAGGAAGGTGTGCTTGACATGATAACAGAAGAACTCAATGCAGTATCAAACTGTTTTACTTTCGAATTTGTACAATGATGATCTGTAACAAGCAATGTAATATTTCAGCAAAAATAAAGACAACATTATGCGCTCAACAGTTGAGTTAAATCTATGTTTTCAAAGTTAAACACCGAGTGAACACAGACCCGTGTTTCTCTATCCTAAGCGTCCTCGTCACTGGGGTTGTATATACTGTATACAGGGCTCAGGTATGCCATACCAATGTCCTCTTCATCTTGCACTGAGTTATCGACATAACGACCGTGAGTTTTGGCGGGAATCTTCTTCCTTCTAAATTAAATATGTATAACCTTTAAAATGTTTTCCTCTTTTACATGATACATGTAAGATAAATTATACGATCCACCTAGATTAAAAGATACGTAAAAGACTGTCGGTAGATCTACATATATTTTGAAGTTTGCCTCCTCTTGCCATTGGTTTTGTGTATGCTTTGCTTTGCACTTTTGAAATAGCTGTATGAATGATGAGGAAATTATGATACGTTTGAATCGAATCGATAAGGCAATAGTAAACCGTATAGTATGTTAAACGTCTTCAAATTCAATAGCATCATTTAAGAACAGATAAATTTGCAGCATGGAACAACCATGCTTGTTTCGGGTACTTAACCCTCGTCAGTAATCCTCAATCTAAATAATGTAATTTGGCCAAAAAGTGTGAATTTTATTATGTTCAAAAATGTACCGAAAGACGTAGCAGGATGGGTGGGTTATGATGCTACAGGACCAACGTTTTATAAATTTCAAAAATTTTAAATAACAGAAATTTTCGAATGCGCTAAAGAAAGTTGATCGAACTTGGCTACATGTGCCCTCGGGGACTCCTGGTCTACCAGCAGTGACACTTACCAAGTGGTACAAATGTTAAACGTCTTCAAATTCAATAGCATCATTTCAAAACAGATACATTTGCAGCATGGACCAGGCATGCACGTTTCGGGTACATTACTCTCGTCAGTGATCCTCAATCTAACAATGTAATTTGGCCAAATGAATTTGAATTTTATTATGTCCAAAAATGTACCGAAAGATGTAGCAGGATGGATGGGACATGATGCTACGCACAGGACCCACGTTTTAGAAATTTCAAGAAATTTTAACAACAGAAATTTTCGAATGCGTTGAAGAAACGATCAACACAAGTTGATCAAACTCGGTTACACGTGCCCTCGAGGACTCCTGGTCCACTAGCAGTGACACTCACCAAGTGGCATTGGAACGCTGGATTTTTCGACGTATGTATTTTTCTGCCGACAAAGTGAACACCGATTGAAAGGAGCATCATTCTGTGGTATTATTCAGATGTATAGCATATAATTGGAAATATATAAATATAATTATACAAACCTCTTACAAACCATGACCAATACCGTGATAATGAGAACAAATGACACTCCTATAGAAATACCCAACACAAGTTGCCAATTAGAGGACAACCAAGTCTGAAAACAAAACATTTCTATATCTGGTAAATAGGAAAAATAAAACTAGGGTTACGAGTACTTTGTTCACATTTTGTGAAAGAAGTATTCTGAGTGTATTGTGCTTTACAAAGAAAAGAAAGTACTCCTACTGTCAGGGACTGATAATTTTATGCACGAATTAATTAAATACAAATGTATCTGTAAAATACTTGAAAGATGAAAAGCCGAATTTCTAAAACCTATTTTCCCGACAGTATGTCCATTGATCACTTCTTAATATACGTCAGTAAATTTGGATCTTACTGATAAGTAAAGAGGATTAAAAAAAAAAATCCAAGATTTTTAAAATTCATTGAAGCAGTCCTGAACAGAATAACACCATCAATGCATACCATTTCTGTAACTTGGGTTTTGGTTGATATAGAAGAGTCTTTCTTGTTCATACTGTTGATGTTAGGGAACATTATTTCTAATTTCTCTTTTGAAAGAGATCCAATCTGGTCCTTTAGTTTGACTCTTGTTATTGCTTTTCCGTTGCAAGTCAAGGCCACACTGATTGCCCTGAAATGTACACCATAATAGGTACAAAAACATATACTACACATACAGCATAAAACATCAAGAATAACCATCAACGAGAAAAGACGCTGATTTTTGACAAAAAGACGCTGATTTTTTTACGATCATTCACCGTGAAGTAAAAGCTGTAGATAAACGAAGTACGAGAGCTACACTCTATACCTTCTTGAAGAAAATTTCAAACCAATTTATTATGGACCAGACACGTATAATTAACACTATTTGGCATTATATAGCTTTAGATGTAGGAAATCGTAGTCCTAAATAAGTTTGATTAGAATATTCTAAAATTGGGATCCGAGATATTTTCCTTTTTTTCGTTTAAACTGCATGTTGTTATCTTGTTTTGTTCCTTGACCTTTTCGACTAACGACTTATCTTTTTAATATTCTAGAACTCCGTTATTTTTATGACTTGATATCGAGTTTGCAACGCGGTCTTGTTCAAAATAACTTCTTCGTCCAAAAATATGTCACATAATATATAACGTTTATAAAGAGTCCTTAAATTGATATGAAACATTTCTATTCTTATTTTTCAACCATGGAATACATACCGTGAATTTATTTGATGTGTCTGAAGAAGTATGGACTTTGTCTTTGTACCAGGACATATGGTTGATGCCAGAACTATGAGGGATTCTCTGACTTTACCAAGATCAGCAGGGCCGGTAAAGTTTAAAATGAGTGATGTTTGTGAAGAAGTGCCTGCTTGTAGATACAATATTTCTAGTATTGAAATTGCTTGAGACAAAAAAATATGTCACGATTTTACAAGACACGATTGTAATTGAAAAAGTATTGATAAGTTTTATCCTTGCATTTATTTTCACCATCTAGAATGTATTCACAGGAGCTCGATGCCAACAACCCTCAATGACACCCGCGCCTTCCCATATAGGGAAAATAGAGGCGGATATTTTTGTGGATCGTTGGCATCGAGCTCATGTGAATGTATTCAACAGAACAGAACTGCACGAAAAAAGCAGATCAAAGAATACTTTACATCATAATGCTGATGCCATGTTCTATTATCTTGAATACCAAAGACAAACGAAAATTTCCACGGCAAGACAATGTTACATGACGAATGAAGTATTTCTAAACTAGCTATCATTGCCTTTTCTTTTCTATTGAGAAAATTCTGTAATTCAGAATTAAAGCCTATTGATTTTGATTTTTTTTAAATTCTATTTGTTGGTTATGAGTTTGACATTTATTCACCGTTTGTAGGTCACATATTTGTAATCGACGGCATGGCTGGGATATGGGAATGTAACCCGCCAAATCAGAAGTGTCTCATACCTTCAATATTTGAGATGCTCATGGCAATTTTAGTGTAATGTAAAGAATTATATTAATAGTCCCTTATTGGAGAGCTTATCCGTCTCATTTCTTTTGTGTATTGCACCAACAAAGACTTTATATGTTACTCGATATACATTTGTATTATATCTGACAAAACCAAGCTTTTGACGGTTGGTGACTGGGTCGTGAAAAGTTGAGAATTTGTATGATTCGTTCCGACTTAAAACCAAGCCAATATCCGTCCAAATAACAACCAAAGGCTTGCTTTTGGCAAGAAATTTTGACTTATGTTTCATTTGAAGTGTGTTCGCAATTACTTACCAGTTGTACTGCCCACTGTTGTCTCTTGACTGAAACTTGTATCAGACACACCACGAGTGACTCTCTTTGTTGGAGTTAAATCTGCTTCCGTTCTCACTGATATTTGATCTTTTTCACTTGTCGTTGCCGATGGTGTAATTTCAGTCGTTATCAAAGATTTCGTAGATTCATATGAAGAGGGAATGTTAGCCATGCTATAGCTTGCCCTTGTGTTTGAGGTAGTCTCTGAGGTAGAAATAGTTGATGAGGTCAACATTGAATCTGAGGTGGCAATATTTGAGGAGGTCGTTACTAAGTCAGAGCTTGCCTTTGATATTGGTGCCATCGTTCTTCCGATAGAGGAAAATTGCGATGTACATCGAGTGGAAAAACTCGCGTGAGATTCAGTTGTTGGTAATGAACTTGTTCCTTTTAACCTTGTCACAGTGCTGCTTTCTTTGTCATATTCAGTGCTTGCAGTAAAGGTATGAATTGAGGAAGGATTCTGGGTAGTCGTACTAATGTCTTTGTCAAGAGTATCATATTTTACAAAATGTTGAGACGAGGAAGTATAATTCGAAGAAAGCGAGATAGGAAATTCACTTGCTGTTCCGACCCCTGATGATGGTGATGTAGTGCCAAGATTGGGAATAACTGTACCTCGTTCATATTTGGAATGTTTTGTCTCGGGTGATTTTGAATAAGAAGATGACATTGACGATGCTGTTGAGGTTTTAAGCGTCGGAAAATATTTCGTGTATGAAGTTACGAATGATGTCTCCCGAGAAGATTCTGTAGTATGAGGACTTGATGTTTCTGTTGATCGAGCTGTAGTAGAAACCATGGATAATGCTCCGTAAGAAGAGGTTTTCAAAACCGAACTGGAATTCACACTCGTTTTATGGGAATGGATCACGCATCTCTGACTTTTAAACTCATAACCTGTTGGACAATCGCATGTTGAGTTTGGACTGTCCCCAACTGGCCTACATTTACCCGGGAAACAGTGTCTCGTACTTGAAATATCACATTCTGAACACTGCTGTCCAGACCAGCCTACAAAAATCACAACAAGGTAATTTGTGTGAATTGATATACATAAAAATGAACATTTTCATATCAGATGTAGTAAACAAATCTGAAAGGTAAGGGATTTGAAAATATAGTATACATTTGTATTAATGTGCCGAAGGCTCAAAATGAGCTATTGTCATACCGGCTTGTTCGTCGTTTGTCGTCCGTCCATCCGTTAACTTTTCACATTTTCGACTTCTCCGAAACCGCTTGTAGGATTTTGACGAAACTTGGTTTGCATGAAGTACTAAAGGTCTTCTACCAAGTTTCTTCATTTCTGCAGGATCCCTACAGGGGTGGATCCAGGGCGGGGACAAGTAGGCCCCAGAGGGTATCCCTCTTAAAAATCTTCTCCCCAGAGCAGCTGCATTGATTGATAAACTTATAGTATTCAAGTTTTTTCATTACGTTTGAATCCGATATCTAATTTTTGTTATTTAAGTTATTTTAATGTAAAAATTGAGATTTCTTTTATTCTTTTCTCTCTTGGCTAAATTTGCTACCCCAATTTAGTTTATTTTAACCATAACAAGAGGAATGCTTATGTGAAAGAATTTTGCTGAAAATTTTTTTTAAACCTTTTTTTTTATGAATTTTGTTTAACTGCAAAAAGGGAAGGGGGGGGGGGGTGTTATTTCTAACATTTTCAACTTATCCCCTGAAATTGCTTTTTTATAGGAAGAAATGCAACTGTGAAAGAAGTTTGTAAAAATATGCACTTTTGGATTTAAGGAATTTTTTAAAGATTGTAGATAGCTATGTTTTCCATGCCCAATGGACCAAAAGATTACGTAGTTTCAAATTCCGGCAGGACCCCATTTTTCCCTCTTTCAGTTTTTTCTCATTCTTTTAATATCTATTGTCAGAAATGTAAATTTGAAAGAACCTTGTCAAAATATCAACTTTTAGATTTTTAATGAATTTTAAAAAATTGTATATATTGTATGTCTTCCATGCCCAATGGACCCAAGGGTAGTAGTTGAAATCCCAGGGGTACCAAAAGAATTCCTTCCCTTTTCATCTCTTTAGCTCACCTGAGCGAAGCTCAAGTGAGCTTTTGTTATAGCGTGGCGTCTGGGGGTCCGTCTGTCATCATTCGTCCGCCCGTAGTAAACTTTTTCACTGAAGTGGTTTGAATGAAACTTGGTAGGAATGGAGTACTCAATGTTTTTCGTCCGGATCCGTCAACAGGTGGCGCCACCACAAGCAAAAGTAGGCTTCCCCTCCTTTGACAAACTTCTTCATAACAAAAACACATATCGTCAAACCGAAAGCATCAGGACGATCTAGAAGGATGTCTTAACAAGTGTTGATGTTTTTGGTTCCAACCCAAAGTCAAATTTTGACGTGTTTATGACATCTTTTCGGACTATGTCAGAAATGCTCATTTTTCCAACTGTTTCTTTGACTAACTCTATAAATGTGTGGTTTTGTGCCCTCATTTAGTGCATGTTTGTCACTATTTGCTGTGATATACATTACATGGTATAATCTTCTTTTTTGGAATCTTTATTAATTTTTTAAAATGTGACTGTGCACATGGACCCAAGAGTTGTGGGTTCAAATGAGTTAAAGAAGATCCTGACGATAATCTCAACAGCACTCACAATAGAGCACAAAATTAAACATCGACGGACCCCTAGCAAGCTAGAGGTGGGATCAGGTGCCCGGGAGGAGTAAGCATCCCCTGTTGGCTAGCCGCACCCGCCGTCGATGTTTATGAAGCATGGAAATGAAAATATATAAAAATCATGCACTATCTGACGTTATGTCTATATAGAAAGTGCTATGGCGACAATGTCAGGGAAGTATATTCAAAACACTTACTGTCAAAACCCTCGCGGGGAACTTTTTTACGAGCTCCACAAGTCACGGCACAGGCGCCCCATATTTTACTTCCTTTTTCATTTTATCCATTTTGTCAGCTTTTTATACTCTGGATCATATGAATACCTTTAATTTCATTTGTGATCAATACAGTTTTTTCCTCTCTTTTCATTTTGACTTCTGTTTTGCACATTCATTCACTGTGTATTTGTCATATTAAAGTTTCTTCAGCCTGTGATATATATTTTTTTGCCTAAATTTTATATTTTGTGTTTTTTAATTAAAAAAGAAAAAAACGATTTATGTGCATATAGACCCCGGGTCGTGGGTTCAAATTCTAGAATTGACACTATCATAATGCAATGTCAGTGGGTTAAGAGTGTACATAGGTATTAGGAGAGCATTGGGTCCCTGGGACTCTTGTTTGATTATGAATGTAAATGGGAAACATTTTCTTGATGAATACCTTTTAAACAATGAAATGCTCCATTTTCTAGACACTGTCCACGAACTGCAGGTGAACAATACTTGGTCGACGTAGTAAGCAACAACCTAGAACGAAATGATTATCAAATGGAAATGAAATGGAACAACGATTTGCAACATCTAACGCGGTAGCATATCACGTGACAGGCAAATAATCTCTGGCCTGGGAATCCCCTTCGATTAATCAGGGTAAATACTGTCTAAATCTACTTTGTAAGAATTTATTTTAGGCCTATCATACGAGAATCATTATCAGTTATATGATGATAATCTATTCTGGTCAAGTATAAAGTTATATTCAGAGAACACTGCAATAGAAAATTTTGTTTATTTACGTGCACCATATCATAACATGTTAACAAAATCAAAATAAATTATGTTGAAGTGTTTTCTGAATACACCTTTATTTTTTACCAGAAAAAAAATTCTATCGTATAAATTATAATGGTGTTCATATGATAGACCTGGAATACTTTCATACAAGGTAGATTCAGACAGTATTTATCTTGTTTAATCGAAGAGAATACCCGGGCTAGAGATTATTTGCATATAACGTGATATACTACAGTGTTTAATTCAATATTAGAGATTATCTATGGCGAAGTTTGAAATTTTACTCGATTCCTTTTTTAGAATTACCGATACTGAAATTATGTGATAGTGTGTATGGCATTCCTGGGCATACCCTGGTTCTTCATCGCTGAATGATGAAATAAATAATTCCCTAAGAACAAAATAAACATCGCTATTGATAATCGTCTTAACCAATCTTGTAGATAAAAAAACTAGTATTTATTAGAATTTGAAAAATGGCAATGATGTCTCAATGATCGGTTCATTAATTTTTTAGTTCAAAATCTTAGTTCTCTCTATTTCATCTAAATGAAAACAAAACAATATACAGTTTACAAAAGATAAGATGCAGATAATTAACGAAAACGTAAGTCACCGTGCTTGGATATTTCTGGAAACCAAAAAGTGTACAAGATTCTTTCCTGTGCTTGTGGCAAAACTGCGTTCTAAAATCAGCTGATTGGTGTTGTTCGTATTGGAGATACGAATAGTCACATTAAAAGAATGTTGTGACTAGAAAGAAACACAATAAGAATATTTCAGTGGTTCTTTGTGATCATTTTCTTCAATTCATAATGTTAATTTTAATAAATCATACAACATATAAATATAAGTTGAATAAACGGAAAATGAAATAAAAGAAATACGATTACAAAATATTTTGTGAACAGTTATATTTAAAATACGAAAAAATTAATCACATGTTTCCATCGTTCGATATCTACCGTTTCTTCATTCCTCTTACCTCATCAAAGATTAGATACAAAGGATTTGAAACATTCCTGACTAGGTGTTTGAAATCGATGATAGGAAGAGCTGGTAACTTGCCGACATGTTTGATTACAAATGTGGAGAATTTGGGTATGCTGAAAACACAAGATTTTAAGATGATGAAATATGACACTCTTTTCATTAATTATCGTACTGTATGTTCTATTGCAATAATCTGGTGCACAATATGCATATTTCAACAAAGTATATATCATCAGTGATGCTCGAGGACGAAAGAGAGGAAATCCAAATAGTTCTAATGTTTAATTAAACGTCTTCAAATTCAAGAGCATCGTTTAAGAACAGATAAATTTTCTGCATGGACCAGACATGCACGTTTTGGGTACTTAACCCTCGTCAGTGACCCTCAATCTAAACAATGTAATATGGCCAAAGGGCGTGAAAGTCATTATGTCCAAAATGTACCGAAAGACATAGCCTAAAATGTATGCAACAGAACCTTCTAAGAAAAGAGCTATGTCCGAGTGAGATACTCCTTAGTCTCAGGATGATCTATCAATTTAGTATAAGGAAATTTATAAATGTATTTCAAGTCAGTGCAGAAGCATAGTTGAAGTAAACAAACGATATACTTAGGGGAATAACAGCTAGTCCACCAACAGTGATGCCAGCCTTAGGGTTAGAATTACCATGTTTAAATTCTATCGTAATGATAAAGTACACCATATGCACATATCAACAAATTATGTATCATCAGTAATGCTTGATGCCAAAAGAGAGGAAATCCAAATAGTTTTAGATTGTTTTATATATTGTTTAAATCAATTTATTAACAAGCAGTTAAAAATAAACTCTGGTCTGATCTTAACAGTAGGATGGATGTTGGAATGTTAAACGTCTTCAAATTCATTAGCATAATTTCAGAACAGATCAATTTGCAGCATGGAACAGACATGCACGTTTCGGGAAATTCAAGAATTTTGACAACAGAAATTTTCAAATGCGTTGAAGAAACGATCAACCGAAGTTGATCGAACTTGGCTACATGTGCCCCGGGGACTCCTGGTCCACCAACAGTGTCACTCACCAAGTGGTACACATGTTAAACGTCTTCAAATTCAATAGCATAATTTAAGAAAAGATTAATTTGCAGCATAGAACAGACATGCACGTTTCGGGCACTGAACCCTCGTCAGTGATCCTCGATCTAAATAATGTAATATTACCAAAGAGTTTGAAAGTTATTACGTCTAAAAATGCACCGAAAGACGTAGCAGGATGGGTGGGGTATGATGCTACAGGACCCATGTTTTAGAAATTCCAAGAAATTTTGATTACAGATTTTTTCGAGTATATGACTTTGAATATATGACATGAGAGAGAGAGAGAGAGAGCTCACTGTCAGAAAATGTTGCATGGTTTGTTTACAAATTAGGGATGGCAAATATCTCTCTTTCACAATAAAAAGCTTAGAAAGAAACTCAAAACAACTAATAAGATAACACTAATTGCCGTTAGAGATTACAGCTACAATACAAAGTTACGTAGATGAAACTAAAGAATTTATTATTACCTTACAGAGATGGTGATATTAGGTGAGCATGGTGTGTTACAGTATCCGGGTACCTCCGACGGTTCACAGCATAGTATTTTCCCGTCTTGTACTACTTTGTTCTCAGTGTTCTGGTAATCCTCAAGGTTTATTTCCAGATATAATGCGCCCTCGACAGACATCTTATTTGAAAGAAGAAATAACTTGATTATATGATTAAGACCAAACAAATATGTCTTATCTGTTCACAAGAGCACAAAAATACCCAAATGTTGAGATAGTCATAGTAAAATTATCTCTTCACTATTTCATTGTGTAACGTTTTTTTTTTAAATTAATATATCTTACCATTCCAAAAATATGAAGAGTTGCAAGGACAAAACCTAGTAATTTTATATTATCCATTTATGACACTGTAGCTTTTACACAATGATTTATCCATTACAAATTTATTTCTGAATTGTGAATGATAATTATAGAAACTGGCGTAGATGTGGACTGGATTATTTGATTAGATGATTACATATGATTGATAAGACAATACAAAGGGACTTTCATTTTACAAATTGATAGATATGAAATGATACGAATATTTGCGGTATATGATGAATCAAATCTCATCACCTTGATACATATGTGTTGTGAATGTGTGTTATAGTGCTATGTTGCTAGAATTTCCTCTGTTATATGTTCGTAGGAATAGAAGGAACATTATTATTTATTTGGTTGTTTCTTTCCCACATGATCGTTTCACTTGTATGCATTGATTACCTTTAAATTATACTCTTCACGTTTATCACGGTTCTATTCATTTATCCCGCGAAACCTCACTTTTACTTCGGTCTCGCGGAACACCTGTCTCGTAATGTCGCTTTGAGGGAAGGGGTGTTTTTCTTTTTTTCCCAATTTTTTGCCATGGCAACCAACTTATTTAACATTTTATATCTGAATATTCACAATACCCCCTCAAAGTACTAGAACACATATAGACATTACTTTCTTCTAGCTTCCATGTGCCAGAACATTGAATGGAAACATACCCAAAATGACTCTAAAATTATGCAAATTTGAGCAAAACCTACCCATTTTCAGGTCGCCATAGCTCAGGGAAAAAATTTCCCACAAAATATGGTTACTATGTATCTCTAGATAAAATCTGAAACTTTCAAATGGTACCAAATTACATACCTCTTCCGTGATTCATTTTCTCACAAATTTATCATTTATGAACAAGACTGGTATTTTCCCTCCATATTTCTTACCTATTTTCAGTACATGGTCAAAACAGCAAACCGAAAGTAAGCCGGCTGCATGGGAGTTTCTACACAGTTTCGGATCTGTCTAAGATGCCTATTTCCAGCAGAAAATCCTCCCAAATTTATTTAAACTTCAAAAGTCAACATTTCCTATTAAAATTTAAAGCAACTTTAAGTTTACTAAAATAAGAATTTTGACAGTGGTCACTTTTTTGAAAAGTCGCTACATGGAAAAGTCTAGAGGTGTTCCGCGAGACCATAAACATGTCATTCCTCCCCCTTCGAATATTTTTTTTGGCGAATATACTAGAATGTGAGGTTTTTCGAGTTAAATGCAAGTCTCTATTTTGTGTTGCGCATTTTAATTTTGTCGCACTACTCTGCCGAAAGAACCATACCATGCGAATAGCCATATCACGTATTGCGGCAAAAATGAAAGAAGTCATGAAATACAAAAGTCTTAAAATTTCATATGTTCATGTTATTGACTATCAGTCAAAGGAATTTAAATGATTGAAAATGTCCAAAATGATGTTTTGATAATCAGTTGCCATGGCAACGACAAAATTTTGTCGCTTCGGAGCTCGATAAATCGTTCTGTATAGTAGCCGAAGTGGAAAACACAGTCAACAGCAGTAATAAGGTTTGCAAGAAAATGGTTGCTATGGTAACAACAATTGTCAATATTTGACTATTTTCTACTAAATATACTATTTTTGTATACATAGATACTAAAAGTTTTCATATACATCTATAAATCATGCTGTAACAGTGGCTGACTGGGACCATCTTGCCACAGGCTGAGTACCATTTCTTCACAAAATGAACTTATATACACTATGGTACAATGAATTTTCATAACAATCAAAAAAATTTTGTTTTAAGCTTTATCACCCCAAACTTGGTATATTATGAAACAGCAGAGTCAACACCTACAAACTATGTCAAGTGTTGCCATGGAAACCATTTTTGAAAATTTGGACCTATAGCGACAATGCGCTTATGGTCTCGCGGAACACCTGTCTCGTAATGTCGCTTTGAGGGAAGGGGTGTTTTTCTTTTTTTCCCAATTTTTTGCCATGGCAACCAACTTATTTAACATTTTATATCTGAATATTCACAATACCCCCTCAAAGTACTAGAACACATATAGACATTACTTTCTTCTAGCTTCCATGTGCCAGAACATTGAATGGAAACATACTCAAAATGACTCTAAAATTATGCAAATTTGAGCAAAACCTACCCATTTTCAGGTCGCCATAGCTCAGGGAAAAAATTTCCCACAAAATATGGTTACTATGTATCTCTAGATAAAATCTGAAACTTTCAAATGGTACCAAATTACATACCTCTTCCGTGATTCATTTTCTCACAAATTTATCATTTATGAACAAGACTGGTATTTTCCCTCCATATGTCTTACCTATTTTCAGTACATGGTCAAAACAGCAAACCGAAAGTAAGCCGGCTGCATGGGAGTTTCTACACAGTTTCGGATCTGTCTAAGATGCCTATTTCCAGCAGAAAATCCTCCCAAATTTATTTAAACTTCAAAAGTCAACATTTCCTATTAAAATTTAAAGCAACTTTAAGTTTACTAAAATAAGAATTTTGACAGTGGTCATTTTTTTGAAAAGTCGCTACATGGAAAAGTCTAGAGGTGTTCCGCGAGACCATAAACATGTCATTCCTCCCCCTTCGAATATTTTTTTTGGCGAATATACTAGAATGTAAGGTTTTTCGAGTTAAATGCAAGTCTCTATTTTGTGTTGCGCATTTTAATTTTGTCGCACTACTCTGCCGAAAGAACCATACCATGCGAATAGCCATATCACGTATTGCGGCAAAAATGAAAGAAGTCATGAAATACAAAAGTCTTAAAATTTCATATGTTCATGTTATTGACTATCAGTCAAAGGAATTTAAATGATTGAAAATGTCCAAAATGATGTTTTGATAATCAGTTGCCATGGCAACGACAAAATTTTGTCGCTTCGGAGCTCGATAAATCGTTCTGTATAGTAGCCGAAGTGGAAAACACAGTCAACAGCAGTAATAAGGTTTGCAAGAAAATGGTTGCTATGGTAACAACAATTGTCAATATTTGACTATTTTCTACTAAATATACTATTTTTGTATACATAGATACTAAAAGTTTTCATATACATCTATAAATCATGCTGTAACAGTGGCTGACTGGGACCATCTTGCCACAGGCTGAGTACCATTTCTTCACAAAATGAACTTATATACACTATGGTACAATGAATTTTCATAACAATCAAAAAAATTTTGTTTTAAGCTTTATCACCCCAAACTTGGTATATTATGAAACAGCAGAGTCAACACCTACAAACTATGTCAAGTGTTGCCATGGAAACCATTTTTGAAAATTTGGACCTATAGCGACAATGCGCTTATGGTCTCGCGGAACACCTGTCTCGTAATGTCGCTTTGAGGGAAGGGGTGTTTTTCTTTTTTTCCCAATTTTTTGCCATGGCAACCAACTTATTTAACATTTTATATCTGAATATTCACAATACCCCCTCAAAGTACTAGAACACATATAGACATTACTTTCTTCTAGCTTCCATGTGCCAGAACATTGAATGGAAACATACCCAAAATGACTCTAAAATTATGCAAATTTGAGCAAAACCTACCCATTTTCAGGTCGCCATAGCTCAGGGAAAAAAAATTTCCCACAAAATATGGTTACTATGTATCTCTAGATAAAATCTGAAACTTTCAAATGGTACCAAATTACATACCTCTTCCGTGATTCATTTTCTCACAAATTTATCATCTATGAACAAGACTGGTATTTTCCCTCCATATTTCTTACCTATTTTCAGTACATGGTCAAAACAGCAAACCGAAAGTAAGCCGGCTGCATGGGAGTTTCTACACAGTTTCGGATCTGTCTAAGATGCCTATTTCCAGCAGAAAATCCTCCCAAATTTATTTAAACTTCAAAAGTCAACATTTCCTATTAAAATTTAAAGCAACTTTAAGTTTACTAAAAATAAGAATTTTGACAGTGGTCACTTTTTTGAAAAGTCGCTACATGGAAAAGTCTAGAGGTGTTCCGCGAGACCTTCGGCATAGCAGTGTAACGGCTGTAGCCATGGCAGTGAACATTTTCTAACCTCAAAGCAAAATAAATATTTCAGTTTAGCCTTGTTATAAGAATCTATGAAGAACCGTTCGTATGTTTTGTTTGAATATTGAATTGATGTACTATGAATATGTTTATAACGTTTTATATCTTACTGTTACAATATTATAATCGCTAAGTTTCGAGATTTATTTTTAAACGTCATAGAACATGTCATCAGACGAAAATTGTGAGATATGCAAACAATTGCAATTAAGATGAATGGGAAGAATTTCAAGAGGTTGATGATGTCACAAACTTAGGGGATGAGAAATTGAAAACTTCTCAAGGGGTCAGAGCACTGACAAGGAGTCAGGCGCAACTTCAAAATAAAAATGCTACAAATTGGTTGCCACAGTACACCACACAAGATATCAACCGATTTCAAACAGAGGATCCAGAGCTTGGCGTGCTGCATGAATGGATGATAAAGGGGGAAATACCTACTAGAGATATAGTAGCAAGATACAGTCCAGCAGTAAGGAAGTACTGGTTGAACTGGTCAAATATTACTTGTTCCCATGGTGTTTTGTACCAAACATTCATATGTGACGACAAAAAGACAAACAACTTACAACTCCTGGTTCCAAATATTTTGCGCAAGGAAATCCTTAGAAATTGTCATGATAGCGTGTTTGCTGCTCATCAGGGAATTCATAAGACTGTAGACAGGATCAAAAAACTTTATTACTTATACCGGTTAAGTGAAGATGTAAAATTGCACATCAAGCAGTGCCAAGAATGTAATAGATGGAAGAAAGCAATACCAAAGCCGAAAGCAGCATTGTCAAACTACTGCGTTGAATATCCCATGGACAGAATAAGAATTGACGTGATTGGACCATTACCCGTATCGAAAAGCAACAATCGCTATATTTTAGTAGTTGGAGACTACTTTACTCGCTGGATGGAAGCGTATCCGATCCCGCATCAACAAGCTGAAGAAGTCGCTAAAAAGCTTGTTCACGAATTCATTTCGCGATTCGGCGTACCTTTAGAAATACACACTGACCAGGGTTCCAATTTCGAGAGTGCACTATTTAAACAACTATGTGAACTTTTACAATGTGCAAAAACTAGAACAAGTCCTTATCACCTAAGCTCGAATGGAATGATAGAACGATTTAACAAAACCTTAGCAGATATGATAAGAAGTTTTGTAAATAACAATTCAAATGAATGGGATAAATATATTACCCTATTGGTGACCGCTTATAGAAGAACTACTCACCCTGCAACAGGTTACAGTCCAAATATGATGATGCTAGGGAGAGAAGTTCACTTGCCCATTCATATTGTCTATCCTTTCCCAGTAAATGAATCAAAAAGTTACCCATCCCAGTATGTTCAAGACTTACAACAGAAACTAGAAGAAGTTTATCAAATAGCAAGAGAAAACTTAGGAAGGGCAGCTTGTAGGCAAAAGAATCATTATGATTCCAGACTACAAGAAAATCAGTTTAAAAAGGGGACCTGGTATACAAGCTTAAACCTTGCCACCAGAAGTTTGAATCTCCTTGTGCAGGGCCTTACATAATAGTAGAGGTATACAGTCCTGTGGTTTACAAAATCAAAAACAGACACCAGACAGAGACTATCCATCATGACAGACTGAAGCCATGCCATGTTCTAGATGTTCCAAAGTGGGCAAGAAGCCTATGTTCAAAATTGCAGAATTAAATGAAACCCCCCAAAAATCTTTTCTTTATTTTTTTTTCAGATGTATTTTCAATGTAGCAAGTGCTGTCATACTGCAAAGATTAAGAGGAATGCTATCTGGCACTACATAAGGATGCATGTTCCAATGGAGAGGGCACCATTTTCCTGCAGTCTATGTGGATATGTAGCCATGAAACTTTCTCAACTGAAGAACCACACTAAAGGATACTCAAGTCATATCATGCGCAAGATGACGTGTCCCGACATGATTGAGGAATCATTCTTCCAAAGATCTAACAATCCATATGAAGTAATAGTTGGACAAGACATAGTAGTAGCAGGACAAGGAATAGTGAACGCAGGACAAGTTGTAGCAGCAGGTCAAGTTGAGGTAGCAGTTGTGCAAGGTGTAGTAGCAGCAGCAGGGGAAAGTGAGATGAAAGAAGAAGAAGCAAAGAAAGGAACTGATGTAGATACAAAGTTGGAGACAGAGGCAGCAGAGGTGAAAGACGGACAGGGAGTAGATGAGTTTCAGCTAGATTTGGTTAGCGAAAAGATGGACGTGGATGAAGATTTAGAAGTTGGTGGTAAGCAGGAAGGTGAAATGATAAGAATGATAGAAGAGGAAAAGAATGTGGACCTCCTGAAAGAAGCAATGAATCTATGTGATATAAATGAAGAAGTGACATTTAAACCAGGTTATACAGAAGAGGACAAGCAGGAGGTAGAGATCATGATGGTAGAAAGTTGTACACAGACAGTTGAAGGCTGGGAGGCGAAGCAGAGACAGAGAAAAGAGAATGCAGAGCTGGGACGATATATTGAGCGATTGGAGGACAGAGGATGAAATTGAGAGGTTAAGGAGGGAATTGGAGAGGGAGAAGAGGAAGAGAACGATAGAATATGGAGTAGATGGAACATATGGATTGGACGAGTTTGAGGAGCTATGGAATGAGGGAATGCCGGAAAAGAGAATGAGGAGTGTGGTAGTGAGGCCAGAAGAGACCAGAAGAAGATTTTAAGAAATTTTTGGATAAGTATTTATATATAAATGATTTAAGGGTTAAGGTTAGGTTTGGAATGGGGGTAGATTTTACTTATATATATTTTTTGTGTTAGACTTACATGTATTAATGGCTGAAAAGTAGGTCTAGTGTGAGAGGTCACAGATTGATTGATGTATGAGACAGGTTTAATATTTCATTACTTGAGACAGAGCTGTAAAATTTTGTTGAAATTGTTTATAAAACATTATGACATATGTATTTTAAAAGCCTTTCATATATGCATAAGCTATATTATCATTATTTCACAGTGTTTGAATCTGTTTCAGGAAGTACAGGTGAATGAAATTGATATATATATTTCAGTTTAGCCTTGTTATAAGAATCTATGAAGAACCGTTCGTATGTTTTGTTTGAATATTGAATTGATGTACTATGAATATGTTTATAACGTTTTATATTTTACTGTTACAATATTATAATCGCTAAGTTTCGAGATTTATTTTTAAACGTCATAGTGATATAAAAATAGCAGCGGACGTGATTCATTGCAGTCAGACCAAAGAGCCAATCAGATAAGGTATTCTTCACGTCATAACTATATTTGTATTTAGGGATTACTTTTGTACTTTTAGAGTAACCGTTAGGGAAATATTGTTTAGGATATATTCGTAGGGGTTAGGGAGTGCTGCAAGGGTAGATTGCCCGGCACTATTTTGAACTTTTACATATATCTATTAGTCGTTAGGGATTTGCAACAAGCGTAATGCTTGTGTAGGGTCAAGAAGTGAATACTTCTGGCAGTAAACAATTATTTATAAATTACATATATTATATTGCGAAGAGCGAAATGCTCTAGTAAGGGCTGCGAAAAGCGGAATGCTTTTGTAGGACGCAAATACCATACACTTTTATAGCTTAGTTTAGGGAAATACACATCTTTCGTAGGGAATATTTATATTTAGTTTAGGATACATTCAGGCTATTTCTATAATTTATTAAATCAGAACATACATTGACTGCTGGCTCGACCCGGGGTATATTTTATTGTTAACTTACTCATGTGATCATATTTATTATATATTGTTACTGTTACTTGTCATTTGTTGAACATATCTATAGAGAGATCAATAGATCTAAAATAAATATTGAACGGAGAAACTCGCTCTCATTTCTTACAATCATTTAGAAGTAAGAACCCAACAGGCGACGCAACAATATGTAGTATGTGCATCAAAATAGTTTCATATTGAAGTAAATATTATAAATATGATTTATTGATTTACTTCACATCAATTTTTTACCTTTCAAAGTCATATTCAACAAGATGTATCATCTTCATATACAAAACACAGGATAGGTTGAAAGTCAAACTCCAAAACTAGAATCAAAAACTTATCATAAATAAGATAAAACATTCTTGAAAACGCATGAAACAAAACAAAGATAGGGAGGAAATACCTAACAATAAAAAGGTGAATAAAGTTTTCGCACAATAATACGGAAGTGTTCCAACTCTATACCTTTATGAAGAAAAAAGAGGTTAACATATTAGCACTTATTCCCCTTGCCCTCAGAGTGAAGTCCAGAATAGCACATCAATTGCAATTTAAATGTGTCATAAATAGGGGACATAGGAATATAACTTGGAGTTGGAGCACTTCCGTAATATTAATATAAACACTTATTTCCTTTTGCAATGTGGGTCATTTAAACTTGTTCTCTGTGACTGTTTAAAGTGTAATGATTACTTCTTTCCAGCTCTGTCGCCTGTAAGAATGTTATACGTCTTCAAATTCAATAGAATTATTTAAGAACAGATAAATTTGCAGCATGAACCAGACATGCACGTTTCGGATACTTAAACCTCGTCAGCGATCCTCAATCTAAACAATGTATTATGGCCGAAAAGGATGAAGTTATTACGTCCAAAAATGTACCAAAAGACGCTGCATGATGGATGGGATTATGCTACAGGGCCCACGTTTTAGAAGTTTTAAGAAAGTTTGATAACAGACATTTTCGAATGCGTTAAAGAATCGATCAACCGAAGTTGATCGAACTTGGTTAAGAAGCTTTGTTTTGAAACTATATCTATTTGACATCATATACACTATTTTGCTAATTCCAAAACTTGTCTTTTCATCCAAAAATACAATCGTAATTAAAGGTAGTTAACATCTTAGCACCATCCCTCCAATGCTATTTTGGTCATAGATTTCATTTAACTATATTACTGAATCGACCCAAAAACAACATTTGGAACCGTGCAATATCTTCAAAGTAAATGCAAAAATTTAAATTCTAAAACAAAACCAGACGGCGCTACTGAAATACATTTGGCTGTCAGGAAATCTTTGGCATTTCATTTAAAAGTACCACTGATTAGGAGTAACTATCCGAAACACGTGGCTGGTGCATTTAGATTATTTTGAAATTTTCCTCAAGAAGGTAAAGAGTTGGAACACTTCCATTACTAAATATATACACTGCAAAAATGTTTTAATAGTGTGTATCGGTTGCATCACCCAGAGCAAACCCCCAAAACACCCAATGCTAAAAAAGAAAACTGAGCAGACACGCACAGAAAGAGACACAAAAGGTACAAGGAACGCCAAAATCACACAGAAACATCACGCCTAAATGACTACACATAAACCAACGAGGCAAAAGGGCAATCGGTGCCGACTTAAGACGGCCATCTGCCACGCAAGTAACAGACGGTGTGGTTTTCCTGGATTACGTGCGCACAACCCTCCCACTTTTCTGATTACCCAGAGGTCTCGAAGAATGTACAATTGTATTGTAAAACAACCTCCTCACTGTTAGATGATTACTGTTAGAACAATGTATTTGTTTTCATGTGTGACCATACGTATTTAAAGTCATTCAGTTCCATTTCGTCTATTGTGTGCCCAGATTTTACGTTTTTAATCGCATCCAATTCCTTTCATATGATCCATAAAGTCCGAAGTACTTAATTTGAAAAATGTCTATAGGAAACTTGTTGATGCTTCCGCTCGAAGGCAAACACCAATAGTATGCAGAGGACCTTGAGTTGCTTTTTTTCTGCTAATATAATGATATTCTGACTATCAGTATCATAGAAAAAACCGACCTTCTGAAACGTTTGTATTCACAATGGTTGAACATAATGATGCAGATTTTGTGCTCTGAAATAGCTCATTTGTGTCTTTTATTCAGGCGAGCTAAATGCATTTTCATTTTATGTAATTCTCCAATTATATTCATAATTTGCACTATTCCTCTAAATCAGTGTCGTTTTACTAGGAATAGTAATGCGATAGTCTTTTAACAATGTGGACAGCACTTTTATAAAATTGGAAAAACATGTCTTTTGTTCCCCTTTTTCGCAGATTGTACTCTCATGTTACGTGTTGTCTCTGACAATGTAATTATATATTTTCAGACAATGTCCAAAGGATATTAAATGAGTTGGCATGGTTACGCATATTTAGGGTATATTTCTATCGAAATATATAAAACCTGACTTAATACTTGGAGTACATACACAAAACTTGATTTATAAACATACACTAAGGTGACTGAATCAAAGGAAAAGACATAGAATTTGGCTGAGTAAATTCAAATCCTCTATTACAAACATCAAGAGGACTTTAGGAAGATGAATGTCACACTAAGCAAGGTGGATTATATCCAAACAAGTCCAGCATCGGACCAAGGATACAAAGAAGTGAACATGAAAATTTTCATGGCAACATACATCGTTTTTGTTTTGGTGGTGCTGATCCTGTATGGCGCTTTCATTGGTCGTATCGGCAAGACTAAAGTGATTACAAGTACATCCGATGCCTAGATCTGTGAAGACGATGATACACCCTACAAGTTCTGATAATACATTGCAGAAATCCGAGGCATAGGTTTATGGATATTGTAGGGAACTTTTGATGTAGTGACATTGTGGACATGGTTCTTTTCAAGACTCAATGGAACTTTTCATGTTGTTATATCCGGCATATAGTTCTTAGGAGACTGTTGTTAAATTTATATGTTGTCAAGTCCAGACCATGTTTCCTAGGAGACTGTATGGAACCCTTTATGTTCATTTATCCAAAGCATAGTATTATGGATATTATAAGGGATCTTATGTGTTGTTTTATTCGGGGCAAGGTTCTTAGGAGATTGTTTGGAACATTTCGTTCAGACTTCTAAGGAGACTAAATGAGATTAAATATGTTTGTGCATCGGGGACATATTTCCTTGGAGACTGTATTGAACCTTTTATGTTATTGCACCCGATATACATTTCTTAGAAACCATATTGAACCTTACATATTGTTTAACCCATTTATTAAAGCCTTTTTGAAAGTGTTATATATATATAGATATTGATCATTAAAGTTGTAGTTTTGAAGGATGTGCGTGATTGAATTTGGAGTTTGCAGACTGGTGTAAAGAACCTCATACACGTACATGTTTGTTTGTACATTCTATTTGTCAATATTGAAATATATGTTCTATTATAAAAATCAGTGCACAATATGCGCATTTCATCCAGTTATGTCTGACCAGTGATGCTCGAGAGACCGAAAAAGAGATATCAATATCCGACGTTCAAGGTGTTGGATTTTGTTCAGATCCCAATTTCCAAAAACAAATTAAAAAAAAAGACATAAAACATGAAGTTTGCAGTGTCTATTCTATTTTGTGATTTTGTTAGAAAAATAATTCTTTAGGGAAAGTTTATATCCGAATGAACGAGTCGTTATAAAATAGATTAAATTATGTATTAGGTTTTACACTTTTTTCTATAATATAGGTACTTCATTGTAACACTTTATTTCATGCATTTGGTTAATATGAAAATCTGGTAGATTTTTTTTTATTTTGTGCTCAGTCAACTCAAGGCCATCGTATTGTTTGTCACTACATATCGTTTAGTGCTTTTGTGCAAGTGCTTTGTGCAAATTATGAGTTATCTGTGTGTTAGTACGTGTATATTTCATTTGGCCAAATCTATCATTTACGAGCCTTGAGAATCATCATTGCACTTTTCTTTTCTTTTTTTTTTCTCATTTTTTTTATCAAATCATTACATATATAACTATTAAATGGACATAGATACAATATTACAACAATAGTTGATCTTTTTGTTAATCTTTGGAGTGCATGTTAATGATCCCTTTGGAAATATCAACCATCGTGAATATAAGCTTTTTAGAAATTTTCTTTAATTGTCATTTTTTGTTGTGATTATATAGTAGGAAGATTTATTATTGAATTTAATTTCGTTTCTTTCTTGTTAATGTAAATATGCAAAAAATTAAGAATTCTTTTAAAATTCTCGTTTTTATTTCGTTTGTGAAACCAAAAAGTACTATTTTTCGTTTTAATGGATCTTGCTCTGATGTTCTAATACTAAAGATTTTAATTTAATTTTCTCCAAAACTATTATCGTGGGTTTTTTTGTGTTTTATTGCATTGAAAAAATAAATGATTCATCGTTTCGACTTCTATCTTGAAAAAATGGCATAGGCCGTCAGAAAAACTGATTTTCGAATATACTGCTTCCAGATACTGAGCATTATGAACGCATTTCCATTGAAACTGTTGAATATTATTAGCCAAAAGGGTGTTGTTATCGTTCTCCCATATATGCTTCCAATTTAGTTCAATATTGAGAATTCTTTCCCAGGATATTTGGGCCTTTATTGCATTTAGTCGAATTTTAGCTAAATGCGACATAATATCGAATAATTTTCCTTTATTTCTCATAAATAAATCTTCATCAAACCTTAAACCTTCTGTACTATTTATGTCAGTATCGGATTTTGACTTGTGGAAAAGTTTTTTTTTATTCTCCGAAGTTCTGAGATACAGTTTCTTCTATCATGTAATTTTCTGTATATTTCAGTGTCTCTGATAAATGATTTCGAATTAATATCCTATAAATGCTCCACCAAGTATACTCCACTTTTAGTGAAAGAGTCGAAAAATAAAGGATAACGTTTGAAATTTATTTGTCCGTATCCAAATATGTTTTCTTAAAAAAAAAAAAACAATAATCACTCAATATCCACAAATTTTCGGCCACTCGGCCTTTATCAAGTGGAGAAGCACGATTTCCGTGCTTCTCCACTTGATAATTGAAATTGTGATCTTAAAAAATCCAACACCTTGACTATTGTGCTTCTCCACTTGATAAAGGCCGAGTGGCCGAAAATTTGTTGATATTGAGTGTTTATTGTTATTCATTATTTATAAACTTCCCTGCCGAGGACTTTCCTTCATTCTTTGAAAATATTAAGGTTGTGAAATGCATGTTCTATGAACAGGAACAGTGTCATCAGTGGTGCTTGGGACCAAAATGAAATATTTCCATTGCAGAAGAATCCCCATATCAAGCGCCTGTAAGGCAATGGGATTTATAAACTATAATTCAGGTTGCCTATTGTGATGTCACGCTTTCGTTTTGAAAGTGCCGATAATTTACCAAAGTCCAGAAACTTTTGACGTTATAACATTCAATAGACCCTTTCACATTATCTGCGGTACTGAATTTGAAGGCCATTTCCGGGGGACAAACAATAAACTGCGCATGCACCAGTGACGTAATTCGATTGTTCCAAGATGTTTTCCTCCGAACAAACGAAACATGATTCCGCGCTAAACGTCCTAGAACAATCAAATGACGTCACTGGTGCATGCGCAATCTATTCGTTTTCCCCCGGAACTGGCATTCAAATTTAGTACCGCAGATAATGTGAAAGGGTCTATGCGCTCATTGTTAATGCTAAACGGGGTGTCTGACATTTAGTACATATTGAAATATAAGTAGTGATTGTCTTACTTTGGGTGTTCATGGTAGTATAATTCTGCTTGGACACTTGCTTTTCTGAGAATCGCCTCGCGATTCATGAAATTTGCACGTGACCATCCAAAATTAACACTACCATAAACACCCAAAGCAAGACAGTTATTTCTTAAGGGAATCCAAATAATGAGGAGTTTATGAGCGGTATTCTATATCATCATGACATGGCAAAAGCATGATTGCATAAATCAAGGGAGCAAGACTTCGGATACTGACTTATTTCCCGGCAAAAAAATGTGTATCTTCAGAAATTTCATAAAACATCTGTAATAGTATGCAAATGCTTAATTGTTAAACGTCTTCAAATTAAATAGCATCATTTAAGACCTGATAAATTTAATGAGACAGACGTTAAATTTAATGAGACAGACGTTGTAAAAATAACATATCACTAAAGTAGTATACGAAATCATTGATTTAAATTCAAAGAAACAAAAGAGAAAAACTCGAAGAAATGAATTGTGAAATACATCAAAGAAAAGTTTGACAAATCAGACAAAGTCAGTAATCCCCTGGAAAATTTGCCAATTCGTGCCGGCCATATCCTGAATTTGGGTCCCAGAATTATGATATAAATGACACTGCGGCCAACACATCCCAACTAACCAAATAGCCAAGTGTCCTTTGCCGTTTCTGAGGCTAGCTTTAGTTTTTTCTGATTGATGCATTTAACAACTACATCATACAGGAGTGTGTTTACATTGAGATCAGTTCAAAACAAACGCCTAATTACACCATGAGTTGCATCGTCGGATACCACCGGTCTTTTGCTCTTCTTTTCAGTTGAAGTTTTTCAGTTTTTAGGTGGCTCCATCATAATTACTATGGCTGGATGAGAATTTAATATTCGAAACACGTATATGGTTCATGAAAATTGGTTTGAAATTTTCTTCAAGAAGGTATAGAGTTGGAACACTTCAGAATTATTTTTATGTTGTTTTACCCGGGGCATAATATTGAGATTTACATATTGTTATTCTTTTTCCTTATGGAAGCTTATATATTTTGATTTTTTGCACTTTTAAAAAATACTGGGAGATTACAATGTATACAGACTGTATGGAACCTCACACATTAATGTTTGTTATTTTCAAAAATTTAAAAAGGACCCAAAATATCAAGCATGTAGTGAACATTCTATTTTGTGAAAAAAAAAATAATACCGAAGTGTTCCAACTCTATACCTTCTTGAAGAGATTGAATTCTTTTAGGAGATCACCTCCTTTCTTTGTAAGATGTTTATACCAAATAAATGAGTCTTTGAAAAAAAAAATCAAAATACTAGTTTTTACACTTTTTAGACAGAGATATTTCAAAAACACTTTAATATATGTATTTTGTATACAATTAAACTTGATAAAAAAAGGTTTGAAATGAATGTTCTATATTAAAACAATTCTGGAGGGAATCCAAATTGTGAGGAGTTGAGTGGCGTTCTTATGGGCTGGTAGGCATGTTTGCTAAAATCATGGAGGAAATACTCTAGGTACTGACTTTTTCTTTTCCGACATTAAGCACCTTACCTGTATCAATATCAAAATATAAAGGTCATTGTAAACTAGAACCACTTATTGATCCTTTGATTACGCTACGGTTTTTTGTCCATATCCGTCAAGGAATTCGATTATATTTTCTAAGCTTATTTTAAGCCGACATTTGAAAAGACGCACCCTTCACTCAATCCAACATATAAGAGATAAATTGATGATATATTTTGCTGAATACCCCGAGGGTACATGTAACCAAGTTCGGTCGGTCATCTCTTTAACGCATTCAAAATTTCTGTCATCAAAATTTCTTCAAATTTCTAAATCGTGGGTCCTCCCATCTTGCTATGTATTTCATTACATTTTTGGACATAATGATTACCACACTCTTTGGCAATATTACATTGTTTAAATTGAGGATCACTGACGAGGGCTGAGTACCCGAAACGTGCATGGTCCATGATGCAAATTTATCTGTTCTTAAATGATGCTGTTGGATTTGAAGACGTTTAAGATTAGCTAAAGTATAAACTAACTAAAGGTGAGTGGATACAATGAACGAATCAATTCCGAGTCATGATATCTTTTCGCGACAATAAGTTCAATAAAAAATACTTCAATATATAGAAAATACTTCAATATATGACAAATGTGACGACTTCAACCTTGAAATTACAAATTTTCCCTTCTTCAGTAGTAAAATATTTCAAAGAAAATTTGTATGCTCTGTAACAGACGTATATATGTAAATTAAAACAAAAGGGAAATTTGTAAACACTACGTAACCTAAGTGCATTGCTTCCTATGTTCTAAAATATATGTAAAATATATGTATATTTGAATAAAGTATAAAAAGCACAAACAGGAAAAATGAGGGATATTTTCACTTCTTTTCTTATTTTCCTCATAATCTTAAGATATTTCTGAACATCTAAAATAGTATGTACATTCTATATAAGATCACGAGACAGACGTTGTCAAATTAAAATATCACTAATCTATCTCGAGCAACTAAAAGGTTTTAAAGGAGACCGGAATTATGGCCTTTTTTCGAATTTTTCAACAGAAAATGAAAATTAACTAATCATAGTATGATTAAGCGTCCTTTTCTTCACGCGTTTAACACTGTATTTTTCCATAATTTTCGAAAAAATTGCAATGAGCGCGAGTGATATGCCCTTTGTGAAATCAAAAGATTTCATTGGACTGATATGTGACGTGTATGAATTATTGGTCGATTTCATGAAATCGACCATTACTAGATTTGTAGACCGGATGCTGTCAATAGGAGAAAGTTCCTAATTGAGTTTCTGTCTAATTCGTAGCCACTCAAACGACAGAAAAATAATTAAAACTTCTTTTTCTACAATTTATTCAAGCTGTTCATGAGGAACTAGTAGTCTATGAGAGACAAAAGTCCATGAGGGACTAAAAGTTTATGAGAGACCAGAAGTCTGTTGAGAGACAATTGGTCAAAGAGAAATAAAAATTTCCTTATTTGTATGTTTATATTGAGATTACATGTATGTATTTGTATCTTACAGAATTATTTCAAGGAGATAGATGGCGCTACAGTAGCCAAAGTGTGCGACTAATGACATTGTGATATACAGAGTTAAAATTAACACCGGCAGGTTAATGAGCATTAACAACCGTATAATGAAACCAAATAAATTTCCAATTAGAAGTAGCGGCACACGGCTGGCTAAAGAGCGTCGATTGACCATAACATCTCATCAATACACATTTAACTGACCAGTCTAATACAGACACGCCCCTTAGGTCAACTCTTGACCTTTCGTTCTGAATAAATTTTCTTTCAGCCAGCATTAATTATTATTTCTGTCTAATTCGTAGCCACTCAAACAACAGAAAAATAATTAAAACTTCTTTTTCTACAATTTATTCAAGCTCTCGAACTATAATGAAAGGGAACCAGTTGTTAAAGCTCATAAACCTAAACCTAAAGTTACTGATAACTTTCTATGCAAATCATCTTTAACGTACATGTCTTTAGCATTCTCAGATTTCCAACGTCCATGCGCTTTAAACAAGCGATCATTTATACCACCATTTGCAGCTGCAGATGCTCCTCCCGCTCTGAGGGAGTGGAGTCCAAACTTTTTTGAGTCATATCCTAAAGATTTTAAACTACTTAACAATAATTCTCTAGCTCTAGTATATGAAATATGTACATCAGGTCTTACTCTCAATTTATAACACTCCTTGTTTTTACTATAAAAAACAGATCTAAAAATGAATTCATCTGAATCACTGTCTAAAATATTTGCACATGATAAATATCGTTTTAATAAAGCATAAGGACAGCATGAATTGTTAGTTTTCGCAATCACGACCCAGCTTCCATCTCTATAAACATCAGTCTTACTTTTGAAAACAAAAATAGTCATATATGATTCAACGAAAACGATGTCAGATCGTCTAATATTTACAAGTTCTGAAAAACGAAAAAATCCGGCAAAACCAAGTATACACATAGTTGCAAGTCTTAAATCCATCAATGTCGCCGTGTCAGAGGCATATGTCCGAACGTAATTTTCCAACATTTCAACTATCATCGGTTCCTTGCGATTTTTACGGGTGTCAGATTTTCTCATTAACGCGTCCAGACACAATTTAATCCATTCATTTTTACAAGGGTTAAGAGGAACTCCGTTCACATTAAACCCCCATTGTAAGGCATAAAATGTTTGTCGTATGGTCGCCGCCGATGAAACAGTTTGATAAATTGACACAAGATATAGCGCAGTGTGTTCTTGATTGGCAATCATCGGAGAAATGTTTAATCTTTGACACCAATCACACCATTTTGTCCAATATGAAGAGTAATTGTCCACGGTAGATCTTTCCCGTGCTGACATGATGGTACATTCTAATTCAGGAACCAATGACGATAAATTATGAGTTTCTGCTGTTTTCCTAACTCTCTCCCACATTCCTCCTTGAAATAATTCTGTAAGATACAAATACATACATGTAATCTCAATATAAACATACAAATAAGGAAATTTTCATTTCTCTTTGACCAATTGTCTCTCAACAGACATCTGGTCTCTCATAAACTTTTGGTCCCTCATGGACTTTTGTCTCTCATAGACTACTAGTCCCTCATGGACTTTTGTCTCTCATAGACTACTAGTCCCTCATGGACTTTTGTCTCTCATAGACTACTAGTTCCTCATGAACTTTTGTCTCTCATAGACTACTAGTCCCTCATGGACTTTTGTCTCTCATAGACTACTAGTCCCTCATGGACTTTTGTCTCTCATAGACTACTAGTCCCTCATGGACTTTTTTCTCTAATAGACTACTAGTCCCTCATGGACTTTTGTCTCTCATAGACTACAAGTCCCTCATGGACTTTTGTCTCTCATAGACTACTAGTCCCTCATGGACTTTTGTCTCTCATAGACTACTAGTCCCTCATGGACTTTTGTCTCTCATAGACTACTAGTCCCTCATGGACTTTTGTCTCTCATAGACTACTAGTCCCTCATGGACTTTTGTCTCTCATAGACTACTAGTTCCTCATGAACTTTTGTCTCTCATAGACTTCTAGTCCCTAATGGACTTTTTCTCTCATAGACTTCTAATCCCTCATGGACCTCTGTCTCTCATAGACTACTTGTCCCTTAAGGACGATTTGTCCCCCATGAACCACTGTCTCTCATAGACAATTTTTCATATTCATTGACTACTAGTACTTTTACTCATAAACATTTATCTTCATAAACTACTTGTTCTTAAGACGATACTTCACAGTCATTATATAGAGCTTACCTAAATCTTAATCATTCTGAATTAAATATATCTCTATAATAATAGAAAAAATATCCGTAATAAGAAGACCACCGTTTAAACTTAGCTCATCATTTATTTATGAATAACCAAACATCGATTAAATAAATACAAATTCATAACTTAGATTTATAAATATTTTCAAAATTCAAAAAACTACAAATACAATAAACCTACCGTTGTCCCACAGTAACTAAAATCCAATCTTATAGCCAGAATTGCACTATGCAATTTTGATGTTCCAAACACTGAGGTATGTAAACCAGATTTGAAAATGTTACAATTAGAATGAGGAAAACGTAAAACATCTAATACTCCACTTTTGAAAACACCACCAAATTCCACTAAATCTGGCCAAAAAGGAGATGATTTCCATTCAGGTGCAATAAGAGTACCTTGTCCTTTACATCCTTTTAAATGTCTAATACATCTAGAGATTAAATAAATCGGTGGAACAAGCCAATTATTCTCCGAACTCCAATTTTATGTAAATGCATCTACAGCTTCACAATGTGGATCCCAAAACTTTGAATTATAACGAGATGTTTTTCTAGTACTGAGCGAAGCGAATCTGTCAACAGTAAAAGGTCCAAACAAACCATCCATAAAATAGAAAAAGTCATTAGAAACTTCCCAATCGTCATAGTCATGTATTTTACTAATATAGTCTGCTAATTGATTTTCCTCGCGTGGGATCCATTCCACTTCTAACTTTATGTCAAGAAATAACTTGAAGTTGATATATATCTAAAGCAATCGTTTGTAAATCCAGCTTTTTGTTCCCTTTTTCAATAATAGAAACCAAGTTTTTATTATCTGAAAACCATTTAACTTGTTTTCCTTTCAAGAACTTTGAGTAACTAGCTAACGCAAACCAACATGCACGCATCTCGCGCCATGTAGAGCTCTTTTCTCTCTCTTCATTTGTCCAAGTTTTATGACACCACTCTTGTGCAAAATTAATTATAGAATGAACAATTATCCTCCTGCGGCAAAAGAACTTGAATATCCGAGAATATCTTTAAGTATAGTTATATCCCTGAACTTTTTAGTTCCATTAAAAGAATCTATGTTCTCAAGCCAAAAATTCAGTTCACGAACAATATAACAATTATTTCCTAAATTTTAACCTCACATCCCAAGTGCTGGCCTTGTCAATTTCTGAATACAAAAATCTGGTCATCAAGCGCGTAATATTTCCAATACAAGGAGTAAAAGAAATTATCAGACCAGTCAATCTAGCTAATTCTCTAGCCGAAATCGATGTTAATTTTGAAATAACTATATGTAAAGTATTTTTCAAGTTACACAATTTTTCATCAGGAATTTTTAAAATACCCTCTTTGAAATTCCATAAAATACCAAGCCATTTCAGTTCTACAGTAGGTCCCCAGACAGATTTTTTCAACGTTAGGTACTAAACCTGCTCTCAACAAGTCAGATTTTACAATATTAGCAGCTCTCCTGCCTTCATCTAAATTTTTCACAGCACAGATTCCGTTATCCAAGTATACAACAATTTTTAATCCTAAAGCTCTCCAATGAGCTACTAATGGTTTAACACATTTTGTAAATACATAAGGTGAACTATGTAATCCGAAAGGAAGCACAGTAAAAGTAAAGTAACATTTAACACCGTTGTACATCCAAGAAAAACCTAAATATGTCTGAGAATCTTTATGAATATCTATGTGGTGATAACCCGATTTCAAATCGAATGAAAATGCATATTCAGCTTCAAATGCAAATTCTTTATAAATCTTCCAATCTTCAAATTTAATTTTAGATTTGTAAATGTACCAATTTACGTAACGTAGATCTAAAATAAGTCTCTTTTTGCCTTTCTTATTCACTGAAACAGTTCATGGATTTACGACTATAGGTTTACTTGTATGCTGTACAATACGTCCAGTGTCCAACAATTCCTGAATAGAATCCTTAACAAAATCTTTATGCTTCAATGCTGAGTTATTATTGTCAAACTCAGCAGAATCAGGTGTACCATAAAAAGGTATTGCATATCCATGATCTATGATATCAATTACATACTGATTTGCACCTATTCCTCTCCAGAAATCTATATTAGTCTTAAAGTCTTCCTTTAATTAAAGGTTCAGCTTCACTACTTTCATATTTAAAATAATTTTCAATGTACGTCTGCTTTTTATCTACAGTCATAATTGTATACTTAGCTTTTACAGCTGCTGTCTTGCTACTAGGAACCACTACTTCCTGGTTCATTTGCACCTCCTCTGCATTCCGACTGCCAGTGTCCTGTCTTGTTGCAGCGAAAACAAATGTCTGTTGGCTTTGGGACTCTGCGAAAACGAAAGGACTGATTGTCTTTTTCTCTCGTCATTTTCTTCGCATGCTGTTCATCATTCGGAATAAACTGCTTTCTTTTCAGCTTCATATTCTTCGACTTTAAAAATGCGCGCCTTTCTGCTGCGTGCATCTTCTTCTCATCGTCACTATCATCGGCAATATCATTTGTTTCGTATTCTGCGACAGTAATGACAAATATGGATAATGACCATATCCCTGTCTACAGTACAAAATCGATAATTCAGAAAATCAGAAACCGAAGGCATACAAAATTAGGATAAAACAGGAACCAAAGCAAACAAAAACAAAAACCTCCACCATATGAAAAGAAGCGAACTCCCGATATGAGAGTGAGACCAGGTGCACAGGAAGAGTAAGCATCTCCTGCTTGCATGCAACACCCGTCGCTTCAATTCGGTAGAACTGTCACATCCGGTTACTTCCATTTTGGAAGATATAGAGTGCAATCTTTGGTTGGATGGTTCAAATGGTCTATGACAGAATATCATCCACCATTCTAGATAGTGGGACATCATAGTGTATGACGAGTTCCCCATATCGACCGTAGAACTTCCTTTCTCGCTTTTGTCTGCCAAGCGGATTAACTTGTTACGGTGTTTTAACTTTCCTGTTATGTCTGTAAGGACTTCTTCGACTTCTGTAACAGTTTTTTTCTGTAAGGTGGCCCTTTAATTCATCTAAACGATCAATAATATCCACATTAAATTCAAATTGCTCGGCATGTCCCTTTGCTTTAAGTTTTATTTTCCCTTCACTCTTCATTTTTTCTTTCAGCTTCTTACTGTTTGCGTCTGTTTGCAATTTAAACGATTTCTCCAATGTGTCTTTAGACGAACTAATATTGTCCATCACATAACTTTCAAGTTCTTGATTTTGTGAAGACAATTCCTCGCGAACAATATTCTTTAATAAAGAACTAATCTCTGTTTTCATTTCTTCGTTCATGATGACCATCAATGTTTAGTCTACAAATAAATTTCCAATTAGAAGTAGCGACACACGGCTGGCTAAAGAGCGTCGATTGACATAACATCTCATCAATACACATTTAACGGACCAGTCTAATACAGACACGCCCCTTAGGTCAACTCTTGACCTTTCGTTCTGAATAAATTTTCTTTCAGCCAGCATTAATTATTATCCGTCAGATTCCACTATGCATGACCTCGCATTTTATCCACTTCACAAAAATAGGACATGTCGCCATGACAACGCTTTGGTATCGCAATTATGAATTTAGATATTGCAGATGAAAGTAATATCTGCATGGTATTTTTTCTTTAACAATATTTACTTCCAGACCAATTAGTGAGTGATACTGAGAACCCTATGCCTTCAAAATTCCTAATGGTCGACATTTCTGGATCCTTGGATCCATTGCAACAAAGAAATTCGCGATCAGAACGTATGCCAGGGGTGCCCGTGGGCTAAACGTTTCTAACCGTCCATCCGACTAAGCTTTTTCTCGTTAAGGATATACCACCTTATTTGTTTGTTTATTTTCTTACCAAAGACAAATTGATTATTGAAACAAAGCAATTAATGAGCGATAAAAAAATCGACAAGACTGTACGAGTCACAAAATTTGATTGAACTTTTTAGAAGTTTCCCCTTATTTCCCTCCAAAATTTTATACATGTAATCGGAACTCTACACCCAGAAAGGCTTTTGATTGATCAATATGTGCTAAAATGGAATTTTCATACGTATCAAACAATTTCTGAATGGATATGAAGAGTGTTGCATCTTGAGTTGTCCAGTGTAAATGTATCTATTTTCTAACTTGACAGAATGATAAAGACATACGTTTCTATAAGTACTACTCTTTAGTCTTTATTTTTTTACCTATGTCGACGAAAAAAAAAATATTGCGGGATTAAAGAAATGTTGATATCGACCAAGCTTTTTTGGAAAGCTAATACTTGTTCGATAATTAGTTTTATGAATTACTCCTGCATTCAACTGTCATGATTATATACGAACAGTCAATCGGACATTTTTTTTTAAGAAATAACATGCTTTAACTTTCATATTTAGATTATTCTTATATTGCAAACGCAAATTCCTGCTTTATATGTATCAACTTATCTATTGACTAACAAAAAAAGTCTATAAGTAATCTATAAGGAGTAATTAATCAACTGCATGCTTGTTTGTTTACATTTTTTGCCTTCGGCTAATATGACGTCGATCACAGATAGTTGCGAAGATCACCGAGGTCGATGCGAAATATCTGAGCCCTTTCCCATCTTTTTATGCTGAATTTGATCAATTTCTTTAAAGAGAAAAATAGTTTTTTTATTCAAAATATTGAATGCGTTTGAAAAAATGAAAAAGCATTTTCCCCCTTCCACTTTAAGTATTCAGAATCATTAGAGATATAAAAGATAAACAAAAAACTTGAAAAATGTATTGTAGATTATTTTAAAGAACAGTCGATTTGTACATTACAATGTTATCATAGACCTTAGGACCATAAGTCGAAAGTAAATGACATAGGACTATATTTGGTCTGTCGTACGGTGAAGAGACACTTGTTAGAACATGATAACTTCTTTTGAAGTTCAAGGCCTATGATACGCTAACTTAAAGGGTGGATAGGTAACATGAAGGTAGGATATTTCAGCAACGTAATGATTTTTAACGAAAAGGTTTCATACTCTAGTAAAAAAAAAGAGAAAAATAGATTCAAACGAATTAAACGTTTGATAAAGGGATGATAAACGGATAAACAGATAGATAAACATTCAATTGGTTAATTAATGAAATTTTTCTTTTTACATAGGCAGAAAACGAGAAACTGTTGTTCACAGCTCAAGTGGCCATTATTTGTATATTTTGCAATGGGTCGAAGGATGTTATGTGGAAATGCTTGAACTGCGATGACCTTGTCTGTGATGGTTGCAAACTTAGGCATGACAGGAAGCACGTGGTAGTCAAACGAAAACGGGAACGCATGATCTGTCATTCAAAGTGTTATATGTGCTCAATTTACGTAGACGTTTTGTGCTTTTGCCAATTTTGCAAAATTCATCTTTGCGATAGGTGTGTGTTTCGTCATTTATCTAAAGCAAATAACTGTGACCATTTGATACAAGAAGACATTAGAAATGTCAAAGGCCCATACGTTGAAAGTGAAGGGTTTTCAGACTTTCTGCATACATCAGATACATCGGTTTATCAAGGTCTGAGAAATGCTTATTTTCCACAATTTGAACTTTATAGCTTTCATATTTTTCATGAACGAAAAATCGTAATAGATCAGCAATCATATACAAATCTCGTCCAAGATCACGTTTTTGTCCCAAAAGACGGATCGATTTTTCTGAAAGGGAGACTTGTCTGTCCGAGGATGCATGGTCTTTCCTATGAAGATTGTACATTGGTTTGCCTTTCCTGTGGAACTTCTTCTTGTGATAAATGTCAAAATGAGTTCCATTCAATGTGTAAAATAGTGGAAATGCATAAGGTCACATACTTTTTGAAAATGAAAATTCTGGTGAAAAACAGACTTTGTCAATTCAGATGTGAGGCAGCAAGAACTAAGCTGCAAGGATTCTTTGAATTTTTACAGCAATCTGAAGTCGATAACAGCACTTTTCGGTTGTTTTTCAATGTTAGAAAATACGAATTCATTGCTCAACTGAAAAAGAATATAGATGGGATTACAGATTACTTACGCCGTTTGATCGAATATGAGCATGATTTTTGTAAACTATGCGATAACAAACAACTTTTCAACATGTATTACTTTGAATCTGATGCACCATTTTTAAAGATCTATGATAATATAACGAAAGATTTGCAAAAATTAGAAAAATGTTCTTTAGAAAATATGGAAACGAATATACGACAGGTTGAGCGTTTCTGTCCTCCTACATTGACAAGATGGCGACCCTCTCAGAATAGGAAAAAACGAACAAGAAGAAAAGGAATCGAACACGAATATCAGAACTTTCCTTCCAGCCGAAGTGTATAAATGAAGTAAAACTACCAGATACTTCAAAACTACCAGATATTTCAAATGAGACAGTACACAACACACGTTATCTACTTATTGTTATATTTGTTTCAATAATTGTAGTTTTGGCAACTTGTGCTTTGACCATTTTAAGAGAGTTAGTCTGAAAACGATATCAACTAGATTGTCGAGTTGTGCACTAAACAATAATGTGAAGACCACTATATTGTTTTATTTGTTGAAGCTCACAAAACCTATTGACAGTTAATCAAAGGACCAAACTTGTAATCACTACATTACCAACCTTCGCACATTATGTGAATCTAGAATTGATTTTGTTGTCAAAAAATAAAATATCACAATTCACAATGCATTTTGAAAAGAAAATGAAAATCCTAGGTCATTGTAACAAGATTCAACAATCTGTGTGATCATAAAGGTATGGCCACAACATATACAAAACATGAAACATCGATGTCCTACTCGTCACCATTCAAAATTGGAGGGATCTCCAATATGACTTGGTTACAACGCACAAAGCCAAAAACCGAACACTCAAATGCGAAAACACGGAGTTGACAAGTCCAGCAAGCGACACAAAAGGGACAAGAAAGATAGTAAAGAGAACTATCTTGGGGTTAAATACCTATGAGAACCTATATATTTGAGCGCAAGTTTGAAAGACGACTACTAAACAGAAAAGCTACACATAAAACAATGAGACTTATGGGGCGATGTCGACTCCGGACGGCAATATTCAAATAGTGTGGTTATCATGATTGAAAATTATTTCACGAGGCAGGCAGACAAAAATTACTTTTCTTTCCGATTATGTAATGATGCGAAGAATTGAAGAAGCCAAGTAATGAAGCGAAGAATCGAAAAAATGAAGAAATAATGCAAATATTGAAGAAATGATGTGAAGAATTGAAAAAATGATGCGAAGAAGTGAAGAAGTTATCGTTTCTTCGCTTCATTTCTTCTATTCTTCGAATCATAACCTCAAGTCTTCGCATCATTACTTCAATTCTTTGCATCATTACTTCAGTTCTTTGCATAATTTCTTCAATTCTTCGCCTGTTGATATATAGTGGGTGAAGAAGTGAAGAAGCGATGCCCACTAATGAACACCGTAGGCGGCGTATGCTATGTATCAATAGTTTTCTTGTATTGTATTATTGAACAGAATAACAGATCCTATTACAATGACATGATTGTAGATCACACAATTTACAGAACTTTAATGACAAATATGGATAATGACCATATCCCTGTCTACAGTACAAAATCGATAATTCAGAAAATCAGAAACCGAAGGCATACAAAATCAGGATAAAACAGGAACCAAAGCAAACAAAAACAAAAACCTCCACCATATGAAAAGAAGCGAACTCCCGATATGAGAGTGAGACCAGGTGCCTAGGAAGAGTAAGCATCTCCTGCGTGCATGCAACACCCGTCGCTTCAATTCGGTAGAACTGTCACATCCGGTTAATATTATTATCTCGTGAAGGTCGCGTGACAAGTTGCTGATTTTCGTAAAATGATTCGAGTACCAGTGAAATAAAGGAGTAAGAAAAACTTTGCAACATTGTGAAGCAATATCAAACTCCTTTCTTGAATATTTACTTTGACGAGGATAAATGAAATGGAGGTATGATATTTTGGAGTAGATCTTTTTAATGAATTTCAATGAATGACATTCTGAATACATCTTTCGAAGAGTTAAACGAATCATTTAAAGATGAAAATTAAGTATGATAACAAAAATTGATGCATAGACATGAAAATGAATATAACATTTTCATATTGTTATACAGATAGAACACGAACGGTTCGTAGTCGCAGCTCAGGTGGCCATTATTTGCGTCATTTGTCACGGATCAAATGATGTGAACTGGAAATGCTTGAATTGCGAAGACCTTATATATGTAAAGACTGCAAATGGAGGTATGAGAGGAAGCATGTAGTGGTCAAATGTAGACGGGAATGCATGATATGTCATTCAAAGTGTGTTATATGTTCAAGTTTCATAGGCGTTTTATTATTTTGTCAAAATTGCCGACTACATCTTTGCTATCGATGCATTATACGTCATTTATCAAAGGTAAAAAATCAAAAGCACTTGTTAAGAGAGAACAGTACAAATAAGAAAAGGCCGTACGAGGAAAGGACAGATCCCTCAGACTTGTCACTAGCAAAGGCATCAGCTGTACAGGTTCCAGGAAATTTTGAATCTCTACTAAACTCATTGTCAAATTTGACGGAGAAAGTGCAAGTATTAAAAACCTTTTTTTCAAAAGAAAGAAAAGATATTTTGCAAAAATATCCAAATACTATGACTTCGTTCGCCCACTCAATTAAAGTTGATAAAACAAAGACAAGACGGCATTTTTTACAGATAAGGAAAAAGGCTAATAAGAAGAGGGAGAAACGATCAAGTACATCTGACGATCTACTCTCTTTACTTTTCTTCTCCTTACTAGTGTTTATTGTAATTGGAAATACATTCTATCTACGCTCTATACTAATCGCCTTATAGATACATTCTATCTACGCTCTATACTAATCGCCTTATAGATACATTCTATCTACGCTCTATACTAATCGCCTTATAGATACATTCTATCTACGCTCTATACTAATCGCCTTATAGATACATTCGATCTACGCTCTATACTAATCGCCTTATAAATACATTCGATCTACACTCTATACTAATCGCCTTATACATTCTATCTACGCTCTGTACTAATCGCCTTATAAATACATTCTATCTACGCTCTATACTAATCGCCTTATAAATACATTCTATCTACGCTCTGTACTAATCGCCTTATATGTGTCTTTTGTATTTGTAATATTCGATTTCTACGTCCAAATCCATCGACAGAGGGGACACTACAACAGGCGAAAGTAGGTCACGTGGTTACCGTCTTTTGAGATTTTTTCAGAACCGAAGCACATCGACAAAGCGAAAGCATCCGAATGAGCTAGAAGTAATCTCAAGAAGTGTTTTTATTATGCGTCCTTTGATGAATTTAAATAGTTTTATGCGTTCACACATACTCCGAAGTCAATTTTTTACGCGTCTTGAAACTTTGTAGAAATAAAGAGCTGATGGTCCCCTTCAAGTATTGTTACTTTTCTCATACCTTTCTCGAGTTTTCGTCATTATGTCCCCCCCCCCAACGGGGAGGAGACATATTGGTTTTGCCTTCGTCGTCTGTCTGTCCGTCTGTCACACATCGTGTCCGGGCTATATCTCCTGAACCGTTTGCCCGATCACTTTCATATTTTAGTATGTTGTTGCTTATGACCCGAAGGTTTCACATCACCTTGACCCAAGGTCATGTGACCAAGGTCAAGGTCACTCAGTGCATTTTAAATAAAATTATGCATACATTCCTGTCCGGGCTAGATCTCTTCAACCGTTTGCCGGATCACTTTCATATTTTACTATTTTGTTGCTTATGACCTGAGGGTTTCACATCACCTTGACCCGAGGTCATGTGACCAAGGTCAAGGTCACTTAGTGCATTTTTAACGAAATTATGAATACATTCCTGTCCGGGCTAAACATGTATCTCTTGAACCGTTCGCCGGATTATTTTCATATTTTAGTATGTTGTTGCTTATGACCCAAAGATTACACATCACCTTGATCCGAAGTCATGTAACCAAGGTCAAGGTCATGTAGTACAATTTTAATGAAATTGTACATGCATTCTTGTTTGTTTAGATAACTTTACTAGTTCGTAAACACGTGTAGTTTGACAGCTAGCCAACGCCGTAAGGGAGAGACGGGGAGGAGACATATTGGTTTTGCCTTCGTCGTCTGTCTGTCCGTCTGTCACACATCGTGTCCGGGCTACATCTCCTGAACCGTTTGCCCGATCACTTTCATATTTTAGTATGTTGTTGCTTATGACCGGAAGGTTTCACATCACCTTGACCCAAGGTCATGTGACCAAGGTCAAGGTCACTAAGTGCATTTTTAAAGAAATTATGAATACATTCCTGTCCGGGCTATATCTCTTGAACCGTTTACCGGATCACTTTCATATTTTAGTATGTTGTTTTTTATGACCGGAAGGTTTCACATCACCTTGACCCAAGGTCATGTGATCAAGGTCAAGGTCACTTAGTGCATTTTTAAAGAAATTATGAATGCATTCCTGTCCGGGCTATATCTCTTGAACCGTTGGCCGGATCACTTTCATATTATAGTATGTTGTCCTTATGACCCAAAGATTTCACATCATCTTGACCCAAGGTCATGTTACCAAGGTCAAGGTCACTCAGTGCATTTTTAATGAAATTATGCATACATTCCTGTCCGGGCTAGATCTCTTGAACCGTTTGCCGGATCACTTTCATATTTTAGTATGTTGTTGCTTATGACCTGAAGGTTTCACATCACCTTGACCAGAGGTCGTGTGACCAAGGTCAAGGTCACTTAGTGCATTTTTAAAGAAATTATGCATACATTCCTGTCGAGGCTATATCTCTTGAACCATTTGCCAGCTCACTTTCATATTTTAGTATGTTGTTGCTTATGACCTGAAGGTTTCGCATCACCTTGACCCAAGGTCATGTGACCAAGGTCAAGGTCATGTAGTACAATTTTAATGAAATTGTACATGCATTCTTGTTTGAGCTATATCTCTTAAACCGTTTTCATGATCGCTTTATATTTTAGTATGTTGTTGCTTATGTTAGGAAACTTGTACGGCGCTAGATAACTTTACTAGTTCGTAAACACGTGTAGTTTGACAGCTAGCCAACGCCGTAAGGGAGAGACGGAAATCGAAGTCAAGGTTTCCACATTATTTTAAGTATCAATGATCACACATGATCCATACTTTGTATTCATGTCTATTGATAATTATAATATCGTTCCGTAGGTTCATATTTATAGGTTACACCCAGATAATTTCTTGCAAACACTGTTTGTAGCTGATCAATTCTATCCCTTCGATCCTCGCTTCGTGCATATTAATGAGGTCGGCTCCGAGATAGCAGTTTACTATTATACAAATGGCTAAAAGTCATAAATCGATCATGCTTGAATACCTTTAACATCCTTAAGTGATTCTCTTTTGTAATGTATTAATGCCACGTCGTTTAAATAGCCATTTCAGCCCGTTTTTATCTAGTCTGCTTCGTGCGGACTCCGCCATTTCTCATGTTTATGTATGACGTCACTTGGAGCCAACTTGCACGCGCGACTATTCGATTTTAGTATATAAGGCCGGCGATCTCCTCAGTTCTTCACTCGCTGTAATAGAGTCAAGACGTGCAGTTCATCACTGACACTGCTAGAGAGCGTCATGTCCAGTGTGGTCCAGAACATAAATCTTCATGATGTGGAACAGGACAGACTACTAACAAGTAGGAACTCAGTTTGGCTTCCTCTGGCACCTTTTTGGCTACTTGCCCAGTTTATGTAATTCTTGGGTAGTCCACCCAACGTTGATTCCAATTCTTGGGTAACTTTACCCAACATTGATTACAAGTAAATTATGAAACTTTAAGGCTAAACATATCATTTATTAGGAAGTTGGCGAAGCTGTGCATTATTGACTTTATATAAATTTATGGATAAATACCCAATTTAAGTACCCATACATTTTGGTAGGAAACACGCACACACTCACCCATACACCACATTCTCACCCAAGATTTCTTGACACTGTTATTATAGTTAGGGCATATTCTATTTGATCCATAATATTGTTGCAAATATATATTTATATATCCATATTTATTAAAGATTGTTAACTTTATCCAAAGACTTGTTAGTCATTACACACAGAGTTTGTCTTGGCAATATACTGATTCTTGGAAGGATCCACTATATTGTTGTTTTATGGGTAGCAAGTAATCAACTCCACATAGAACGCAACACTGGCGACGAGGATGGGATCCTAATATTCCGAGAATTCAATTGTCACTTCAAAATTCTTTAATCTATTCTTGGTCATAACACAATCACTAAGTCACTAGGTCACCCAAAAATGTCAGAAACAAATCCCGACAATCCTGATGACTCGGGAATAATCACATTCAAACAAACCACCCAACATGACAGCTCACCACACGACTCCATAATGCACAGCTCTCCCAGCCGAGGTCAGCCAAACATTGAGCATCATAGAAACATGAAACACAAAAGACCACACATAAACTAACGAGACTAATGGGCAACCGGTGCAGACTTAGGACGATCATCTGCCATGCAAGTAGCAGACGGTGTGGTTATTAGGAAAAAAGGAAAGTCTAAGAAAAGACTACCGTCATACGGCATTTACATAACACAGCCCATCCGGTACGCTAGAGCATGTACGAATATTTAGGATTTTCACAGTAGAAATTTACAAATTACCAAGAAACGTTTAGGTCAAGGTTTCCGCTTTCAGTTAAGGCTTTCTGAAAATTTTACAAAAATTACAGTCAACTTCTTTCAAAATTTTGGATCTATACACGCAACATAGTACATTACTTAGGGTATTACACAACTTGCCTTTTATGGTGATATGATTTTCTTTGGCGGCTGTAGTGAGCTCATGCATGTGATCATCCGAGGAGTCCGACTACATTAGAGAGGACAGGTTGTCGGGACCCTGTCTCTTTAAAGGGGTTTACACAGGGCCCGTCATGGAGCCATGTCGTCACAGTCAGTCAGAGTGCAATTCGTAAGAATGCGATGGTACAAGGCTTTGATGATTCTAACACAATTTCGGTGATTATCTTTCTATCTTTGATCCCTCTTATTTTGTTAATTATGTCACCATAAATGTTCTGAATTTACTATGAAAATTCTAAATAATTACTAATTTATCTGTCAGTACATATATTTGAAAAAAAGTTGTCGGCTAGCTGTTGCTCGCCGATTTTCAAGACTTAAAATATGCATGGACTTTGAATTTTATGTTTGATACTCAAAAACATTGATAGAGGATATAGATAGTAATTTTCTCTCACCCGGACAGAGATATCTACAGATTTGCCCGTTCTGAGACAACTCTATCTCACACCCCTGGATGTTTGTCTCGAACCCCCTTTTGTGACAACATAGACGTTAACGTAGGTTTAGCAGTGTTTGACGTCACACGTTTCCTGTATTTTCGTTTAGTGTTTGGGCGAATTGAAAAGATGTTGATATTTGTAGAAGCTGAGAAAATGTTTCCTTCTCCATAGATTTGATCGTTTGAACCAAGAGTTACGCAGTCTGAAGTTTGGTGATCCAGGCAAGTTCAGCTTGTAGTCGGCGTTTTCTAATTTCGGTCTTACTTTCATTTTTACGTTTATGAAAAGTCTGAGCTGGGGTAATAGTGATACCCGAAATAGAATGGTTATCTTTAACAAAGTGATTATAAAGAAAGTTTCCTAATACCCATACGCAGTTACAGTGGGAGGAATTAGAATAACTATTTTCGCAAATCAATTTTCCGTAAAAAAATTTCTTTGAAACTGAGCTCTGACCTCCCTCGTCCCTTTCTGAAATCCTACATCTGCCACTTGTCACATACAAATATGTTTTATAATATGATATTGGATGTAATTTTGCTATCTTGTTTGCATGCAAAGGATGGAAATAGTAGAAGGCGACATGTTTTTTGACAAGCCAATAAACAAATAAACAAACAAAACAAAACAAAAACAAACAAAACATAAACAAAAACAAAAATATAACAAAAAAAAAAAAAAAAAACCAAACAAACAAACAAATAAAAAAAAAAAAACGAAACAAACAAACAGATCAATAAAAAGGGCAAGGATCGGATGTATGGCCATTTGTTCATCATCCTTTACAAATTCATACTTTATTACTAAAATGTTTGTACGCCCTTGAAGATGTAGCGTATACATACCACTGTAAAGAAAGAAGGTGGCTGGGAAAGCAGATGCTTTCGGTAGACATCGTTTTGAAAAACAGACAAATAGAAAGTGAACAAAGGGTCGTTTTAATGAAGAAAACTGCCCTGTTAATATGTAAAATGCATAAGATTCCGGGGCTTTGCCCTTTGAATCCTCACAAGGGATTCTCCCTGGACTCCCTGAAGCGCTCTCCACACCTCATGGCTGAAAGTGCTTCCACTTCAAAAGTGCTCTGGCTACGCGCCTGCCTTTGGAACTTTATGAAAAACAAATCAACATGTCCGCTAAGAGGCGCCGTAGAAAAGAAGGGATTAGAGAGAGAGAGAGAGAGAGAGAGAGAGAGAGAGAGAGAGAGAGAGAGAGAGAACATATCTTCATACAAAAAGTATCAAAGTAAATAGATATGTGAGCCGTTTATATCAAGATATCCACTTGCCTTTCAAACCTATTGAATATTATTCTAAAATCCAAAACTAGAAAATCCAGGACATCACACAGATAATCCAGGACTAGGTACACTAAAAGTCAGGACATAAACTTTTTTCAAATCTAGTGATATTGAAATATTTTTAATTGCGGTCCCTAACAGATTATCAAAACATCATAAATACATGAAAAAAAAAACGGAAAAACTGTCAAATTGAGCATTTAATGAAGTTTGATACAATTTTATGCAACAAAAAATCCAGGACGTACACAAAAAACCAGGATAAATAACACAAAAAATGATCCCTCGCCAGGACACCTTACATGTTGTGGCTATGAGAATCCAAAACATCAGTACATGCTCTAGCATACAGGATGAGCTGCAAAATGTTGATACCGTATGACGGTAATCTAGGAGCATCACCGTCAAGTCAGGGGACATGTTTTCAAATGATTATGGTGTTGATGTCGGCTGCTTTATCTGCAGGCGCGAAGACATGCGATTTCATGTAAATTACGTCACTTAGATTTGAAATATCTTTCAGATTTTCAAAATGATGAGGATTTTTGTGGATGTTAATCTATTCGAATATCAATTATATGCAGAATGAAGTTTTTCCAGTCATTCAGAGCATGCGATTCGACTCTTTACACCATGGTATATTCATCTAATGTTTCCTTGAGCAACTCGCGACATTGAATAAAATCTATTTGGGATGGAATTCTATACTTATGTCCTTTTTTAAGACCACCGATCTGCCTGTTTTTAATAACTGAAAAGTCACCTGTAAGAATATGACCAGCTGGTTTACACATGTATATAGATATTCAGGAATTGCACATCCTCAAGAAGCAGGACATGATTCAAGTATTTTAGGATCTGATGTTACTAGTGGTCCATCGACGTTCAATTTTGTACCCATTGTCTTTAACTCATTTTTGTCACACTTATGCTTTTTGTTGTGTGGAGCTCGTAAAAAAGTTCCCCGCGAGGGGTTTGACAGTAAGTGTTTTGAATATTTTCCCCTGACGTTGTCGCCATAGTACTTTCTATATAGACATAACCTCAGACAGTGCATATATTTTATATATTGTTTCATTTTCGTGCGTGAACATCGACGGCGGGTGCGGCTAGCCAACAGGGGATGCTTACTCCTCCTGGGCACTTGGTCCCATCTCTAGCTTGCTAGGGGTCCATCGCTCAACTGAATTTTGTGCTCTATTGTGAGTGCTGTTGCGCTATCGTCAGGATCTTCTTTAACTCATTTGTTATAGTAAAAAATGAAATTTCGAATATGTTTCTTATACTTGTAACAAATAAGAGGACGTTCCAAATTCTCAAAATATTGAGGAATGGTACTTTGTACGCGATTATCCCGAAAAATATAAGAGATGTTTAGAAGATCAAAATCTTTGTCAATAAATGTAATTTTTATGAATCGTCTCTTAGGGAAGGTGTTTTCAATAATATATAGATACAGTCTATTCTATGCGAATGCGACGATGAAATTTAGTCTAAATCAATCAGTGTTTCTAAAGAATGCAACTTGTGCTTAATCCAAGATAGATTTCAATTTAACTGATGGGACTGATGAGAGTTCGTGTCCGTTGCGTGCCATTATCAGAATATCTCTGAGGGTACGATGCACTCTAATTTTTTGGTAACGTCTTTTTCCGTGCGATCTATACTTCCGTTTATTTGGGTGGATTGAAAAGACAAATTATCTGAACAAATTAAATAAGAATTTTAAAAATATATGAAACCGCGTCCACGACAACCTATGATTAAAAGAAGAGAATAACACAGCATATCACCATATCATGATTATAGGTAAGTTATCATGATTTTTATCTCGCGCAGGTCGCGTGACAAGATACAAGATCGCTGATCTTCATAAAATGATCCAGGTACAGAGAAATGAAAGAGAAACGAAAACTTGATGATCACGTCCTCGTGCGGGGTAACACGTGACCGAATATAATAAGTTTATCATACGAAGCCTCTTACTTTATTACTTGTAACCAGAATGATAATGAATGAAAATGGAGGTATGCATTTTGGACAAGATCCACAAATCTGTTTCTATTAAGAATGCTTGAATAATGAATTCAATTTGGAAAATAAGAGACATGGAATATAAAGATAAGCAAGCAATAAAGAAATTAAATTTGATAAAAAAAATCTAATAAATTGACATAAAAATCAATTAAATATTTCAATATTTTCTTCCAGAAAGAACGCGAACAGCTGGTAGTCGCAGCTCAGGTGGCAATCTTTTGCATAATGTGCCACGGATCAATGGATGTTGACTGGAAATACTCAGGGATCATTTTGGGGCGCGATTTTGCGAGATTCTCGCATCTTTTTCTAAAAAATCGCATCGATTTTACTTGGATGAGAGAATTCTCGCACACATCAACATCGAGTCTTCTTTTGTCCCAAGGTTTTTCTATGCACTTTTTGTCCGCGAGATCGAAAATAAAATGACAGTGTCGTGTCTGCAAAAACAAATTTACCCATTGACTGACCACTTTAAAAGTTAAAATGACATGAAAATTTTTACGGACCAACGCATTCATATAAGTAGATCTACCTGTACGTAGATAAGATACGTAAGTGGACGTTGGAGATTTAAATAAGGCGCAGAAAAGGATAAAAGAAGCATGTTGGAGAAAAATCAATATTGTATCATAATAGAAAATAACCTCTCGGATGAGCAGATCCCTACGTTACAACGTAAATACTAGAGAGGCGCAGCGAGCTGCCGATTTAACAGGTCATTTTTGATCGGAATGGGACTATGTTGCATGGCTTTCCCTGTCCTGTAAATTGTCAAACTGATGGGTTGGACTTCTTATCCCTTTTACGGGAATTATTACTGAACGGTGTCCTACCGGTATACGTTCCGTCTACAAAATGCTGAACGTACACGGGGCAGACGAATACCCATGACAGTGTAGAGAACGCCGCGCTAATTACTTTGTATGTCCATCAATATACCTGTCACCTGTATAATTAGCATTTACTGATTTGATTTGAAAATTTATTGCTCACTACAACCGGCGTAATGAGTAATGTAATACACAACTGGGGATTTTGCATTATCTGGAGGATTTTCGTTTTCGTCTGTAGGACTATTTTCGATCGGGAGGATCCTGTTTCGTCGGGAGATTTCGCTTCCCGCTGGGAGAACTGTTCGCATGTTCACATGTATGTGCATCAGTAATACCTTATATGTCATTATATTATATTTATATAGATAAAAGAAAAGAATATTGATGACGTGTTAACGTGTTCGTGGCGTCTTATTTTCACAAATCCCTTGATGCAAAGTAAATAAAACAGGGTATACAGTGTACTTTAAGAACTGTACATACTATAATTAGAACATATTTTAGATATTCTCTCATTGCTTTTCAAATTCTCTCATTCAATGAAAACGAGTGAGAGAATTCTCTCATGCATAGCAGCAGCCAGAATAATCCCTGAATACTTGAACTGCAAAGACCTTGTATGTAAAGACTGCAAACCGAGGCATGACAGGAAACATGTAGTAGTCAAACGAAAACGGGAACGTATGATATGTCATTCCAAGTGTTTAATGTGTTTAAGTTTCATAGACGTTCTACTATTTTGTCAAAATTGCCAAGCACATATTTGCTATCGATGCATCGTCCGTCATTTATCTAAGGCAAAATATCGTAAGCATTTGATAAAAGAGGACAGTACAAATATGAAAGGGCTTTACATTGAAAATAAAAGATCTTCAGAGTTGTCACTAACGAAGATATCAACTGGAAAAAAACAACGAAATCGTGCACCTCTACCATTTGAATCATATTGTTTTCATCTCTTTATCGAAAGAAGAATCGAAAGTAACGATACACAGGATATAGAGGTCTTTCAGGAAACTGTTTTTGTTTCTCTGCGTGGATACTTTTTCATCAAAGGGAGACTTATCTGTCCTGTGACTCACGATTCCGCACATAAAGATTGCACATTTGTTTGTCTTTCTAGTGGAACGTCCTATTGCGTCATATGCAAAATAGAGGTCTCCATTCGATGTGTCAAAAAGTTGAAATCCACAGAGCAAAGCCCACTTTGATACGGAAATTTCTTGATCAAAACGGAAAATGTCAGATGAGGCTTGACAAAACACGATCTCGATTGCAACAATTTAGGGACTTTTAACACCAATCCGAAATAAGAAACGAAACTTTTGCTCAATTGCAAGAGGATATTAAGAGCACCACATATCAATTAAATGTTTTGAAAAACCATGAACATGACTTGAGCAGTTTATGTGGAGGCAGCAAATGTAACAATATGTATTATTTTGCATCTAACATTCCCTTCTTAAAGATTTGTCGGAAAATTTGCAAATGTTAGAAAACTGTCCTTTTGAACGGATACAAACGAGAATTCAAGAAGTCCAACAGAGTGAGGGTTTACACTCTCCATCATACTCCGCAAAATGTTTCTCAAAAGAAGTGGATCAAACAATGGGAAGTTCGGAATCAGCTCATCACAGAAAAACGACTAACCATAAGAAATGGAATCAAACAAGACTGGCAGATCTTTCATTCGAGCCAATTTATGAAGAAGAACAGCCGGATACATCTATCGACGCAACAGACCATTCACTACCTTGGTGTATTTTGGGCAATTTTCGCGGTGATTTTACTAAGGATCTGAGAGACTTTTGAATTGAATTGTTATCTTTCAAATAACAGAGGTTGTCTGAAACAGAATAATTATTAACCAGATTGATAGTGCACTAATTTTTATGAGATGATATAAGATTTGCACATTTCCTGAATGAATAATGAAATAAAGTATAGAAAAATAAGTCGTTGCTTGCATGCATTGCAAATAGAAGATTAATTATCTGAAATGTGTAGCAAACATGTGAAGAAACCGAGAAGAAGATATGCTAAAAACCCCCAAACTCTGCTTTAAACAAACACGCACAAGATTGCAACTAAAAGCACCGCATCAACAAACAGACAAAAGAGTACATGGATCCGGCATTAGAAGGCCATCTGCTATATTAATTAGGTAAATTGCAAATGGTGTAATTATCCGGATTATTTGCTCAAATCGTCCCTCGTACTTGAAAAGACAGAGGTCTCTAAGGAACAATAATTCAGCTTTGAATTTAATTCCCCTGTTATTTGTTTGCTATTTGATATTTAAAAAACTACAAAAGGATTCGTGTTTCAATGCATATTTGCTATAACGTCGTGAGTTCCAATGACATATGCCTTTCTAGCTTATTACAAACCAAATACCTACGATACCAATGTTTTACAAAAACTTTAATGATACCTTTGATTCCCTGCAAGAAGAATGCATTTGGCGGTTCGGCTTAAGCCTTACAGAAAAACTCAATTTCTAAAAGGACCGTATCAGTTTTTTTTAAACATACACATACGGTTACCCACAATACAAATAAATCTTAATTGTTTATGGACGCTAAAGCAACAAAATGTGCTTATTATCCGTATCACATTAAACATTTATTACCCAGTCGGGAGCTCAGGAGCACGGCGCCAACAACCCTCAATGATATACGAGACATTGGGATTTTGTTCAACACAGAAAGATAATATCGACCGAGGGCGAAGCCCGATGATTACATGGTTTTACTGGGTTGTACAAATATTCATGTCTGGACAATAAGTTGTTTTTATACCGAAAGCTGCTGAACTTGAACACTACAGTAGTAACAAGAGAAGTAACTTTTACTCAACGCAGAATATTGAGGAGCGAGGAATGATCGGAACACGAACTCGACTCGGTTGCAGCAACAAGAGAAAAACACCAAAACATCCCAAGTGAAAACTCAAAGAAGACATACACAGTAAGAGACGCAAAAGAGATAAGGAAGACCAAACACGTCATCAAAACGCTAAAACAAAATTAGACGCATTAACCAACGAGACAAATAGCTTATCGGCTCCAACTCAGGACGGCCACCTGCCGCGTGAGTAGCAAATAGTGTAGTTATTCGGATTACGTGCACACTACCCTCCGGTTACTCAGAGGTCTCAAAACGCAAAATTGTTATGTATATTAACCTAACTGAAAGACGATCACACAAACAAGACAGCAAAACGCAGATGGATATAAATGGATATAAAAATCAAAGGACATGCGAAAACAACCCATGCTGACGTCTCTGGAGGATAACAATAAGATTTGTCTTCCGCAAAGGTGACTTAAATATTCTGACTTCAACGTATTTTCATTTGAATTCTGGAATATTCTATATTCTAGAGATTAACGTCCTTCCTTGACTAATCTCAAGCAACTATTCTTATATTCCTTTTATTTCTCTTCATCTTAAGTAATTATGATAAATATCCTTTTCTAAAACAATCAAAGATTTGACCCAAGCGGTAAATAGTATTTGGTGGGCAGCTTCGATTGACCAATTCTAAGGTACATTTTGATTCAACGTAGTCATGTTTTGACCTGAGTAATCAACATTCATGTATGATAGACTTATTTTGAATTAAGGCAATCACGGAATATAAAAAATTCCAAGACGACAACTTTTCACACTACTTGGAAAAAACCCCACAAGATCGTTTAACACAAACAATGGATATCAGACAAAACAACTTCAACAAACAACAGGGGACAAATAGACACATAAAACGCCAACGTAGAACGGTCCAACAGGCAATCAACGCAAACACACCGAACGTGAAACACGAATGACTGTATAAAAACAGAGTTTGGGAGCAACTATTTAATCTTTAGGGGGGAGACTTTACAAAAAAAAAATTCCGGGTCGAGATTTTAGGGAAAAAATTCCGGTCCGAAGGGCCGGCAAAAAAAAAAATCCGGATCATGAAATAGGGTCCCCCCTCTTCCGACCTTTCCACATGCCCAGTAAACACTTTTATGTGGAGTAAACTAAGTATGAATAAAAATGTAACAATTGTTTAACGTCTTCAAATTCGTTAGCATCATTTTAGAGCAGATAAAGGAGTAGGGCCACGAGACCCCTTAATCGGCCCTCGATTTTTCTCTAGAAATAAATTTCATGGGGAATACTTGATATCTCTCATGAAAATACGTGAATGTTCATCGCTTGTAATGAAAAGAAAAATATCACCAAACATGGTACCATTTAACTGTAATGACGTCAGGAAGTGACGTCATTTTGACGTTATTGACAAAATATGGCAAAATTGCTTGGAATTTTGTCTTTCGTGGAAGAATTCAATGTGGCCGCATGCGTTAACTGAGATAAAACGTTTATGACTATAGGATATAATGATAATCTTTCACATATAATTTTTTCTTCCTAGTTAATGCATGCGGCCATTGCTAATTTTATAGAAATATGTAGTTTTTGCATCAATTTTGCGGAATATGACCAATTTCAGTGTTTTCAAAGGGCTAAAAGCTATTGATAAACGCAATGTTGACGAAAGATAGATTCGTGATTCAGTAGAGAACGTTTCGAAATGTCAAATCACAGTTAAAAATTCTATGAAGTACAATGTTCAAAATTAGGGCCAATATCGGGCTTCGTGGCCCTACCCCTTTACAGCATGGACCAGACATGCATGTTTCGGGTATTCAACCCTCGTCAGTGATCCTCAATCTAAACAATAAAGTGTGGCCAAAATCTGTGAAAATTATGTCCCAAATATACCGAAAGACGTAGCAAGATGGCTGGGATATGATGCTACAGGACCCAGGTTTTAGAAATTTGAGAAAATTTTGTAAACGCAAATTTTCAAATGCGTTTGAAGAAGCGACCAAGCGAAATTGACCGAACTTGGCTACACGTACCCTCGGGAACTCCTGGTCCACCAGCAGTGACACTCACCAAGTGGTACAAATGTTTAACGTCTTCAAATTCATTAGCATCATTTACAAACTTTATTCAAAGGAACAAAATCAAATTCAAAAGTCATTTAGCACCATATAGCCTATCTACATTGAGTATCATTTAAGTGAAAAGATTATATGCCATTCCAGAAATTAAACAGAAGTGATCTGCTAGTATGAGATGCCTTTATATACTCTTCCTTGACGCCTGCTCTCACTCCGTGTTCCATATTAATATGGCCGAAAAATCACGCAGACTGATTTAAAGTGTAACATATTGGAAAATTTACAAAAACAAAATAATCCGGCCCGAAAGGCCGACAAAAAATTTTTAGGCTCTTAAAATGGCTGAAAAAAATTCCGTGTGGCAAAAAATCTTCCTGCCCGCCCTTAAAATCAAATGGTTGTTCTCTAAGATCAATTTGCTTCAGGCGCCGACTTAACTGACGTGTTTACAATTACATTTTTATTGTACTGCATGCACAAAGAGCAAGAATCTTGAGATCTAGCTCCCTTTTTTTCAATCTATTACTCCTGACTTTGGATGAGGCAGTTAGGCCATTTCTTTGTTATTTTCTGTTTTGTGTCTATATGCTAGTAGGTTTTGAGCCCAAAGTCACAAAACAAAACAAAATCAAAATGATAGAATATTTTGCTAGTTCAGTGTGTTTTCTACAAACATTAAAAGAAATAATGTAATTTTTATAATTCATTTAAAAATGTAAAAGTAATGCACTGATATACAAGACATCGATTTATCCATCATTCTTTTATGAATCTGTTAATAATCAAATGAAACAAGTTTCTGTCATGTTTCATTTAATCACACTTACAACTTTGTTTGATGCGCTTGTTTGTTTTTCTTCCTGGCTGGTAGTTTTCTCAATTTCAACAGGACGCAAAACGGAATAAGAACAAGAAATGGCCTTATATTTATTTTCATAAAACAACTACTAATCTGACTAAAAAGCTAAAATGAGTGTCACCAGTAGCTGAAAGATATATTTTATGAGTGGAAACTTTTATTGTAGTATAAATATATTTCACATTCGTTAACGAAAACTTGGTTTTGTTCGTGGATTTATCAATGTTAATTTTTTTAAGGAGGAAAGCAAATTTATTGTCAGAAGCAAAATAATCAAGATTTTGTGTATACATCAAGTGTTGTAATTTCATTCAAATACTTTCAAGATAAAATAGGCAAGCAAAACCTTGTTTATCTACTTTTAAAATTTTAGAATAAAGTCGTGCTGACAGTAGTAACTGTGTGGATTTTGATTTATATACGCCAATGTGTAAAATCTGCACCGTCTTATTTACATTTAGATGGAATTAATTGAAGAATGAGAACAAATAATTCGTTCCATTTCGATACATAAGACAAACGTTGGCAAGATAGCAAATCATGAATACAATTCGTTCAGACTATAGGATAAAATGCAAAATCGTTGATTCGAAAATTGAGGAAGAAAGACGTCAAAGGACTCATTGTTTGGTAATACACGTACGGGAGGAGTTTGACAAAAGAAGTCAATCAATGCCCTGAAACAGAAGCTTGCAAAATCAGATATCGTTGCTTCTCGTGGAGACCTAAGGACAATGTGCAAGAACATATATTGGCGTAAAATGACCCAGACAAAAAAAAATAAAAGACAAAAACCTAGAATAAGAGGTATATGTTACGATAATGTAACACGTGACCAAAGGTTTAAAGTTCATATGATAGCCCCGGACCAACTATAACTGAGTCAGGGCGCGGAAAGGTATAATGAAGGTATGATAGTTTGTACTTTTTAAAAATAAATTTCTACAAACAGATAATCTAAATACATCATTAGAAAAAGAAAATAAGCAAAGGGATTTAAAAAATGAACTAGATGAAATAATAATAATAATAAATTATAAATGAAACCAAGGTATCATATAATTTTTTTTTCAATGAATGAATGAAAAATTTATCATTTTTTAATAGTCATAACATGAGAGGGCGGTAGCTGCAGCTCAAGTGGTCATTATCTGTTTGTTTTGCAGCGGGTGGAAGGATGTGAACTGGAAATGTTTGAATTGCGATAGCCTTGTTTGTGATGGCTGCAAACTGAGGCATGACAGGAAGCAAGTAGTAGTCAAACATAGACGTGAACGTATGATATGTTATTCCTTGTGTCATATGTGTTTAAGCATTATAGAAGTTTCATGATTTTGTCAAGATTGCGAAATACATCTTTGCGATAGATGTGTAATGCGACATTTGTCTGAGCAAAAAGACCGTAAGCATTTTATAAAAGAGGATCTTAAAAATATAAAAGGCCCGCACGATGAAAGTAAAGACAATTCATTTATAAAGAAATCAGCTAAGGAGATTTGAACACAACGGCAAATGTTTCACTACTTTTTTCGGGCGCACACTTGATTGTTCATCGTAGCAAGCTAATTCTCGCAAAAGGGAAATTAGTTTGTCCGGTTCTACACACAAAGATTGCACATATATTTGCCTTTCGTGTGGAATGTCATGTTGCGAGTCATGCCAAAATAGCGAATTGCATTAAAATGCCAAATGGTCAGAATACACAGGGTAACACAGACTCAGAGAAGGGACATTTTAAATAAAATCAGAATGCGTAAATTTAGACTTGAAGAAACACTATCAATGTACGAAGAATACCATGAGTTCATATATGGTATGGATGACAACACTTTTGGTTTGCTCTAAATATTGAAAAATGGAATTTGTTGCTCAGTTTGAAAAACATAAAGAACTTTTCACCTCTATTCTCAGCAGTCTGAAAGCAAATGAAATGAAATTTGACGTGGCTGGTGAAGATTACAATATGTACCACATCGGGCTAAAATGCCGGCATTTTTGAACGTATTTTACGAAAAGTTTAAATTATGAAGAAAAATGTCTTTTTGAACAGATAAAAGCAAATATGCAACCATCGTGAAGTGAAATCTGCACCCCTATCATACCTGAAGACATTTTTTGAAGAAGTGGGTCGAGCAGTAACAGCATGGCGGTCTAAAGAGACAAATAAGAAGAAAATGAAGTGTGCGACAAAATGTTTTTCTTTCAGCCACAAGGAGAGCCTTTTGAAAAGATCGCTCACCCCTCAACAAGAAAAAAAGACATTTGGCATAGTATTTGTTGTGGTTGCGTTTTGTTTGTTTGTCATTGTATGTGTTGTCCTATAATACCTCAAACAATAGCGGGTACATGAAAAGATATTTTGAAATCTAAATGGATATGTTTCAATAATCAAGTAATTTAGAAATATAAATAATAGGGAAGTGCTCATAAAGTAATGGCATTAAGGAAGTTGAGATGCATTTAGGATTTTTTTTATAATATTGCTGCATTATGTAATTGTTTATAAATACTGTAAATACGTTTATGTGCATGTATATGAAATAGGTGACTACAAGAATGATAAAATTTGGTTATATTTTCTCCACAAAGTATGTAGAATGTAGAAATTCATATGGGAATGGGCCTGAACACTTAAAAAGATCATATCGGAATGGATCTGAATACTTAATGTATTTTACGTACCAGATCCTTACTTGAATGACAAATATGGATAATGACCATATCCCTGTTTACAGTACAAAATCGATAATTCAGAAAATCAGAAACCGAGGCATACGAAATCAGGATAAAACAGGAACAAAAGCAAACAAACAAAAACCTCCACCATATGAAAAGAAGCGAACTCCCGATATGAGAGTAAGACCAGGTGCCCAGGAATCTTAACTCTTGGGTCAATTTAGTCAATTTGAAGTTTCCGGGAGCATTTCCATACTGATATACTTGAAAACAAAGGGATTAAAGTATCAGCAAACTTTTGGTATAGATTCAATATGTATATACTTTTGTTGATTTTGTTTACTTTTGCTTAGGCTTTCAATAAAGTTGCCAGCACTTAATCAATACAGATGTTCATGTGTTGTCCATTAATAATCCAAAATTCGCGGATTACCTGAGCAGTATCTATCCTTCGGAGCTTGAAGTCAAAGAAATAACAGAGACAAATAATTCAACATCCTATTTGGGCATAATGTTGTCCTACGACACTGATGATCACATGAACACCTCACTCTATGACAAACGTGACGACTTCAATTTCAGCATTACAAACTTTCCTTTTTATTAGTAGCAACATCCCTTCATCGGCTGCTTATGGCGTGTTCATATCTCAGTTGATACGCTATGCCAGAGCAAGTACCAAATATACGGATTTTGTTCTGAGAGCTAGGCGTCTTTCAGAAAAGCTTCTCAGTCAGGGATATGTTTGTTAAACGTCTTCAAATTCAATAGCATCATTTAAGACCAGACATGCACGTTTCGGGTAATGAACCCTCGTCAGTGATCCTCAATCTAAATAATGTAAAATGACCAAAAAGTATGAGAATTATTATGTCCAAAAATATACCAAAAGACATAGCAGAATGGGCGGGATATGATGCTACAGGACCCACTTTTTAGAAATTTCAAGAAATTTTGTCACAGACAATTTCAAATGCGTTAAAGAGACAGACGATCAACCGAAGTTGATCGAACTTGGCTACATGTGCCCTCGGGGACTCTTGGTCCCCAGCAGTGACACTCACCAAGTAGTTCAAATGTTAAACGTCTTCAAATTCAATAGCATCATTTAAGACCTGATAAATTTACAGTATAGACCAGATATGCACGTTTCGGGTAATGAACCCTCGTCAGTGATCCTCAGTCTAAACAATGTAAAATGACCAAAAAGTATGAGAATTATTATGTCCAAAAATATACCAAAAGACGTAGCAGAATGGGTGGGATATGATGCTACAGGACCCACTTTTTAGAAAATTCAAGAAATTTTGTCACAGACAATTTCAAATGCGTTAAAGAATCAGACGATCAACCGAAGTTGATCGAACTTGACTACATATGCCCTCGGGGACTCTTGGTCCACCAGCAGTGACACTCGCCAAGTAGTTCAAATGTTAAACGTCTTCAAATTCAATTGTGACCGACTAACATCTTCACTGAGGAAGTTCTACGGTCGATATGGGGAACTCGTCATACACTATGATGTCCCATTCTCAAAATGGTGGATGATATTCTGTCATAGACCATTTGAACCATCCAACCAAATATTGCACTCTATGTCTTTCGAAATGGAAGTAACCGGATGTGACATTTCTACCAAATTGAAGCGGCGGGTGTTGCATACAAGCAGGAGATGCTCAATCTTCCTTGGCGCCTGGTCTCACTCCCATATCGAGAGCGCTTATTTTCATGTGGTGGACGTTTTTGTTTGCTTTGGTTGCTGTTTTATCCTGATTTTGTATGCCTTCGGTTTCTGATTTTCTCAATTATCGATTTTGTGCTGTATACAGGGATATGGTCATTATCCATATAAAAGAAAGATATATTATTATGTAACTCCTTTTCTCTTAAGTGTATACACTTCTAGTCTGTAATGTGAAGCAAGCATAATAGTTCTCTATAGATTCTTTTTCAATTTCAACTGTCATTTTAACCGCTTTAGACCTTTTCTGCAAGGCTAAATTTGCATGTGTTGCTATCAAGCAGTAGATACTTACTCTTACATAAAAAAATCGAACATACATGACAAATATGGATAATGACCACATGTTAGTAGAAGCAAGGCTCTCCAATAAGATTTGGTGACAAGGCCCATATTAGATTTATGATATGAAATAATATCTTAAATGTTGAATGACGTTCTAGTCAGAGACACTACTGTCCGCGCAGCTCACCTTCAGAAATCGGAATATTGATGTTTTCTCTACTTTTTTGGCATATTTTCCGATTAAAATTTATATAGGGGGATATATCTCGAACTCTCATAAATAACGGTGTATGATATATGTCTGGTCTCACTTCGGAATGTTGTTCATTCCAGGGTTCTCACGATTTAGCCTTGCCTTCGTGAGACTGATTAACGGTTAGGTACGTCTTTGATGTTTATCTTTACTACCAATACAACGCTCACAATGAAAGAAAATAATTTTATATAGGGAGTTTTCTATATCAATTTTAGCGTGACGTCATCGACGTTTTCCATAGACTCAGTGTTAAACATCGGCGACGTCGCGCTAAAATTAACATAGAAAACTCCCTATCTAAAACTATTTTCTTTCACCGTGAGTTTAATATTGGTCGTACAGACATATATCATACACCGTTAGTAATGAGAGTTCGAGATCTATCCCCCTATATCAATTTTAATCTCAAAAATTGCCGACAAAGTAGGGAAAACTTCAATTTTCCGATTTATGAATTGAGCTGCGCGGACAGTAAGATCATTGATTAATTCAGTGATTTTCCTTCTTCTTTGCATTTTAAATGAAAGAAAGACGCGAATCTGTTACATCTATTTTAAATCTATGTTATTTAACTTTTTGGAATTAGATATAGTTGAAGGGTATCTCCATAATACATAACTCTGTGATTTGAACGCCGGCGTTTTTTGATTTTTTGTTTTTATCCTTTTGTGCTTCCGCACATGGTCATGCGGAATATCTTTAACTTTATAATGACACATATGGACATAAGAGGTAATCCGAATGAAAAAATCTGAGACGGCCCCGAAAGTTCCGATAGCGGATAGTAAAAGTTGGGTACCATAGGGAAATTCTTAATTGACTGATACGAACATTTTTCAATATTCGTTTGATCAGTTGTCATCTAATCATAAATGCAATATTGCAGTTAATTGAAATATTTCTTCCAGAGGGAAGGGAAGACACCAATAAAAACACAAACACTCAAATACACAAATGTTCGGCCCCTTGGCCTTTATCAAGTGTAAAAAACAACGATCGTCGTTTTTTACACTTGATAAAGGCCAAGGGGCCGAACATTTGTGTATTTGAGTGTTTGTGTTTTTATTGGTATATTCCCTTCCCTCTGGAAGAAATATTTCAATATAAAATAATAAAGGCCAAGGGGCCGAAAATTTGTGTATTTGAGTGTTTGTGTTTTTATTTGTGTAAATGCAGTACATTTTAGTGTTAAATAGCTTAAAATGTGAATGTTGAGTGAGCAACCACTGATTGCCTGACATCAAAAAACGATTAGACTCTGCATAGTCACATAATTTAATGGGAACTTTTAAGAAGGTTCCCCTTATTTCCCCCTTCGGAACTCTAGCATTTATTGATTTTCCTTTCTCGCAAATATACCATGAGAAAGGTTTTTGACTGGTCAGGTTAAATTGTGTTATAATGGAATTTTCCTAAAGGTCAGTAATCTATGAAAGACCAAAAAGATTATCGCATTTGTTTACATTATGCATTTTTTGTTCTGTCATGCTTTTGTTTTTAGATAACTGTACATTACAAATGAGTTCATGGTAGATAGCATACAATAGTAGATTAAAGGATTCTGATTTTCTGCATAATAACTAGGTCAAACAACAAACAACCCTTTGCTTTTCCGCCCGTTGCCTTGAAACCAAGTCCAAAATGGACAATTCAAGAAAGGAGGGGATCTCAAACCACACCAGGTTGCAGCACTCACAGCAAAACCCCAAAACACCCAATGCAAAAACACAGAGCAGACAAACACAGAAAGAGACGCAAAAGGGACAAGGAAGGTCAATGCACAACACAGAAACATCAAACACAAAGGACTACACATAAACCAACGAGACCAATGGGAAACCGGTGCCGACTTAGGACGGCCATCTGCCACGGAAATAGCAGAAGGTGTGGTTATTTTGGATTACATGCGCACAACCCTCCCACTTTTCCGATTACCCAGAGGTCTCGAAGAACGTACAATTGTGGTGTAAAACAACCTCCTCACTGTCAGATGACCACAGACAAACAATACTGCAAAATGCAGGGGCCCAAGCAACACAGATGAATATGTAAATGGATATATAAATTAAGAGGGCGTAGTAATACAATCCTTGCTCTGCCACCGTGAGCTCATGTATGTTATCACCTGAGGAGTCCGACTGACATTCAGAGGGGACAGGTGGTCGGGGCCCTGTCTTTTCTACAGAGGTTTGTACAGGGCCTGTCATTGAGTCCCGTCGTTACAATCAGTCAGAGTGCAAGTTTTAAGAATGCGCTGGTGAAAGACTGTTGATTGGTCAAGTACCAAGCCTAGTGTCCGTCTGGTGACATTAGGATGACATCCACGGTATAAAATGCGTTCGATGATTCTGACGCATTTTCGATAGTTATGTTGTCTATCTTTGATCCTTCTTATCTTGTTAATAATGTCACCATAAAATGCAGGTTGTGAAATACCCAAAGTAATATACTCTGTTGCCTGTATTGGTCCGAATTTCATAAGAAGTTCACAATATTTTTGTGAAATTTCCAGAAAGTCTTTACTTGTTTGTGAAAGCGAAAACCTTGTCCTAAAAGTTTCTTGGTACTTTGTAGATTTCTACGATGAAAATCCAAAACATCAATGCATGTTCTAGCATAGCGGAAGAGCTGTGAAATGTAGATACCATAGGACGGTAATCTGGGAACATCACCGTCGAGCCAGGGGAAATTTACTATGTTAAATCCAAAATCATCCAAAATCATCTCTTTTGTCATACCCACTTGTATGAATCTCTCCATTAACAATTTTGATATTTAGGTCCAAAAATGGTGTTTCTGTGTTAGTAGCGTTTGCCTTGTTTAGAATCAATTCTATTTGTATACTTTTCAAAAACAGGATTGCCGATAGCAAGACTAGTCGCATTCGTGAAAATTGTTTTTATTTAACGATTCACTCGGTATAGACAGCTTATAATGTCCTATGGTTTTAAGATTTTAGAAATTAGGTTTTGATATTTGAACTGGTTATATGCAGTTTTAAACAGAAGACCGGAGTTACTTGTAAGATACACAAGCATTAATAAGTCACACGAAACGGTTTCTTAGTCAAAGATCGAATCATTCTCATCTTGGGTAAGGCAAAAGCGGTGATCGCATAATTGAGTAAACTCAATGCAACTATCTAATTTTGGCGAAAATAAGACCGGATGACATCAGTGTTGAATGTCTCGGTCTTTCCTTTTAAAAATCTACATAGAGAACCTTTCCAAGTCATTAATTATTTTCCTTCGTTAAGTCTGAATAACATTCTGCTTATGTGTACCATATGATCATCTGAAATGCAGAATAAAAAGAAAAGGACGAACGTTTTCTATATCACCCCTGCCTGTTTCTTACAGGCACATGTGTGACATGTGTGACATAAGATTTTTAAATGAAGGAAGCATTTATAACATTATTTATGTTTCCAGACCCTATATCGATATTTGAAATTGTGCTAATAAAATAATTTCACACACACACACACCCACCCTCACACACACCCTCCCTCACACACACACACACACCCTCACACACACACACACACATACAAAAATATTCATTTAAAAAAGAGAGAATAACACAGTATATTATCATCATTCTATTTTGATAATAGATAACGTTTCATAATTATCACCTCGTGCATGTCCCGTGACATGATACACCGATTGATTATTTTTTGTAAAATGATCCAGGTACAGAGAAATGAAAGAGAAACAAAAACTAGATGATAAAGTCAACACTACATGGTGGTATAACACGTGACCGAATATTATAAGTTCATAGGGAACCCCTAACTTAAATACTTACTAAGAAATAGGAGAGATGAAATGGAGGTAAAAAAAATTGAAAATATCTACTGAATAATATTTTCATAAAATAATTGTAATACAAAATTAGAGAAAAATGAGTAAAAGAATTTATCCATATAATATAAGTTGGGATAATTCAACAGTCTCCGAGAGCGTAGCAACAACTTAATGTAATATATTATGAAATAAAAAAAAATATTGATGTGATCACTGACCATCATAATGATTGATAGAAAGACAATGGAATTAATAAAATATTTTATTTTTAATCAGACAGAACACGATCAGCCTGTATTCGCAGCTCAGGTTGCCATCTTTTGCATAATTTGTTTCGGATCAAAGGATGTGAACTGGAAATGCTTGAACTGCGATGACCTTGTATGTGATGGCTGTAAACCGAAGCATGACAGGAAGCATGTAATACTCAAACGTAAACGGGAACGTATGATATGTCATTCAGAGTGTTCTATGTGTTTAAGTTTCATAGACGTTTTACATTATTGTCAGTTTTGCAAACTTCATCTATGTAGTAAATGTGTTATCAGGCATTTGTCTAACCATCAAGACCGAGACAATTTGATAAAAGAGAATAGTGAAAATATAAGAGGGCCATACGATGAAAATAGAGATCAATTAGACTTGTCTATTTCAAAGAGATCGGATCATAGGACAGAAAACAGGAGGAGGATTATTCTTTTTCCGCCATATGAGCTATATATTTTTTACATCTTGATTGAGAGAACAATTGAAAACAATTACCGACAAATTACAAATTTGTCCGATTCGCAAGCTATTCTTTCGCCCAGCGAAGCAATTTTCGTAGAAGGGAGACTGGTATGTCCCGTACTTCACGATTTTACACGTAAAGATTGCTCATGGGTTTGTCTTTCCTGCGCAATGTCATTTTGTGGTACATGTCATAAAAAAGGATTTCATTCCATGTGTAGAACAGTGGGTATTCAAAGCGTAACGCATACTATGAAATGGAAAATTCTAGATCAAAACAGAATGTGTCGAATGAAATTTAAACAAACCCGTTCAAGATTGCAACAATTTTATGATTTTTTACATCAATCTGGAATCGAAAACAGCACTTTTAGATTGTTTTACAGTACTGATAAATATGAATTTGTTGCTAAATTGCAAATGGACATAGACAATATCACACATAATTTGAATGCTCTGAAGAACGATGAAAATGACGTAGACAGTCTGTGCGAAGACGGAAAGCATTACAACATGTATTACTTTGGATCCAACGTTCCATTCCTGAAAACGTATCAACGTTTGATAGAAAGTTTACAAAGGCTAGAAAAATGCCCTTTTGAACAAATTAAGAAGAATATGCAAAGAGTAATACAAAGTGGTAGTTTAAGTCCTTTATCATACTTCACAAGTTTTGCTCCGCTAGCCTATTCAAATGATGCTGACCAAACAACAACAATATGGGAATTCGCACAGACTAGAAAAAAGTATAAAAAGAAGAAAAGAAAACGAAGATAAAGAATGTCAAATCTTTCTTTTCATCATTCGTATGAACAACTACCCCAAAATACATTTAACAATAAAAAAGATGAGCCTTTCTATTTTCATAGTAATGATTGTAACTTTTGCGACAATCACATTAAAATTCTATGAGATTTAAAAAAACTAAATAGATATCTTTCACAGGAAAGGTTGGTATTGAAAACGAATTATACACCAGAGTGAATATGGTGAGTAAAACAGTACAAAATTCAAAAATTCACTGTGTATGTAAACATCCTGATTTGTGTTTTAAAAAATTATGTTTCAAAATTGGAGATGTACATTGAAAAATTTTGATATGTATTTGAATAAACTTTTGTCATGTATTAGAAAAATATTGTTGTACATTTCACAAATGCTGTTATGTATTTTAGAAATCTTGTTATGAGCCCAACGATTGATTTGATTTTAGTATTGCAGTTGGTTATCTTGAAGTGGAAAATTCCTTTTTGCATGCATTCATTTACCGGCTGAGCCATACCAGCTGAAGGGAATAATATGGACACTGTCACATGTGGAAAAGTTTCAAGGATATCAATCTACAGAATTGAAATAAAAAATCGGGGATTTCTATAATTTTACGAAATAAAATGTAATTGTCAATATTGTAATATGTGTTCTATAGTACCAATTTTATTGTATGTAATGAGTTAAAGAAGATCCTGACGATAATCTCAACAGCACTCACATTAGACCACCAATTTGAGCATCGATCGACGGACCCCTAGCTAGCTGGAGGTGGGACAAGGTGCCCGGGAGGAGTAAGGAGTAATAAAACGTTATATATTTACATTCTTAGCGCGTATCCCTTATATGGAAGTGGCTTTCTCCCTCATTGCATAGCTCTGTCCTTAGCAGGGTTTCGGCATAAGGAGCTGTTATGATAAGTGCCGGATTTAGCCCTGAAATCACTCGATTATTTCTCGTGCGCTGTCCTTCCAATTTAGATAAAAGTTGGTCAGGATATAAATATAAAGTATTATAAGATTCCTAGTAGGTATTTTATTTAAATAATTTGGTGAAAGATGTTATGATTACGGGTTGAAAAGGTAGGGGTACAGATGACGGAAAATGTCGAATATCGATCGAAAATGCAAAAAAAAAAAAAAAAAACAAAAAACTTTTTAACCACATTTTTATGTTTTTTATGCTTCTGTTACCTTTTCACGTCAAAATTGGATAAGAGAAATTAACTTTGAGGTTACTATATCAATATAATCGGCAAACTCTGCAATCAGGAAACTGAAAAACGGTTTTATTTCGTTCTTCTCAGCCACTAATGTAGCTTTCTGGCGCGAAATACACACGGTGTAGAAATAGACAACTTTCTGGTTTATTTCCTTCCAAACGGTTAAATATTTTATCGGAACACATTCTGAATAGATTGTTCCGTGATATAAAAGGAAAAAGATGGCAATTACAACCTACTTTATCGCTCTAGAGACAAATTTAAAATAGTCATCCATCCCCCTATCCCCCTTTTTTGTTTTTTGCCTGTGGGACATTGTTCCCACCCCTTCGCTTCAGAACCCCACTTAGCCAGAAAGTGTGTTTTATAGATATACACATTTTGTGAAAGTGGCATTGTAAAGCGAGGGGGGACGATGTTGTATAAAACTTTTCCGTTTTCCATTGATTTCTGAGTAAAAAACGCTTATTTTAACCCAAATATAGGTCTTATTCCCATCTGACAGCAGATTCATATTTGGGCCAAGTTACTTGACATTTCTACCGAAAAAAAAAAAATCTCAAATTTTGCATTCTGAAATTTCGACTTTTCAGGGCAGATTTTACGCCTTATCTTAACAGCTCCTTTATTCGATCATGTTTAGGATTAAGCTCCTTGCGCCTACCCTCCAACAATTTTGGCCATATTTTTAACTTAAATTCGCTTCTGAATAAACCCTACACAAAATTTGGAGCCGCTCATTTTGGCAAAAGGAAATTAAAACTCTGTATTGTAGATGGTGCCAGGAAAATTCACTTTGGCTTTATTTAAACTGTTTGCGATGAAGTACTACTGACGAGAATTAAAGCATCCGAATTTTGAACATATATTTTTATTTGGATATGCTACTGAATCGATCCTACAGGAAATTTGGAACCGCGTACTCTCTGTAAAGTAAATACACAAACTTAAACTCTGAAAAGTTTAAATCTGTAAACTTAAAATGAATACTCTGTAAAGTAAATACACAAATTTAAACTCTAAAAATAAAACAAGAGGGCGTTAGTGAAATGAATTTAGGCGGCTTATGAAAAGCATTTTGGCTGGAAGCATTACAGATGAGAATATTCGAAACACGTGTCTAGTGCATAATAAATTGGTTTGAAATTTTCTTCAAGAAGGTAAAGAGTTAGAACCCTTCCGCATTAAATAGAACTTACGCGGATATGTCCATTTTATTTATTGCTTTAACAAAGATTCGAAATATGTACATATTCCATAATCAAACTACTACATCCAGTGAACAATCTCAAGGTCACCCACCTGTACATTTCCAAGAAATGTGACGTAGTCAGTCGATCACGCGTCACACTAGGCGAAGCTCAAGGACGAAATGCACTCAGTCTGCTGTCTGTAGAATGATGCCGGGTTTGGATGAGCGAATTCAGGCATTAGTAGATCAAATATTAAATATTCAGGATGAGGATTTGATTCATTTGTGTCATTTATCAACAGGGAATTTATCTTTGCTTCTTATGGAATCATAATATCAGAAATATTTCGAGTATCAGCGAATATCTTAAGCCATGTTGAGATAAGTCATGAAAATATCGACAGCTTTTGCGTATATGTACCACGGCTGTACTAACCTTTGGTATTATTTTATTACTTCCAGAAGAAAAAGGGTAATTTTACAAACGTTTGTATAATGGTGGCGAATGATGAACAGTTTAACAGTGTGTTTAAGTGAGTTTTCAAATGTTTTACGAGATAATTATCTCGTTATGACGAGATCTGTTCTCGTAATTACGACATAATTTTCTTGTTATTACGAGATCTTTTTCTCGTAATTACGAATTAATTTTTGTTTTGTCTGTGGGACTTATCGGCTTTCGTAACATTGGTTTGAAATATCACTGATGAGGATTCTTTATACGAAACATGTATGTTTTGGACATAGTATTTTGTATAGAGGGCTGATCTGGAGACATATTTTCCATTGAAAAAAAATTATTGCGAATCAACAAACATACATGTTAGTAAAAGCAAAGACTCACCAACAAGATTTTGTGACAAGGCCCTTATAAAACTTATTACATGAAATAATATATTTAATGCTGAATGATGTTCTAGTTAGAGACACTAAGAGCATTGATTTATTAAGTCAATTGTCGTAATCTTTGCATTTAAAAAAGAAAGGTAAGATCTGTTATATCTATTGTTAATTTATGTTATTTAACTTTTGGATTTGGACTTGGATATAATTGAAACGCATCTCCATATTGTACAGCTCTGTCATCTAGCAGCCTATTTTGACGTTCGAATCCTTGTCCCTTTTGCGTCTCTTCCTGTACTTGTCTAGCTCTGTGTTTTTGCATTGGGTGTTTTGAGGTTTTGCTGTAAGTGCTGCAACCTGGTGTTGTTGGAGATCCCCTCCTTTGTTCAGTATATATTTTGGTTGCTCTCGGCAAAAGTAATGGTTGTTGCTTGTAAGCAGGAAATGCATACACTCCCTTGGAACCTGATCTCATCTCTGTTTGGTTTTGTGTTTAATCTTCAATTACCTCTTCATACTTTGGACATATTTCGCTCAATCTTGAGACGATATTTGTTGAAATGACATGTGCATGTGATACATTTAATCATACATTGTGGTATACACTCATATACACTCCTTAACCAAATGTCATGATGAAACGTTGTTATCTTATGTTTCCTATTGAAAAAGGCCAAGAGGCCAAAAAATAATTATAACAAAACTTGAGGGAGAAGAATTGACTGTTTGATTTTATTTGTTTCTCCTCTAATAATTTATAATCTTCTTGAGAATACATGTATAGTCTTATAAAGACCAAAATGTAATATGTATTTACATGTGCTACTACGTAGCTTCTACTATTAAACTTGCTGCCTCCGTTCAAACCCAATCATGTTATTGATTTCGAACTACTGTGTATCAGGTTAATGACGCATAAGTACAATTTTCGATAATGTACTCAAATCACAAAATAAGAGATAAACAAACATATACTTCATAGAAGTACATATCAATAAAATACCGCTAAAGACGGTAGGGCCGGATTGCAAAGTAATTTTTGTCAGTAAAAAGTTAAAGAATAAGAATTATATATCTGAGGTAAGTGTATCTTGTATATTTCATGGCTAAACTGTTGTTATGGGTAAAAAAAAATGAATCATATCACAAGATGTTATATCAAAACCCTTTCTCTAATAGATAAAGAGACTGAGCAAAAGTATTTGTTTTCTTAAAATAGGTCAATGGTCAAGGCCACTAGGTCCAATGTTACAGCATAAATTGAAAGGTCTAGCCTTGGGTAACCTACAAGTATAATATTATGTTTCTACTGCATACTGTTCCTTAGTTTTTGCTTCAACCAGAAAATTTAACAAAATCTTGAACCAAGTCAAAGTCCAAGGTCACAAGGTCAAATGTTACGGCATAAATTGAAAGTTCTAGCCATGGGTAAGCTACGTGTATGATATCATGTTTTAATGCATACTGTTCTATAGATTTTGCTTCAATCAGAAACGTTAACCAAAATATTTAAGTAGGTCAATGTCCAAGGTCAAGATCACTAGGTCAAATGTTACGGTATAAATTGAAAGGTCTAGTAGTGGGCAACCTACATATATAATATTATGTTTCTACTGCATACCGTTCCTTAGATTTTGCTTCAACCAAAAACTTTCATCAAAATCTTTAACTAGGTCAAAGTCCAAGGTGATGGTCACTGGGTCAATTGTTATGGAATAAATTGATAGGTCTTGTCATAGGCAACCTACATGTATATATTATGTTTCTACTGCATATAGTTCATTAGATTTTGCCTCAACCAAAAACTTTAACCAAACTGTTGATGACAGACGGACGGACGGACATCGTCAATCCATAGACCGGAATTGCTTTGCAACCCGGCCAAAATGGGTAACGCTGCTTTGAGAAAAAATGACACGGCTTTCTTCATCAAATCAACGCAAACATAACCTACATGTATAGAAGGTATTCATTATTCCTTTTTAAAAATTCTTTTAATACCCAACGTCTAAATATTTGAAATTCGGTAAAGACTTTTCATCAATTCTGAACAAATATTCAGGCTCTGAATCATATCCAAACAAATCACAATCCGGCCTAACTATTTCTTTCAATTTCATCATATCCTCCCTGTCTATCTGACTGTACGCCTCAAGTAATGCCTCCATCTTGTTCTTTTTTCTCTCTTTGTTATCTTTGAATCTATTATAAGCTTTTAAGGCAAGTCGCTCGAACATTTTACCAGTAACTCTGTAGAACTCGTATTTTGATACAGGGAAATATGCCTTCTTACTTATGATTCCCCTTATCTGAAAATTCCTCCACATTCTCAAAAAGATTTCACTTTTTGGAGTACACTTTGCTAACGTGCTCATATCAGAGAACCAATACCTAGTTTTCTCCTTAATGCTTTCAATGTCCGATTCCTCCTTGAAATGTTCACTAAATGTGATAGCGTTATTTGACCTGTTGTTGATGATATCTAGTACGTACATTGCATCTGTCTTGAATGTCTCCATCTTCCCTACAAAACTATATTTGATATCACAAGGTTTACAGTGGCCATATTGAGGCGAAAAATGACGATCTCTGTTCTTAAAGTCCTTCTCACTTTGTATAACGTATTTGATGAATTCCTTAAAAGTGACGTCATGTGCACATACTGTACGATTTTCGTACGGCCGGGTAAGATTTTGAATGTATTTGCCAATCAGATGCCAGTAGAAAGCATTGGGGGAGAAAAATTTGTCAACGTATCCAGCAAACAGTCTCCCATACGGCTCTCTCACAAACAGAAATTTGAAAGACTCATCAAAAGCCTTCTTTCTAGCACCACTCATCTTTGTGTATGGTAAATGAGGTATTCTCATATCTCCATATTGTATAAGGAAGGGTGATTTGTAATGTTTTTTGTCTTTGTGCATAGTATACTCGATGACCTGCTTCCAAAATGTAGAGCCAGATTTCTGAATTTGACAAAAAACGATTGAATGTTTAGCATCTATGTGTACATTGAAGTTAACATTTCCTTTTCCTCTATATCGGTCTTTGTTTCCTTGACAAATATGATGTAGACGCTGAGCTCTTTCAAAGTTATCTTTTTCTTTAGAGGATATTGTCATGTTCAAAACTTGACTATGCGTAGTTGCTTTGATCTACAAAAAATTGAATATAAATTGTGCTCAGTTATATATTTGGATAAAATATATATATGTGTGTTTGAATAAAAGTGGAAAAGAAGAAAAAGTGATTCAAGAAATGTAGACATTTTTCTTTCTGGACTGATTTTACTTATGATCTGGTTAGGTACAAGAATGAGAAAATAAAGTTAGAATAAAGCTCTATAGTCTCAAATGAGTGACTTTTGCATAAACCTGTTCCACATTATTTAGTAATTTCTCAATGCCATGTGACGAATTAACATAGACTTATGTGCTGCAGTACAATCATTCATATTGACTGCATCCGGTTTTTCTCCTGGTGTCCAACACATATTAAAATTTAAAGTTGCGAAACCATTCAATGATGAAACATGAAAGAATGTACATTTTGCAGAAAAGTATACGTTAAGTCAACATTCCTGGTCTGAGCTAGGTTGTTAGAAAAATGCGTAAAATGTGTATTTCTAAGTTTGACTTTTGTTTAGCGATTGTTATTCTTTATGTATTTTTTTTCAAAACACTAAAATTTAAATTCCTCTTACTGTGGATTTTCAGTAGATTTTTGTAAGTTTAAAGTAGTGTGTAAGTTTAAAGTTTAGGTGATAATTTACCTGTAAAGGGTCTGCTTGTCTCGGAGGAGGCTCGCGAATTATTTGACGGTGTACCATCTTCATAGGGTGGATCATTTGCTCTGAAATTAAGAATTATTTTATTGTCTTTACCTTCAAATCCCCATAAAACAAAGCAATAACATTATAAAAAACTCAAGTCTAGAAGTGAAGTCCGGTTCCCTCATTCTTCCACATCATTTGAGCCTGAATTCAAAAGCGCACAGCATCCCTGGTGAAGCCATATTTACGAGTGTTGTTTGATGCTGGAATTTTCTTCAGGACAGAAATCGGTCAAACGCCTTGCCTCCTATTTGCAAGAGCTCCGTTATTTAGTATTATTTGATCTCCAACAGGAATCGCCTGTAGCACCCACAGCAAAAACCCGAAACACCAGTATGCAACAACATATTTGGAACAAGAGCAACAAGATACAAAAAAAGAGACAAGAAAGATTAAACATTTTAAAAATGTTGAATACGACATCAAAATACTACCATAAGCCAACAAGGCCAATTTTAAACGCATAAACATGAAAATCATTCTGATTAAAACACATCGAGTTTTACTTACCTCTTATGTAGATTGATATGAAAATAAATAATGATAAGCCTAGAATTATTTGAGCTATCCTCAGTTTTAGTAGAGACATTTTTTGTTGGATGCTGATAAACTTTACAGTACGAACTTTTGCCTCAACATAAATGCATACATAATGAGGCAATGAAATGGAATAACTGCACTTAATCCGCATCGACATAACTTCTGCTAAATCGTATTAACCTAAGTTTATACGCACAGTGGTAACATATGGATCGTAACTTTTTAATACTTTTTCCCCATTTGCGACTTTGGAGTCCAATGATAGGGAGCTGTGGCATGGGTGTTTGGTGGGTGCTGCAACCGAGTCTTTTTGGAGATCCCCTCCTTTCTCTGATTATTGACATTTATCAATGTCCGTAAGTCCTATCCACTGAAATGAATTTTTATGCACACGTTATATTCTTGTAGTGTTGACAAAACATTATATGAAATAGAAACATCTTTTGATACCCTTTATTTCAAACTGGTATAAACTTAAATCTCGTTTTTTAGAAATTTTATACGACGGAAAGCCGATACTTTATATAATAACAATTTCTGTGTCACAGGGCCGATTTGGGGCCTATGCAAATTTGGTATAGTATTCTTATTTGAACATCAAATCAGTAAGTACTTAAGTCTTTGTAGTGATAGAAACAACGAAATGACATAACAGAATAAGACGAGTGAGACTTTCTTTGAGTTTTGACTTATTAACAGCAATTCTCTGAAAGAACCAAAGAATTTCAAAACATTTTGGCACGGCATGTCATGGATTTTTGAGATTTTTGGTATGGAAGTTCAATATAAAGTACTAGTATGTAAATCAATCCCAGTTTTTTCAAAAAGGTTGTCGTTGCCATGGTAACCGTGTCTGAAGTTTCAAAAATCGGGAAAATCTATAGGACAAGGCATATTTGTAGGCTTCGTTACCATGGAAACAGGTACATTTTAAATCTTAAATTGCTTTGATTACTTTCTTTTAATCCTTATTGTTATGCATATTTGTAAAGTTTTTTACATTCATCTCGGATGCCTTATGTATACAAGATGAAAAATTGGGCCAAAACAGGGTATCAAAAGGCTTTGTTTTGGGCACTCAAAGACCCTTTTTTGCATGTTTTTACTGTTTTACAAGGTTGAAAATTTCATAAAAGCACCAATTTTTGAAGTCCAAATTCTAGTTATCCAATTAGTATCATCTTTGAACTCTACATGAATATAAAAAATTAATTGGGCTAACTTGTCCTTTTATATGCAAAGCAGCATCAAATTTAGTTGCTATGGCAACAATCGGCTAAAAGGTTTCAATACGATGAATTTAAACACAACCTCAATCAAACTATCTACGCATGATATTGGAACAGAAGTTCATGTATACATCTATCAGAGACGTTTTGATATAAAAATGACCTTGAAAATATTTCAAGGTCACCCACTGAATTTTCAAGGTCATTAAACTTTAAGTGACCAGATTTGACGAAAAATCCTGATTTTTCATAAAATGAAGGTGTCAATATTTTAGAAACCTTGAAATATTGAACTTAACAGTTATTTGCCATAAAATGATAAATATATCACTTATTTCTTAGAACTATTGATTACGTTTCTTCACATCTTCGAATATCTAAATTCTTGGTGAGTATTTTGATAAAAAAGGGACGAAATCTGTATTTTTCTTGTTTTTTGACGGAAAAATATTTTCCTATTGAATTGCTACAATTCAATACATTCTAAGATTTGTCTTTCTTATATTCATGTGCTTTCATAATATATATGACCTATTAAAATATTTAAATAAAAAAATCACTAAAATCGGTAACAAAAAAATTAAAAAATCAATGTTTTATGCAAAATTTGAGTCTCAAAGTATAAATGACCTTGAACATCAAGCCAATGACCTTGAACATTTTAATTGTTCTTATGTAAAAGATATAAGTCATATCTATACATGCATACATTTTGACAATCTTATGTAACTCTAAAGAGGAATAAAATCAATTTCAAAGATAATATGAAACAAGCAAAAAGGTCTAATGTTGCCATGGCAACGGTCTTTGAAGACAGAATTCAGGTAAAACTCTGAAATACCCACTCCAATTTTTCGTTCAATTTATTTGTCAATAAACATACATTTCCATTGATGAAAATCACTAATCTCCTATTGGTGCCTTTTGTGATATTTAAGATTGAAAATGGTCAAAAACACACTAAATTGGCCCTTATTTTCACCTCTATTTTTCGCTTCATTTTGACTTATTTTGGCTTAATACAATAAGCTTCCTGTGATAAATATCACATATCTAAGTGTACTAAGTAAGAATGGAAGTAAGGAAGAATAGATTATATAAAGATGAACAAGCTGTTACAGTGGTATCCGTGGCAACGAAGTCTCCGGAGCTGGCTTATTTCATGGTCCCAAAAGTGCTATAAATAGATTGACCTCGTTACCATGGCAACCAGAGGTCACATTGGCTGAATAGTGTTATTTTCATGGTCAGTGCTTAATATATACCCATTATACCGAAAATCATCAAAATCCATGACATGCCGTGCCGAACGATTTTGGTCCTTACAGAGAATGGCTATTTAAAACATAAATACATGACATGCCCAAGACTAACACTTCAAAAGCAGTATTACCAACGATAAACGTATACAATCATGTAACCTTAGATCATGGAAATATATACTGACAGAAAACGCCACTTTTAAATTTAAATCCAAATATATGTAAATAAGGATGACACAAAATCACAGACAGAGAGAAATGTTGATAAGTAAAATATAATGGCGTCTTCATACAGAACAAGAGCGAGTTATCACAAGGGGAGTGAGAAAACTTCAGGTCCATGTATCAATCATTCGGATGAATTTTTCTCAAAGATTTGCCGAACTTTGTTTTTTACAATATTTTTTAGAAGGTGAACAATCACAAGAACGTCCTGAATAAATTTTCTATAAAGAAGTATTTTAAAGAAATATATATACTTTTTATAGCTGATAATTGATAGTTGTGATTGATTTTGTGATCTCTTTAGTATCTTTAAATATATGTCGATAGGTGCGAAGTAACAAAGATCGTATTTTATTGCAGAAATATTGATCAAGAATAAAAACGTTTGAATATAGTATACATACACAAGAAGTTAAAATACTATATAATCCGATTAGTCCTACCAGCTGTAGGCCATACAAAGTAGCCTGTCATTGATTGAATAAAAATCCTTCACTGTATTATTCATTGCAATTTGCTTTTTATTGTCCAAGCATGGAGCAAATAAAAAAACAAAAATATTACGCATGTTTTATCTCAAGTCAATATGGGGAACATCTTCAAATGAATTAGAGTATGATTATTTTCCGCAAGCACAGAGGACTACGGCATGTCAATGACGTTCAGAATTAGAATTTTCGTTGTCATATTTATGATAATCTTAATTATCTTACTCATGAAAGGTAAGTCTATTGATTGTGAATATTACTCTTTCAATCAATTATGAATGATTATTTTTACTTTGTTTTCACTATCTCTATGTAGTCTTTTGTCGTGCTTGTCCACTCTTTGTTTTCTCTATCTCTATGTAGTCTTTTGTCGAGCTTGTCCACTCTTTGTTTTCACTATCTCTATGTAGTCTTTTGTCGAGCTTGTCCACTCTTTGTTTTCTCTATCTCTATGTAGTCTTTTGTCGAGCTTGTCCACTCTTTGTTTTCTCTGTCTCTATGTAGTCTTTTGTCGAGCTTGTCCACTCTTTGTTTTCTCTGTCTCTATGTAGTCTTTTGTCGAGCTTGTCCACTCTTTGTTTTCTCTGTCTCTATGTAGTCTTTTGTCGAGCTTGTCCACTCTTTGTTTTCTCTATCTCTATGTAGTCTTTTGTCGAGCTTGTCCACTCTTTGTTTTCTCTATCTCTATGTAGTCTTTTGTCGAGCTTGTCCACTCTTTGTTTTCTCTATCTCTATGTAGTCTTTTGTCGAGCTTGTCCACTCTTTGTTTTCTCTATCTCTATGTAGTCTTTTGTCGTGCGTGTCCACTCTTTGTTTTCTTTGTCTCTATGTAGTCTTTTGTCGTGCGTGTCCACTCTTTGTTTTCTCTGTCTCTATGTAGACTTTTGTCGTGCGTGTCCACTCTTTGTTTTCTCTGTCTCTATGTAGTCTTTTGTCGTGCGTGTCCACTCTTTGTTTTCTCTGTCTCTATGTAGTCTTTTGTCGTGCGTGTCCACTCTTTGTTTTCTCTGTCTCTATGTAGTCTTTTGTCGTGCTTGTCCACTCTTTGTTTTCTCTGTCTCTATGTAGTCTTTTATCGTGCTTGTCCACTCTTTGTTTTCTCTAACTCTATGTAGTCTTTTGTCGTGCGTGTCCACTCTTTGTTTTCTCTATCTCTATGTAGTCTTTTGTCGTGCTTGTCCACTCTTTGTTTTCTCTATCTCTATGTAGTCTTTTGTCGTGCGTGTCCACTCTTTGTTTTCTCTATCTCTATGTAGTCTTTTGTCGTGCGAGTCCACTCTTTGTTTTTCTGTCTCTATGTAGTCTTTTGTCGTGCGTGTCCACTCTTTGTTTTTCTGTCTCTATGTAGTCTTTTGTCGTGCGTGTCCACTCTTTGTTTTCTCTATGTAGTCTTTTGTCGTGCGTGTCCACTCTTTGTTTTTCTGTCTCTATGTAGTCTTTTGTCGTGCGTGTCCACTCTTTGTTTTCTCTATCTCTATGTAGTCTTTTGTCGTGCGTGTCCAATCTTTGTTTTCTCTATCTCTATGTAGTCTTTTGTCGTGCTTGTCCACTCTTTGTTTTCTCTGTCTCTATGTAGTCTTTTGTCGTGCTTGTCCACTCTTTGTTTTCTCTGTCTCTATGTAGTCTTTTGTCGTGCTTGTCCACTCTTTGTTTTCTTTGTCTCTATGTAGTCTTTTGTCGTGCGTGTTCACTCTTTGTTTTCTCTGTCTCTATGTAGTCTTTTGTCGTGCGTGTCCACTCTTTGTTTTCTCTGTCTCTATGTAGTCTTTTGTCGTGCGTGTCCACTCTTTGTTTTCTCTGTCTCTATGTAGTCTTTTGTCGTGTGTGTCCACACTTTGTTTTCTCTGTCTCTATGTAGTCTTTTGTCGTGCGTGTCCACTCTTTGTTTTCTTTGTCTCTATGTAGTCTTTTGTCGTGCGTGTCCACTCTTTGTTTTCTCTGTCTCTATGTAGTCTTTTGTCGTGCTTATCCACTCTTTGATTTCCTATTTAGGTGTTTCGGTATTTTCCTGTTGATGCTGCCATTGAGTCCTGTAGGAGATCCCTCTCCTATCTTCTACAAAGAAAATGACCCAAATATAAACTTATGTCGATTAATCTGAACCATTTACAAGAGATTGATCAAGGTTCTAAAGACATGAGATTTCTTCACGGAAACTTTTTAAAAATATAAATTGTATGTTTCTGTATTGTTTTCGTATGGAGGAGGTTGTATGAGCAGTTTGACGTTATGGGGATCTAGGTGTAGATCTTCATATTCTATGGTTAAAGGATATGGTTGAAATGGCTCTCCCCGGGACCTGGTCTCACTTCGGAATATTTATTCCGGGGCTCGCAAATGTTTCAATGGAAATTCTAATGATTTTGCCTTACCTTCTCGACTTTGAATAACTGATTAGTACTTCTTTGATGTTTATTGAGAAGATCTCTAGCAAGCCCCCTGATCACAGCAGAACATATCTCCAGGATTGCAACATATATCATAAAAATAACTTAAACAAACAATAGGGAACAATATAATGAATACAAACAATATAAGAAGACATCCAAGCACGAAACATGAATATCTTTATACTGTATTAATTGAAGGAGACCAATGTACAACCGATGCTGAATTTGAATGAACATCCGCTTTATTATATAGATTTATCTTTTTTATACCCCCGGAATCAAAGATTCGGGGGCATATAGTTTTTTGTCTGTCCGTCTGTTTGTCTACTTGTACGTGGCAAAAACTTTAACATTGGGCATAACTTTTGAATGGCAAGTGATAGGGTTTTCATATTTCACATGTGTATTTCTTGTGACAAGGCCTTTCCATTGATACCAATTTTTTTTTACCTCGTGACCTTGACCTTTGACCTTCTTTTCAAAAACTTTAACATTTGGTAGCACTTTTGAATGGTAAGTGATAGGGCTATCATATTTTACATGTGTATTCCTTGTGACAAGACCGTTCCATTGAAACCAAAAATTTTGACTTTGTGACATTGACTTTGACCTACTTTTCAAAAACTTTAACATTGGGCATAATTTTTGAATGGTAAGTGATAAGTCTTGGATATTTCACATCATTTTTCCATTCATACCAACATTTTTTAACTTTGTGACCCTGACCTTGACCTTTCACCTACTCAACAGAAAATGGTGTTTATACTAACAAAGATACCAGGCGCGTAGCCAGAGTAGAAATGATGTGTACTCAAATCAGTCTAGGCTGGGGGCCGTCTTAAGGCCCCCAGTGGGTCCAGGGCGAGGCCTCTGGTAGGGGTTCAGGGGGCGAAGCCCCCGGAAGCTCGTGAAATATGGCAATTTGAAACATCCAATTTCCACTGTAAAAAGGCTTATATTCAAGTATAAAGTAAGTATACTGCAGTAAGCTTAATTCAAGATTCTATTTGTACATGTTTTAATGTTCATACATGTCGACGGAATTCTTCTATTTCCGTATTCAATCATGCACCTACAAAGGCGTAGCCCTGCCTGAAAAACGTGGAGGGGCACAACATCCCAGAATTTCTAACAAGCAAAAAAAAAAAAAAAAAAAAAAAAAAAAAAAAGAGGGGGGAGATACAGATTGGGAGTTTCGTGTTCTGTATGCACAAAGTTTGATATATTTGGTGCAGTTCTACATTTTGGATCTGTTTTTATAAGTACATGAATAAATGTATGGCTAGCGGTAGCGAGCCATGATTTTTTTGGGCAAAATATAGACTTATCAAACAAATACTTTCTATACCCTCTATCATAAATAAGTAAATGTAATAATATTCTATATACTGTAGTTTGAGTTAAATGTCTTCATGTACATTGATAAAGTAATGATATAGGGTGGATCAGAATAGCTAAATTATTCAGAAAGTTTATAAAGATCTGGCGAGCGGTATTTAGAAACTTGACCGAAAAATTGTAGATTTATGGTACAAAATGTTGCTTTTTTTAACAATGTTAATGCAGCATAAAATATTGTGATTGAAAGGGGGTGGGGGCACAAACATGGTTTTGCCCCAAAGTGGGGGATGTGCCCCAGCTACCCCCTTTCTCCTACTACCTTGATCTAAATGTCGTTTAAATATACAACTACACCAAGTGACGTATCAGAATAAAAGTTCTTAGTTTAGTTAGTAGAGATGCATATATCTACTACGATACTTTTTTCTTTCTTTCTAATTTGATTATTTTCTTAATGTTTTATTTTTATTTATGATTTTATCTATTTATTCTTTCTTTTTTTTTTTTTGGCGAAATGATGTGTACGCAGTTGCGTACTTGCGTATGGGCAGCTACGCGCCTGGATACCACCGGGGTCATTCGTGTTTTACAAACACAGGTTTTATTTTAATCATGTTGATATAATGAACTTTATATGTTATATTGGCTACTTGACATGGAATGAGAAATGTCTGTTCTTGATTACATTAGCTCTAAAGATCTGAACGATAAAAGAAACAGAACACATTACAAAGTTTAACTTTCATTTTTTCTTTCAAAACAGGACGTTATCACAAAGACCTAGTCGCACGAAAACACGAGGCTGATAAAGTCATGGTTCCAGTATTTGAAACGTTACGAAGCACCAGAGGAAATGTCTTGACTTTACCTCAGAACACTGCTACCTTATCACATGAGATGGATATAGAAGTTACCGATCCACCAATGACAGAGGGGGCAGACGATGACTTATATATTGACGGAGAAGAATATGACTACCATGCTGGAGACTGGGGCAGTTCGACAAGAAACATCTCAAACACAGTGTCAACAACTCCTGTGCAGTATGTGAACGAGGACTACGACTATTATGAGGATACAACTCAGTCAACCACAACGAAGGGAATCTTTAACCAATCGAATACGGAGTTACACTCAACAATCAAAAACATCCCTATAGAAATATTAGCACAAGCAAGCCATTCAAGTGACAAAGAGGTACGTCAAAGGAATTAAACTTCATATTGTCAAGGCTTGTAAAACCATTTTCAATGAATTTTATAGATTTGTCATTTCACCTTTAAGTTCTGTACAAAGCACAAATTGAAAATTTTCTCTTCCTGTAGGATGGGATTTTGAATTCAGGCCAGACCAAAGGAGAAAACGGGCAGCATGCGGAATTAAGACATCATATTCTAGATATTTGTAATAGGAATATTCACAGCAACTGGGTCAAAAACACATTATCATCGTTCGTTGAAAATAATACCATGGTCAACCCAAAGCACAATATCGCCTACTGCCAAATTCAAAAGGTAGGATCGACCTTTTGGAAGCGAGTTATTGAATTCATACGTCAGAAAGACACTAAAGGATACCAATCACCATTTGATGTCAAACTGGACGATTTGTCATTACCACGTTTATTTGGAAGCAGGGGTGTAAAAGACAAACTGCTGAAGAAATCATACAAATTCATGTTTGTCAGAGACCCATATGAAAGGTTATTTTCTGGTTATGTTGATAAGTTCTTTGCTCCAAACCCTATTTTCTGGAAAGGTATAGGAAGGTATATACAGTATATGACACGAAATAAGTCTTACCGCAGTCCCTGTGGGTCTGATATTTCTTTCAAAGAATTTGTGGAGTACGTAATAAGAGGTGAATCGTCACAAAGATCATTTAGAGAGAAACATTTTCTACCGCAGTATGAACACTGTTCTCCGTGTCAAATACATTATGATTTTATAGGCAAGATGGAAAACAAGGATGATACTATGTATATGCTGAGAAAATTAGAATCTTTAGCAAATTTATCTTTATATAAGAACGACTTGACATCAGAAATCATGAATGACACTGTGTACGATATGACCAAACGTCTGTACGCTATGAAATCGGACATCAAGCGTTGTGAGTCTATGTATTTGGGTATGTTAAGAACATGGAGAATTTTTCAAATTAGGGGAATTCTAAATAAAAATGCCAAAATGCCTTTTTCTAGAAACGAAGCTGATCATATTCCGATGAGAGTGTTCGAACAAGCTATATTTACTTCACATAATCATTTTGGATCCAAGGAACAAAGGATACTGAACAGAAGGGAAGCAATGAGTGAAGCTTATCGAACTCTTTCTTTGCACACTTTACAGAAAATTAAAAATGTATTCAGAGTCGACTTTGAGCTCTTTGATTATGATTCAAATTCAACCAGACTCTTTACAAATGTAACTAAAGGATTCAGCTACTTCGAATTATGAAAAATAGGAAATATAATTTTTGTTTTTGAAAACATTTTTATGTCAGTATTCAGTAAATTATGAAAGAAATCATGCATTTTTTATTCCTAGAGACAGTGGTAATAAATCGAAAGAACGCTGCAGGAAAATTGTATTTACAAGTTGAAACAATGCTGAAAAACTGAAGAGTTACAACTCTTCTAGAGAAAACATCTTATTTAAAATCGAAACCACCAGACCTACTTGTTTCGGACATCTAGTTCTCTGTATTGTTTCCTTAATTAGAAAAAATAAATGAATTCTATGATATTGTGTTATTTAGATAAAATAGGACATGTTTTATCCTATATGTGTTTGTTCAATAACTTTCGTGAAGATAAAAAAGGGCTGTCATGTACCCTTCTTTTCTTTTCAAAATATCGTTTTGTCTTTGAATCAATGAATGAAAATCAAACACAAAACCCGAAATCAGATTCAAAAACTCACAATTAAAAGACTTACAAATTCTCGAAAACAAAACTTTCTCACGAGAAAAGAAAGGTCGGACAATCAGAGAGAGAGAGAGAGAGAGAGAGAGAGAGAGAGAGAGAGAGAGAGAGAGAGAGAATAGCACAGCTAGCATAGAAAAACGAGCACAACTTTATTTAATGAACAATCTCCAGAGTCCTATGCAAGTAGGTGGCGCTGTTAAAAGCGTTTAGTGCCATGTAAAGTTTTTACATATTCAAATATCACATGAGTCATATTACATTATAGTGTCTAATTAAGTAGGACCAAAAAGAAGCTTAAAGCTGATCATATGACTCTTGCAGTATTATTTAAAAACAAGAGGGTTCTCTCATTTGTCCGGTAATACAATTTCGAATAAGAAAAATTACCCCAAAAGATGTAAGCTTTGGCGGAAATCACCTTGATCAGACCTTTGCGCGTCTTGTCTAATTGAACATTCTTTGGCATATTACATTGTTTAGATTTGAGGATCACTGACGAGGGTTAAGTACCCGAAACGTGCATGTCTGGTCCATGTTGCCAATTTATCTGTTCTTAAATGATGCTATTCAATATGAAGACGTTTACATTTATACCACTTGGTGAGTGTCACTGCTGGTGGACCAGGAGTCCCCGAGGGCACATGTAGCCAAGTTCGATCAATTTCGGTTGATCGTTTCTTCAACGCATTCTAAAATTTCTGTTATCAAAATTTCTTGAAATTTCTAAAACGTGGGTCCTGTAGAATCATATCCCACCCATTCTGCTACGTCTTTCTATACGCATTTTCGACATAGTAACTTTCATACATTTTTTTGGCATATTACATTGTTTAGATTTGAGGATCACTGACGAGGGTTAAGTACCCGAAACGTGCATGTCTGGTCCATGTTGCCAATTTATCTGTTCTTAAATGGTGCTATTCAATATGAAGACGTTTACATCTGGCTGTTCAACTAACCTAACCTACAAATGTGACGATTTCAGCTTCCACATAACTAACTTCCCTTTCATGAGTAGTAACATTCCGTCTTCTCCTGCTTATGGCGTTTTTGTTTCTCAGCTGATACGGTATGCCAGTGCATATTCCAAATATAAAGATTTCATCATTAGAGCCGGACGGCTTGCAAGTAAGCTACTTGCGAAGGGTTATATCACACAACGGCTGAAATCATCATTGCGGAAGTTCGTCTGTCGCTACGGGCATATTATAAAAGCATATCAGATCCCTCTTTCCAGAATGATCAGTGACATTCTACATTGTAACTGAATCATCACCAAACAAGACATACTTACCTGATCTGTACATCAAAATGAACATCGAGACAATCACCGAATTTGACAAGTTTCCATGAGGCTGTTGCGACGGGTGTTGCATGCAATCAGAAAACGCTGACTGTCCCGGGCACCTGGTCTCACTTCGGAATGTTTTTCATTCCGGGGTTCGCAACCGTTTCGATGGGAATTTTCAAGATTTTGCCTTGCCTTCTCGACTTTGAGACTGAAAACTGTTAGGTACTTCTTTGATGTTTACGATTACAATTGAGTGATAAAGTCAGAACGTTAATGTCCACCCAAAGTCGGCGCCGGATGTATTTTTTTCCTATTTCGCGTTTCACATTTATTTCCCTCAGTATATATTTTGTTATTCGCTATTCATGGTTTGTTTTATCGCTGTATATTTTAATGTGAATTTGTTGTGGTTGTTGTTTTATGTCTCGTTGGCCTGGGTTGCTTGTTGAAGTTCTTTTATCCTGCGGCTGTGTTCAGCCATGGACAGTACAAAGTGATCTTGCTGGAGATCTTATTTTCTACATCCTTCTAATCCTTGTAATTTCTTATTTTACAGAATGTATTTTAAATCATTAAACCTTACCCATAGAACTTATTTACACTCAAAGTTTTATATGTATATGCAGATGTCAATCAAAATTAATTAATGATAATGAATCTGAATAGTAAAAAACACCAAGAAAGTCACAATTTTGTCAGAACAGTATGAACACTATTTGTTATATGCACATTCATTTCTTGATTTTTTGTTATTGACATTTTTGTCAGCAAGTAGTCTGCGATTCGCACAATCATTTCACTGTCGGCACAGAAGAACTACACATGGATTGGATTAGTGATGGTGCCCCGTCGTATGTTCGAAACTTTTCAATCTTTAAGCTATATGTCTGATGTCAAAGAGTTTGATGATTTGATTTGGTTTCCTTTTGATATAAGGTAGAAACAGATGCAGTGGTGAGTTGATTTACAACTTTCAATTTTAAATACGCAAGTCAATAATCCTAAATTCAAACACAGATTCGAAAGTAAAGACCACTTTCCTTGAGGTTTTCAAAAGAACTTGGAATATATTTGAAATACTAAGTTTATTATAGGTATCCATTGATAACTCTATGTCAATATGTCTCAAATAAAACATCAAAGAGAGACGTCTTTGTGTTCAAATGACCTTGATGCGAAAGCGATGTGTACAAACTGCATGATTTTATGGAACTATATATAGAGATTAAATATTTCATTATTATTCATGGAGTTCGGTGAGTTCTAAAGATCACAGAAAACTCTGGATTATACTGCAAACCTATCACAGTTATCTGACGTTTCCTTGACATTTTACTTTATTGCGATATATCTTGTGTCAGAATGTTTCTATAATAAATCTTACATTGCATAAGACCTCATAGTCACGGTGTGCAGCGTGATGTTTTTAAATGTGCCGATATAATTTACAATCATAAAAAGTTTACCTCTATTGCAATAAAAATGAGAATATTGTTTCGGTTACGGTTTAAAGTATCAATTGTACTGCATAAGTTATAATTCTGTTCTAACATGAATAAAAAAATTAAAAAAAAAAAACATGAAATAATATACAAATGTACATGTATATGATTATATATCATTTTTTTCAACACGATTTCAATAAATTTCATGTCAGTTTAGTGCTAAGGTTGATTTGCCACCACCATATGATCCCTGTTAGAATATTGTCCTGAACAAGTGCAAATGACGTCTTTGTTGTATTACATTAATATTTTTTCAGACGGGAATTCAATAAAACAAACATTCTTTAAACAATCAAAATTAATTAATCTAAACAATAAAACATGCAAATGAGAGTTTGCTTCCCTCTTGTTTTATGGCAACTTTTGTTTTGACAATTTATAACAAATCATATACGTGGTAACATCAAGTTATCTTATTTACACAAAAAATTCCATAATAAAATTCCTACAGGTGTTGTGCTCCTAAAATCTACAATATATTGTACAGAAATATGCATAGAATCCAAAACAATGGCAAGGCATTGAAGAAGAAGAAGAAGAAGAAGAAGAAGAAGAAGAAGAAGAAGAAGAAGAAGAAGAAGAAGAAGAAGAAGAGGAGGAGGAGGAGGAGGAGGAAGTAAACATTACATAGAGGAATTGATCATGATTCTTCAACTGTTAAGTTAAATAAGTTAATTGGAGATGTTTACTTCTAGGTACCTGAATGACATTCTGACTATTGACAATTCTGCATTTCAATTATATGAGACCACAAGAATGAGCACTTAACAAGGCACACGTTACAAACACAGAAACATCATTTTTGGACCTAAATATTGTAAACGGAAAGATTCATACAAGTGAGTTGGATTCAACATAGTAAATTTCCTCTTGCTTGATGTGCCCACACTACCGTATTACGGCATTTACAGATCACAGCTCACCCAGTACGCTAGATCATGCACTAATATTTTGCATTTTCACAATAGAAATTTACAAATTACCAAGAACCTTTTAGGTCAAGGATTCCGCTTTCATAATCTAGTTAAGGCTTTGTGGAAATTTTACAAATATTACAGTTAGCTTCTTTTAAAATTTGGATCTATACAATCAACAGAGCATTTTACTTTGGTTATAACACAATATGATAAACAAAATTAGAAGGATCAAAGGTAGACAGCATAACCATCAAAAATGCATCAGAATCATCATGCCATGGATATGATCCTAATGTCACCAGACGGACACTAGGTTTGGTACTTGACCAATCTACAGTCTTGTACCAGCGCATTCTTCAGACTTGCACTCTGATTGACTGTGACGACCGTACTCTCCATGACGGTCCCCGTCCAAACTCTTTAGAGAAGACAGGACCCCGACCACCTGTCCTCTCTGAATGTCGGTCGTTAGCACTTAAAGCCGAAATATTTCGATGATGATTAAGTGTGACGGTTGCTTTTTTAATTTATAATTTCTGTGTTTTTATCTGTTTTATCAAGAGTGGGTGGGTCCAATGTTAATGTAGAAGAAAGGAGGCGATCACCAACAACACCCGGTTGCAGCACCCACAATAAAACCCCCAAAACACTCAATGCAAAACAAAGAGCAGACACGCACAGAAAGAGACGCAAAAGGTACAAGGAACACTAAATCACACAGAAACATCAAAAACAGTACCTTCAGAGGCGTAGTTTGATAAAAATGATGACAAAATCATTGGAGGGATGGTGATGATAATTTAGAATGAAAGAGTGGAATTAATACTCGCCTAGAAAAGGATCTTTCTGACACCAGTCTGTAACTAATTAAAAAACACCTTTTTTAAACACTTCAAACACTAAGTCGATGGGAACTTTTTACCAGCTCTAAACTGCAACTAAAGCATAAGTATGAATAATAAAGAAGAAATAAAAGATCCATTCCTTGTGACAGAGAGTAGCACAAGGCATAGCGCCATTTGTGTTTACTTTAAGATCATGTCATCTGTGTAGATTTCCATTAATGGTTCTTTTATATCGGCGGACAATGCGCGTATGTTCCTTTTTCCATTTTTCAGCAATTTTTTTTTTGCAGATTTTAACCCAAAAATGGCATTTGTGCACAAGTTTCGTCAATAAACTTTTGTGACGTTTTAGTCTTGACATAATTGAATACTATGAAACAAAAATCATTTCTGTTGCAAATAGTTTGATGTTGAGCTAAATTTCGGGCTATTTTGACTAGGCTACTTGTACTGCTTTGATAAAGAAGTCTGAGAAATTTCCAATGGTTCGATTGTTGTTGCACGAAAACCGGATTTTGAGAGTAACGATTTGTATGAACTTGTAAACTTCAAACATCTCTCACGCGATATGCAAAGACGTTTCATTGAAGAAGCTATCATGCGTAACATGATAATTCAATCTACAACAGGCAATGTGTGCTTACAGCCTTTATAATCTCAATATTATCATTGTATAATAATTTTTCCCAATAATAATCATTCCACTTCTTTCTGCCCCTTGCTGCTACCCTGGCCGTATTCCAGCTTGCCCATCCTGCTATAGCTCTTTCTTTTTCCATAGTTCTTCTCCATGTGGTTTTTGGTCTTCTTCTTGCTATTTCACCCTGCGGCTGCCACTCTTATCCTGCCTTGCAGTCATATGTGCGTTCCCTTCTCAGAATGTGCCCGATCCAGTTCACCTCCTCCTTCTCACTTCACAGTTGATGATATAAAATCTAGCTTTTTCAATCACTCTTAATCTGCTGTCATCTTATATTTAGAATTCCTCTTAGGCACTTTGTTTAAAATGTGTATAGCTCATTGGATCATCAGTTATCCTCATAATGTTAAAAAATGAGGGGGTCTCTAACAACACTATGCCGCAGCACCCAAAGCACAACCCCAAAACACCAATGCAAAACACAGAGCAGACACGCACAGAAAGAAACACCAACACACAACACAAAAGACCACACATTAACCAACGAGACCAATGGGCAACCGGTGCCGACTTTGGACAGCCATCTTCCACGCAAGTAACAGACGGTGTGGTTATCCGGATTACGTGCGCACAACCATCCCACTTTTCCGATTACCCAGAGGTCTCGAAGAACGTACAATTGTGGTGTAAAACAACATCCTCGCTGTAAGATGAAGATACAAACAGACAACATGACGTAGACCTAGGGAACACATAAATGGATTTGTAAATGGATATGAAAAACAGTAGCCATACGAAATACAGTCCGTGCTCTGCCGGTCGTAGCGACTCATGCATGTGATCACCCGAGGAGTCCGACTGAAATTCAGAGAGGACATGTGGTCGGGGCCCTGTCTTCTCTAAAGAGGCTTGGACAGGGCCCGTCATGGAGTCCTGTCGTCACAGTCAGTCAGAGTGCAATTCTTAAGAATGTGCTGGTACAAGGCTGTAGATTAGTCCAGTACCAAGCCAAGTGCCGGTATGGTGACAGAAGGATCATAATCCACGATATAAAGTTACAAGGCGTCTTAACGTTTACATATATTGGTCACCATTGAAACTGGTAATTATTTTATAATAATATGATTAACCAAATCACAAACTGATTATTTGTTTCTTTTTTCAAAAGTTGTGTTTTTAATTCTCTTCTTTAAAGTATATAGAGGGATGGAAGGATTGCACGTCTGTCATAATAAATGAATCGGATTCAGACGTTTAAAGTGACGTTAATTAAAACGGAACAATCAAAATAACCCTACAAATGCCAAGTATGACTTTAAACAAGAGGAAATCGAAAATTTAGAAGACATTCTTCACTTATTCATTCTTTATCTACTTGGTCAAAATTAATATTTAGTTTATCAGTACCATATCATTTCTTACTTTCACGTTTCCTTTGTGAAATTTTAGTGATTATTTAGTATTTAGATAAGGACATTTAGGATTTTATTTCTAGATATTTATTGATAAACCTTTTATACTGGTCCACATTGTGAAGTCTATCATACAAATGCTAGAACTGAGAAACAAATTAGTTCATTGCTGGCCTACCATCTACTCATCACGGAATTGGACCATGTCCCCTCCGGGAAATGACCCTTCAATATGCCATGCATATGGTACGTCAAAACGTTTGGTGATTTATTTTGAATTATTACGCGTCTCTTATTTTTCTACAATTAATACAGCAAGACTGTCAAATCGTTTGTCATTTGGTAACCGTCGTTACTTATTATTCAAAAAGCGCATGAATCGCCAGTTTTAAGGCGTACCATTTTCATATATCAATCATTAAAGAGCGCATATACGACTCGATTTCTGTGTCACTACATTAGATTATTAGCATGTTTATTACTAATCACGTGATCTGATGTATAAAGATCTAATTAGAATTTCATAATTCTTAGTTTCCTAGCGCGATATCTCAACCAAATCATTTCGGTTGTGTTTTCCGCTGGAAACGGAATGTTTTCGTTCTTTTATTTTTGTTTAGTGTATTCTGTGGTTTTTTGTTTCGTCTTTGTAAAATCCCAGAAACCCTGTGATGGGGTGATAGGACAACAGTTTCGTCCGGATCCAAATGATTGTAGAGTGTATTATTTATGTGGAACAGGAAAGGATTGGAATCTTCAATGTGGCCCTAATCTCGTATGGAACCAAAAACTTGGAACTTGTGTGCCGCTAGGATCCGGAAATGATACCTGTTCACAAAGTAGGTTTATTCATATCATTGGAAAAGTATCCTTTGATTTGAAAAAATGTCTATGGCCACGATTTTAAATTTTTCTTGTAAATAAATGTATATTCAGATTTTATGAACATTATTTATTTTATTTCACATAGAAAATAAAAAGATGCTTTATTGCCATCATACATCAGAAAAACTCGTTTCTGATTGCTAATACTTCTATACGAAATTTCTGAAAATGTTCAAAACTTTAAGATATTATGAAGGTAAAAGTATTGAAGCTTACTAGGATACTGCAGGACAATTTTAATGTAACTTTTAAAGTATTATATACTTATCAAGATACTAATTCCATATATGATCCTTATACATTATGGATAGTATGCGATCTTTTATCAGGAACCTTTTGAAATTCCGAAAAAGCAGAACTTATTATTTTCGATCTGATTGTCTGAGTGTCCGTTTGCCCGTCTGTCTGTCCGTCTGTCTATCATATCTCAGTTTTCTGGACTTTTCTCTTCAATAGATAGAAATAATAAGAAGGAATTTGATGAATACATTTACATTAGATGGTTACACAGAACGTTTGAGACTGATCATTGTTGACCTAATTTTCAAGGAGTTCTGCTCCTTGGATACCTTTTTTTCATTGCCGCTACGGATATTGTAATGCTACATATTGCAAAATTAATGTATGTGTATTTGATTGATATCTAAACGAAAAAAAAAAAAAAACCCAACAATTTTATATTATAAACCATTTATACATATGATTGAATCATTCTTAAGTAGAATTTATGATGGCATACATACTGCATGTTAAATGCAAGAAATGCGAGGCAGAATTTATGCCATCAAAAGAAATAGGTTATACATAGGTAAGACATTAATGTTATAATTCAGTTCCTCATTCAGTCCTCTCTTTCAATTTGTCACAACGTCATATTCAGTATTGACGCAGCATTAGGAATCAATCTATCATACGTTCCCCTAAAACCAATCAATTTATCATTCTAATTCAGGTATGTACAGCTATGTAATTAACAAGTTTTAAAAAGACATTAATCGTTGTTGTTTTGAAATATAAGCATCTGAACACATTTTTCATTTCATTCTTTCATTCTTTTCGCAAGGTCTGAAAGCATGATACATGAATGCACGTAGACATTTACAATTTGAGTAATTACCGACGTTGGAATAAAATCTTTCTTCAGAAACCCTGCCTTTTGATGCATTCTGTAATTGTTTATGCAGAAATAAAAAAGATATTCGACAGAAAACTAGATCCATGTACATGAATATAATAACAAGAAAGGAGGGGATCTCCAACAAGACTCGGGTTGTAGCACCAACATACACCAAGTGAAATCACAGAGAAGACACACACAGCCATCGTCGAACACCCACGCTCGGTCACGCAAGCTCACCATGATTGGGGACTTACTTAAAATGATATTTGGGATTTTGATAGTTGTCTCATTCTATCTAGCTGCTTGTTTGTAAGTTTTGTGTGTTTGTGGCACATGTGTCTTTCTTTGTTGTTATTGCCATGTAGTCTTGTTTGAGTTCTTTTCCTCCTTGTTGTGAGTAGGTTGATACGTCCAGGTTTCCGGATAACATTATACTATGACAGCTGGAGACCATTGGAGTCTGCGATGCAATGTCTTATGTTTGCAATGTTTCCAATTTAATTGGTGTTTTCTGTGTCCAATGCCATGAGAGCACGTGGGATGAACTTGACGGTGTACAACAGATGAGATGGGGTGTTAAAAGATAAACTTTCTATTTTATCTTCACAGAAAATAGAAAAAAAATTAAATTAATGAGGAACATTTTCGATTCGAGACAAGGATAATTTAACAGAATATATAACTTGATAACTACCAACATGACATAAAATCACCAAGAGGCGCCAATTCTTAATAGGTATTTTCAAATGGACATTTTTGGTATCTTATTTGAATACCACCTTGTCTTTGTAGACATATATAGGAATGATCAGGTGTTGTCAAGAAAAAATTATAATTGTAGAATGTTTTGTATATGTAATCACGATCGTGCATTAAAGCAATTAATTTTCTTAGACACATGTCCCCGAGTAATGATCTCAATCTGAAAGGTCAAGCGGATTCATGAAGTGATCGGAACATGTCAGAAACATCTTTAGAGATTTGCATATATGTCGCCACAATGAACATTTTTTTGTGAAATTATTACTTGTAATCATGGACGTAGCCATTTTGCTAATGACTTCTCAAACAATTTGAAATGCAATAAAAATTATATTGTCTTTAATTGATTGAAAAGAAATATGTCTTCAGAGTGTGGAAGATATGTTTAAGGCTCGCTAAATATTTCCCATTCAGCAAATATTTTTAGAAACTAGATCCCCTTTTGGTGGTTAGATTTTGTTTTACTTTTCATCTGACCGCCAATCATTTGAAAAAAAAACATTACTAACCTAACTTCTCCTTTGTGTATGTATAGGATAAAGACCGAGTTGAGGTCTGTATGAAGGTTAGATGCCCGAGGAGTGAACAGGGTGGTGTTTAAAAACCGAGGCCGAAGGCTGAGTCTTTAAACACCACCCTGTTCTCTCCGAGGGCATCTAACCTTCATGCAGACCTCAACTCGGTCTTTATCCGACTTACATACCGCAGATTTTCTTCAATTTTCCGAAAAATAAAAATCTAAATGTTTAGTACACCCCTGCTTTTCAAAATGAAATCGGCCATGCAAATTATCGGATGGAAATATGCAACTGTAACGATTATCAGGCCATAGAAGTAAAATTATTTGTTATACATCCCGATAATTTTCTGAAAGGTACCACGTATTCGGTCAAAGAAGAAAATAATAGTGTAACAATGAGTTCTATTTCCATAAAAGTATTCAAATATGTGGTTAAATTATTGCAAATAGTGATAAGGAATTAAACACGATTTTCTAATCAAGTGAGGATAATATTTCTTTATTTTGTACATCAAGTTCCTCAATATACATGTATTTGGAAGGCATTTAGAATAATTGGTTTTCAATAATCGCTATACTGGGATTTAAATTGATTTGAAACGGCATTTATGGGGTTTTCGGTTTTCGGGATAGAAAAATCTATTCTTCGTCTGTTATTATTTCTCATAAAAGGATGTCTTTAGCGGACTTGAAACACAATATTTTGTATACTATGGCCGAATGGTCATTATAATCAAAACAATTCACACCCGCGACTGAAATAATTTTCTTTTCTCCGCCCCTCATTGTTTTTTATTGACCTCCACACTTCATTGAACGTTCATAAAACCTCGTATATTTAGAATCGTCCGCGGTCTTTATGAAATAAAATGACCGATAAATAACAAAAGAATCACATTTGAAGGTTTGTAATTTCAGATATACAATCCCTGCCTCCTCTAACACCTGGCCCACCGACAGCATCTCTCAATCTACGATCTCCTTCTGAACGAAGGTACTCTCCCTTTGGAGAATCAACATGGCGCCCAAATTGTCCTCCTGGATCAAAACAGCGGTTTGCACACCCAACCAAATGTGCTCAGTATTATGATTGTGGGGCGGATCCAAGAGAAAACTGGTGGGGCAAAAATCTCAGGGAATGTTCATATCCTACGGTCTTTGACGAGGTAACTGGGAATTGTGGATACTACACCGAAGTCAACTGTGGAAGAAGGGAACTACCTCTAGATCCTTGTAAGTTGATTTCGTAACATCCAGATAGTAACAAAGAATGAACCTTGTAAACTTTTTCTTTAAACCAGTCTGTATATATTCATTAATACTCTAACTTCTTTATTCCATATCTTATTTTCATAAAAACAATTTCAGGTGATTACCTTGATCATGCCTGCAGAAATTCACATTGCGTGCCATGTTTCATCAAATACGCATCCTGCACAGGCAAAAGAAACGGCGTAAATGTATGGAAAGGAAGAGAAAAGACTCCGTTTTTCGTTTTCTGCAAAGATCAAAGAGTCGTATTCCATGGACAATGCGTCCCGTCAGAGCCTGGTAAAAGACATATATTTGACCCACAATATAACACTTGTAGGAGACCGCATGCCAGATCTCCACCAAACATACACGTGACTCATAATGAAGCTATACATGCTACTCCGGAAGGTCCGATAGGACCTCAGTTATCTCCAGGGCCAGGACCCCATAGGATGACCCCATTCGGACATGCAGACATCCCACCAAACATGCACACTAATATGTCTGTCGGTAATGTGAAAGTAGTGATAACTACACCGGCTCCGCAGCAAAAACAGCCACCGCAGCCCAACCCGAACCAGAGTCCTCCACAAGGGTTTGGACAAACTAATAACAATGTGCCAACTGCCCAGGGACAGCAGCAGAATCAACCTATGCAGCAAAAACCACAAAATCAAGGTCAACAAACCCCAAGCTTTTCTATGCCACAGAATAATCAGCGGCAGCCTCAGGTTTCACGACAAAACAATCAAAATCAAGGATTTCAGCAGTCCCAAACTGGTCAAAACCCCGGTTTCCAGTTCAACAATAATAAGCAACCACAAGTACAAAATAATAATTTCCAGAGCAATATGAACCAAAATAACAATCAAAACAACAACAACAACAACAATGGAATGTGGCAACCTAAGACCACAAGGCAACCCCAGCCATTTACAAATTGGCCAGGGTCATTTGGTCAACCTAGTAAACCAAACAATCCACAACAGAGTTCCTTTTCCGGTAACGGTGCGGAGGCAGCATGGTTACAATTCAATGCCGGTAAACCAACGAATGGGAACTCTCAATCCGTCAATATGCAACAAAAGCAGACCAGCACATTTATGATAGACAACAATAGTCCAGGTATGATGACCAAAAATACTGAACAACATATGACCATAATGCAGCCAAATTCTCAAGGACCAGCACAACAAAACAGCCAGGCTGGACAACAACAACCGTTTCAACAACAAAACGCACCAGCGGGAATTCAACAACAACAGAACCAGGTACAAAGTGGAGGATATCAGAAATCGTTCCAGCAACAACAGCAAACACAAGCAAATAATAATCAGGCAGGCAATCAAGCACCAAATCAGAACTTCCAACCACAGCAACAACAAAACAACATTGGAAGTAACCAATATCAACAACAACCGAGTAACCAGGGAGGCTTTCAACAAAAGATAACGGTGGATATCAAAAGCAGCAACAACTGCAGCAAAATACCCAAGGAGGATTACAACAACAAGGTGGTTTCCAGCAGCCACAAAAATACAGACAAAGCATTCGGCAAGCAAGTCCAGGGGGTCCACAACCGCAACATCAGTACCAGCAACAGAATCCCCAACAACAACAACAACCAAACAACAACCAAGCTAGTGTTAACATACAAAATACACAGCAACAAATGAATCAAATTCCGATGGAAGAATTTATGGGAACTTCCGTTCGACGTCAGAAGATAGTAAATAATGTAAACAGGGAGTTTATTGGTTCTGGAATAACAAGACAAAGAATCACAAAAGGCAAAATGTCATCATCGCCAAAATCAATGAATCCTCCTTCTGGTAACTATCAAAATCAGCTTACCAAAGTTCCTCGTCTGCATCCACCGAACCCAAAATCATTCTCGTATCAAAGCGCAAGGGCAAATAACATGCCTCAAAATAATAACAACATCAATCCTAATGTTGCCAAAAATGGGCAGTTCATGGGTCAAATGAATGGTAATCAAGGACAAGGTCAATATACTGGAAATGTGAACCAAAATATGAGGCAATCCCAATGGCAGAAGCAACCGAAATCCAAGCGTGTTCCGAGTATCATTTCAAATTTTCCTCAGCGTAACCAGAGACCAAATCCTGGGAACATGCACTCTGGAAACCGGATGTATCAAACTGGAAGCTATAATCCAAACCCCATGGTCACAATTCAGAATAACCAACGTCAAGGACCTTCAAAGCCAGTCCTGTCCGAATTTACTCAGAATGAAGTAATAGTGCAACGACTGAAACCTGCTAAGCCAACCATGGCGAGTAAAAATTCCATAAATCCAGTAAATCCAACACAGTATAACAAGTACAACTTGATCACAAACAGTCCAAGAAAACTTTCCGGATTCAGTAGAAGGGCTTGAAGAGGAGGCTTCGTCTGCAAATGTGATCTCAATATCTCCATCAAATGCTTCATATACTTGCATGTATTGAACATTTTTTTCCTGTGCAAAATAAAATGAATCGTTCTGTATTTGAGAGGACAAATTAAAATTACACCACAAAGTGGACAGTCAAATATATCTACCGAACAGAAGGAAATCATAAGAAACATCTACCACCCCTGTGTTTCAATTCTGCTAATCATAGAATCATGTTGGTACTGGTCATTGAAACATATAGTCCCAAGACTTGTGGTCGCATGTATGAAACTTTAAACGATTAAATGACAAGGAGGCAAAAGATTTATATTTTTGAAATGGCATTTTCTTTTTTACACTCCGTGATAAAAATCATTCTAAGACATGGAAATCTTGATATGGCATTTGGGTTTTTCATAAATGGCTTAATTTCGATACCAGAAAGTGTGTCATCTAAATTATCTCAAGATGCGTGTCTGACTGGCAACGCCCAAAAATGATGTTAACCGTGCATTTATCGGAGATGCTTCTATATTTAGGTTCTGATTTATTTGATTTTGCAGAATTCGTTTCGCTTTGTGATATGTTGATCAGAGAAATCATGTTGCATTCATTATAATTTTGTTGATTAGTTACGATGCTCATTTGTTAACGTCAGATATTTGATGTGTTAATGTTGAATAAATCAAGTGTATAATTCATTTCTGACAGGGTTATGCTGGAGTTTACGATGGTACTCATAAAACCTATTTCCTGGTTTGAGGTTAAATGTGACCAAAACTTGAAACTGTACATTTTTAAAAACAAAACTTCCTTAATGAAAATATTTCACTTAACGATTTATTTACCAAGTGACCATTTTTAAAGTGACAAAATTTAGGTATCAACGATATCGTGTTCGCTTTCTTTTTTGTTCTTGTTATGTAAAAACTTCGTCCTTGAAAAATAAGTAATACTAGATTTTTAAGATGATAAATTATACATTTTTCGTTACAGTCAAATATATGTAACATGTGTCGTTTTCTATTTTAAAATCATGTGCTCTTTTTGAAAATACAAATACTCCAAAAGTTTTTAAGGAATTTTGACCAATAGAAAATGTGCATTTCCAATTAAGTCCTGATTTTATGCAGTATTCGGGAAGATTTAGATTCCTGCGTGTTTTCAATGATATAATAATATCATTCAGAACGTTAAATGTCAGAAAATGATTTAGGCATTGCCACCTTACTTAGAAATAGATTCGGAATTAATTGTCATGAATAATTATGCAAAATTCTGACATTACATCACCGGAATGTTTGACCTCTTCGTTGACAAGGTTTATAGTGTCGATAATGAATTTTCCTCGATTCCTGTATACAAGGCCTTTCCTAAATTGAATATTCTCATCATGCACTATCGCCCGGCTTCCTTCTTTCCAAGATTTGTTTTCATAAAATCACATGCGCGAATACAGACGGGGAGGGGGACCGGGGGTCTGTACCCTCCCCCCCCCCCCCCCCTGAGATTTTCGGAGATGGGGTCCAGCTTTGGTCCATTTCTAATTGAAAGGGGTCTAAAAATGCATATAAAGGCTTTAAAACCTAAAATTTCGGCTCGCTACGATCGCCATTTACAAATACACAATTATGTTTTCTGCAAAATTGAAAGATGTAACCTCCCTCATCTTTTTCAAGGTTTTGTCATTTTAAGATGGCAGATTATTTGGGAAAATGACTTACCGGTATCTATTTATTCTCATGAAAATGTGAATTAATCAAAATTTTCGCAGCTCGCTCCGCTCGCCGTTATAATGAGTAAAATATTCAATGTTATAAATAATCATAACGATCGAATCGAGACAAATTAATATTTCATATCTAAAATAAATTTCAGACTCGCTTCGCTCGCCAATACTTCATAAAAATAAACATGAAAGGAAATCTAACAATACCTGCCCTCGAAAATCAATTCTTAGTGCACAAGTTGCCCCCAGCCCATGATGTGCACCGAAATATACCTAAATTATAGGTAGACTTCCTACAATTTTGGACCCCCTCTGACCAAAAATGTTGGATCCGCGCATAAAATCGATTGAATCGATTGAAATTAAGTTTATTATGATCTGTTCAATTGTAAAAAAAGGTATATGAGACAAAATAATTCTTTTCTATCAAATTTTGGTGTGAAATATTAAAGTTAAGAACCATATACATATGAAAGATGAAGGTAAAGAAAGTTTCCTCACTTTTCAGGAAAATGAAAAAAAAATCACTTTGAGAAATTGACCTAGTCAACTGAAAAGTATTAGACTGTGGTGATGTAATGTAAGAATTATGCATAATTATTCATTAAATTTCAATCGCATGTCTAAGTAAGGAGCCTATTGCCTAAAGGGTTACTAAAGGAAATTTACGTATGGTCATAATTTATATTGTCTATTCCATTTCAAAATGCGATATGTCATCAAAATTTGAATTTTTTTAAATTACATAAAATACTATTTCGTCTATACAAAGACACCCAAGGAGAGAACTGCGTGATTTTCTATAGTGCATATACCAAACACAAACAGAGGTTACTAAAAACAGATAACACAAAGTAAACTACCACAAAGTAAAGAACGCACAACAACACGACGACAATACGGAAACATGAAAAAGCAAATCACATATCTGTAACAGAGAATATATGATAACACAATTAAAACATAGTACACACTACAACACGACAGCTTAGATACGGAAACCAAGACATCGAAATCATACTAAGCACGAAAGATGACATAAGGAAATCACGACTGGCAAAGCAAAACACATTGTGAAACAACACAGAAATCACGACTTAACACTAAAACAGAAGTACGGAAATCATAACATTTTTAAAAGACGCAAAACACATAACACATTTAAAACTCATAAAACACTACTAGTAAAACTCAGAGGATATGAACAACACAAAAACGCCACAACAACTATATAACGTATACATAGAAACCAATGAAAATACGGAGTGGACACTCGACTCCAAATTAAAATATAATCGGACAAACATATTTTTGAATGATTGAATCGTTAGCTGTATTTCGGACGACAATTGACATTTCGATTCAGAAACTTCTATCATAAAAATACATACTTCTTAAATAAGATAGAATTAATAAATCTCTGGATAGGGAGCTGATTTTCAGTTATAGAAGCCTAGACACTATATAGATTTGGTGATGGTACCAGGCCCAGTTACCGAGGAATGAGACCTAGAATATTTCTTTTTATGTCCCCGTAATCGGAGATTTGGGGCATATAGTTTTAGGTGTGTCCGTTTGTCTGTTTGTCCGCCAAAACCTTGGCCTTAAGTTTTGAATGGTAATTAATATGGCTTTTATATTTCATATGTGTATTCCTTGTGACAATACCAAAATTTTTGACCTTTGAGATTGACCTACTTAATTTTGAAAAACTTTAACACCTAGGCAATAACCTTTGAATGGTAACTGATATGGCTTTCATATTTCATATGAGTATTCCTTGTGGCAAGACCTTTCCATGGATACCAAAATATTTGATCATGTGACATTGACCTTTAAATTCGACTTTCTTTAGAAAAACTTTAACCAGGTCATAACTTTTGAATGGTAAGTGACCGGGTTTTCATATTTCACATGTGTATTCTTTGAGATAAGAACTTCCAATTAAAACCAAAATTTTGACCTCGAGGCCTTGACCTCAGAGTATGAAATACTTTTTCATTACAGCTGTTTTGCTATTAAGGATGCCAAAGGGGGCATTCGTATTTCACAAACACATGGTTCTTTATTTTATTCTTTATCAAATATATATGTGCTTGGGCATATGTATCCCTGGTTTTTTTTTCTAATTTCCCTGCCAGAGGTGTATTCTATCTTTTAACTTATTACCAACGGCATGGAAGATAAAAATATTTGAATTTTCCCATAGATGCTTGTCTAGAAAATCTCATAATGTCATAATAAATATCAAAGAATTCAGTCTCAAAGTCGAGAAGGTAAGGCAATTTCTATTAGAACGGTTGCGAACCTCGGAATGAATAACATTCCGAAGTGAGACCAGGTGTTGCATGCAACAACCGTCGCAACAGCTCCTTGAAAACTTGCTTTGATTGTCTCGATGTACATATTACGCCGGTAAATATTTCTTGTTTGGTGATGAAGACAGCCATTCAATCGCAATCCAGAATGTCACTAATCATTCTAGAAAGGGTATATCCTGGTAGCGACCGAAGAACTTCCTCAAAGATGATTTCAGCTGTTGTGTTAAGTAGCTGACTTGCAAGCCGTCTGGCTCTAACGATGAAATCTTCATATTTAGAACATGCCCTGGCATACCGTGTAGGACATATTGAAGTAAAAAAATCACCTTTATTTTTAAAAAGGTGAACAGGCCTACTTTCACTTTAACATTTTTAGACAAATATGTTTTATGGTAATTCGTATGAATTTAAAAAAGGTTAAGGGAACTAATGTTTAAGGCAAAATTAGAATAAATTGCAGATGGGATTTTGAAATGTCATCATTAACTGGTGAAAATAATAATAATTGAATTAAATTCACTAATTAAAGAAATCATGGTTCTGAGGCCAGTGTTAACATTTAGTTTTCTTCCTCACATTTAAGAAATGACTGTAATAGTTTTGGGTTTTTTTTCTTTATGTCATTCTGAAATCTCCTGGTGGGTTTTCATCCGTATTTTGAGAGAAACTGGTAAATGAAGCTAATACGAACCTGCATATCACCTGTATGGACATTCATGGAATTTTACACATTTACTAACTTTCTCATTTCGAATATAGCGCAAGAATTATCTATTACTTGATATGTACTCTATAATTGGATATACCCAAAGTTTACGGGTTTTTTTTAAGTTAATAAGTTTGTAAATAGTTTTTGCAAGAATGAGATAGACCATCAATATATATATATGAAATCTCCCAGGATCTAAAACTACATTTAAAATTAAATTACGTTGTACTTCCAGATTATGTTAATCAACCCCTTTCACACTTAATGACAGCGCTAAATGGGTCTAATAAAAAAACAATACATAAATGCGGCATTTCCATGACACATTTTATTATTTGATCGCAATTTTTCATGATCATGCATGTATATCAAATTTGGAACAAGGAGCGCTTGGTTCCCTTTCATCTAAATAATACTGGATTAACTTGTTGATGATGTATTTAAAATAAGATATATGATAAATCAAAGCAGGGAATTAGGGCTAAGAATACATATTTATTAATTACCTGTCAGAATAGAACTGGATCTGATTAATTAGATACGCAAACTTGCTTGATCATAAATCTTTAATTGATTACCTTAGGGACGGAAGGTAGAAATTGTAACAAGATACCATACTTTTAGTGGAATGTGCATGTATACATTTCTGATGGATGCTGTGTTCTAAAGGTCGCAACGTATAAGCAGTAGTCTCCACAAAATCACGCGGTCCATAGTGAGAAACGCTAACTATAAAATAAAATCCACACAACATACAAAGTCAAAAATCCAACCAGTGGTGAAAACCGGTTGGAAGTTCAACAAGAAAAACTCTGCGATTCTTTTTAAATTTAGAACAATATCTTCATCAGATTTATATGTGTTATTAATTTCATCGGAGTAGAAATTAAGTGCCCAAAACAACCTGTCCTGTCGGACAGTTGGTAGCCCAGTGATGGTGGAGTGTGAGTTCGCTTCAGCCAGGAGAGAACGGACATATCTTTATGCTCAAATGTTCTTTGATATCCATATATACAAAATTGTCTTGAAGATGCTGATAGTTATATTATTGTATAATCTTTAACATTGACTGGATAGAGGAAATAAAGTACTTCGTTTTCTTCAATTGTAGACAATTTGGCAATCAAAGCTCCCAGAAGCCATATCTTATAAGTAAATAGAAAGGTTTGACAAGGAATTTATTTAACGGTGAAAAATACTTTATGTGAATTTAAGAAGAGAAGACGATCATGTAAAAATATTGATGAAAGCCGATAGACGGACACTCCGACTAAGTGTATTTTTTTCTTTTTTTTTCTTTTTTTTTATCTGTCGCATTATTTGCATTTTTAAACATATCACCAAAGATGGTTTATTTTTCATGTTAAAATGGAAGAATATAAGTAATGTTATAGATTTTTGTTTTATTAATTTTTTTTCAAATTTATCTAGTTTTCTTGTTTACTATATATGTTGTATCATTTTGTCATTTATCTTGGTCAGATTAACGACCTGAGGTGCCGAAGTCTTCAAATATTTACAATGTTTTGCTTAATCTTCAAAAAGAGGAAGTTCGCGGCGTGTAAACGTTACGTAGTCAGTGACAAAGATGTTGCAGATGATTGGAGTGTTTTGGTTGTCATGAAATAAACATGTAAACATGGTACTGTATTAGTTGAACAAAACAGCAAACTCTTGACGTCTTTTGATGTATTACTTACCAAAAGTATCATTTTGAAACAAATTTGTATACTAAGATTTAAAAAAAAAAAAACCCATGAATTCATAGATATTAGTATTGACATTGTTCCGATTAAAGATCATATTTTTTCTTTCAAAATGTTTCGGCTCATGAAAGAAAACGGAAAATGAAAATATATCTATCATATTATCTTTTTTAATTCAAATCAAATAAAGTTATTTTAAAATATGGATTGTCTATCGCAATTTTAATCAAAAAGGTCTTTTCTCAACATATAGAGGAATGCTAACCGAAAACCTGCGGAATTCGGAATTCCTTGGAAATCAAGATCCCATTTACGATGAAAGGTACAGATTACATGGTCGTTATGGATAATTTATCTATGTCAAACTATTAGGAAATATCTTTGGTCGCCAGCGATTAACTAAGATGACTATATAGGCCGAACAATCTCTGATCTAACAAGCTCATCGGCGCACTGGAACAAACAAGGGTGGGGCATAATATTTATACTTGAGCTAACTCCTTTGACATTCATTTAGTTTGCACATTTCCAGAACTGAAAATGCATCCTTTGACACTTTTAGCGAGTTTTCTGAGTGTATTGATGATGACCGATGCCGCGTCCGTCTGTAAGTCCGGCCAAACATGGGTCCCTGATCCAGATGACTGTTCGTCCTTCTGGTTGTGCCTGCCCTTCATGACAGCTAAGTACAAGTGTCCTGGCGATACTGTCACCAACCATCTTATGGAAGCATGCGTGCCAAAAGGATCGCACATGGACATATGTATGTTGACATCGTCTTTATTGTGCTTTGACAATTTGGAAATTTTTTTTTTTTCGGCTTCTTTCTCTTCATTTTATTTCTCTTACTTCTTTCAATATACGCAAAACTGTTTTTAAGGTATCATTACAGTTCAAGTCATTGTATCTTTTAGGTTCGAAAAAGGATCAAGACAGCAAGAAAACAACACTGAAATCAATTCTAACTACAACAAAAGCGCCAGAACTATCACCAATAGAGAAAATGTGCCAAGAAAACCCGACCGCTATCATTCCTCATCCTCAACATTGTGCTAAATATATCAACTGTTCTAGAATCAAGGAGGAGCACCAGGGTGTAGGTGAATGTCCCTACCCTATGTTGTGGGAAGAAACATCCAAAAAGTGCGCAAAACATGAACTGACCAAATGTGGAGAAAGGTTTGAGCCCATCGATCCGTGTAAGTACACAATTTTACAGAGTTTCTGTTTCTGGACGAAGCCGAGTTGAAATAAAGCTATATAACAAATTATGAAATAATAGGACATTTTTTATCACCTTTGTATACAAAATTATCAAATCGGTGGACTTTTCTCTTCATAGATTTATTTGTTATTAGTGAAATTACTCCTTTATGCCAAGAAATTCTCGCCCATAGCGAATCAATAAAAATCGACATGTATATATTATAACAAAACAGAGAAAATAAATTGGGAGAGGGCAAGCTTATTTGTTTCTTTTTTCCATAGGATAAAAATATATTCAAATTCGAAGCTGTGTATCGAATCATAATATTCCTTATGCATAGTGAAATGAATAATATGCAAATGGGTTAATTCAAACTTAATTATATTGCAACTCCAAAAATAGCAAATGACATACGAAGAAAACATTACAAAAGTTTGTTTTTTTTTTCATTTTTTTAAAACATGATAGAGCTCTTATATACTGTTTCTAATGAATACGCTTGTCAAATTCTTATTAATCGTGCAATAAATGTGCCGTCATTATTCCTATAATACGATCATGATCTAGAGGAAACGCTTCAAACAAAAAGATCATGAATAATAAATAGGGATTATATATTAAATATGAATCTCATTTCATCACACATTAATCATATCCAATTCTGTATTTGCCTCATCAATATTCATAAAGACAAGTAATTTGCATGACTTCATGATATTCATAATAATGCTTGAACTTTCATATTTTTACGTCACATTCGACATTTGACTTTTCATAAAAAAAAAACAAAAAACCAAAAAAAAAAAAAAAAAAAAATCAAAAAAAAAAAAACACAAAAAAAAACGATGCTTATCATTTTGGACTAAGCTTCATGTCTGGTCCATGCTGCAAATTTATCAGTTCTTTTAAAAATGATGCTATCGAATTTGAAGACGTTTAACATTTGTACCACTTGGCGAGTGTCACTGCTCGTGGACCAGGAGTCCCCGAGGGCACATGCAGCAAAGTTTGATAAACTTCAGTTGATCGTTTCTTCAATGCATTCGAAAATTTCTGCTATCAAAATTTCTTGAAATTTCTAACATGTGGGTCCTGTAGCATCATATTCCACCTATCCTGCTACGTCTTTCGATACATTTTTGGACATAATAATTTTCACACTCTTTGGTCATATTACATTGTTTAGATTAAGGATCACTGACGAGGGTTAAGTAACCGAGACGTGTATGTCCGGTCCATGCTGCAAATTTATCAGTCTTAAATGATGCTATTGAAATGGAAGAAGTGTATCATTCCTAGTTCTTTTCGATTCAAATTGTGTGGCATTGCCTATATTCAACATCAAAATATTCATTGATCATTCACCTCTTACATGTAATTAGGCACGGTCCATTTGATATTCAGAGGGGGGGGGGGGGCTTGGGTTGTTTTTTTTTTTGTTGGAGCAAGATTAATTTTTTTTCGCCCCGGACCGGAGCAAAATAATTTTTTTCTTGCAAAGTTGGAGCAAGGAAATTTTATTCTAACAATTGATGTTTATATTAAGAATGTTTGTTTTTTTCAACGGGAATTCTTTATTTTTACTTAAATTGCTCTAAACATTACTAAATTTTTATGGAAAACTTGTATTCACTTCTAAACTGAGAGAGATAAAAGATTTTTACAGTGTGATATAATTTTCAGTAAACAAAATGTATACAATGTATAAGGTCATGTAACATGTAAGAGAGCCTGAGGGGAGGGTCTTCTAGACAAATTTTTAAATTTAGAAATGTAAACTAGTGAAAAACTTAATCAAATTCTCATTCCAAGATTGTATAAACAATCTAGACTCTATGGTAATACATGTACATGTTCCTGGTCCCACCTCTAGCTTAAATTTGCTAGGGGTCCGTAAGTCCATGCTCAATTTGGTGCTCTATTGTGAGTGCTGTTGAGATTATCAACAGGATCTTTTTAAACTCGTATGTATCTATTAATAGTAATAAATGATATTGATAATGTATTTAAGCATTTAAGGAAGCCCCTTTTTTATTCACATGTATACTTTTGACATTTATAAATATGAACTTGGCATTATAGAAGACCAGAATGGCGAGCGAAATTTTTTTGATATAAAGTGAAAACTGTGGCGAGCGAAGCGAGCCGAAAATTTTTCAGGAAATTTATGTGAATTTTATGGTTATTCTTCAAATTCAGATTACTTGTAAGAGCAAGATTATTTTTTTTCTGTCACACCATAAGCAAATTCATTTTTTTCTTCAAAATTCAGAGCAAAATTTTTTTTTTTTCGAAAAAAACCCAAGGCCCTCCCCCCCCCCCCCCCTCGAGTATCAAATGGACCGTGCCTTACGCAAAATTGAAAAGTATCATAATGAAACAGTTTCGATAGACATGTTTTCCGTGTCACATCTAAATCGTATCCATTTACTTCTTTCACACAGGAGCCAACAATATTCAACGACACCCGCCCATTCCCACCTCTCTCTAGTCAAAGTTTACAGGAACTCGGTGCCAACAACCTTCAATGACACCCGCCCCTTCCCATCTCTCTCTAGTCAAAGGAAAGTAGAGGCGGATAGATATTCTTGTGGATCGTTGGCATCGAGCTCCTGTGCTCTTTAATCAATATTAATAAGTACCCGTTATTCTTTTGATAATTTGCTTCATAATTTTCATTTTAGGTGACTATAACGCGAACATATGTGATGGAAACTCCCACTGTATCCCATGTGAGATACGATTTCCCAGCTGTCGGGGACTGTCTGACGGACTCCAACCCTGGAGGGGCCGGGAACGCACCCCTTACTTCGTGGTCTGTAGTAACCAAAGACTGTCACGTCAAGGCAAATGTACATATGAGAAAAAGGGTGAAGTCGTCTTCGATCCACAAAGCCGAAAATGTATTGAAGTCTAATAATGACATTGCTCTTGTCTTATTGAATTAAAGAAAAAATATTACGAATAAACGAATTATATCAAAATATTTTCCTGTAAATTTTGCATCCTTCATAATAAAATGACGATTGGTCAGATTTTCAACCTGCCACTTTTGTTATCATCGATATACAATTTTCAGCAACAACATTCCAGACATTTTTCTCAAATCCAAACGCAACTGAAAAGTTAGGTTTCAAGGAAACGTTTACCAAAATATTTACTCTGTGTAATATGTGTGTGATAAATGAAGATCAATATGCAAATAAGCATAGAATGCTGCAAGTTTTATTTATTGAGTAAACAATGTACCCTTCTCGCTAGATAAGTTTGAACTGAACTTGGAACTAGTATCAGTATACGAGACCACAAATATTGCAAAAGAAGCTGTTCAGAGCCTCAATTAAACAAAATATGACACTGCTGCAATAGTTCATCTCTTGCAACATCTGAAATCTGACCTTTGCCCTTTGACCCTAAAATCAAGTGGTCCATTCTCCTGACAATTTTTCTAAAATATTTCAAACAATTTTCTACGTAAATATGGTGAACGATCAAGACCATAGCAAATCGTTGAAGAACCATAGAAAAGGTAATGACGTCAGCGAATATCATCATATCGACAAACTTGGCAGGATGCGAAAATTGACCATAAATGTAACACTGTATGACAATGTGCCATGCAGGTCTTTTTATAAGGTCAGTTACATGGTAAAACAATCTTGGCATCAAAAGAATTAGAAAGGCATTATCACTAGGAGTAAGCTTATGAAATACGAAAGATCCACACAGCAATTTTGGTGACACCAAGACGAGACAAACACAACCAGAGACGAATACAAACAAAGCAGACACACGAACACCCAAGACACAAATCATTACACTTGAAACGTTATATCACATGAAAGTCGAACAGAACACAGTTCGTGATCTGCCGACCTGGAGCGAACTCATTTACAATCATCGGAGGATTTCTGCAACTGTCAGAACATGTGTCAGAGTAGTTTTGACATAGCCTGTCATAGAGTTTAATCCTCAAAGTTGACGATTCTTCTGTAATCTCGAAATTCATCATTTTTCTGTTAAGTCACCACTAAAAACATTATGGAACATTCCCATCTAGTGAAAGCAATAAAAAATATGGAAAAAATGTTTAGCAAATTGGAAATGAAAACCGGTTTTCAAACAGTGTCAAGAAGTTGAGAAAGCTCATCTCGACAACAGCATTACCTGTTCAGCATCCAAACCGAGAATTTTATCAAGTAATTGCATTCAAGATGCATCATCCTCACAAGTTTGGTTATACAGGACTTGTATAATTGACTTGTCCCACGCTATCTAACCAGGTCGCTCGAGAGTGAAATGGGGTCAGACTATGAATTACAGCAAGCACCCGATGGGGTCAGATCCTGCACCAATACTTTAAATCACATCGGATGCAAAAATCAAGATCGATCAAGCCTTTCGATTGATTATCGACTATAATCGTACTCTTCTATTATACTGAAAAACTGTAAAATACTCCAAGATTTGTCCACAACGTACGTAACATTGACCACAAATTTTTATTGAAAATCAGTAAAATGTTTCATTCCAGTATGCATACTGATCCGAATCAATGAAACCAGCCGACTGAAACGATTTATAAACTGTTTCTCTGGCAAAACTTTTATATTTCTGATGCAAATATATTATTCTTAAAAAGTTTTGAATTTCACGATTAAAATCGATTTTTAGTATCTTAATCGATTATCGTAATCAGAAGGGTCTGGTGACGATGTTGCCGGAAATCGGCACAACACTGATTTAAATGCATGCATGAGCTTTTCTCCCCAGTTGATTCGAGTCTGACCTTGCAGATATTAACGTTAGTTCAAGCTTTATATGATACATTTTTAGCGAAAATTCTGTGAAATATTCAATACTAGGGATTAAGCCTTTTTTAACCGTGGACATAGGCTTTGCAGATAATTACCTTGTTAAAAAGTCAAGGAACATATTTAAAAAAGAAAATTATGCCACGGTTAAAAAAACATCATGTTGCAAGTTTTACAATTTCTTAAAATTTGTAAATACGAACATGGCTACTAGTCACGAAATACTCTTGGTCATTTGCAAGCATGCCTTGACCTGTCATTCAAATTCTGCCAGGGGTCGAAAGTATAGAGGCCACAAAATGTTACTAATAGTTTCACTGCGACTTTGACCCTAATCACAGCTGTATGATGTTTTCAAGTTGCAACTTCACTTTGAATTTCGATTTAACACTGACCATTTCAACAAATAAAACAACTAGAACAACGAAGCTAAGTTTCATACACTCTTTTACTGCAAAAAGCTTCCCTTTGCATGAACTTTTTTTCAAAAATATAACATGGCAACCAAAACATAATGATAGCAAATACAGCAATACTGCAGAGTAAACTTTACAGTAAGATTGTGGGGATTTTCTTTGAAAATTTGTCCACGGCACAAAGGCAATAAGAATATTGGTATCAAACTGTCTGGGAATTTTTGATTCCGCGATACATGAACCGAAAATAAACAGTTACCCAGTGAATCACAAAAGGATCCCTTTGTTCGTTTGCAACACAAACAAAATAAAACCAAAATATAAGCAACAAGTTCATCTTACAAAAGATTTTTCAGAATGTTACGTCTTGCACATCTATTCATTTTTACACTCGGGTGAAATACTGATCATCAGATATCTACATAACATGGCTTAAAATAAACAAAAAATTATCCCAGTAATAATTAACAGGTATCTTCAAAATATGACTAGATAATCAGCAGGTGCATGAAATTAATTTCTCGTTAACAATCTTAATAATTATTCAAAATGCATACTGTCATCTAGAAATCTACATGAGAATTTTTGGAGAGATGAAATATCTAAACATAAAATTTAATTATCCTTTTGTAGTTTCAAAGTTTCATCATCAGACCAGATGCAATTTTCAAATACTGACCAAAATTTAACATACATGAACTTTCTAAAATTAAAGATAAATTTTCTGAATATTTCTTAAGTATATCTAAAAAGACTACAAATCACTGTAATTTCATAAACATTGTAATAAATTATGTTACGCTAATTCAAGAATACAAAGATCAATTGTAAATTGCATTGATATTGTGCCTTAAAAACCTTCTATGACGAATTTGGACTCTTTCTCTAGAATGTGACATTTTCTAAAAGATCAATTTGTACACTCACTCATCAAACCTTCATAAAAAGAGGATTTTAACAGAACATCTGACAAACCTTACAAATACAATAATTATAATGTACTACAAATGATGTTTTGTAACTGGAATTATTTCAAGTATGTTCAATGAAGTATGCTGGAATGAAGTAAACCAATGCTTTGTTTTTTGAGGCTACCATCATTACTAGTATGGACCAAGGTGATGGCGGATTATCAACAAATGATTTTAAAAATGTAAATGAAAATGGGAAATTGAACATTTTTTTGTGAACCGAGATACTATGAGTAAATTTTAAAGGATAAGGTTTACAGGGTTTGTGTAGATATGCCGATATTATTATCTTCACTCATTGCCATGAAACGATCATCAACCTCTCATAACAATTAATTGCACTCACAACACATAACAATCAATCTTTAAATTAATATTACAGGTATACAAGTATATAGTATGTGGTCTGTGAGGTTATCCCCAAGTACAGCTTCACTGCTTACAACAAAGTGGATATAACTTAGTTTTTTGAGTGGATTTCTTATTCTCAGTTCGCCTGTATCCAACTGATATCAATTAGTTCAAAATATGAAAACTTGGATCTATAAAAAAATTCTTGCAGTTGCTTTTACTAAAGAATCTGAATGCACAAATATATGATGTCTCGTACACTTTTATTTCAAAATAATGTATCCATAACTCCTAATAAATTTCTTTAGCATGTTGCTGAAAATAATTAATCTTATAAATACATGTATCAATGTAAAAATTTGAATTATGCCAAAGGCAGTTTTCAGAAATTGTGAATAACAGTTTATAAAATTTCTAAAGTAACTGAACTGTGGGGAAAAGTAATATATCAAAACCAAACTGATAAGTGATTAGTTCTATAGGCTTATATGTACAGATAGCACTAAATCTGTTATCTCAAAGTAATATATAGAAGTATCTATGAAGTATTTATGGTTTATATAGTAAAGTAGCCTCTTTTTGTTTAGATACTAAATGTTCCAGATGTAAATTTATTGACATCTATTTTAACAGCATATTTGTTTGCTGTCACAATTTCTTCATTGTTGGTTACATGTTTCCTTGTAGTCAGAGTTGAGAATACAAGTCTTGAAGTGCATATGAAAGATGCACATCTATTCTATCCTCAGATAAATCAAGAAGAAAAAATTCAGAATTTCAAAATAGCTTAATGCAATGTATCCCTATTTCAGATTAATCATGCAAAAGTAAAAATATCAAGAAAAGAAGAAGTAATCCCCCCCCCCCCTTCAGAATGAAATATGTTTCGACAAAATTGATTTGGGAGGGAATTTTCTATAGAAACCATAAATACTTCATTTTGGATAAGACCTATAATTTTATTTTTCAAATTACAAATTTCAAATTTTCTTTTCAATGTAATGATGTTCGACTAGACTTTGCCGAAACTTATTTTCTCAAGATACATGTATTATTTTTTCTCAAATCATTAATGATGTAATGAATATCAATTGGATAAACAAAGACCACAACAATCTGAGCTTTCTTATACAGCTCATAGAAATCCCCCAGCTTTTTTAAAATTCAATTTGCTCTCATTCAATGATAGGTCTATGGTATTCTAAGAATCTATATAAGCTTCGTCTTTGTCAAACTTGACCTGAACAACATTTAAATAAATTTTCTGTTCTAAAGTTTTGAAAGAAAATTGAAATTCTAACTAAGTGAGGTTTTTCACTTCGATACATTTTATGCCCATATGAGAGTCAAGAGCTGAAGGATTGAAAACCCAGACTGTCAACAGTGTATCATAAGATAAGCTTTCCAAATGGTCTCAAAAATGCATTTTTTCAAAAAAATTCACTAAAGATGATGCTAATTACTTGTAAGTGAACAGAAATGGTAAAACTTACATCATAAATGCAATTTCTGGGTATGTATAGTAAACATTTGTTTCAAAACACATCAAACTCCAAATTTTATACAATGACTGCTAAATGATTTGTGCATGAGTAAGTACAAGTACCTGGAAGCAAAGCCTTACATCCCCTAACAATATTTCGTACAACAAGATGCGTTTGTGAAACACAAATATCTTATTAACATCTTAGTTGATATAGTGGCTTTTCTTTTATAAGTAGGTGCAACCTCTGAGGTCAATGTCATGTTGTTGTTTTTTAAGTTAGGTGGCAATTCAATAGAAAGGACTTGTCATAAGAACAGATAAAGTCCCTTACATTGACTCTTCAAAAGTTATGGCCAAGATTAAAGTATTTGCATGCAAACAGACAGACAAATGAACAGGCCAAAAACTATTTGCCCTGGATCCCGCATTACGGGGCATAAAATCGTACTTAAGTATCTACACACATAGAAACATTTTGATTTCAAAATGACTTGTCTTTGGTTGTCAGAAGCAAAACAGGTGAAGCATTAATCAACAAGAATAGGACATAAACTTACAATATCATAACCCTATCACATTACCCTTTCCACATTTTGGTCTCTTGAAAGGTGTGAAAAGATTACATACAAAAGAACTCACAAGGTACATCAACAATAGTGCAGGTAAATTGATAATAGATGAATAGTAAAGTGAAATTAAAGCTACAATATTTGGATAGTGAGCAAAAAATCTCATGGGCAATGAAAAGCAAACAGAATACTGCAGTTGAATGACCATACATGGCCTGTTCTATCTGGAAGTTCATAGAGAAGGATCAGAATAAGAGGAAACCAAAATTATCTCAAGCCCTATTTGCCAATTTTACCCACTTACTGAACAAAATTATTCCTAGCTATCCTAAAATTAAACTCCTTTTTAACAAGAAAAAAATTTGCAAGCTCAAGAAGATTTATTTTTCTCAAATTTCAACCATTTAAGTAAATGCTACTCTTTGTTTCAATACCCCTAAGAATACAAGCTGAGAAAATTTGAGCAAATAATATTACATTACACTTGTTAAATGTAAAATAAAACTGATTTAGGCCTTTTGTAGTAGTACCACAGATAGAGTCTCAATATCATTTACACATTCATAGCTAAACATTTCTATCTTTCTACTGAGAGGGTTGGAAAACATGAAACTAAAAACATCAAAATATGATTTTTGCTTTTGAAACAGGTTTCATCACAACACTGTTATAATCATTTACCAAGGTATCTTAAAATCGCCTTAATACATGAATTCAATTTGTTCTCATACATCATGTATGCTAACCTTACAGCTTAGAAAAATACATATGATCTATGCAAAATGGACTGGAATAAGATTTTCTTCCATGGAGATATGAAGAAAATGAATTTTTTACTCTTCACACGAAAGACATCTGGCAGACCTCTCATGAATGTATGGATGAAGTTGAAAGTTGGCTTTCGGAGGATGTGATAGGCAAACCTCCTGATGTAGATGGTCCACTGGCCGTTGATACGGGGGGAGGGGCAGATATGGCACAAGGTACACCTTCAGAACTATCACTAGGGATTACAGCTTGAGAAAAAACGGGTAGAGAAGCTGACTGAGGCAAGCTTGGAGAAGCAGAGGAAACTTGTAGCATTCCTGGAAAACTACCGAAGGGAAACATTACTTGTTGTGAGAACATTGCCGCTTGTTGCGGTTTCATGTCAGAGAGGAGAAATGGAGAGTACATGTTTATTTGTTGCTTTGGCTGTGCTTGCTGGAGGTGGTGGAGACTGAGAGAATTGTGTAGGTCAGGATCAGATTTAGTAACACTGGATGAGTTTATGACAATGTCACTTTCATCATCATTTCTATCACAGTCTACATCTTTGACAGTTTGACTGCCATCTTTATTATCACATACTGCTGGATTTTCAACACTTTGGATATCTGAAGCACTTCTCTGAACTTGAGCTTTATCAGTGTCTGACTTCATATAGGATTTGATCTCGAGTTCTTTAGCTTGGATAAGATCATTCAAACTTTTCTTGTGTTCCTTCTGAACAGTAGGAGTAGGCTCTTTTGACAAATCTGCATACTTCATCAGATCAGGAGTAAAAGTTCGCCTAGTTTTAGAATGAATACGTCCTGGTAATTGCACACTGCCACTAGAGTTCACCATTGCTTGAAGCGAGGGGAAAGGGGAGCTCAACATAGGAGGGGGTGGAGGAGGGGGAGGGGGGATGGGAGGCACTGGGAAGCCCTTCTTTCGCATGAACTCTTGAATCTCCTTTTGTTGCTGAATATGTAAGTTCTTCCTTTCTTCTTCATGTCTGAAAAGAGAATTACAAACATAATAAATCTTTGGTGTAGTTCATACAAAATTGATTAAAGGAATATTTCATGAACATATGTACTAAATTGAAGCTGTTCATTGGGATGTGAAAATAGAATGCTACAGGAAGTTTATATTTACAAGTGAATTTGTCACAAATGATGACCTTTAGGTAATTTTCAAAATGCAATTTAGGTACAACAAATGCTCATCAGGCTCTCTTAAATGAACCAAGATTTTGATGGCTGAAAATATACATGTATGTCCACTTCCTCCCATTTAAGAGCACAAATGAAAGCACCTCTGTCCTGCAGATTTGATTTTGTAAGTAATTAAATGCAATACTAAAAGAAAATTGTTTCTTTTATATATTTATCAGATTCTTCCTGGTAGTTGACTCTGATTACTTATAACAATTCTTAATCAATCAGATAATCGATATCACTCCAACAAATGACAAGTTTACCTTCTTATAATAGCTTTATAATCAGGGTCCTCAGACCATTGGTATGTACAGCTTGTCTGCTTATTGTCAGCAACTTTACTTTCCACTGGTTGGTCTGAAGATTCTGTTTTGTCATCTTCTTCTACTTTTTCATTCTCGATAGATTTATCATCTTCTTCCTTTTCCTTGTCCTCTTTCTTCTCATCTATAGAGTCTTTTATCGTTTCTGTTATCGTTTCTGAAACCTGCAAATTATACATAACATTTTCATAACAATGTCATGGCTTTGTTTTAAACATTGGATTCAATATTAAATTTCACATAAAGTTACCGCTTCAAAAGTTTAACTCCAATTCAAGTTTTGACCTCATGAAGTTGCAAGATATCACCATAATATGACAGAGGCTATCCTAAATTTGTAGTCTAATTTCACTTTCCAATTCAAGTTTTGACCTCATGAAGTTGCAAGATATCACCATAATATGACAGAGGCTATCCTAAATTTGTAGTTTAATTTCACTTTTCCAATTCAAGTTTTGACCTCATGAAGTTGCAAGATATCACCATAATATGACAGAGGCTATCCTAAATTTGTAGTTTAATTTCACTTTCCAATTCAAGTTTTGACCTCATGAAGTTGCAAGATATCACCATAATATGACAGGAGGCTATCCTAAATTTTCTGAAGGCTTTCTTTTTTTTTTTACTTCTGAATAGTTCTCTTCTTGAGGTACTACTTAGTACTGAATCATGGACACATTAAAACAGTCGAGACATTTCTAACAAAATTTCTACAAAAGTTCAGAGACATATACAAACTGAATGAACATTAAAAAATAGTCAGGATATGCTGTATATGTCATTATAATAGATAAGAGAGTTAGACCTGTGCATTTTCTATTTTAGGTTTGGCTTGGATTATGACCTAACCCTTTATTTCAGTAATTACAATGACCTAGCCATGGTTTATTAACCAGTAGTTCCTAAAGTTGTAGGAACCGATCAAATTATTACCGAGCGCAATAGCAGTGAGGGAAATTACTGGACAATAAACCACAGCTAGGTACTTGTTATTTCTGTTCTATTATATTCTAATTATAGCAGACAAGAATTGTTGCTACAGTAGTTTACAGTGAATCAATTGCAAAGTAGGTGTGACTTTTCTGAGAGGGAATGTGTTGGGCAAGCTCTATCATGTCTATGGCACATATAGGGAGAAAATCTCAAGTCATTAGAATTCTGAATATTCCCATAGGGCCTATGATAGTCAAATTTGATAAACAAAGGCAAAGAATAATTTCAGGCAACAAAAACCAATATTCAGAGAAAACTTGATTTCAAAAATAGCCTCAAATTTCACTGAAATTGGCAATATAAGGTCAAAGTTTTGATACCTTTGCCAGAGATAAATTTCTACTCTACAGTGTCTAAGATAGATTTCTACCAATTGTACATGTATTTGATCATGCATTTGAAAAGAAATAAATTTTCTAGGTTGGTAGGGTCACTTGGCCTTTGAAGACAATGCATAAAACAAGATTACTGTTCGCGCAGTTCACTTCAGAAACTGGATGAACGAAATTTTGATAATTTTGTCATGCAAAAATTAAAATGAACTCTATATCACTGAATAGATCTCACTAAATTTTGGTAAATGTTACATAATCGAGGGTTTATGCAAACATATTACACAGACAAAATAAATTTTAGATGGGGCGTTTTCAATGTTAAATTTTAGCGTGACATCGCAGAGTTTAACATTGAGCCTATGGAGAGCGTCACAAAGTCATGGGAAAAATTAGCATGGGAAATGGCCCATCTAAAACTTGCTCTGTCTATAAAGTTTGATTGCGTGCACTGAATATCATATAACTTATACCAAAACTTATGACTAAGTGAGATCTATTGAATGGTATTGATTTCATTTAAAATTTTCCATGATCAAGTAGTCAAATTCACATTTATCCAGTTTCTAAAGTGAGCCACGCGGACAGTAGGTCATTTTCTTTCACTTTTTATTCGACCAGACAAAATGACATTCAGACACAAGAATATAATGTATCTTGCAAAAGTGAAATTGTCCAATTTTGGAATGTAACGTTCTTGCAGTGAATCTATATTTATGCAATTTCCATCCTCTTCTTTTGAATGATTTTACTTGAAAGCTGTTTTACAAGTTTACAGGGTCAGTGCACTTGATCTTTTCAATAATAAAATTTCCCTTTTCCTTTTTCAAAGTGTCTTTCTTTTTTTTTCAAGCTACTTTTGTATACGATTTTTCTCCCTCCTATTTCCCCTATAGTGTGTAGCATGCAAATATGAACACTACTTGCAAATGAATAAGCACTATATTGTATGTAATTAAGAATATAGATATTATTAATTTATATTGGATATAGGAATTATGGGGCTACATCTACAGATTTGTATACCTTATTCTTAATGTTTAGGTTCCGGTAATTCCATGGATCTTGGACAACTAGAGGTGAAGTCTGACAGCCAGTGTCAACTGCTTCTCTATCTAAGTCATTAGAACTAGCCTGGCAAAGATCTCCATCCCCAACATTCAAATGATGAGCATGCATATGAGAATGAATTATGTTGTCACCAACACCTCTGAAATCACTATTCCCACAACCTCTGAAATCACTATTCCCACAATCTGGACAATTTTGAATGGGATATAAATCACAACTTCCCGTAGATTTGGTTCGTCGTCTTGTAACCAAGACATATTTTGAGTATTTTTCAGACAAAGAGGGAAAGGTTGAAGCAGAGGAGAAACTGCCAAACCTGGCAAGATTCTTCAGAGGTGATGGCTTGGTGCAGATGTTACTTACAGTGGGTCTAGCAAGCTGGGATTGGGTTATATCAGGATTATTTGCACTACATCCATCACCAGATGAGGACCCTATCACAGCAGAATTGCTGTCTGAGGACAAAGGCTGAGCTAAGGAGTCATCATGTACTTTGGAAACCTGAAACCGACTCCTTTTCACAGCAGCTGAAGGCTTTGCTTCTTCCTCAATCTTTTTACTCTCTTCCTCTGCATTGTATTTGATTTCACCTTCTTTAACAATGTTAGATTTGTCAGAAACCTCCTGCTCATGATGATCCACAACATTACTCTTATCCTTTAAGCCAAGTTCCTCGTTTTCTTTGACTGTGTTTTCGTCCTCTTTTGTACTTGTTTTAAGTGGATCATTTTGTACAGCACTAACTTGGAAGCGTGATTTAGGAGAAAGTTTTGCGACACTAGTTGATGGATCTTCCTGATCTTCAGGATGAGACAAATTTTCAACTGAGACACTGGATAATAGTCCTCCCTCTACACCGAGTGTTCCACTCTCTGTTCCTGGCTGTACATTACTAGCCTGTGTAACTTGTCCTTCAGCACCAATTCCAACAGACTTTTCTCTTCCCTTGCCTCTCAACTTTTTCAGTTCTTGCTCCAAATTTGCAATATTCTTAATACTTTCTGCTCCCTTCATTCCAGGTTTGGGATCCCCATGCACTGTAGTCGATTGGGAGCCACTTGCCTGAGATGTTTCTTGCTCAGATCTTTTTCTAGCCAATGTAGGAGACGGAGGGTGAGATCCAGTATGTTGCTCCGGTTGGGTGACATTTGAAAACTGAGGAAGCTGTTGATGTGTATGATGTGTAGGAGCACCTATAGTATGGTAGAAAGGCATCTGACCTGACATCATCCAGTTCGGATTCATAAACATACCAGGTTGTACAGTATGCTGTTGTTGCATTGTTTGCTGCTGTTGCATCTGTTGTAAAAGGGTATAATACATTTGATTTAACATAAACTGGTTTTGTAATTGCATCATTGGATCATTAGGCACACCCATCATTGGTTGCATCATCATTGGGTACTGGGGATTCTGCTGGTACATCATCTGTTGCTGTCCTGCTTGTTGAGAATGTTGTTGTCCTGGCAAATTACTCTGTGGCTGAACTTGTGGCTGTTGTGGAATTTGGTGAACAGGTAAATGTGAAGATGGTTGATTGGGTTGCTGGGCCAAATGCTGTGGTTGCATTTGTTGAGATTGTTGTGGCAGTTGCTGTGATGATTGCTGAGGAATTGGCTGTGTCTTCTGTGGTAGTTGTTGTTGATGTATTTGTTGTCCTTGTACATGTTGCTGTATTTGTTGACCAATTTGCTGTATTGGTTGTCCTTGTATCTGTTGCCCTTGTTGCATTTGTTGCCCAGTTTGTTGTATGTGTCCAGGTTGTTGTACTTGCTGTCCTGGTTGCTGTACTTGTCCTGGTTGTTGTACTTGCTGTCCTTGTTGTTGTAATTGTTGTCCTGGTTGTTGTATTTGTTGTCCTGGTTGCATTTGCTGAGGCTGATGTGACAACTGATTTGGCAACTGTTGTGAATGTGAAGAAATCTGAGATTGCTGTGCAGGTTGTGGTTGAGGGGAGCTAGAACCTTGAGGGTGTGGAGTTTGCACCACATAAGTTTGTTGTTGTTGTTGTTGTTGCTGGACTTTACCAGCATGCTGACTTGGAGGAGGGTAACTTTTTTGCTGATTACTTGGCTGTTGGTAATTCTGGGTTTGCACAGGCTGATTTGCAGCTGCAGTTGCATTACTGATATTAGGCTGATTTGCTGCAGCAGCTTGCTGAGGTTGTTGCCCTGTCTGTACTTTTGAGGGAAACTGCATATTCGTCTCTGCACCAGATTTTCCTTGCATTTGTGGAAGGTTGTTCATATTAGCAGGGACAGATTTACTTGATACTAATCCACCTTCATACTGAGGAGGCTTTAACTCTGACAAGCCAGTTACAGTGGTTTGATGGTGTGGTACATTCAGCGTAGGCTCTGATGTCTTCTCATGCAGTTGATGTTGCTGAGGCTCACTAGACATCACATGACCATCTGCTAAAGGAGTGTCGCTCAAATATCCTTTCTCTTGTAGCTCCTGTGGCTGAATTTGCGCCCCGAGTGTCCCTTTCTGTGTAAGCTGGGTAAGTTTTTCCTGTAGATCTGCTATGTCCATCCTTTCTTTTTTCTTGCCTTTTAGAGATTTCTCTGAGTCTGACACCCCTCCGCCATCACTATCAGCCCCAGTAACATGCTGAGAGTGGACAGTCGTAGTACTTGAAGTAGGCATGGAAGTCTGAGTGTTCTCAGGAGACAAAGCTGAAGCCTCTTCATTATCATCCTCAGAGATCTTAGACTCCAGAATATTTTGGGTAGGTACTCTGCTAACAATGAAACTTCTTTTTCTACTCTCCACCACTCTGGATTCTACCTTAGTCTCATTAAGTTCACCAAGGCCATCTGTCTCATCATTAGGTAACTCCTGGACACCCAAGTCATTTTTGGTCTCCTCACTAGGTTGACTGTTTGGGACACCCTCGTTGTCAAACTGAAGTTTCTGTAAAAGATAAACACAATAATATTAGCAACTTTACAGAATAGAAACTCTTACTCAAGGCTGAAGTACAATTTTAATTCTTTTTTAACATGCTTTCTAATTTTTCCTGGAAAACTTTAAATGAATCTGAACTAAATCAGTATTGCATATAAACAATAAATTACCTAATGAAATATTAAGAGATCAATAGAATTCATCATGAATTTTCAGCTAAGACACAAGAAATGTCGATGGTGTTGAAATATTTCAACTCTACAATAAATTGAAGTAAATCTACATTATGTAAAATTTGTTGGCACTAGGATGAAATTCACACTAATTGTTAATTCTTGTTTGATCATTTCCTCATTCATTTATATTTTGTTCTCAACTGTCTTAAAGAATTCACATTAAACATTATTAAGAGGTTGCTAGCATCAGAATGTCCTAATATCAGTATACTTTTTGTAACTAATCATAAAGACAAGGAGATTGTTACACTAGCAAATCTAACTGGATTTTTTTTTTTCAAGTCTTTGAAATTGAATGAGCAAATTAAGTTGTATGTTCATTGGACCTTTAACTTAATGGCTATTCAAAAATGAAAATCGCAAGGTATTATTTTTAAAGATTTTTTTTTTCCAAGTATCTTGGTTGATGATAAATGCTAGACAGGTAAATGCTGGACTGCAAAGCTGCTTGTTCTATAGCATGTATAGGTAGTAAATTGTAAAAGGTGAACAAATCATTCATAGTACTTCATAAAAGCTTTCTTTACAAATGCCTTGCAGAGGAATCAACTAAATGTGCATGAATAGTCAAAGTCGGTCATTACAGATTGTGAAGATCATAAAATCATATCTCACTTGAGAAATGTACATACTTGTAACAGGAAAGGAAACCAATATAATTACAACCATCTGTAGAAAGAGGTTCTTTGTAATGCAGCCAAATAGCAAGCAGTGACATTTTCAATCATTCTTCTAAAGCTCTCATTCCTTCAAACAATGCATAACATGGGCATCAGGTAAAGGAGGAGGACACATAGGGATACTACTAATCATAACAAACAAAATGTGTTTGTGAAACAATACGAATGCCCGTCTGCACTGTCAGTATAAAAGCTATTATCTTTAACTTGAGTCAAAGATCATGGTCAAAGTCAAAAGGTCAAATGCTTTGGTAGCAATAAAATAGTCCTGTCACAAAAAAAAAAAATGCATTTGTGAAATATGAAGGCCATATCACTTACTATTCAAGAGTTATAGCCAATGTTCAAGTTTCTTTTCAAAAGCTGGTCAAAGTATGCTAACACTTTTTTAGGAAATTTTATTCATTATAAAGAAAAACAACTGAAAATATTGAAAATGTCCTGTGATTTCTAAGACTATTTTGTAAAGAGGATTTTTTGGTCAAAAGTAAGTTAAGGTCCAAGGTGGGGTCAAAAACTTTGGTAACAACAGAAAGGTCTTGTCCGAAATGTGAAAGCCTCATCATTAACCATTCAAAAGTTATGCACAAAGTTAAAACTTTTGTAGACAAACAAATGGAGGGACAGACTGACTAGCCAAAAAATATGTGTCCACAAATCTTTGTGGGCATGAAAAAATCCTGTTGTAGATAAATATCTTCCTTAAGCGAATTAAGAATACCGAATAAACCTGTGTTTGTGAAACACGATTGCCCCCTGTTGGCATCTTTGACAGCTAAAACATTTGAAAAGTAGTACATTTTGAGGTCAAGGCTAAAGCTTTGATTTAATAAGGTCAAACTCAATGGTCAAGGTCAAGAGGTAAATAATTTTGGTATCCATTGAAAGGTCTTGTCACAAGGAATACAAAAATTTAGTATCAATGGAAAGGTCTTGTCACAAAGGAATACACATGTGAAATATGAAAGCCGTATCTATCACTTACCATTCAAAAGTTATGGCCAATTTTGAATGTTATGGTCAAGGTCAAAGTTTTTCAAAAGTAGGTCAAACTCCAAGGTCAAGGTCACAAGGTCAAAATTTTTGGTATCAAAGGAAAGGTCTTGTCACAAGGAATACACATGTGAAATATGAAAGCCCTATCACTTACCATCTAAAAGTTTTGACCAAGGTTAAAGTTTTTGCAGACAAACAGACAGAGAAACAGACTGGACAGACCTAAAAATTATATGCCCCCGAATGCTCCAATTACAGGGGAATAAAAATAAGCAAAAATTTCTTGAGAAGAGAATAATCCTACATGGGTTGTACCATGACACTGTAGCACTATAAGACAAGGCAATTTCATTTAGAAGCGCTATGAAAGCTGAAACATGCAAAATCCAACCTTCAAATTTCTGTGGTATTTTTCCATCAAGCGTCTTTTGAGAATCTACATTGAAGCAGAGACAGAATACACTGTCAAAATCCATAGGATAAGAAAAGAAATTAAAGGAAACTAAAGATGAACAGTATACAGAATTGATACATGTATCTAGTATATGACACCTACATGTATATTACAAATGTATATACAGAAGTGTAAGGCTCAAGGTTTCAATATATACTGTACCTAGACCACACTTTATGCATGCATAACTGTTCTTAGTTTTACAATGGGAAATACATGTACACATTTCTTTGTTTATTCTTTCTTTTAATATTTTTCTGACCCCTTACCTTGGAAGCGTCTGATTCTGGAGCTTCCCTGAATTTCCTGATAGTACTAGGACTAGAACATGGTGTTCCTACATGGGTAAGTAGTGTATGTACAGCATTGTCTGGGTCATCCCTCACCATCCTCTCAACCTCAGTAAGAAGTTCAATGAAACTTTGGGACATCAACTCAGGTAACAGTTTCTCCGATACCTGAAGAAAGTTTATAAAAGGTTTATTTAAGATCTGTTCATAAGAGGACATTGAACATACTTTTTTGAAAAGTCTAACTTAATCAATGAAACACATGCAGATGGCACTTTCAAAGCAGCTATAAGAAAGATCAAACATTCTTAAGAAGTATCTTTACCAGGTTCTCAGCCATTTCAGTTGGTTTATCATTTTCTAGTTCAAACATGAAGGTGATGGTATTTCTATTCGGCAGTTCCAGTCGACATTCTATTTCTTTACTTTCAGGTTTGTAGCTCAGTACAGTTAGGCGTGGGGATCTCTCTATGGTCCGTTTTCGTTTTGGTTTGTTCCTGCGTTTCTTATCATCTGCCCTTCCTCCAGGGGCTTCATTCTCACTGAAATATTCACAAAATTCATCATAAATCATTCATCATCAATAGAAATTACATGTAACTGCATCTACATGTAATTCACTTTTTAATAAGATTGATACCTATTCATAGATCTATTGATTATACATGCAAGTCATTTATCAATTACAGTATTACTGAAGCAAATCTTAACAAGACTTTAGGCTTTTCTTAACTACCATCTAACACAATAAATCATGATATTTGACCAAAACTGACCATACAGTGCAACAAATCATAATTTGGGCAGCTAAATGAAAATGTATCTACAGCCTACCTTTCTCTGTTACTGCTACAATCCTCCGAGGCCAGGTTCAGGAGTGAGTGACTAGGAGTGACTATAGGAGTGACCTGGGTGTTAGAGACACTGCTACTTATTGTCAATCCCTGGCTCTGTTGCTGAGCTTGTTGGGCTGCTGGTATATTCAGCTGTTCCAAGTTTGCAGCCTGAAATCATACAAAAACTTCCAGTATTTTCAAGTTATTCTACTATACATTTTTTCCTTGGTCCTTATCTTTTAATGAATGAAGTTATTCATGTTTCAAGTATCCCTAGCTCTTCATACAAAATTGTTATTTACACAATAAAATACAGGGTCAATTGTCTTTTTGTTGCAAGTATTTCATTTTTTTTTTATATTCATGCCTCTATAGCACGCAATAAGTCACACGTTAATTAGAAATAACAAGAGTTCTTATCTACATGTCTATAACATGTATAACTCATATACATTTACATGAATAACTATAAAAACATCAAATCATGCAATAAAACAATGTCTTTAAATCACACATCCATGCTGAACGAAGCAAATTATTGAGTGTAATGCAAATTCTCTGTAAAAATCAAATTCTACAACAAACCTGCAACATGTTATGGTACATGTACATGATGTACATATGTATGTCAATGATTTATAAAAGTGAAGTTTAGAGAGAAAAATGTTTAATGACTGATTCTCTCTCTTTTGCAAGCCATTTGGAAATGGATAAGAGTAGAAAAACCCAAAATACTTGTATTCCACACTTAATTCTTATAGTCATTTGAACTTTTTTTTTTATAATCTTAGCCATGTTTTCAACTCCTAAGGTTAAACTGCCAAAGAAATTGGTATCATGTGAAAATATAATTACATATTATATTACAGTAATATCAGAGGTCAAGGTCATGGTGTCAATTGTTTTTCAGCAGAATACATATACACCTGAGATTTAAATCCATATCTGTTTCGCACCTAATAGCTAAGCCCAAATTTTGTTTATATGGTTCAAATGCAAGGTCCTCAAGGTCAAATATTGTTATCATGAAACAAGTTATTTTTTTTCATAAAGATTACAAGCTACATAAACAACAAATTCAATGAAAGAAATATTCTTTTATGACAACTACATAGAAATGAGATAAAGACAGATCTAGAGAAAATAAGTACTTTTTTATCAATGTGTAAATGTAAATATGAATGTCTGAAAGATGTGCATAGGTATTCTACATGTAGAGAGAATATGTGGAGAAAATGTGATGACTGAAAACATCAAAATACAAACATTAATCGTTACTCCAAATCAATACAGCTTAGGCAAAACTATATAATGTACATATAGACTGTGATTTTCAATAATTAAGCTTTGAACTCGAAGCTACAAAATGAAAGATTTCTTCTAGATAATATTTCTTATGAATAAGATTCAAGTGCCAACTTCAAAATTGCTTTGAAAATAGTTGCTCTATTTAGTATTTCTTACTTCAAAACTTTGAAATGAAAATCCCAGTCATTAATAAAGAAAATTTACAAAATACTACTGGTGAAACTAAATGTAGGATCTACAATAATACAAGGTGAGGTGTGACATCTATAATGATTAGTACTACAACAACAAACTATGTAAAATGTTAGTTAGCTTGGTCAATATGACAGCACACCTTCAGCTGAATTCTGCTGACACTTGTGGAAGGGAAGTAACTCTGTGCCATCCCTGGTTTATTTGGCGACATCAAATCAATACCTGGTGCCTTCACCTAAACATTATTTTACACATTCCATGTTATTGTATTAGTCGACATAATGCCTTTGATAAGATGTGCAGAAAGAACTAGGAGGAAAAATTCAAAGTAGAACTTTAAATGTTGCTATGGGGGTATTGCAAGTTATTTTAAAAAATGTTGAAAAATAAATAACTAAAATTGAGATTCTTTCAAAAATAGAATTGCAGAATGATTCATTGCCAGTAGCTGAATGAGTGGGAAACAATCAACAAAGAAATCCATTCGTTTCTGAAATTTAGATACTAGATACATCCTCTGAGTTCTTGATGTACATGTAAGTTGTTTGCAGTTGCATTTTGGCTTGCTGACTTCTAATACAAAAGACATCTGTTAATTCTTGAAAATGTTATTTCAATTTGTTCTAACACCAATAACAAATATATAGGATATATTTGAGTATATAGGTACATGTATATAATTCTAAATGACATATGCTTTCATATGATCTACATGTACATGTTCATGAATATTTCATTATTTTAAGTGAAGGATTTTCCCTATTTCTTTCTTAATGGAAATCATAACTACAATGTAGTTAGGCGTATGTTGTAAGGCGACAAGGACATCTAAAATATGTCTTTTACAGTCATGGGCAATTTTCCTTTTTTTTCAAAGTTTCAGACATACAAATAACACTGATTATCCAAGACTAAACTTCATTACATGTACATTTTGTGCACACATTTACGTACAGAGTATGATAAATCCAGATTGCTCATTATCTATTGACTAGCCTCGTTATAAAGTAAAGAGTGTTTTACCTGCTGGCTTTGTTGATTAACAGTGGAGGATGAGCTCATCACGGCTCCTTGACTTGATGTTGAGGAAATACTGTCAGACCTCTCTGTCTTTCCCTACAATATAGCCACAGTCATATTAAAATCATTCCAAGGAATGCATGTGTCGCCTGCGAAACATAGTGACACTCAGGAATGACTTTTATAAGGTGTGACATCCAAGCGTGACAGACAGACGGACAACGGAGAAAGTGATCCCCAAGTGTCGCTATGCTTCGCAGGCAACACAAAAATAAAGGAAGACCATGATTATCAGTTTGCGAAAAGCCATACACCTGTTATCACCACTTCATCTTCTCTTCATCTTCTATTATGACATGTACAATGTATATGAAACATGCATGCTTGTAGATTTAATGCATGCTCATTGTGTAACTTAATTGAACAAGAAGAATATTCTTTAAAAATCTAAAACTAAACTTACTTTAGGAAGTTGTGATGTAATTTTCTCCACTTCTGTCAGTTGGTTACCTGTAATGTAAGTATAGAATTTTAATTTATACAAAAAGCATAAGTGAAACTTTACATGTACAAATTTCATTTAATTAACTTACAAGCAATAGGCTTCTGCTTCTGCTTCTGCCGCGTAATAACCACAATCAACTTGATGATTATTATGCTATGACTTACTGGTGCGCAAATTTAAAAACTGGATAAAAACATGGTAGGAAGAGGTTTAGGCTTTGGACACCTGAGACTTGAAAGCCCCAAGTGTTCTCGCTGACACTATACCTGGTGGCAGCGAATTCCACTCCCTGATGGTCCTGGGAAAGAATGACTCTTTACGGTAATCTGATGAGCATGATGGTACCATATAACTCCTGTCATGGGTGTTCCGAGACCGTCTTATTGGTTGTTTTAGGCGTCCTTCCTTGTTTACATCTACTAGGTTGTTGGTGATCTTATACATCATACATAATCTCCCCTCCCTTCTACGTTCCTCTAATGATTTCCATTGTAGTGTGTTGATGATGTTACTGACGCTCGAAATATTCCTTTGGTTGTTTTTGACATATCGTGCGGCGCGGCGCTGGACCTTTTCTAGGCGATGTTTATCCTTATGAGTATATGGGTCCCATGCAGAGCTAGCGTATTCGACAATAGGTCTTACGAGAGTCTTGTATGCATTTTCCTTTATGCTTGTAGAGCTGATGTTCAGGTTGCGTCGCAAGAAGCCGATGGTGCGGTTGGCTTTGTTACATACTTTGGAAATGTGTTCCCCCCAGCGTAGGTCTGATGTTATGTTAAGGCCGAGATACTTCGCTGAAGTTACATGTTCAAGGACATGGCCATGTAGAGTATACTGATATAGCGAGGTAGTATTCTTTCGAGAGATGGTGAGTACTTGGCATTTATCGGGATGGAATGCCATCATCCAAGTTTCCTCCCATTTGGCTAGCTTGTCTTCTTGTAAGGTTTGATGATCGGCATCGGATGAGATGGTCAAGTAGGCTATCGTATCATCCGCGAAAAGGCGAACTGTTGAGTTGATACCAGCGGGCATATCATTTATATAAAATAGAAATAAACATGGTCCCAGGACCGATCCCTGTGGTACGCCGGACTGGACATCTACACTAGGCGATGATTCTCCGTTAACGACAACAGACTGAGTTCGCTCCGATAGGAAGCTCCTGATCCAATCATTGGTTTTTCCCCGTATCCCGTAATGATCCAATTTGTGTAATAGAAGACTGTGGCTCACTTTATCAAAAGCCTTTGAAAAGTCCATGATAAGGGTGTCAGTTTGTTTTCCTTCACTAAGATTTACGGTGATATCGTCTATAAACTCTATCAATTGAGTTTCGCACGATCGACGTTGGCGGAATCCATGTTGGAGTGGATACATGATGTTAAAATTGTCTGCGTGCTTCATAATGTTACTTGTCACTATATGTTCGAGCAGCTTGCAGCATATGCACGTAAGCGATATTGGGCGGTAGTTTTCTGCCTTATATCGATCCCCTTTCTTGTAGATAGGAGCCACTCGTGCATTTCTCCAATCTGATGGAACTTCCCCCCGGTCTAGTGATCTATTAAAGATGATGGTAAGTATGGGGGCTATACAGTCAGCTAGTTCTTTTAGAACACGCGGTTTGATTTCATCCGGGCCTGCAGCTTTGTGTGGGCCAAGCTTGGTCAATAGCTTGTGTACCCCTTTCTGTGTTACATGTATATCTTCAGCTGTTGGGTATGATCCCTGCATGTTGCACGTTTTCTCAAATGAGTCTTTACTTATGTCTACTTTTTCAGAGAACACTGATCGGAACTGTGTGTTCAGGATTGTTGCTTGTTTAACAGGATTTGAATAAAGCAATCCTTCGCTACGGAGTGCTGAGATACCACTACTCTCCGTCCGCTTATGTTTAATATATGTCCAGAATTTCTTCATGTTAGTGTGTTCCTCACTCTCTGTACTTGGTGTCACAATGGATTCAATGTACCTCCAATATGCACGTCGGAGCTCTCTTTGTATTGTCTTTTTAAGTTCTTTGTATTTTCTTTGGTGTGAGCTGTCAGCTGATTTTTTATGTTGTTTGTAATGTCGATCCCTACGGTGAATCAGTTTTCGGATTTCTGGTGGGATCCATGGGATACTGTCTTTCTTTTTGGCTGTTTTATGTGGAATGTGTTTCGTTGTGCTAAGCTCTAGATCCGTCTTAAATGTATTCAACATTTCCTCTGTTGACTTGTTTTCAATGTTCATTAGATTTATTTTATCTGCTGTTTCTTCCATGTCCTTTTGTATGCTTTCCCATTTTGCTCTGTTGTATAAAGCAATCCTCCTGGGGCGCTGTTTGTTAGTTTTTGGTTTAGCCTCAATTTCCGTAAAAACTATGTCATGATCCGATATGCCTGGGATCACGTCCGTGCGAGTGAATCGTGATGGATTGTTTGTTACAATGAGGTCTAGAGTGTTACTTCCCCTTGTTGGTTGCTCTACAAGCTGTACGAGTCCATGGTCGTCTAGCATATCTCCGAATTTATGATGAATAGCTGGGTGGGATGTGTTACTCTTTACAGTTTTGGTTTTCCAGTCCCAGCCCGGGAGGTTAAAGTCCCCTCCAATGATAATTTGCGGATTACCTTGGCTAACAGCTCGTGAAATACTGTGTGAGAGTTCCTCATAACCCTCCTCATTAGATGTTTTTGGGTTGTAGTATGACGATATATACAGATCTTTGGTACCTTGAAGGCTGATTTTAGCCCACACAATCTCACATTTGGTGTCGAGTTCTGGAACAGGCGAACTTAATAGTTTCTGACTAATTGCCAACAGAACACCCCCTCCAGAGATATTTCTATCCTTACGGTATAGGTTATATCCAAGTGGAAATATCTGACTATCAGTTATACTTGCGTCAATCCACGTCTCTGTCCCGATAACGATGTCTGGCTCGACACTCTCAAGAAGATTCTTAAGTCGACACTGCTTAGTTTTGATTGACTGAAAGTTGACATTTAGGATTTTCAGCGGTTTGGTGTTCCAGTGTCGTTGTTTGCTTCTGTCTGGAGTAGACGCGTGTATTGGTTTAATAACCCTACCCGGCAGTGGAGGGCTGTCGATTGGCAAATCGGACAATACACTAAAGCTGTTAGCAGTGCATTCTATTTGTGAGAAACAGTGGGTACTGTAGTTCGGATTATTACACACGATGCAATCCCATGCAATGGCACTGTCGTTTACCAATTCAGTGTAAGTGTTGGTGTTAACAGCTTGGCACTGGGTGTGATACCATTGGTTGCATGTGTCACATACTATTCCTCTGTCATCCCAAGTTACTGGCTGATCACAGGTGCCGCATGGATAGAGTGTACTGCTATTACCTGGACCAGGGTTTAGTTGGATGTCATTTGAGTTTACAAGAATACTAACTGCTAAATACAGTAACACTGTAGTACAATTTATGGTCTCTTTTTGTACTAGATATTCATGTTGGATTTTGCCATTATAGATCGTATTACACAATTTTTCCCAGTTCTTTTCTGATGGGTCGTGACTATGGAAGTTGTAGTGTGGTTTGGACGTACGAGCATCACTCCTTAGAAGGGCGATTATGACCGCAATGAAAATACAGGTGTTCATGATGGAGCACTAGGAGGCGGCCATTTTGAATATATAATGAGGTAGGTGAAAAATTCAGGATTTTATCAATCGTGTGCAAGGTTCGTGAAATAACACACTCTAATGAGTCCTTGATCTTCTAGAATGGGTTTTGATGCACTGGAATTGGGAGGTAAGTGTCAGCGAGTTGGTTTAACCTAAAAAAGGACCTGTAACGTTAAGAGCCGTAATCTGCCCAAATTTTACTTGCAATACCAGCTCAACCAGAATTATTTAAAATGTGTCCTGTACGTGAAATTATTTCAATTCAAGTATCTTTAATCAAATATAGTAGTTTTATTGACATAATTATGATAAATAACCTATATTTTTACGTATAAGTGAGGGTGGGGGTCTTTTTTATGATATAAATAATGCGAGTGAAATGTCGGAAATTTTCTAACAATCTGTCGCTTTTGTTGATCAAAATGTCAAAATGAATTACAATGAGAAGATTCAATAAGAAGTAACGTGCTAAAACATGATTTTCTCCGAATACTATATTCCGGATTTATCAGACCGTAAACACATGGCCAGAGATATATAATCGAACACTCACTCTCACTTATATTGTACAATTAACAACGCCGCCGTTATAAAAATAGTTTGAATAAGCTTTTTTTCAGTATATAAAATCATATTTCTGTTACATTTACCATAATTAAATTTTCTAAATACTTTGTGAATGTTACCGAGGATGTTTTGAACATTTTCCCAAGATTGACTTGTACATCAGTCGTCAACGCTAATTGTTAACTTTTATTGCGAGGGGCTGTTGAATTATCAATGCCCAAAATTAAAATAAAGGGGTTTGTTAGTGAAAAGGTAAATAACAACGAATATTTTTTGTTGAAAATTGATTAATTCAGAGCTATTAATAAAGAAGTTAATTTTATGCCAGAAGTTAATCAAATGCCAATTACTAATTCTCTGTTAATTTCACATCTTTCCTTCACCCCTACCCGCCCAATCGCATTTTCGTAAATTGACTATTGTTCCCCCCTTTGGAACACAACTCCGCTTTTACAGAAAATTTATATTATGAAATTACATCTTAGATAGAAGTGGTATTGTGTTCCAAGGGGGGGGACGATATTTTATGAAAACTTTTCCGATTTTCATTGATTTCTATACAAAATAAGCACATTTATACTCAAATATCTCTCTATTAGAGCAATTTTATGAAAAAAAATTCTTCAGATTTTGAAGGGGTTTTATCTTTTAAAGTATTTTACCAACTTGATTAAAGAAATGAAGTACTTAAAAATTTCATTATTTTTGGGCAGATTTTACGCCTTATCGTTACAGGTCCTTTGACTATTTTACCACTCCAAAGTTCAGGAAGCTGCTATTTTCCCGCGCATGCGCACCAGAGCCCACATGTATATAAGTTGAAGAAGTAAAATTCAGACACTGTGTTCTTTTTGCAAGAGGAATAAAATTGTGTTAGTAAATGCACATGTATATAAATCCAAATGTTATCCAAATGTTCAAATGTCCAAAGATTATTGAAATAATATATTACCCAAACTTTCCTCCACAGTGACAGGAGGTACAGGCTGGGAAGAAACAACCTGACTGCTCTGTTGTTGTTGTTGCTGTGTAGGTTGCTGACTTTGAGTGTTCTCCCCTTGATTGGTTGTACTTGGATGTTGTACAATAGCTACTCCAGTCCCCTGTGGTTGTTGTCCAGTGCTGACAGGAACTGAACCCTGTAAATATCATTGAAATGGTTAATTTAAACTCATACTCAACCTTTAACAAAGAGACCCAAATGGGCATACCAGTGTACTGTTCATCCAAAGATACTTCAGACCTAATTACTTAAAATAGCTTACCTAAAGAAAAGAAAATACATGTAAAGATTTTGTCTGTGGGCTAGCTAGGAAAAATTTTCGTGAGAACTGGTAATAAACATTTTCTTCAGTAGAAATAATAAATCAAAGGACTGAAGGTCCTGAGAGATACTTCTTTTCAAAATTTATAGTCAGCAGATAAATGTTGAATCATTTTATATTGTTTAGGTATTAAATGATGATTTTTTTTACATAGGATTCGAAGCTTGATAACGAAAATAAATTATTCATTTCTATGTGCTCAATGTGTTCTAAAAACAGCACAAACTGTTTATATTTACTAGAAGTGGTATACTTTAAATAACAATTTTTTCTCATGACTTAAACCTGGAGCAGTTTCTTTAATTAATTAACCTGTCTGGTTCTATAGAAACTAAAAAGACCATGCATGCATGCATATCTAAATTACTGACAGTCTACCATATATTTGATAAAAGATGGTTGCATGTACTAGTAGTTCCAGCGTAACTTTAAGTTTATTATTGCTGGTAATTTCCAAAAATTCTCATTTCAATTACCAGAATTTCCTATTCGTACTTTGTTTCTACTTTCGTTTCTCATCGTTTCATCTTACAACTCTCGATATGAGTTACTCTTATCAAAAGTAATATATTATTACGCTACCAACGTGCAGTGAAAGCAAGAAAGTTATTGTTGATTTTTTGTGATGCATTTACTTTATATGAAATTGAATTTTTTTCAAGAAGGACAATATCCTTGTTCTTGCATTTTGCATGTGTCAGACAGCAAATTTTAAAATTAGAAAAGCACTATATTTTGAGGTAGGTTGCAAAGCGGCGGTATCTCAATTGAAGCAGTTACCGTAACAGTAAGAGACTTCCTGAAAGGAAGTATCTTAAAAATTCTGCCCAATCAAGATTTAATCATATATATTTACATATGCCCATTCATTTGTATAGAATTTACACTGTAATTACAGGAGTATAACCGCGGTAGCGTGGTTTGAACTATGACGTCATAGTAACTTGGCTCGATATGAACTTTGACGGTACGTGGTAACAGAGCCTTAGAAACGGAGTTTTATTTGTATTTCAATGTCATTTAAGCATGAAAAACTGGAATGTAAATATATATAATAACTGTCTTTTGGAATGTGATTATACGGTACTGTGATAACCGAATTCATATAATTCCTGGATCCATTGTAGGTTATCACAGTAAAATCACATTCCAAAAGACAGTTATTCTAGAAATATAATCATATTTCATTGTAATAAACTCTTTATATTATACATGTACAGTGTGTGAAATTAACTTTTAATTTCTTATAGACACTTGGTCTACAGTAATTTAAGTTTCTATAGACCATAGCAATTTCCTATAGACCAAAATTAAAAAGACCCCTAAAATCTAATCTTTTATGCAGTAAATTATTTGATAAAACAACACTCAAATTTCTCTCTGATCATTTCCATTTGTACTAATACAATTTGGTGGAACACTGCACAATTCAGATGTTACATGTATTCTATAGATTAGTACACAGTTGTTTTAAGTTTACAAAGCTTATATTTCTAAAAATGCTCAAATTTCCTATAGACAAGTTGGTCTATAGCACTTTTGATCGCTATAGTTACTGTAGACATTGGCCATCATGCCACCGTTAATTTCGCACACTGCATGTATATACATTCAGTCCTAGTTCTTAACCTATCCAAAATCTTGTTTTTGTCATCATCTTTTGCGGTCGTGTGCCAGACATTTATGAATACTTTTGTGTGTATAATTCTGCTCATGCATGCATTTGTTATTTTGTATTAACTGTTTTGGAGAGGGACTAGTAAGCATAGCTGTCAACTGACCCGATTTCCGCGGGTCAGTCCCGCTTTTTTACCCTTTCACCCGATTATTTTTCATCACCCGCGCGGGTCATGTCTTTCACCCGATTTTTCGTTGCTGACCCGGGAATCACCTGATTCCGATTTGGTTCCGTCTATAACTTGGGACTTTAAATTTCCAGCTGTGACTTTCCAATTAAAACACCTGCATTTACAGGTAAATTGGGATGTTTGTCTAGTGATATGGGAAGTAATTAGCCACTTTCATGTTGTTTTAACGACCTGGGCTTGGACTATTAATTCGGAATGTCTGTGGAAAGACGATCGTAAACACGGAGATTTATGCAGACGAAATGTTTTTATAGTGTTTAAAACAATTGAAGCAGTGAAATGTAGAGTTTATTTCACACAAAATCTTAATCATGGTATAGCAATGACTAAATAAAAATATATCTAGCCTAGCAAATTCAACTATGAACCTTCAGGCCTTGATTAAGGTGATATCACACGTTTCGTGTTATACAACATTTATTTTCAGAAAAAAAGCATAATTCTGATTTCCTAATTTAATTCAGATGTAAGGGACAATATTAGGAGGTCACCATCCAAAATTTTGAGATTTTGAAATTGATAAGACTTTGATTGTAATGGAAATGCTCATTTTTTGGCTATATTATTTTTTCAGCCCAAGATTTTCAAATGAAACTTTACATATGATTCCCTCAACAAATTGTGCAAATTCTTATAGAAAGAAATCATTCAATGATCACGTCATATGTTGCAAAATCTGACTGAATGTGTAAATTATCATGTAAAAAATTAAAAGTGCAATTCGAGTTATCTTTCTTTACTATGTGACCAAAGACAAAAGCATCTGAATTTATATAATCATCTATTAAAAATTCTCGTCTAAGGGAGGCTACTGAAACACTTGTGATATCTCGTTAATAAGTCCTAAAATTTTACATATATCATATTGTGCTACATTATCATGATTATGCAGTATTACAATTCAAATAAATGCTTACATGTCTTACAATGAAATGAACTATATTGACCTGTATTTTTTGGGGGGAGGGGTTAATTTTATTCATAATGACACAAGCAAAAGGTCACGATTTTGTTTCGCACGCTATGACCCTCTTTTTCATTTCCCAAAGAGGGTCATTGACCCTCTTTTGTCTGAAAAAAGTTGACAGGTATGCTAGTAAGTTGTGAGAACTTATTCTCAGTCTTGTTGTTGCAGTTATGCAAAAAATAAGTTTAAACTAAACAAAATTTAATCAAATTACCTAGACTCTATGACTTAAACTCCTTGAGGTAGTAGAAATCTCAACAACACCATTTCATATTAATTATAGGATGATTAATCCTTTATGAATATTTCAGAATCCTTTAAATGTACTGATTTTTCCAAGTTGACAAACATACAATTACAAATGACATTCCACTTATATACATGTATAAATACAACACTGCAACTACATGTAAATTTGTATATTTTGATCTTGTCAAAATTCGACAAGTAATAACAAAATTTTGTACCCCGGAATACTGTAGTTACCTGAGTTTGCTGGGATGTTGTACTAGGTTGCTGACTTGGAGCTTGCTGGGCCTGGGTGGTCTCCCCTGCTGTGGCAGCTTTATCCTCGGCATCTTTTCGGGATCTCTCTACTTGTCTTATCCTATCAATAATCTGTTTGGTAACAATCTTAACATCCTCTTCTAAAAGGAAACCTGATTTCACCTATAGAACACAAATTCAATAATTGATTATAACTAAAATATCCCTTGTGTTGGCATGCTAAATTCTGTATACATGTACATAAATAATATTTTTGAGAAGTTTGATCAACATCTTTCACGACTAAAATGATAATACAGGTACATGTATTATGCAAAACAAATATAAAAAGACCTGCACTTCAGAGATTGGAACCTTGTAATTATGATTTCAAGTTATTGCACATACATGTAAATGGTTGTATTCATACCATTTCTTGTGCTACTTCCTCAGCCTGGTCTGTCTCTAGATCAAATTCAAACTGAATTGCTTCATTTTCCTTGTGTTTGTCTTTCCTTTTCTTTGGGTCAACCACCCTCAGTTGCAGTTGAATCTTGGTATCGTCCTTTACCTCTTCATCCTCCCTATTCGCAAATTCTACTTTAAGTCCCGTGTCATCCAAGAAAAAGTCAAGTTGAAGAAGCTCCTTGACAGTGTGTCTAAAACAAAACGTTGATGATTAAATTGTTATCTTCTAGTCAAGAAACAGAATACCAATTTAATCTTCCTAAGCCTATATGATAAAGTACTAGGAACTATCCTTCATTGCACTTTCATAAATCAGCTCTTACAGATACGCCATATAATGAAGGAGGCAAATAGAAATAAGCAGAAATTTTGCATCTATAAATAAGTTATAAATACATGTATCTTCAAAATTCATGAATCTTATAATTATATACATTCAACACGTTCAAAAATTTATTGAAAAAAATCCTTACAAGAAATTATGTTTGATGAATTATGAATGAGCAAAAGCAAACAAACCTGTCTTCTCTTTTAGTTCCAATGCAACGACTTATTATTTCCTTGATTTCTGGAGAGTCAAGTTGATCAAAAGCAATAGGACGTACACCCTACAAATATTCAAATGAATTTAGAGTCAACAAAAAAAAGGAGAATGAAACACATTGTAAATGGCTAAATTCAAAAGTTTCTCTTTTGCAATGTTCATGTCAGAAATGTCTTTAACAGCTGTAAAAATGTAAATCAAAATAAGTACTAAATCAATCATGACTAGACTCTTTTCAAAATTGATGTTTTATACATGTAATATAATAAACAAGGACTTTCCTTCTTTAACTTTGAATTTTCCATAAATTATGATTACTCCTTCATACTTTGATTATAAATTCTCTTTGTACAAATAGAATTAATGCAAAATCTTCCAAAAATTACAAGAGAAATATTGTACAATGACAAAGTCTACTCATAAATTTCAGAAAAGATGCTATATAAGATGTATAATTTGCTCTAAAAAAGTTAAGTTCAAAATCTGACCCTGTTTTGAAATAAAGGGACATACATGAATATTATATATGTAACTTTCAGAGTTCCCAATAGATTAACATAGACTAAAAGAGATATTGGAATGACAAGTAGTGATGTGACAATAGCCGCCGATTTTCGATTGCTGAAACCCTTTCGATTTTCAATTATCTATAGTAAATTGTATATCGATTGACGCTTAATTTATCGATAATTAGTCTCCGATAGTGCCCGATAATCGATAGTAAAATTTTCCCGATTGCTAATCACTAAATTGACAAGTACTGCTAATACAAGCACAATGGTGCCAAAAAAAAAAAAAAAAGAAGTAGGTAAAGCTTTAATACAGCAAGACTGAAAATTGAATCAAGTCTTAACAGAGGATTCTGAAAATGAAAATGCATTAAAAATTCATTTCAGATATCGTTCAATAATCATGGTCTATACAAATATGCAAAAATACTATGTACATGTACGTTTAAAATAATCCTACGATAAGGCTTTTGGATTGAGCATGAAGAGGTAGTCTTCTTTTCAAGATTTAAACATTCTTCTTAGCATTACCAACTTTTTTAAAGTCACATTTTAATCTACTAACGAGTTAAAGAGTACAGTATTTGATCTTTTAAATTCAAAACAGTTTTCAATTGGAGGGAGTATACAGATAGTATAATTGCAGATGCATTTTATGTGCAGCCTGCACCAAATATTCAACTATAGTGGCTACTTACAGTTGTGACTCTCCTATATATCTGGGCAGCATTAGTACATTCTTTGTAGGGATATTCAGATGTAGCCATTTCCAACATACACATACCAAAAGCATATACATCCACCGATTCATCGTAGTGCTCCTCGTACATTTCTGGGGCCATGAATTCTGGCGTACCTTAAATTATACAGAAGAGCTGCTTGACTCCTGCCTCGCTGTAAAGGTAAATTGGGAGGAAAATGTGATTAGTATGGGCTATATTCACCTGCTACACTGCATCTGAAAAAAGACTTAACTATACTTGATTAGTTATGGTTTACATGTAATACACTGACTCTCCTCTTACCCCTCTTGATTCCAAACTTCCCTTCACTAAACTATGCGGGCTCTAAGAGAATGAAAGGAAAACATATAACTGTAAGTATGCAATTATCTTGAGGTTGACATGAAAATCAAATTCCACAGGCACATTTTACTATTTTTGAAAGTAAAATACCACTTTGAAGTTCACCTTTTTTATTCATTTTTTTAACATAAAAACTAAGCATATTTTCAATCAAATCAATATGTGCAAAACACATGCTTTGACATCAACATTTAGAAATTGAAATTTGATGAATGTGAGTAACTTTCAGTCAACATCAGAAAATATACATGTATACTTACTTTGTCATATAAACTTGATGAGGACAAAATTCAAACATTAAATTACTTCCTTAACTTTACGAAGCAAAATACTTAACACCATTAAAATATACACAAATTTAAGTTGGTTTGATGGGAAAGTCTTTTAATATGAATCGCTGTGAAATCCATGTATTGTTTTTAAATTTTCTCTATTGTATAGGATAATACAAAGTTACTCTTTTCTCTTACACATTTAAATGAATCCTTTTATTTTAATGGAACTTACCTTCCACTATTCTGAAAATTATGCCAAATTAGTAACAATATAACGATGAAAGCATGAAAAGGACATACCCAGTTAATCAGCTTATCCTAGCATAAAAAGTAAAGGGTACACTGATTACTGATAATGAAATACTAAACATACACGTACCTATGACACTTTTAGCAAAGGATTTGTTTTTCAGGGTAGCTAATCCTAGATCTCCAATCTTCACAGAACCAGTTGTACCGGTGATAAAGATGTTGTCACATTTCAGATCTCGGTGAATTACAGGTGGAGTACGAGTATGAAGGTAGTACAGGCCTTTCAGTATCTGTTTGCACCAGTTCCTTAGCACCTTGGCATTTATCTTCTTGAAACGTTTGATGTAGCTGTTTAGGAGTAGAAAATTTAAAATATACATGTACATTTATACTACTCTTGAGAAACAATTTTGATATTGTAGAGGCTTACTGTCTTCTTAGTAACACTGACAATGCTATCCTTATTGTCCATAAAGTTTTTATTGTTATTATCATTAAGAAGTAAACGAAAAAGTTCCTCAATTCCACGTACATGTTCTCACAATTCCTTTAAAATTACCTGGTAAAACTATATCAATTGATAGAATAGTACCGCTAGTTTTTTCCTCACGGCGATTACACGTGACCACTGAAGCGTTTTAAGATTTCACTGAGTAGCATTCTGTCATGTGATTTTCATATAAAAAGAAAAAAAAAATGGTTTGGAATTGTTACTTCAACATGTTCAACACAGAAATGACTTTAGTTGAATAAAAAAATCATAATAATATTCTGGGGGGGGGGGGGGGGGGTTGTTGTGGGTGTTGAGAAGCAGACCTATCTAATTTTACAAATTGACCTACAAATACGCTCTACGCTTTTGCTGCTCATTTTTACAAGCGCGGAGCCAGGGGGGATCCGGACCCCCTGGAATTTTCGAAGCATAGCTAAATTTTTTTGTATTAATATACATATTTCATATTATAATAAGATTAAGTCCCAATTCCCCTTTTGTTGTCATGATATTTGAAAAATATATCATAAATTTGTATTAGAAATCTTTCATTTCAGTAACATTTTGACGTCAGCATTTAAAAATTTTTCATGTATTACATCGTGTACGTTATTTTCAAATGATGGTGCACTTTCCTATATACAACACATAAACATTACAGTAGGTCAATAAACAAGGGCACTAAGAAAACGAAATGAACTGAAAAAGACACGAATAGTGGATCTTATTCCAATTCTCGAAAAAAAAAAAATCGCTGGCTCGCTATCACTCGCCATTTGCTGTATTTACATATTAGAACTGACAATCAATAATCAAGTACTATGATGTGAAAATTCAAGAAGCATTTTGCTCGCCATTGCTCTCCAGTTACCTATTTTATTAATAATTAGAAATAGAACTAACCAAAACTTTATTTTCTTGTGTTTTTTTTTTTCTTTTTTGCTCTTCAAAAAATTCGGACTTTAGGACCCCCCACAAAAAATTCCTGGACCCGCCCATGTTTTTATACCTAAAACATATTTCCAATCAGCATTACTTTTAGAAATATTTAAAACAAACGAGTATACTACAAAAATAGTATAATATTCGTTGTTACTTGAATTGTGTAAAGAAAAAATTTTAATGTCAAAGTAGGAAAAAGACAATGTTTTTTTTTCTCAGCATTGCAATCAATTGTTTATACTACACTTAACTTACCTTAATAACACTTTATTTAGCAAAATTTTACACTTTTTGGTAAGAAACAGGTACTGGGAGGTCTGGAGAAGAATCCAAATATCCATATTTTCCTGTGTCCATACTTTATTCATTATTGAATGTACGTGTGATATTGATTTCGTACATGTACGTTTATCGGGAAAGGGGGTACATATGTTATTGAAAAATATATATATATAATGAGATGTCGTCTGAAAATAGAGAAAATTGATTCACATTTGATAGTACCAATGACGTTCACATAGATACAGGGGGAGGGGGGTGCATGCCCCCCCCCCCCCCCTCTGATACACAAGTCTGAACCCCCCACCCATTTCCCCGCTCCAAATTTCCTACAACCTGTCCTTGGATAATCATCATGGTAATCAAAAGAAAGATTCTTTAATTTATCAATTAAATTTAACCAGAACTACCACTAGGTAAAAGTACGGTTTGAATACCCGTTATATGTAATGCTTCAGTGGTCACGTGTAATCGCCGTGAGGAAAAAACTAGCAGTACTATTCTATCAATTGATATAGTTTTACCAGGTAATTTTAAAGGAATTGTGAGAACATGTACGTGGAATTGAGGAACTTTTTCGTTTACTTCTTAATGATAATAACAATAAAACATAAGGTAATCAAAGATTACATAGCTCGCCTATACAGATTTTTGTCAGAAACCAGGTTAAAGTTTTTGAAAAGTAGGTCAAAGTTCAAGGTCAAGGTCACTAGGTCAAAGGTCATGGTCTCAAATAAAAGGTCTTGTCACAAGGTATCTACATGTGAAATATCAAAGCCCTACCCCTTATACATGTAGTTGAAGAGATATAGCCCAGGTTAAAGTTTTGTCTACGGACGACGACGACGACGTCAAGGGTATGCCGGTATGGCATTAGCTCTCCAGACTTTTTTGTCCCGGCGAGCTAAAAATAATTTAATCAGCTCAGTACAAAGTACATGTAGCTTCATTTTTGGTACCAGAACAATATTTTCCATTCATAATTGTACTCATCAGATCACCAGTGCTTAAAAATCTACCAAATTTTCATTTTTGAGTGTATTTTTTAAAGTGAATCACTGTTAAGTTGAAACTCAAATTTTTCACATATTTTTATGTAATGAAAATAAATTTTCACCAGTGATTCAAGCATATAAATTACAAATCTACGACAATTTCTAGGTTATAGATTCATACTACATGTATGTGAAAATGAAACAATCTGTCCATCATTAATTTATAGACATAATTGAAAACAACATGTCTTTAAGTATTGACTTCAGAAATATCAGCAGATTTAGTACATATGAGTTATACATTTACAAGCGCAACATGAAAGAGAAGTTGTGTATATATCTGATAAGACAGGAATGTGAACTTTGCAGGCAATAAAAATAAATTGTATGATGCATAGCAATGCCTGCTGAGTCAGACTAGCATTTCTAAGATACATACGTTTTTAATGTTCCAGATGTCATGAGTTCTGTTACAAGGACAATCACTTTCCTGTTCCTTGTATTAGGTTCCTCCCAGGAGTCATAGAATCTCACAATGTTAGGGTGCTGTAATTCCTTCAGCATTTCTGCTTCCTCACGGAACCTCTGCCTTTCAGTTTTGTTCCATTTTTTATCCTGTTAAGTACATCATGCATATTATTTTTGCACTTACACATCTATATCTGGATTGGTCATTTACCTATTCCTTTCATACTAGCTGATGGAATCTAAGCTGATGGTCCTCCTATATTTTTACTTGAAACTTAAAATTAAAATTATCTATTAGTAACTATCCTATCTATGATACGGGTAGCCCAACATAATTTCAGTAATTAATTTGACATGATAAAGTGAAGTCAATATTATCCTTGTCAATCAATTAAAGTCAAATTGAATCAAATGCTTTCTTGTCATTCCTTGAGAAACAAAACCACAAGGTATATTAGTTTCTGCTGCTTTAACTGCAAAAAAAAATGCTTAAATTTATAATGGTATGTTACATATACAAGTCAATAAGTCAGGTCAATATGTCAATTGTGTAATTTACATACAAGCATGTAAAACTTCATTGATATGTTAGCAATTACCTGCAGCTCACACCATGCTACAGCAACTCCTGTTTCAGTATCAAGTCCTTTGTAAACTGTTTTAAAAGATCCTCTACCAATTTCAATATCAAACTTCAAGAATCTTCCATCTGGAGATGTTGAAATTGCTTTTTCTTCAGTTTCTTCTTCCTTCTTCTGTGTCCCTTCACTCTCTTCTTTCAATTCTGTCTTGAAGTCAATATCATCACTTTTTGGAATGTCTGCACCACTTTTATCATCTTCACCAACTAATTTCTTTTCTTTTCCTTCGAATGATACAGACTGAGTACTGAAATTGCCATCTGAACTTGCCACTCCTGAATCTAATGTCTTTAGAGATGGTTTAATTTCCGGCGCTTTACGTTTCGCAACAGTTTCATCAGTAGATTTTTCCTTTTCAACTTCTTTATCTTTGGCATCTTCAAATGTTTTGCAATTTTTTTCTGTGTCTTCTTGTTCTGGAATGACAGTACCAATCTCCTTAAATGGTTCTTCAATGGTAACAGACTTAACTTCAAATGATTTTCTCTTTCCTGTACTTGGAAGTTTTTCTTGTTTCCTCATGATGCTACTCTCTTTCTTTCCTTCTGCACCAACATCATATTTTCCTTCATCAGAATTATTACTACAATTACTAATGCTAGCAGTTACTGGTTTGTCACTATGCACTATTTTCCTAGAAGTCCTTGCTTTACTATCCTCATTCACAGAATGAATCCTCTCTATCAAGAATCTCTTTTGGGCTTTTTCTATAGATGTACTTGTCGATGGAGATACTGACTTTTCTTTTAATTTATCTTTTTCTTTTGTTGTTCTAAATCGCCCTAGACAATTAGATGATGTCACAGTCTCTCTTGCATCAACTTTGCCTGTCATATCATCTGAAACACATCGGAGTCGTTCTCTTGTAGAGCTTAAACGAGTATTTCTATGATTTGTTCTGGAAACAACACCACCTGAATCTCCTATGGGAGGTTCACTTGTTCTACGCTCATAACGTCTATGCGTTGCTTTTTGACCCATATCACTAACTACATGTTTTGACTTTGAGTATAAATGAGGTTTTGCTCTTGATGCTCTTGTCCGTGTCACCTCTTCTTCACTTTCATTTTCGTTACTTGCATCCTCATTAAGTTCAACACCTGTAACTAGATATGTTACAGGACTCTGAGGTTTACTCATTTTATAGGTACAGATATACAAAATAGAATTACCCGGTTGAATGGATGGTTATACTTCCATCTCCAATAACGGGTTCATGTCCACTGAATAAATGAAAATAAAAGTACATGGTGATATGAAGAACAAGCTGGTATGGAATGACAGAATATAGTTATGTATCCTGTTGGAATGACAAATACCAGACAAACAAGTCTGACCTAGATCTATTTCTCAACGTATGAAAATAAGATTTGTCTATTGCTGAATTGATCAATGAACAATTCTGCAAAACGGACAAATAAACACTACTCTTCTCTCCAAATTCTGTTGTTCTCTGGTTCTCTTTGTAAATAGTCTTCATCTTTGAAATAGTTGGCGTGAATAACTCCAATCCCAATTATTAATGAATGTCGAGACATTCCAGTCAAACAAAAATACGATGACAGAAGTACAACTTCCGGGAGAATCACTGCTTTAGTTCACACTCCAATAATGAGATAATCAATGTCAAAATAAACGTAATCTCCCCTTCATCATTTTCAGATAATTTCTAAATTAAAGTTTACTATACGTAGGTTCGTTAAACACTGTTATTTTCCACAAGATGTTACACTAATGGCGACTATCCTCTCCCCTGTCTGCAATGAGTTCACGGTCGAATTACAGATGGCGTAGGAAAATATCAATTGAATTGGTTTAAATAAGGATTATTGATTTTGATTGATATTCTAAGATCAATATAAAATCAAAATTAATGAAATATTTAGCTAAGGTACAGAATTGGAAGCAAGACAAATGAATTTATTTGACTTTTCACTCAGAACTATTTTTATTACATTAGGGAAATTCGCCGGAAATTGTCCAAGTAGAATTCTTCGTCTGCAAAATTCGGTCAAAACTCGGTCACCAAGGCCTATGCACAGAGTTCAGCATATTGAGTTATTTCTGTGTCATTTGTGTTGTGATTATCGAATATCCTTTTCATACTGCTGATGAAAATTAAAAGAATGCCATTACAGGGAGTCAAATGAATAGGGTATACCGGCATAGTCTGCTGTGAAAAGAGGGGGGGGGGGGGGGGGGGGAGGGCACTTGCACTTTCACATTCACATATTATTTTTCTAAGTGTCTTGTGATTTTTATCATCACCATCAAGTGAACTTGCATCAATCCACCCTCCTTGGCCCGGGGATTATGGTGAACCATGCAGTCTCAGTATCTATGACGGAGGACAGTGGCGGATCCAGCGCCCCTTTGCCGGGGGGTCAAGGGGCGAATTTTGCAGATTTTTACTGAAAATGGGCAAAAATATACCTGTTTTTGGAAAATTTGGGGTCAGTGCCGGGGGGGGGGCGCCCCCTCCGCACCCCCCTGAATCCGCCACTGGAGGAGGTGAACAGGATTAAAGGGAGGGGGAGGAAGGAAGGAGGGAGGGAACGGGCGGGACGAGGAAAGAAAGGGGGTGGGACGAGGGAGGAAGGGGTGCGAGGGGGAGGTAAGCACGGTAAGGGATGGATGAAAAGGAGGGGTACCCCCTGTCCGCCCCATCTATATAGATGCTCCTCTGTTCCCCAGGCTATCAAATAATTTAACTCGAGAAAAAAGGCATTTTCGATGATGCCGAGCGCCCTGCGTATTTGCAGATAGGAAATTTTCCGCTGACGACCGGGACTTCGGTCAGTGGATCAAAGTTCAAGGTCGCTGTACAAAAGGTGAAATACATGCAGTCCTAATAAAATATTGGTTTCCATGTTGTATCTCGAAAACTCTTAAAATTACCGATATCCGATCCAGAGTTCGGGTCTGCCGTCTGCACAGCACTTGGTTCTAATGATACTTGACGTCTCCACAGATCGACTTTCATGTGATGCACGACGGGTGACGGGTCACGGTCATAATTTTGACTCAAAAAAGATTAAAACAGTACTTAGCGCCCACTGGTCGAGCAAGGGGTACTTGTAGTGCCCGGACAGCACAGAACAAGAGTGACGTTCTGGTAAGTCATGCAGGGACCCCAGCAACAGGTCTTTAATTTAGACTTGCTCACATGAGTCCTTATATCAAAAACAATATTGTGTGAGAATTTCAAGTACAATATTAACGTAAACTTAAATTAAAAAAGAAATGCCCCTTTAAGACCATAGGCAATGAGCAGATTTAATCACGAAATAAAGATGAAAACTTTTGATCGCAGGTATAGAGATTTCACTGAATAAAGTCATGTATACTTATATTACTTTCAAAATTTATTTGATAAAAATTTAAGGACTGGGGCGAGTTTGAGGAACTCCAGTAATGCATTGCTTGAAAAAAAACTTTTGAAAGAGTTTTTTTTAGCACTGAATATTGGCTGAATTTGAGAGAGTGAAAGTTCTAGATCTAGACTTTGGTGAGGCTTTAGCATATATCACAATCATTCTCTCAGTAGCTATTTGAGGGGGTGGGGTTAGAATTTGCTAGCTTGAAAGACCGAAAGACCAGGATGGTTATATATAGAAACTCTTGATTCGCTGAACAATAATGGATATAAGATTTTGTCATGTCTCAAAATTTGTAAAATCGCGTACGACCGATCCAGTAAACTGTAGTAAACAATATGTAACGATTTTTAAGACAGCAATAACCATTCAGCAATAAAAACTTAACAATCTTACCGTGCTTATAAACATTCTTTAAAAGCTGCACAGCGTGGAATTCAGTGTTACTATAATGTTTAGAATAAATATAGTTTAACATACAGACGTACTGAGAAGCGGACAGACATACAGTATATCTTTATCCAGGTTGATAAATCTATACGTAAAACATTTGTAGGTCTCATACCATCATCTCTATGTCTGATGGTTTAAACATTTTTCTATAGTTTTTAATTGTCATTCATACATGCTAGGGATTGCTGTAAATGTATTTTAAAAGAAAGGTCGAACTAGTGTAAATAGATAAGGTAAAGTGGATTTTATGAATGAATGACTACCAACGCACCGCTCTTACGTGCCGCTCCTCAGAACTTGCATGACATAGATTTGTTGAAATTTAATCCGACCGTTTGTTTATTGAGTCCCTCTTTATATTTACGGCATGTTCTTATCTTCTTTTTTTTTGTGAATGATGTGGTTCATAATAGAAAAATGAAAAACAAATTTGAAAGTAATCAAAGGTGCAAGGATGAAAAAAAAGAAGAAGGAGGAGGGGGTCACTCCTATATATAGAAAAGGTTCCAAGTCCGTGCATGAACGGAGGGTTCTGGCTTTTTTTAAATGCATTTGAAAAAAAAAATCAAGCAAGAGTAGCCAAGATTCTTAAATTATCGATTCGATTTAACGAATTTGAACGTTACGAATTTAACGAATCTGAACATCACCAGCGAAGAAGTTGCATAGATCTATGGCCAGTATGGGTAACGCATGAACCCCAACGCCTTTTCAGAACTATAAAAATCTCAAGACAGTTTGTTTTTGGGTTTTTTTTTCATGAAAAGTTTTTTGAGTTGTGCAGCAAGTATTTATTTCATGAACCACGCCATTGAGTAATTTCAGATTTTAAAGTATACATGTCAATCTAGATCGAAGTACCAATGATGCCGAGACAAGAAATAAGATGGTGCACTTTAAAGTTGTGTATATATTGCTATAAATACATATAGAAGTACATGTACTAACTATCTAGATCAAATATTGACAATTTTCAAATGATAATTAATCACACGAACATCGCCCTGCTACATACGTATTTATAATGACAAACCTACCTTCTACCTCCTTCATAATACATGGGCGGATCCAGAATTTTTTTCGGGGGGGGGGGTCCTAAAGTCCGAATTTTTCGAAGAGAAAAAAAAAGAAAGAAAAAAGAAAAGCAAACGCAAGAAAATGAAGAAAAAATAACCAAAAAAAAAAAAAAAAAAAAGAAAGAAAGAAAAGCAAACGCAAACGCAAGAAAATAAAGTTTATGTCAGTTCTGTTTCTAATTATATTGCTACAACAGGTAACTGGAGAGCAATGCCGAGCAAAAAGCTTAAAATCTTGAATTTTCTCATCATTGTACTTGATTATTGATTGTCAGTTCTTATATGTAAATACAACAAGTGGCGAGCGATAGCGAGCCAGCGAATTTTTTTCCGAGAGTTGGAATAAAATCCACTAATCGTGTCTTTTTCAGTTTCTTTTCGTTTTCTTAGTGCCCTTGCTTAATGACCTAGTAGACTTGCTCAAGTCCTTAGATCAAATAATTTTAAAATTAAATACATGTTTCTTTACTCTCAAGCAAAATCTCTGCAACCAATTGCTCACTGCTTATAGTTTTAAAAGGGGCATTTCTTTTCTACTTGAAAAAATCAATTAATAATTGCAATTCTCTTCATGTAACTTTATTTGATATAAGAACTTGAGCAAGTCTATTAAATAGGAAAGCGCAGCATCATACATGTATGTAATAAATTCTGGCGAGCGGATGCGAGCCAGAGAAATTATCAAAATGAAAGATTTCTAATGCAAATTCGTGATATATTTTTCAAATATTATGACAACAAAGGGGGAATTGGGACTTAATCTTATGAAATATGTACATTAATAATAATGAAAAAAAAAGCTATGCTTCGAAAATTCCAAGGGGGTCCGGAACCCGACCCCCCTCTGGATCCGCGCTTGTAATATAGTATTATTGATGAAAGAAGAAGGAAAAGATCCCCATCAATACCACAATGTGATGACCACAGTGGTACACACACGCATGATGGAAATGAACATTGGACACACACAATTGCAACAACAACATAGACCAACAAACAAAGACACTATTGAAACAGGAATGATAACTTATAAAAGAGAGGATACTGATATGCACCTGATGCCAACTTTGGACGGCCATTTGCTACGAAGTGTGGCTATCCAGGTTACATGCGCACAGATGCTGCACAAAGGTCTCCAAATTTGTTGCATAAACAGAAATCTTCACAACGAAAGGTGACATTACAAATAGGATAGCAAGTCGCAGGCCTAGGAGTCCTGGGTTACTCTGTTAATGGGTATAAATAGTACAAAAGCCGATTGGGCTCATTCTAAGAGGTAGTGGGAAAAATATTTTCTCGTAATAACGAGAAATTTTTCTCGTAATTACGAGAAAAAAGACGCAATAACGAGAAACTTTCTCGTAATTAAAAAAAAGTTGTAATAACGTGATACTTTCTCTTAATCACGAGAAAAAAGTCGTTATAACGAGAAATCGTAAAACGAGGTAAAAAAAATCGTAATAACGAGAAAAAAACGTAATGACGATTTTCTCGAAATTACGAAAAAAAAAAGTCGTAATGACGAGAAACTTTCTCGTAATTACGAAAAATGTTCTCGTTATTACGACTTTCTTTCTCGTTATTACGACTTCTTTCTCGTAATTACGAGAAATGTTCTCATAATTACGAGAAATGTTCGCGTTATTACGACTCTTTCTCGTAATTACGAGAATATTTCTCGTTATTACGAGAAAATATTTTCCCCACTACCATTTAAATGAGCCCGATCGGGCATCTATACGAAAATAGTCTATGCACTACTAGCGGGAGCGATCTCATATTTGAAATATATCGTCAAGATAGATGAAATCTTTCAAGTAATTTTTTTTCATAAAGGCTAAGTAACAAATTTTTTTCATACGTGTATAAAACAATTCGCAACTATAGAGGCGCACAGTTAGTGTCCATAAGTATTCCAATAGGTAGTTCGTACGAGAGGTATTATTTTCGTATATATAGCGAAATTGAAAATTGTCGTGAAATGGCAATATGAAAGATAGGCCAAATCGATATCGGAAAAATCATTACCATTTTGTCCAATTCCTCCCTCCCCTTTTAGAACGAGTTGTGCACATTAACCTACATGTATTTTTTGGGTCACGCAACTAAATAATGTAAGTTTACCCTCTTCACCTGATTATTTCTAATAATCTTGAGAGACACCTATATATATATGAAATGGTAGAATTGATTCGGAATTCTTTTTGATCTATAATTCATGACATTTCAAAGTAAAAAAAAAAGAGTCCAGATAAATTAGCCATCTGGTAATAAAACCAATTATCCAACTGAAATAAACCCAGTCAAGAGAGAAAATTCAATATACTTGTACATTGTTAAAGCTGGACTATTACAATTTAAACTAAGAAGTTCTGTTAAATTTTTTTTAGGGAACGGAGATTGTTAAAACAAACTTTAACAATCCCCATTCCCTACGAGAAATGAACTATAGCACTGTGACGTAGTTTGCATACTAATGAAGGTACGACCCAAAATCCAGGCACATCGCTCTACTGCGGGTATATAAAGCGACTCATGGTCAAAAACCCGTGTCATTTGTCTCGCCAACGCATATACGTTCAAGACAGTTGAACTCCCATACTATCTTCTTGTACCTGAAATAATGACGGCAATTACATAGAAGTGTCTAGTTTTAAAAACAGTAGCAATATATAAGAGAGAGAGAGATAGAGAGAAAAAAAAAGAGAGAGAGAGAGAGAGAGCATGATCTACGTGTAAAATTCAGATACATACATGTACATGTATTTCATAAAATCAATGATTGCTGAAAAATCATGAAAAAAAAATATCTATACATCGCCTTATCTGAAAATTGAAATGTAGGAGAGGACCCAGTCATATATTTATCCTACAAACCAATCTAAATACACGAATAAGTAGAAAAACATTGTATGCATCGATAAAGTTCTGCTTTCAAACGAGAAAAAAAAATCTAATCCGGTTCATCCACTATTTTTGAATTTATCATCATTTTATGTCCCCAAGTTTATATTGTACAAGAGAGTCAGTACTTACATAATTATACACAGTAGGAAAAGTTCCGTCAACAACATTGGACACACGTTTCACATGTTTTACTTCCGGCGAAGAGTGTTCGAATCCACTTCATTTGACTAATGTTTATTTGCTCGTGTTATATTTTCAATTCTTCGTCGAATTCACTCGAAGAGTGAAATAAAAATGAAGTAAAGTTATAAGCATTCGTTTCCCAGACATTGCTGACCCTGACTTCTGAAAAAATAGACTCCCAACCCCTTCTCCATTTTTTTGATTAAATAAATAATGCATACATAAATATACTGTTTATTCGCTTAAAACTTTAAGTCCTATAAAGTGTATTTTGATAACAATCATTTAGCATTTTCTACTTTTACATTCTACGTGTAGAATATTGATATATTGTAATGTACTGTAAATTATAAAAACGAATATAATTTAACTTTTTTTTAATTTCAATCTGATATGTTTTATTCGGTCGAAGAATTTCAAATGGGGGTGAAAAAATTTTGTAATATTTCAATATTGACAATAATCATGTTTATTCAATTAGATATATTACTAAATACAAAGTCATATATTCGTAATCTGGAGTTTTAAGATGAAATAAAGGAGAACAAATACACCAACCAACCCACCCCTTTGAAAATCCTATATGATGACCATTCAGCGTCTCTGATTTTTGAAATAATTATATTGAAACTTGCGGAAAAAAATCTTCGTTATCTGTTGTCGTATGTATTTATAAATAGTAAAAAAACCGTAAACATGAAGAAACGATATTTTTTTCTATCAAGAGTTGTGGTTATTTAAATCATCTTTTATAGACTTGTTGTCCCTGTTCTAGGAAGAGCAAATGCTTCAAGTGGATGTACAAACTGCATTCTCCCCCCCCCCCCCTCTGCCATTTTAAAAGAAAAACAGAGGTAATTTTGTCTTACAGTTATCTTTGTTGTTTGATTTAAAAAAAAATGGCGTGCATATAATATTAATTTTACACTTCGAGGAATCTTCTGATTCTATATTCATTCATTCTTTCATTCATTCATTAATTCATCCATTCATTCGTTGCCTTTGGTTGCAGGCGACACAAGAAAGGGACACTTTCCTATATAAATATAAAGAAACTGACATACTTTAAACCCATCCTAAATAGAGAGTCCTCATATTTCTGAGAGTGTAAAAACTTTTTTTTGCTTACTTTTAAACAAATCAAAAACAAATATACTGCAAAAGATAAGCGTGGAACTCAACAGATTTTCTTAGAAAAAAAACATGGCGGTCATCTTGAGGATTGTAAGGGGGTGTTGAATCCCACTGATAAATTGTCATATGTTATCGCTCTTTTCATGTGGAATACTCTATGTTTCATCAATAGGAGAATGAAGTCGAAGAACCAAAAAGACAGCGTCTCAGTGAAGTGACAGACCCAACCTCAAATGAAAAAAAGGAAGGTACACGTACTTCAAATTTATTGTCTATCACTCTAAATACTACTTCCAAATATGGTTCTACTTTTTTCGTTAGTTGACATTACTCACTTCCGGTTGCATCATTCAGATGGTCAGACTCAACTAAAAGGTCTGTTCTGATTGGAGGAAAACCCGTAGGGAGACCTGTTACTTTATATGTGACAGAAGATGTGATTTGCTATCAATCATGTTTTCTTTTGGTTTATTGTTTTGAATATGACATATATAAATGAAAAAATAAGTGCAATTAAAATGTCGATGCCCGGATGTTTTCTCTAGCTCCAGATCCGCTTTCGAAAATCATCCGCAGGGTACATTGTAATGTAAATAGCGCGAAAAAGAGCCGGTCATGCTATATTTTTATTTAGTATCGTGTAAAGCTTGAATCAATGAACAAATGCATGGCAAGCAATGTTAGTGCATTTTGATAACATTACAGACTATGAAAAATGATTTAGGCACGGTCCATTTCATATTCTGGGGGGGGGGGGGGGGGGCTTGGGTTTTTTTTCGAAAAAAATAATTTTGCTCTCAATTTTGATGAAAAAAATAAATTTGCTTATGGTGTGACAGAAAAAAATAATCTTGCTCTTACAAGTAATCTGAATTTGAAGAATTGCCATAAAATTTTGCTAAAATTCTTGAAAATTTTCCGGCTCGCTTCGCTCGCCGCAGTTTTCAAAGTGTATAAAAAATTTTTGGCTCGCTTCGCTCGCCATAGTTTTCTATCAAAACATTTAATTCATATATTTGAAGATATCAAAAGTTATACATGTATGTGAATGAAAAAAGGGCTTCCTTAACAGCTTAAATATTTTATCAATATTTATGTATTGCTATTAGTACATGTTGCATGTAGTCTAATTTTATGTTCCTATAAGCTTGGAAGGAGATCTTCAGTTATTCACCAATTTACAATTCTCAGTAACATTTAAAAATCTGTCTAGGAGACCTTCCCCTCATAATCTCCTATACATGTAATATACATGATGTACCTTATATTAAATATTGAGAATTGTATTGTAAAAATCTTGTCTAGGAGACCTTCCCCTCATAATCTCTTATACATGTTATATACATGATGTACCTTATATTAAATATTGAGAATTGTATTGTAAAAATCTTTTATCTCTGTTTAAAAATGAATTGAAAACTTGGATAAAAATAAACTAATATATTAATATTTAGAGTTTTGAGTAAAAATATAAATAATTTCTATTGATAAAACACAAACATTCTTAATACATGTATCGACATCACTTTGTAAAAAAAAAATTCCTTGCTCCAACTTTGCAAGAAAAAAATAATTTTGCCCCGATCCGGTGCGAAAAAAATAATCTTGCTCCGACAAAAAACCCAAGCCCCCCCCCCCCCCCCCCCTGAATATCAAATGGACCATGCCTTAGTTATATGTTTTTGATATCTGTTGCATTCTTGTCGTTTATGAATAGAGTTTCTTCTCTCATTTTGTAGTTTGCGACCAACCCCTCCCCCCCCCATTTTTTAGTCTCAGTAGAGCTAAAAAAAAAGGGGGGGGGGGGAGAAACAGCGCCAATAACTCTGCAGTCCTATTGGACTTTTTTAAATTACACGTAATATGCAGAAATCCATGTGGCGAGACCTTTTTCTCAATAGCAATCCCAGAAATGAAAATTTGAAAGTACATACTAGTATATTATCAAAATTGAATTAATGTAAAGCGTATGCTCTATAGTAAAAAAAAATCAGTGGGTGAACAGACGAACGAACACGTTTTCCAGTTTATCTATGCACCAACGGACAAAAAGACAGAGGAAAACCAAAGAGAGAGAGACTGATAAACACACAGAGGATAAAATATGTAGATGTTCATTAGTCATCTCGAATTTTCTAAAGAAATAGAAGAATTAACAAATAAATGAAAGAAAAAAAAAGTAATATGTACGATTAACTTTTAGGAAAAGTGTACTGTTTATATTTCACGTTTTTAGTATTGAATAAGTTAGTTTTATATATGAATGTGAGAGAAGGTGCGAGTGTGTGTGCGTTTTAAATACACAGTTTCTGTATTGTTTTAGTAGGTTTTTCGTAATATTTTTTTATAATAACACTGGTACAATAAATCTATAGTATAGAAATTATCTGTCCTTCCTTCATGTTATAAAAGGGATACTCTTAATTTTTTTTAACAATAAAATTAATTCATACACTGAATAGATAGAAAATTTGTAATTATCTGCAGATTACATGAAAATATTATTGACTTATCGAACACTCTGTCCATATACCGGAAATGAAAATAAAAACACAAACATTACATGTGGAAACGTGTGTATTTGCTCATGAGTTGATTTAGGAAAGCGTTATATCACAATAAAGAGTAAGTAAAACATTTTAAGGTTTGAATATTAAGTATAAAAAGCTTTCTCTTATCCAAAACTATTAATACCATTTTGATAAAAATATCGGCATTGTTTTTTCTGTTCATAGCAAGAGGGACTCGGAGTCGGAGTGGGTAGGGTATATATTGAACAGTTGGGCATTTTTTTCTACTTGCTAGAAACTAAACAGAGAATGATAGTACATCTTTATAATTACTTTTATGCTGTATATGAAATTAAATCATTATTGAAAAATTATTATCCAATGCTTCATGACTAGTGGGCCGTGTGTAAGGGGGGGGGGGGAATTGAAGAAAAAGGCAAATGATATGGTATTGGACATAAAAATGCTTACAAACATAGAAAAATATACATACATTGATCGTGATTTGAAATATTATAAAATCATGTGCGTCGTGTTTATCGAGAGGGAAAGGGTTTTGATGTACGTTGCGGCATGTAAAGTAAAATGAAATAAGATTGCAGAAAAAGCTCTAAACATGTGAAAATCAGCATATCTTAGCAAAAATATTAGCAAAATGATTATATACATTCATTACTTCGTCCATTTTCTCTCTTTCAGGTGGTCTGCTCGCATGAAATGATAATCATAAGATGTCACGGTTCCTAGTCAGGAGTCGCTTTATATACCCGCGGTAGAGCGATGTGCCTGGATTTTGGGTCGTACCTTCATTAGTATGCAAACTACGTCACAGAGCTATAGTTCATTTCTCGTAGGGAATGGGGATTGTTAAAGTTTGTTTTAACAATCTCCGTTCCCTAAAAAAATTTAACAGAACTTCTTAGTTTAAATTGTAATAGTCCAGCTTTAAGGTGACATGGATACGCGGTTTCCATCTTTTTTTTTTTTCTTGGTTCAAAGCTTCATATATGTAATGTTTATATATAAATAAAACATAAATAATATGTATATATCAATATGATATAGAAAGAGATAGTATATGAATGTTTGATTTTATAAATGTACATCTAGACTTGAGGTTTTTTATTTTGGATAGAGGAAAGAGAGAAAAAGAAATACAAACAAGCATCCTCCAGCCACCCCTTAAAAACACAAAAAATATGCAATGGTTGCCTTTTGAGGGGTACTTAAACATTTTAAGTGGTTCATTTGTCCCTATGTGGTAAAACGTGAACAAAGAACGTACATATGAGAATGGGTGACCGTTTTATTATAACACTAAATGTGGTCTTTAACCTCAAAAATCGCGTGAGAAACCTTTGTAAATTACCATAGTCGTGTTAGACGACGGAGGACATGCCAACTAAAACGGCTATTTCATTATACAACAATGTGGAATACGCATTTTACAAAAAAGAGTATTTGTCGCATAATAGCGGGTTGGGACGATGCGAAGAGGCGAAGTTACGAAGAAGCGAAATTGCAAAGAAGCGAGCAATTTAAGAAGATTCGACGCGAAATTACGATGGGGAGAGGCGAAGCAACTCTTCGCATCGTAGCTTCGCTTGTTGCTTCACTTCTGTACATCGTAACTTCGCTTATTTGCATCGTATCTTTGCATCATAAATTCGCTTATTCTTCTAAACTTCACTTTTTCGTAACTTCGCGTCTATACTTTGATGTGCGAAGAACCGAAGATGCGATGCCTTCACTACACCCGTTGCGCAGTGCTATGAATCTTGGGTTGAATTCCGACGATGGGTTGGGAATGTTTCTTAAGGATCCCGCATCTTAATAGAGTACTTCTGGTTAAATTTATGCGCATTTTCATAATTTCCCGACAAATGCCGATAATTTCATGATCGGGAATATTAATTCGGGGTGACAGAGTAGATCATTGTATGAGAAGTCACTTCAAGTGTAATCTATAATTTTAGCTAGAATAGTATGTATAGCATTCTTTTTGAAGAGAATGAAAATCTCTGGTATTTATTATTGAAAATACATTAGGGGTTGAATACCTTAATAGAAATTGTCTTGTTTATCCTGATTTTGAACGCTATACGGACGGTTCATCCGGACTGAAGTTAGGCGGGAGTACATTAGTTGAGATAACAATTATCACATTAATGAAAATGACTCCCTTTTCTGGAAAATTCAGCATTTTCCAGTAAGTGTCATTGGGCATTGTGGTAATTGTAATAGTTAACTTTAAAACTTTGAGGTCAGCTTATAAATTTAAGGTATATCCCTGGAATTTCCACATTTGCTACAACGATCATCATGACTCCAATTATCTTTTTACGATCAGAGGTCAAGGTAACCGTCATTAATGTGGACAGAATATTGAACGTACATGTATACAGTCGGTGACACTACGGGAAAAATCATTCCAAGGAATTCATGTGTCGCCTGCGAAACATAGCGACACTCAGGAATCACTTTTATAGGGTGTGACTTCCAAGTGTAACTGACAGACGGACAGACAGACAGACAGACGGACTGTGATCCCTAACTTAAGTGTCGTTATGCTTCGCAGGCGACACAATGTCCTAACGATTTCATCCATCTTATTGGACTCTTCAGGGAGTCTTATATATACTAGTTATACTATTTTCTTTTTCTAGTATATATTGTTCTTTGTTTGTTATTGTTTATATTCATTGCAACTCCGAAGAGCCAAGAGGCGAAAACGTTTAGTGCAATAAACAAATTAAATCGTCATTATATGTCACTTTGAAATATATATATAAACGAAAAGGATGTCCAGGCAATCATTTTAATATTTTGAGCGCTAATGACCTAGGCTATTTCATAGAGAAATGAAAAGGATAAAAGTAATAAAACATAAAACCCACATTCCCTATAGGAAAAAAATCAGGACTTACGTGAAAATGACTAAGATTTTTTTTTTACAATGAAATATCAAACAAAGAAGGCATATTCTTATTTGAAATAGATATATAACATGAACATAATAATTATAATAGACAGTTAGATGCGAATATCATGAATTCGAATAGTAAGACTATTCTGATTGGCTGAACAAAGGTCATCATATTACGATATTGACCACTGGGTGAAAGAAATTGACTTTGCATGTTTCTGGGGTTCTCTGTCATGATTTCTTAAAAAGAAAAGAATTGTAAAGAAAATTTGACGTAACTTGATTATCTTATACTTAAAATAATTTGCTCGATTTAATTTTTATTCTGGTGTGTGATATTTTTTGTCAAAATGTACTATTATCACGCATATTGACATATAGATAAGGCGCAAGCATGTTGACCTAAAGTCGACATTGGATATATATATATACGAGTACTTGCGTTGCATTTATATCTATGTAATCTAATATTGCATTACCACTCATTCAGATTATTTATCAGGAATCACACCCATTTCCGTACTTTAGAAAGCAAGTAAATTCACGTATTTAGATTTTGAAAGATCTGAATTGTCTTATTTTGAATAGGTATCAATTAATGAAACGTAGGGAATGAAAGAAAGTCTATATTTAATCTTTATTTATAACACAATCCCGTCTAATTGACACAGAAGATTACTATCAAGTCTTGGGTTTTCCTTTGTTGATAACAATAAAAGAGAAGGGATTCGTCTCGACCTAGAGGAGCTGACGAGCCCTGTAAGATAATGTCAAGAATGTAGACCCAGTTATGACGAATACACGTAATATAAACGCACTTGTTTTCATAAGGCTTAAAAATATTTGTCACATGTAATGAAACCCCGAAGATGTCTCGAACATTGACATTGGGGGGATACAGATATATGAAGATTTGCTTTGATTAAATATCAAAATACAGGGATAGGATATAAAGAATGATTTTTGGGATGTTTGAATAAAGCATTCTGTCCTATGACATGTTAGAATTAAAATTTTAAACATGTTTAAAGTTTTAATTTTAACATGTCATAGGACAATTCCTTTCAATCCTGTCATTTTTAAAATTGAAAGCAACTTAAATTGTCTTTATTTCTTCACATATATATCTGCTATTCACATAAATTATTTACTTGTACGCAGAGAACTTTAATTAAGGGGTAAACAAGGGTGTATATAGGTAATATAGGTCAAGCTTGTGATGTTTACACTGTACATGTTTATGACCTTACATTGGCTACAAGACTATCCACATTAGATTGATCATATACACGGGCAGGAACACGTTACGTCGCCTTACAGTACCGTTGTCAGAAGTATTTAAAGTTCTGCACTTAAAACCGTCCGTTGACATTATGCCACAGGTAAGGATATGAAGGAAACCATCCGTTGTCGTGACAATGAGCATATGTGGAAAGTATGATTTTCTAATAAACGTTGAAATTTAAGAAGTAATACACTCGAAAATTCAATGGGGGGTAGTCATAACACTAAGCTATTGGTTGATATGCTTTTCTGGTACTGATATACAGTTTGAAAAGAGGAGATCGAGTTGGCGTCCTTTGATCACCACGTCCTGCACATGTGTTATTCTTCCTTTTTCTTGAAATCTTTGAATATTCAGGTTATCTTATTCCAGAAATATACTAATAATAAATATCAAGTCTATATAATGCTCCTCTGGTAGTGTCATGATGACGAATTCAATTTTGGACCACTTTTTTGGGACTTTTCTAAAATTAGTCCGTTGTCAATCCATGTTGCGAAAGTTCTGTCCGTTGTCAGATGTCCGTTGTCTGCTCTTACATTTAATGGATGGAATGATACTATGATACCTGTACTAATCAGTAAAATTCATCAATCAATACGCACAATTTAATTTTCAACCAATTCAGAATGGAGACTGATTTGCCCAGAATTGAATTCGCCGAATCATCCGTTTTGTTGAGATATCCTTAACATTAAATTTTATTCGTCCCGTCTTAAATTCATCTTCTGGGCTACAAAATATAAATGGAGGCGAAAATTTGAATGTATACAGTATCTTACTTTATAAGTGTATTATAAACCAGTGTAATGCAGTAGTTTTCTCATAGGAAAATTTGCTATATAAGAGGTTTCTCCCCCTTGGAGATATTCCGCTATATATTAGACTTTCCTCATATTAGCATGGATTTTCCCCATAGAGAAGAAATGTTATATAACCATTTTCCCCCTGTTAAGTCCGTATTTTGTTTACCTTCAATTGGCTTCCAATATTGCAAAATACATGAAAATTGCTCCAATTTGTCTTACATATATATATATATATTGCACCCATGTCTCCTCTTTACCCACCAATAGTCTCTATCACTCTCGAAAAGTTGACTTTATAATTTGATTTTCATCATCGGTTCTGCAGAAGGAACGCGACATTTTGAAAAGTTTACAGACCGGCGGAAGACTGATGGTGTGCTGTAATGAAAAAAAAATCACAAAACTTCAACAGAGCAAGATATAATTACTCTTCCCGGACACTTGACCATATTCCTCTTTTTTCTTTTGTAGAATATGTAAGAGGTTTATGGGAGGTGGAGGGAGGGTTAGACACTCCAACATATATGGGGTTTTAGATAAATTCATATATATTCAGACAAATACATATATACAGACAAACACATTCAGCAACAGACACACTCATACAGAAATATATGCATAGGAAGACGGATAGACAGGTAGACGGACATACACAGATGTACTCACACACACACACACACACCCTCACACACACAAACAAAAACATGTATTTACTTTGATTTCAGTAAATCCACAGTTTATCACAGCATGCAAGACAGACGAAAAATCAGACTAGGCCAATATCTTGACAAAAACCTCTCATCAAGTCAAGCAGATAGACACACATAGTGAAGCACTCACAGAAAGACACACAGGGAGAAACAAAAAGAGATTCACACAGACAGACTCAAAGATAGACACTGATCAAAACACAGACATGAACATCCTGAAAGGAACATCCTGAAAGACATACACAGACATGCGCAAAACGACAGACTGACAGACACAGGGTATACACAGACATACGCAAAAACAAACGGACAGACAGGCATGTATATAGACAGACACACACACAAAAGACACAGACAGATGCACTCACTCACATACAGACACACATGCTAACAAACGCGGACAAAAGAATTCACTCGCAGGCAGACGGAGACACCGATATCGACGCTGACGTAAAATATCCACACGAACTTTCATACAGACACACACAAATGTAAATAACATATCAACGACAATTTTCATCATCACCTGAGATATACATGTAAGGTCTATATCATACCCCCATCGAAGATCTCTATTGAATGCAAAATTATAAATTTAATGTTTCAAAGAGAAAATCCAAACCATTAATGGTAGGCGAGGGAAATCTGCTTTAGGGGACTTCAAAGACTACAATAAAGTTTTTTCGCCCGTGGGGGGGGGGGGGGGGGGGGGGGGGCTCCAGTAAGTGTATAGCAGTTATAGGGAGCTACTATTGGCAAAATTATAGTGGCCATTTATTACAAGTATTTTATTACTCTGTACGTTTATATTCATTTTTATGCATTTGATATCACTTTGTCTCTTCCATAAAACGATGCCCAATAACCCATCTGAAGGTAAGAATCTTATTGTTTCTGGAAAAAAAAAGCATGCGAAAATTCTAGATCAAAGAGCGATTTCATGTTAAGAACGTTCGGAACAATTACTTGATTAAGGCTGAGGCTATCAAAATGTCTTCAATGACCGATATTTGATGTCTTTGTTTTTAACGCTATATATGAATTCAAAATCCCTTTAACAATCATGTTTAATTGATCAATGTATAAATTCATGAACTCATCCTACACCTCTTCAAATTCATGAATCATACACGATCTATGTTCACGTAACCTGAAAATTATATGATATCCTCCTTTACAGCTTTACAAAAAAAAAGAGAGCTGAATTATTTAAGAATTAACTAAGCAAATTTAATTGCTCAGCCTTAGATTCGAAATAAAGATTCATTTCCCCATTCATGCCCAAATACCGCTAAGAGTCATGACAACGGACCATATCTTCTTGTCTTGTCATAACAACGGACATTCTTTATCAAATAAGCAAAGTTTACAATAAATATACAATGTAAAAGACGGTCATTCACATATATTGTTTGTATAATGTTGTCGATAATTTTCTACATAGAATTGGTATATAAAATCAAATAATTAAGAGACAGGATACTTTTCCTGTTCAAATTTCCGTTTTCGTTGCTGACAGTAGGTCATCGCCAATTAGATCTCCTCATAACATAAAAGGAGTTTTATTCATTTCATGGTAATAATGTATTACTGAAGCGTATGGCTACCCCCCGTTGGCTGTTTAAAAGAAATCACCGGTTACTTAATGATTTATTTGTGATTTTACTGAAATTTTGTCGATAATTTTCATGACAACGGATGGTTTCTAACATATCCTCACCTGTTGCATAATGTCAACGGACGGTTTTAAGTGCAGAACTTTAAATACTTCTGACAACGGTACTGTAAGGCGACGTAACGTGTTCCTGCCCGTGATATAACCATGATAACTAATGATAAATATCAAAAGTCATACGTTAATGTATGACCTACCGTTACCCTTATGAGAATCTGAAAAACATTTACTCTCTTCTAGAGTAAAGTCATCTTACTAAGTATGTGAATAAGAAAAGTCAAGATCTTAACATTAAATAAATAGTTGTTTTTGGACACTTGACAACGTTTTATGTATACAGTTCTTTAAACTATCCCATACAGTGAACAGAGAATTGAATAAAATGACATGATCGTAAGAACTTTTGAAAATATGTCTTCTGATTTTCGCGAAGATTCAGAAGGATGGAGGGGGGTTTAATTTCATTTCGGACATTATGATCAAATATTTTTCAGAGAGAGAGAGAGCATATCGGGGGACAGGGGGGGGGGGGGTAACCTCTCTCCTCCTCCCACCCTCCCCCTTTTCACCATGTCCAACCTCTCATATCGCCCCACTACATTATAATGCTTTAAAGATTGAGTGGTCCATATCAAAGGGCTACAATCCTCTGCCACCAACAGCACCCAATTGCAATTGTATTCAAGGGAAAAAGGTCCGTATATAAGTTATGATCGATTTTAATGTAATTACCTTCCTTGGATATCAACTTTTAGGGGGGATGCAAGTATGCACATAATCAATTCATTACAGAGAAGAGTAAAGAAGAAGAAAATAATTAATGACTTTATTTATTCTATTTTAAGGAAAGAAAAGTTTTGCGAAATACATTTAAAAGGGAATACTACGGTAAACCGGTTACCTATGAAAATATCTTATTTACTAGTAATTGATGACAGAGCAAAATTGAAAAAAAGTGTCTAAAGTGTTTAACACTACAATGTATGGATAGTTTTTGCAGAAACGTACGTAATGGCAACTTTTGTATATAAGAATGGGAATTGTACTCTTAGACAGGTAGATCAAACCGCCCTGATAAACTGGATCACCGAGTGCAAACAAACGTCTTTTCATTATCTCCGCAAACATCGACTTTATTAATATTGTTGAATGTAAACCTTTAAAAGTTGGCTTACGAATCTGTCTTCGCAAAGTGAGATAACTCAAATATTAATTTGTACAACCGTACTAATACCACAGTCTGAATTTAATTAGCATCGAGGTACTGCTACTAATTAGGATTCAGTTAGATCTCCTAATTACGATATAGCTATATAAGTCCTCATTTATGTAGACTTGTACAAGTACCTGTCTATATGACAAAGAATGTGCTATTGGACAGATTCTATAAGAAGACAAGTTGCTCTAACTTCGTGTTGATTTATCTTTGACGAAATCCCTTCCATTGACATAATTATGTCAGTAAATAAAATAACTTGTGGGAGATATATTTTGTGCGCATAACAACATTCATCATCTTTCAGGAATTCAATATCACGTGAATGGCGTGTAACATTTATATGCTGAGCATGCCCTATGTATTGTATTATTTCTATTGATGCAGAGCCTGAACCATTGTTTTCCCTTCCGATGGGAACGTTAATTAAGTGAAAACTGCGTCATACTGGAATACTGGATAGGTAATTCTCATATATTGGCCAGCTCTGAGATCAACATAGGCTCAATTAATGTGCACAAGTAACAATATTGCACCCAGCACCAGTCTTATGAGATACATAACCAATTTTCCAAAAAAACAAAAAAAAAAAAAAAACAAAACAAACAAAAAACAAAACAAAAAAAAAAACAAACAAACAAACAAACAAAAACAAAAAACAAAAACAAAAAAAAAAAAAGAAAAAGAAAGAGGCAAATATCACCATTATCGCATATCAGCATTTCATATTATTTCAATGGAATAATAATATTCCCAATGAGGCATGGGAAAGATTTGGAGTTACAAAGGTGGGCCCAGGAATGGGTAAATTTGACAGACAAAAATAAGTAAATGAGATAAGCAAGAGGCCCAAGCGAGCCACATCGCTTACCTGAGTCAGAGACAAAAGAATTGTTGTGGATAATTTGGTGGAGGACCTTGATATTTGCTAGACTAAATAATCCAGTCTCTCCGCTGCCGCTAACAGAGACTGAACCCCACTATGGTTGTTAAAGAACGAAGTCGGACGAAACTGTTGCCCAACGATTTTTCCATGTATAGACCGTTAATATTTATTTTCTTGCAGGTGACATTGAAGTAAACATTAAACTAACTATCTCTACCCACCTCGCGTTTTTTTTTCTCGCTTCGTTGAACATTGCATTTTTGCCAATTTTGCCTTGCCTATTTAGTTTGGTAGGGAGTTAAAATTGGCAAAAATGCAACAACGAAGCGAGAAAAAAACGCGAGGTGGGTATAGATAGTTAGTTTAATGTTTTCTTAAGTGTCACCTGCAAGAAAATCAATATTAAAGGTCTGTAATTTGGAAAAATCGTTGGGCAACAGTTTCGTCCGACTTCGTTCTGTAACAACCATAGTGGGGTTCAGTCTCTGTTAGCGGCAGCGGAGAGACTGGATTATTTAGTCTAGATATTTGCTTCCTTTAAGGTTTCGTCAAAATTTGTGCAGCGGTTAATGAGAAGAAGCCGAAAATTTGTCAGACAAGAAGAACCCTCGACGATTATATGAGTTGACCGTTCAGCACGAATAACACAAACTTAGTAGAGGGACTTGAGTACTTGCTTCCTGTAAGGTTTCGTGAAATTCTGTTCAGCAGTTGTAGAGGAGAAGTCGAAAATACGTAAGCCGATCAGAGCCAACGGCGGTCATATTTGTTGACCAATCGGCACGAAAAACACAAACTTGGTAGAGGACCTTAAAAGTATACTTGCTTCCTGTAAGGTTTTGTGAAATTCTATGCAGCGGTTGCAGAGAAGCAATCAAAAATGCGTCAGCCAATCAGAGCCCACGACGGCCATATTTGTTGAACGAACGGCACAAACAATACAAATTTGGTACAAGACCTTTAAAGAGTACTTGCTTCCTGTAAGGTTTCGTGACATTCTGTGCAGCGTTTGAAGAGAAGTCGAAAATGCGTTAGCCAATCAGAGCCCTCGGTGGCCATATTTGTTGATCGATCGGCACGAAAACACAAGCATGCTAGAGGACCTTGAGTATTTGCTTCCTGTAAGGTTCGTGAAATTCTGCATGTTCAGCGGTTGAAATTCGAGGAGAACTCGAAAATGCGTCGGGCAATCAGAGCCCTCGGCGGCTATATTTGTGTGACCGATCTGCACGAAAATACTAACTTGGCAGAGGACATTGAGTTCTTGCTTCCTGTAAGGTTTCGTGAAATACATGTAATTCTATGCAGCGGTTGCAGAGGAGATGCCAAAAATGTAAAAAGTTTACGCCTGACGGACGGTGCCCTATGACAATTAGCTCACTTGAGATAAAAAGCAAGTGGACAAAGGGGAGTTGAACCGTACCTCGATACAAACCCCTCCCCACCCAACTTTTAGGGTCAAAGTAATTGTTATACATGTAATTCGAACTTTTGCAAGATAATTTAAGGAGGACTCGTGTTAATCTGATTAGATGGTCGTCAGAAAACATTAGAAACGTCGATTTTTGTACTTAGATTGTCACAGAAGACGCAAGCGAGACTCCGCTACCTCTTCAAGGGCAGAACTAAAGGGGTCAACCAGGACCAATCGCTCCCTCGATCCTCATTGGAAAAAAATCTAGATTCCATGCATGCCCCTTCCAATTTAGGGAGCAACCATGCGATTTTTATGGGGAGGCAGGAAGACTTTGCAAAAAAAATTTCCGGATCGAAATTTTAGGGAAAAATTTTCCGGCCCGAAGGGCCTGCCAAAAAATTTTCCGGATCATGAAATTGCACCTCCCCCTCTCTTCCGATCTTTCCACATGCCCAGTAAACACTTTTTTGTGTGACATAAACTAAGTACAAATAAAAATGGAACAAACTTTATGCAATTTGGAGTGAATTGATCAAATTCAAGTCATTAGCACCATATAGCCTGTCACAGTTGAGTATCATTTAAGACGGTGAATAGATTATAGGTATCATATGCCATTCAAGAAATTAAAATGAAGTGATCTGCTGGCAAGAGGTGAACTCATTCTGTGTTTGAAGTTTAATATGGCCGAAAAATCACGCTGATTTATTTAAACTTTAGAGTAATTTTCAACATTGGAAAATTAAAAAAAAAAAACCGGCCCGAAGGGCCGACGAAAATTTTTTTCCGGCTCTTAAAATTGCCGAAAAAATTTTCCGGCTGGCAAAAGTCTTCCCCCCCCCCCCCATAAAAATCAAATGGTTGCTCCCTTATGAAAACCAGTAATGAGACTATCCCGGTTGCGTTCTAGAAGACCTCTTAGGAGAAACCTCGATTCGAACACCTCAGATGGAGCAAACTCCCTCTTACCATGCATCACACTGGATTCGCGTACGTTTCCGAGAAGGGGTGAATTATTTGTATGTTTGATGCCGAGTAATCGGAAGTGAAATAAGCATTGCTGCCTGGTCATGTTATGCTGCTGATAGTATGTACGATGATATGACTTGATGACTTTGGGAATATTCAGACAATGAGTAATCCAAAAACAAGCATCTGCCACCAGGGTATTTTTTATGCAGCCAAAAATCCCCGGCAAACATCTGTGCCGCTTTCTATTGAAGCGTGTTCGATTAGTAAATTGACAAGGTTTCATTCTCAGGAGCAGTTCATATCAATCACGTCCGTGCTATGGATAATTAGTGTATGAGATATGCATGTATACATTGTAGATATATTTTTTATTTATCGTTTCAGCCAGGGAAGAGTTGTGACTCATTTATACCAAGGTCTTATCGATATCATGACTATTTCCGCATAAACTACGATCGTTATTAAATCTTGGAATATGGGGAGTCGTTTGTCAAAAAATGCTTAAATTCACGCGGATTAAGCATTTTACATCAGAAGGGGACCAAAGTATAGTGTAGTATAACCTTTTGAAGTTGTAGGGTTTGGAGCGTCTATAACTTTATTTTTCGGCGAGCGTAGGGCTCCAGCCGAATGTTAGGGAAAATTTTTAGGGTTATTTTTATACCCCCGCCATATAATGGTGGGAATATATAGTGATGCACTTGTCCATCCGTCCTTTCCTGCGTGTGTGCGTGCGTGCGTCCGTCCCACCTATGGTTTCCAGACATTTAAAGGAAAACTATTACAGCTAATCAATTCATTTCTTGCATATAGCTTTTACACCAAGAAATACGGGCCAAGTTCGAATATGGGTCATGTCTCTCAATTTTGTGCAGAGTTATGCCCCTTGAAACTTAGAAAATTTCAAAATTTTGTGGTTTCCGGACATTTAATGGTAAACCGTTACAGAAAATCAATTCATTTCTTGCATTGGGATAGCTCTTACACTAAGAAATACAGGTCAAGTTCGAAAATGGGTCAAGTCCAGTGGCGGATTTAGAGGGGGGGCCCAGGGGGCCCGGCCCCCCCCTTTTTCACCCAAAGTTATTGATTCAGAGTACTCTTTTTATGCCTATTCTCTTTACTTTTGGGGAAATTTTCGGCTCGCTTTGCTCGCCACACTAAATTTGTCATTAGTTGTTAATTTTTTCGTCTTCACTTTGTCTTCAACTTTCTTTGTCATCGTGTTTGAACGGATTCATTTGTCATAAACATATACAAAATTCAAAATCAAATTGACACTTGAATAATTACCAAATGCTTTATTTTCATTGGTCGATCTAACCAAGTTGTGGAGTTGTAATGCCCTAATCTTCCCAACCTTCCCCAATTGGTCAAACAAAAATGGAGCATGGAAAATGAGAGAGAGATTGTATTCTTATGACAACATATAACCATCTGTTCCAAAAATTTTACGGCTCGCTCCGCTCGCCAATATAGAATAAAGTTGTTTAGATACATGTACGGATGACTTAATTTGAAAACAAATGAAAACTTCATATCTTAAAATTTTTTTTACCAGTTTTTAAACAGTTTACTTATTAACTAAAGTAAATGAATCAACTCCCCTCCCCCTCCCCAACCCACTTCTTAATTAGATCAATAGTCTTGAGGAGGTGGTTCCCCTTTTTACGCTCGACCTTTTTTTTTTTTTTTTTTTTTTTTTTTTTTGCTTGTCAGTTTTTCCGTGAACAATATTCTTCGAGCTGAAACCTTGGCCCCCCCCTTTTATTAAATCCTAGATCCGCCACTGAAGTCCCTCAATTTTGTGCAGAGTTATGCCCCTTCAAACTTAGAACAATTCAAAATTTTGTGATTTCCGGACATTTAAAGGTAAACCGTTACAGATAATCAATTCATTTCTTGGATATAGCTCCTACACCAAGAAATACAGGTCAAGTTCGAATATGGGTCATATCCCTCAATTTTGTGCAGAGTTATATCCCTTGAAATTTACACAAATTCAAAATTTTGTGGTTTCTGGACATTACAAGGACAACTGTTACAGATGATAAATTCATTTCTTGAATGTAGCTATTATACCAAATATTACAGGTTAGGTTTGAATATGGCTCAATTTCATGCAGAGTTGTGCCCCTTCAAACTTGGAAAAAAATCAATATCTTATGCTTGCCTTACATTTAAATGAAAACTGTAACAGGGAATATATTTATTTCTTAGATATAGCTTTACATTGAGAAATACAGGTCAAATTCAAATAAAGGGTCATGTTCCTCAATTTGTGTTGAATTGTGCACCTTCAAACTCCTTATACAATTTGCTTATATGTAAAATATGCCGGGGGGATCATTGATCCTTAGATCAACAATAGATTTCATTTTTAAATAAGCCTAAATAAATTGAAAAATCTCGGAGGCAGTCCGGAACCCCGGTACGGGCCCCTGCCAGAGTTCTTGAAAAGTATCGGTGGTATCGGATTTGCCGATAAAAAATTATTTGGTTCGATAAAAACTCATGTAATATTCCCAAATGTCCGACATAACATTGGAAGATTTCAAGAACTCTGCCCTGCTTTATCCGCGCATGATATTAAACTCCTGGTTTGCATACCCTCCTCGCCTTTTTGTAGAAAAATTCATATGTAGATTTAATGCTATATTATATTTTATATTGCCACGGACTAGTTCGAATCAATCAGGGAGCGTAAATCGCGTCACGTGCACGCCATCTAAATTTCTATAGACCGTCAGCAATTCCGCCATTGCCGTATAAATGAATTCGCAAGTAAAGGAGTCGTGAAACGCCAATTTTCTGCAAAATAAGAGAAAGGTTTTGGTCCTCGACAAAATAAAACAGTGATTAGGTTAGTTACTGACCGTCCACATCGATTTGTCGGATCCAGACGGGGAGGGGGGTCCGGACCCCCCTGGAATTTTCGAAGCATAGTTTGATAAAGCTTATAAATATATACTGCTCAAAAATAGTTCAGAATCACCATGGGTTTTCTCTATACCTTAATTCTAGTAAAATCTCACCATTTTGAGTAGAATGAAACTATTACAAATTTTTCGAAGAAAAGATTGTTTTTTGGAGGACATTATATTTTTAAAAGTAATAACATTTCTATGTCTGATATGCATAGGCGATAAAGCTAATCTTCTTTCCTGTCCTAATGATGTACAATTCAAAATATAGTGAAATTCATCCCCTATTTCATTTAGATTGCATTTTTCACAAATTCTGTTTTCTCGGGTTATGTTATGCCAACGACCTTTTTCTATGGGGAGATGATGATTACAGATTCTAAATTTTAGGAAAGTTATTGCATCTTTTTTTGGAAGGATGTTTAGATAATTTTCAAACTTCAACTCTTCTTTAAAAATTCTATAATTAAGAGATTTTGAAGAATGTTCGACTGTTGATATCCAACTTTGTTTGAATTGATCTATTAATGTTAACTTTACTTTAGATTTTAACCAATTATTATTAGGGAAACTTTGATTTAGCCAGATGTTTGAAAGACCACAATTATTCAGAATTTGTTTCAGATTTTCAATCCAACTAATTTTTGTAACACTATTTTCATTTATTTGATAACTTGCTTTATAAAGAAGATTTGCTAATTAATACTTTTACCGCTCATCAATTTACTCCAATACGAGATAATTCTGGCCTGTACTTGTATTTTCATAGGATATCTTCCTAACTCGCCATAAACCATGAAATCTGGGGTTGTGGTTTTTAGATGGAGAAGAAGTTTGCAAAATTTTAAGTGTACTCTTTCTACAGTTATTAAATTGTTGAATCCCCAGAGTTCACAGCCATATAAAAGAATAGGAGCAACGATTTTGTCGAAAAGATCCAATTGACATTGAATGGATAAATTGTGCATTCTGCCTTTTTGAAGTACTGTATAACATGCCTGGGTTGCAAGTTTTGATTGTTTTTGTAGGGCTGCTTTAAATGAACCGGATCGGTTAAGTATAATTCCCAAGTAATTAAAATCGTTTACAATTTCTAACTGTTCGTTATTGTAAGTGAATTGTACATTTACGGGTTGTCTCCCTTTGCCAAAAATGATAACTTTAGTTTTGCTTATATTTAGTTTAAGATTCCAATTATCACAGTAAGTTTTAAAATTATTTATCTGAACTTGTAATTCCTGTGCCGATTACGCTAAAAGGACTGTATCATCTGCATATAGTATTGCAAACAGTTTGATATAAACTCCAATATTTTCTTCAATTAATTTTGTAATAGTTGGTAAGCCTTCAGCATGTGAATCATTAAGAAAATCATGTAGATCATTTACATAGATGGAAAACAAAAAAGATGATAAATTTTCGCCCTGTCTTACCCCATTTTCGCAATTAAAGAAGTCTGAACATTGGTTTCATAAGACAATTTTTGATTTGATTTGCTTATACATATTTAAAATGATATTGTACATGTTTCCTTGTATATTATTTGTTAGAAGTTTATACCAAAGAGCTTTCCGCCAAACCGTGTCAAACGCCTTTTCAAAGTCGACGAAGACGCAAAACAGTTTTCTCTTCTTTAATTTTAGAAGTTCTTTAGATTTCGTACACATTTCATTATTTCATCTTTCGTTATTTCATCATTCAATTCGTTATTTAATTCAAGAACTTGTAGAGAATCAATCTCCCTATCTAATCTTGCGTTGATTTCGTCTTTTATTTCTGGACTTTTATTAAGGTCTCTAAAATATTTATAAAGTGAATCTAATTTTATTGAGTTCTCCTCTCTTTTGTTACTTCTATTTCCACTGTTTAAAATCTTCCAATACTCTCTTGGATTTTTGCTTTTCATATCTTTTAATGTTTTGGTCATATTTTTTCGGTATCTTTTTATTTCTGTGTCTAGTTTCTTTTTGTATTGTTTTTCTTTTTGTTTTATAATCAATATACGTATTCTGTGTTTTTATCCTGTAATGATAATTTTTAGATTTTCTATAAATTTGACGTGCTTTTTTACATTCACTGGAAAACCATGGTGCATTTTTCCTTTTCTTCTTTTGTTTTGAACTTTTTTCAGAAATGTTGATAATTTTAGTACCTAATATTAGTTTAGCTGCATCTACGTATATGTCATTTAAGTTTTCTACAATTTCATTTATTTTTACATCTGTGACATTTTGTGAAGTTTCCGCATTATCTATATCTAATATCAGTTGATCAATTTTATTTTTGTTTATAGAATTTACGTATATATCTTGTTTCTCAGGTTCCCATGCATGGATTATTTCTTTAGTTTCCTCTACTGAGTTTTGCAGATAGATCATTTTTATCTTGGAACACATTCATTTTAAGCTGAATTTCTATTGGACAGTGCACATCAGAGAATAATATATTATGTTCAAGCACTTTCATATTTGTTATATTATCAAAGAGATCATAATTACAAATAAAATAGTCTACAGTACTGACTGACTTGCATGTTGTTTCACCTGTTTTATTATCACCTATACGACCATTGACGAAGAGTAAATTATTTGATTTACATGCATCAATTAAAATTTTACCATATGGATTTACTATTTTGTCTTTATTATTTCTTTCTTTGTTCAAGACTGGAATATTTGGTTGAATGGATTCTAAAATGTCTATAATATTATTTTCGTTATCTGGTTCATAATCAAATATTTCCGATTCTGCACCAGTTCTGGCATTGAAATCACCAGTGAGAATTACGTGTTTTTCAATACATGTATTTGCTTGCATTAGCTCGTGCATCTCAATTTCGATTTCATTAAAAGCTTCCCTACTGCTATATTTGGAGTTTTCTGGAGGTATATATACAGCCCCAACTAGAACATTTCTATCAAAATTTGTAAATTTATTTGTAATTTCAAACCATAATACATATTTAGATTCAGTTTCATGAAAATGAATAAAATCATGGAGATCTTGTTTGTATGCTACAACAATACCTCCAGAACTCCTCTTCCCATATTTAACATGATTTTTCATTTTGAAAATAAAACCCTCATGGCTCAATACATCTACATCATCAGTTTTGGTTTCTTGAAAGCACAAAATATCATGATTATTAAAGAGTTCTTTGAACTCTGGATAATTAAGCCTTCTCTTAAGGCCACAACAATTAAGAGAAAGTAGGTCAAGTTGTATGTCCTCCGTAGGAGGATTACGCTCCCCTGCTGTATCCTATCTCTGTTCGGGGGTGTATGCTATCCTGCGACGCTTGTTTCTCTGCGAGCTCGGAGTATAACGCCTCTCTGACGTGCTTGGCGATGACTGTGTAACTTCAGGCTCATACGGCTCACCATTCACGTATAACGTATCGCGCACCAATTTCACATGGTCTCCTTTGCTGCGGAATTCCTTCATGATCGGATACAGGCTCCGCCGAGCCTGTTCAATTTCATCTGGAAATTGCCTGTTGATGTAGTACGATTTTCCTCGGAGTTTCCGCGCATTTCTCAGGATAACAGAGTACCTGTTGACTGAATGTATACGAGAAATGGTAGCGTGATTCCTTACTTTTTTAGCAGTACTGCATATTTCATTTAAAATTAAGTCCCATTTCCCCTTTTGTTGTCATAATATTTGAAAAATAGCATGAATTTGTATTTCATTTTCATTATTTTTTCACATAGCAAAATTTTCCCGGGCTCGTTTGCGATTTTATTACATTTACAAACATATCAATTTCAAATTATGCTTACCTTTAACCCCTATACATTATTACACCTTTGTCAATAAACAAGGCAATTAACTGAAAAATACAGGATTAGAGGATGCAAATGGTATTATTGTCTTACCTTTTTATTCCAACCCTAACAAATTGATGGCTCGCTACCAGACTATCTTACATTCTTACATATAATTTGAACAACGTGGTGGAAATTCAAGATTTCATTTTTTAATATTAAGGACCAGTGAACTTTAGGACCCCTCCTGGAAAAAAAATCCTGGATCCGTTCATGATTATTATACAATTAATTACCTTGTGTGAGGTAGATATAGCAGTATAGCAGGCCGAGGTGAATAACATATGCTGAGGGTATGCTGAGGGTTGCTATACTGCTTTATTGTATGACTGGAATATATGCCCATCACTGATTGGCTGATAACATGTCTAGAGCTTCTGAATATATCGCTATAACCACCTCCAGAGAGCTAAATTTAGAAACAACTCTTATATTTTCCCCAGTATCTTTCTAAAATTGGCGTTGTAGGTATGACGTCATAATAGTAGCGGCATATGCATATATTTCGCGTCATCAGAGAATACCTATAAATTCCTTACAGCAATGGGTGCTATCAAGCTAATCGTTGTGTTTCATTATCATACATTAGTGCATCACATGATAAATCCTCGGAATTTCATTGGTTAAGCACGCGGGGACTATGAGAGAATAGTGCCCGGCACCCGGGCACTATTGCTTTTTGCTTAACAGAGTTACTTTCCTCAAAAAGTATGAAAAATTATGACGTAATGAACAATGCATGAATGTAAATAGCAATAAGCGAAGTAGTAGGAAATAAAGAACACTTTTCTTTGATATATCGAGTAAATTGCAATTGATTAATTGATTAATTGATTCTACAGTCATGTGATGCACTAAACCCATTAATGCCCGTTTGTGTGGGTACTATTATACAATTATTGACTGGGAATGAGGGCAATATATGATTTGTTGGACCTGAAGATAAAATATTGCCCGAGGCCGAAGGCCGAGGGCTATATTTTGTCTGAAGGTCCAACAAATCATATATTGCACGAATTCCTAGTCAATAATTGTTTTGTTATACCTTACATCAATTCTGCAGCAACAAACCGATTAGCCCGGATGTTTACGTTCATTTTCTTCTATAAGAGAAAGAGCGCGTAAAAATAGGAAGAGCTTATAGCGTCATCAATGACGTGACGTCACAAACGATGTACCGTTTATCGGTCAATATTTTTTTGAAATATTGCCCTAGGGCCAATATTGATGTAAATATTGACCGCTTGGTCAAATATTCGAATTTATAGGCATTTTCCTATGGGGTTTTTATATAGAGATACTGACAAGGGTATAACAATCTCTCATAGTGTTGCTTTTAGAAGGTAAATAGTGCCCTCGCTGACGCTCGGGCACTATTCCTTCCAAAAGCAACACTATGAGAGAATAGTACCCACACAAACGGGCATTAATAGGTAAATAAAACAATTGTTTTTCATCTTTTGCTCTTTATCGGTGCAGTAGGGAATGGAAACAAAATTTATATGTAAAGCACGAAGTTATATTATATTATATTATATTATATTATATTATATTATATTATATTATATTATATTATATTATATTATATTATATTATATTATATTATATTATATTATATTATATTATATTATATTATATAGTCTGTTTATATTCCCACTCTAATTGGCTGAGAACTGTCACGTGACGAGTCATTGTCTCATCATATTGACCTGTAAGGGGCGATTTCATTAAATATCACTACCGCGAAAACTCTTGCTTCCGGTTTATCATGAAATATCGAAAACACGCGAAATTTATATCTGTGACGTCATTTCGTTAACAGCAGCAAGGACACTGAAGCTGAGCTCAAATTCTTGAATTTTGAGCGTATCTACGGATTTGACTCTGAAATATTCTTCATTTGACTCATTGAATGAATTCCATTACGTTCAGGATGATTCAGCGACAGAAATTGTTGATATTATTACGTCTTAAAACATTTTCAAAGAAAAGTCGATGTCAGCCATTTCGAAAAGATACCTTTATAAATTACTGATTAAGTCCACTATATGATAAAACAATTATGGACTTTTCACTCGGTGAATATGGTGTGATATTTTCTGAATTTGAAAATATTGACCTCGGCTGTCGCCTCGGTCAATATTTTCAAATTCAGAAAATATCACACCATATTCACCTCGTAAAAAGTCCATAATTGTATTATATTATATTATATTATATTATATTATATTATATTATATTATATTATATTATTTAAAATAAATATCGATAGAGTTGCTTCTCTTTACCTTCAATATATTCCCGTTGTTCTCCGGAATATTCCGAATGTTCATTAGGTTGACCTTTGACCCATCTTTTCCCGCGTTTTCACACGCTTCTCTTTGTACACACAGAAAATGGCAGTAAGTATCGTACCCGATGAAAACAGTTTAAAACTGCATATACCATGTATTTAGTTTTAACAATGAATCGTTTATTCAATTGATGTTTTAGGGAAGTCGTAAAACACTTAGATCTAGTACAGAAATCGATGGCAATGATTATATTCGCTCAGGGATCTACTTCAATACTTGCATTGTACATAGTCATAGAGAAAAAAAAAAACAGTGAAATTGACTGCAAAATCTTGGATCTAGCCGGGCATGTCATACCTAGATTAAAAGTAAAATTATAGAAAGTGCGGAATCCAGCTTCTGTTTTCCAAATACAGTCAGATGAGAAAAATAAAAACTTCAATCATGAATGCCTACTCGGGTTACTGGTCTAGCACTTTCATTCAAAATTTTGGCACTAGTAGCAAGTTCTTTTATTTGAATTAGTGTGACAAGTCTGACATACATGCCAGATGTCCCAGCGGGACAGATGTCCTGGAAAATCACACCTAAAAAATCTGTCCTGCCGGTACACGAAAATTCCCATAAAATAAGCCTTTTTCACATAACTGCGGTCCAGTTGTTTTGGACAGCAAAATAAGAACAGTTCCCGCAATATGACGTCAAGGACAATCACTTGTTAACTGTGACGTCATGAAAGTCGGTACTTGCCGTCCACAAAATGCTAGTCACACAGTTATGTGAAAAGGGCTTATAAAAATTTGTCCCGAAATGTCCTGTATTTCAGTGCAAAGTCATTTTTTCTTTCATCGTTCAAAGAGAGTCACGTAATTGTTGGCTAAACAGCTGATCAACGGATCTTATCCTCTAACTTGCGGTGTACCTGAGATTAAAGGTGTGAAAACATGTTTTGATAGTGATTATTGTTAGGTTGCACGTTTTCATTTCGTATGATTATCTTAGGCCGATTGGTTGCTTCTCAGTCATCGCCCCGCTGTGATTTTACACCGACGAGACTTTTTTTCAGATAAAATATCCGTCCTGCCTCATCGCTGGTTAAAGGAGCTGTTAAGATAAGGGCCGTATTTAGCCCTGAATCTCGTGACTTACATGTATTTCTTCCGCATGGCGAATCGCATACAGAAAAACATGAATCATTATTGAAATATAATGTATTTGCAGACCTTTTACATGTTTTACATTATGTTAAGGAACTCTTAAGGTTGTAAAATTAAGGTTGAAAGAGGTAGGGGTGCTCGGATAGAAAATCCGATAATATCGACAAAAAAGTATACATTTTTGAATATTTTATCTAAAATGGATAAATATAAGCTAAAAGACATCAAATATGTCTACATTGTGTATCAGAAATAGATTTCGAACGCTCTACCTCCTTTAATCGGTAAATAATGAAATCCGGAACTTAAAATAAGGTCTTATTCTTCATTCAATGGCTACAATGTAAGCCTTTTAGCGCGAAATACACATTGCCGGAGAAATGAACTTCATTCTTGCTTATGTCGTTTCTTATTCTTGTATCTTTCATTCAATCATATTGAGTACACAATGTTTTATGGATTAAAGAGGGAAAATAGTCAAATGTGCTATATTTAATGGTCAAAAAGATTGATTCTCATAAAATGCACCCCCCTTTCCATTTTTAGTTTTTCATCTCTGGGGTAGTGTTCCCCCCGGAGATACAGAACCCCACTTTGCCAAAAAATTTGTATCATGGATACACATCTCCAGTAAAAGTGGCTTTCTGTATATCCGGGGGGAACAATGTTCAATAAAACTTTTCCGTTTTCTATTGATTTCTATGAGAAAAAGATAAGTTTTGACCTAAAAATTAGCAATATTATGCAAAACAGATAAAAAATAACTTCATATTCTGATGGGATGCCGTATAGGTATACATTTTACCAAAAAAGGTTCTTGAAATTTCAATTTTCAAAATTCCACTTTTCAGGGCTGATTTTACGCCTTATCTTAACAGCTCCTTTTTAAGTATCAATTTACCTAAACTAAAGGAAATTACGTTGTCCTATTTATTTCAGTAATCACAGGACGTCCAGTATTTAAAACGAAGTGATATAGGCGTGCGATAGAATATGCTCATGTCCAGACTTTATTCATGACTCAGCCACGTGCCCATCTTCAAGTTAATAGAATAGATTTATATAAATACGTACTGAAGTAGGAATGGCTCGCGAAGATGCCACTTACCGCTGACAAATTAAACGAGCGGTCTCCACCTACAACCGCTACAGAAATGTACGCATGACAGCGAGTACATTTCATACGAATGAGAAGTGCTTAAATTAATGCTTACCTAAATCTTTCGATCTTTAATGCTGTAAAATATCGATTCCACTCCTCGGGAGACTAACGTTATGTGTCATTTGAGACCAACTTATTGGACCCACAAAATAAAACGATGAGTCCTTGTCATGTGAAACACAAGGAGTAAGGGACTAGATTGTGTACATGACAATATGATAACATTTTGTTTATAAGTCAGAAAAATGTCCCGGAATGTGTCCCAGAATTCAAAAAATTTTTGTCCCAGAATTTTGTCATTTTTCCGGGAAAATTTTCATCAATGTCCTAGAATGGCTGAAAAAAATCTGGCTTGTATTATCAGACAGACCAAGACCTTCAGCATGGACATAAGTGGCAGATCCAAGGAGTTCATGGAGAAGGTGACAGTGCCAGCAACGCGTAAATGACAGCTTACATTGCCATGCAGAATGCGCAAAATTCTTATGTTCACTTCACCCGAAGGGTTCAATAAAGTGTTCTATTTCATTCAGATAAAATATTGATTTTCTCTATGACATAATATTTTGTACTCATGAAGTCCACTTATATCTTATCTTATTTTATCAAAATGTACTACATGTACATGTACTTGTGTTTGCGTTCGTCCGTAAAATTTTTATGTCATTTCAAGTGGTCATTCAATGGGTACAAATTGAAGTAATAAAACTGGACAGAAATGTCAATCACACGCTGAGGAAACAATTTACTTGCATATAGGATGTCATGACATTCCAATTTGTAGTTGTTCTGAAAATGTTTTATGAAAAAAAACCTGCCTGCCGCATATGATTTGCAAAAAAATTTAGCCTGAGAACCAACTTTTTATTTTTTGCTTGGCCTAATCTACTTGCCCACGGGCAAGTGAACACCTGCTTTGCACTTTCCCGACCCAACTTTTCACTTGCCCCGGGCAACGGGAAATGGGAATTCTAGACCCCTGAATGTATCATTAGGTCTTCCGACTTCCGTCGGAAGACCTATTGTTTTCGTAACCGTGGAAAATTGGATCAGCGATTTCTCAAGAACCCTGTAAGCTAGGACAATGAAAGTTCTCCAACGTTACGTTTGGAGTAAAAGCTAGATTGGTCTTTTTTATTTTTGGTCTCTGTTATTTTTTTTATCATGTTTTTTAGTAGATTCAAATATTTGACGGGAGCATCGAATTACTCAAAAGGACCGAAAATTTCATGTTTTGCTATTTGTAAGCTTAAATATCTCGTATTTTGCTATCTACAATTTCCATTCTTTTTGAAAGTCGACAGCCATGCAAGATATGAAATGCTAGATACACACTGTAACGATTTATTACGATGACGTCCTTCACCGTCCTTCATATTTCCAAATTCAGAAGTTCATAGGAGGAAAACACTTTTTTGCTTATAATAGTAAACAAAAATTAAGCTTATGAAGTTTCCTAAAAATTTCAATATTATTATTTTTTATCCATATATCTGTCTTATTTAGTCTTTCTGATTTTTCCTATCTCTTACTGTTGAAAAGATATGAGCATCGAAATTTTGAGTTGGGTATTTCGATACACCTTCACGCCAACAGATCGGGCGCACACTAAGATTGGTAGTCCGAGTCCGACTCGAGAAAAGCAGTGTTGAGATTTTCAAATTCCGATTTCACGGCAATGATGAATATACATTTCATAAATACATTTCGATATACACAATTTGATTTTAAAACAGTTGATTAATTTAGAAGAGATCAGCTACAAACCAGAATTTACACACAAAAAGTGGTAGTTTGATTCCGATTTCTAACCTACAAACCTGTTTCTAAACTTCAATAACTATATTTTGAACATCAAGTTTAATTTCTAATTCTAGCAAACGTTCGAACATAATTTTCGGTTGGTTTATTTACAAATTGATGAACAATTTCTCCAACATTCTTCCCTCCCCTCGTTTTTCGAAAACAGTTCTGTTTATATTGAACGATGTCGCCATGATGGAAATTCAAAATAAACTTGGAAAAAAGGGAAGGGGGGGGGGGGGTTCCAAATTTGAACCTGCACAGCGAGAACCTCATGGTATTTATATATATATATTGAACGTAACTTGTTATTACCATTTCTCTTCTCAAGAAAATTGGTTCTACAGCTACGAGCTCGCCTTTTTGCCTTTTTTATGGGGGAAGGGGGCAGGAAGAATTTGCAAAAAAAAAATCCCGGCTCTGAAAAATGCTGAAAAAAATATTCCGGCCCAAAGGGCCGGCAATTTTTTTTTGCCCGGACCATGCAAAAGTAAGGATACATTGCATGATATGGAAATTTTGGCTGGCCCTTTGTGCCAGACAATTTAAAGTCAAAAAACTAATTAATATAAATACAAACTGTTCACATAGCTGTATCTACCAGAGACCTAATACGCATAGGCACAAAAATCTAGAAAAGGTTCTATTTAAACATCATACAATCTGTCTGAAATTCGCTAATTGCAAAGAGACATCTGAAGGAACGGTTATTAACTCATACTCTGTAACAGCGGGGAGTTTAACTTACACAGACATTCACAACATTTGACAATTTGTTTAAATCCGGCCCGAAGAACTGGCGAAAATTTTTCTCCGACTCTGGTAATGGCTGAAAAAAATGGCCTGCTCAGAAAATTGCTGAAAAAATTTTACCGGCTGGCAATAGAATTCCTGCCCCCCCCCCCCCCCCCAAAATCAAATGGTTGCTCACCAACAATTATCGGTTTGAAAATTTAATGTTACTGCTATTTGAAAACTTAAATATATAATATAAATACATGTAATGTGACATCCTTCATATTTCCAAACCAAAAATTCATGGGCGGATCCAGGATTTTTTTCCAGGAGGGGTCCTAAAATTCATTGGTCCTAAATTTTTTGAAAAGCAAAAAAAAAAAAAAAAAAAGTGAGTGACTTGGTTAAGAAGTTTGGGGTAGCTCAGTACCTGACAAAGTACTGATGCTACAGTAACCAAACTTGCACAAGTGATTCATCTTTGGATGCTGAGGTGAACCCATGCATCGGATGCAGCATCTGACCTACATTTTCCGCTTGAGTGATTTGGATAAGAAGTTTGGGGTAGCTCAGTATCTGACAAAGTACTACTGCTACAGTAACCAAACTTGCACAAGTGATTCATCTTTGGATGCTGAGATGGACCCATGCATCGGATGCAGCATCTGACCTACTTTTTTAACTTGAGTGATTTCGCTTTTAAAAGCCAATATTGAGCAAAGTATAAGTGCTACATGTACCAAACTTGCATATTGGATGTATCTTTGATCAAACTTTCATAAAATGACCTTGACCTACTTTTTCCGCTTGAGTGATTTTGCCTTTAAAAGCCAATATTGAGCAAAGTATAAGTGCTAGATGTTCCAAACTTGCATATTAGATGTATCTTTGATCAAACTTTCATAAAATGACCTCGACCTACTTTTTCCGCTTGAGTGATTTTGCCTTTAAAAGCCAATATTGAGCAAAGTATAAGTAATACATGTACCAAACTTGCATATTGGATGAATCTTTGATCAATCTTTCATAAAATGACCTTGACCTACTTTTTCCGCTTTAGTGATTTTGCTCTATAAAGCCAATATTGAGCAAAGTATAACTGCTACATGTACCAAACTTGCATATTGGATGTATCTTTGATCAAACTTTCATAAAATGACCTTGACCTACTTTTTCTGCTTGAGTGGTTTTGCCTTTAAAAGCCAATATACATGTACTAAGAAATATGTTTGAGTTGAATTTTGCTGTCACGAGGTGAGCTTCGTAATCTGTGATTACCTATGTTTTTAACTGTTCGGATTTCTTTTAGGTTGGTAATTACCCATGAATTTTGTTTTACGTATGGAATATTATTGACTTAAGCTTCTTTAAAAGGTATGACTGATGAATAATGAAAAATTATGAATTGTTTAAAGTCCACCCAAAATAAGGCAAATTTTCAACTCTGACACTTTTTCAAGAAAACCACAATACGACACTATTTGTGAGCGTCTGTTCTCTCTTATTTGAACACGGACATATACTTTTTCTTAAATATTTTGAAAAGTCTTCCCTAGGAGAACGTATTATTACCTTGTGTATGTGTTTGGAAAAATCGTTGAAATTCGGTCTCTCTGAAATTTTGAGCTTAACTTGGATGATTTTCGTTATTTTTGTGTAAAATCTAGAAAATTTTAAATTATCTGTGAAGTTGATACCTAAGGTAGCACTTTATCAAATTCTACTTTTATACAAAGTTTCTAACCTGTTTTATTGTATAATAACAAAGAAAAGTAAAATAAAAATCAATGAGTGCATTTCAACACTTTTTGTATTTTCTTCACAAATGTGCTAGTTTTAGCAACAAATTTCCTGAATTTTTTACCCAAATAAGCATAAATCTTGATTTTCATCACATACCTATTAATTTTCCTTCATAAAATGATTAAGTGACATGAATACTATATTTTCATATGGTTATCATAAAATCGTTGAAATTCCTTCATTCAGAAATGACATGCCTTAATCAGGTTTACCTTATTTATCAATACATACTTCCAATGTAAGTTAGTAGGAAGTATTGAAAGCTAAGAATTTAATAAACTAGTATTTTGTATGGCCATAAAAAGCTTAAATTATATTTTTCAGGACGATACATCTTCAGATCCATTCTCCACAGCAACAAGTCCATCTCGGGCATCAAGGGGGCGTAGGAGTAGTAGAGGAGACCCTATTACATCAAGCCCAGGCCGAGACCTACCACCGTTTGAAGATGATTCCGAATTACTAGGCAATCCAGCTGGTGAAGAAGAAGAAGAAGATGGGGAAGAATTGTTTGGAGACAACTTGGAACAGTAATTAGATTTTATTACTTTACTTTTGAAAGATGTCTCCTTTTCTCGTCTTGTTTGCTAAAATTGCTAAAATTATGTACTGGAATACCTTCATTTCCATTGCCTGAAGCTGCAATTGTTGGCATTTAGGCCATTTATATGCACAACCAATGTAATTCCCTGAGATGCAACTATTAAAAGGAACATGCTGCATTTGGTATGTTATGCATAAGATCTAAAACATGCCACGAGGGCTGTTCTAATCTGCAAACTGAACCCATAGAGGCCTGAATCTTGACATCACTCTTTTGCCCAGAAAATGCGATTTCAGAAAACAAGAATGAAACAGACAAATATGGTGCATATATATAGAATAAATGTCATAATTTGTGTTTTGTTACAGGTATGCAACACACAGCAAGTGCATTTATCGCATGAAATGTGTTAACGCTCATTATAGCACTTGCTGTGTGTTGCATACCCGTAACAAAACACAAATTAAGACACTTATTCTCTATGTAAAATTAAATCTTTGTTTCTTAGACACTGCCGAGTGTTCGCTATTATTTGCCGCCGACAAGACATTTTTATTGCAACTTCAGAAAAAAATATCAGCCGTGCCTCTCCTCGATCGTTTATTAAAAAAAAAAATCCATTTCTTTCATTGAAAATATTATAGGAAATTAAATTGTCCTGTAAAATTGTCCAAATGGTACCTGCTAAGTATAGTCACGGCAGGTAACATTCTGTATCATAATCTGCAATTATAGGACAACTTATCCATTGTATAGAGCTATATATACTGACCACGTGCAGACATGACTCTTAATTAGCGTGTTGAATACATACAAGTACGTAAACTTTTTATTATTGATCTCTATAGCAGGGTCTTAGAATTTTCTCCTATATATGTATAACCTATATTATGTATTTTCTCAGAAAGGATACTGTATATCGGGTAATTTTGGTGTTTGGAATTTTTGGCGAATTGGGACCTAAATGAACATTTCAAATGTTAATGCTTTTAAAATTGGCTGATTATTTAAAACATCAGCAAAAATTATAATGATCAAATTCATGGGGGTATCAGATATTTTATGACAGCATAGACTATCTAAAAATGACTAGAAAAAAATGTTTTTCACTGAAGATAAGAGACAATTTTCACAGTTAAAAATGTCGTTTAAACATCACAATTAGAGTACACGTATATTGAAACTGTTTTAAGGGAACTTAGCGCTGATCTTTCAGTTAATTACAGCAAATTATCTTTTCTTTGAAAATATCCTCAACTATTTACGGTCACAACCCAAAAGTGCGTAGGTCCGAAGTCAAGAGACTCGTACCCTATTTTATCCCTCGATACACGAGTCCCACCCATGTGTAATCTTTCCAAAGCGTCATTTTCCAGAGAAGTTATGGTACCTGTTTTTGCTAATTAGATAATTGGATTAAAGCTGGGGTAGACTTCAATAGAGCACTTGCCAAAGTTCGTAATGGCTGACAAAATTATGTAAAATGTCAGAGGTAGGAATGTTTTGAGCTCTTTTTAATTGTTACATAACAATGGAATTGCGTCTATTTTCAGTGATGTCATAATGAAAAATAACGCCAAAAGACGTTGACTTGGACATTTTGAGCTCTCTAACAAGATTGGAAAATGGTCTATTGTCTATTCTATGTAATCTTGTGGTCATCATTCTCAGAAAGTAAAAATGATAGAAAATTAATTCTCTTTGCAATATTAAAGGTCTATGATCTAGTTGTGTACCTGTTATTTTGTTTGATCCCTAATATATAATCTTAGGGTCACCATTTCTCAGAAAGTATGATAGAAGGTTAATTATCCCAGGTTTTTTAGCCGAGTTGCAAAACTCGGCTCTTAATTTGATGTGAGACGGGCGGGCGTCTGGGCGGGCGGGAGGGCGTCAACAATTGGTTTCCGGACTATAAGTCAACTACGAAAGAGGCTATAACAATGAAACTTCATACACTTACTCACCATTAGTCAAGGATGAGCCCTATTGATTTTGGGGTCAAAAGGTCAAAGGTCAAGGTCACAGGACTCAGATGATTGAAAATGGTTTCCGGACCATATTTCAGCCTGTATTGCACCTATAATCATGAAACTTGCCAGAAATGTTTCCCTTGAATCAAGGATGAGGCCTATTGATTTTGGGGTCAAAAGGTCAAAGGTCAAGGTCACAGGACTCAGATGATTGAAAATGGTTTCCGGACCATATTTCAGCCTGTATTGCACCTATAATCATGAAACTTGCCAGAAATGTTTCCCTTGAATCAAGGATGAGGCCTATTGATTTTGGGGTCAAAAGGTCAAAGGTCAAGGTCACAGGACTCAGATGATTGAAAATGGTTTCCGGACCATATTTCAGCCTGTATTGCACCTATAATCATGAAACTTGCCAGAAATGTTTCCCTTGTATCAAGGATGAGGCCTATTGATTTTGGGGTCAAAAGGTCAAAGGTCAAGGTCACAGGACTCTGTTGATTGAAATTGGTTTTCGGACCATATTTCAGCCTGTATTGCACCTATAATCATGTAACTTGCCAGAAATGTTTCCTGTGAATAGAAAATGACCACTTTTGATTTTGGGGTCAAAAGGTCAAAGGTCAAGGTCACAGGACTCTGATGATTGAAAATGGTTTCCTGGCCATATTTTAGCCTGTATTGCACCTAAAGTCATGAAACTTGCCAATAATGATTCCCATGAATCAAGAATGACCCCTATTGATTTTGGGGTCAAAAGGTCAAAGGTCAAGGTCACAGGACTCCGATGATTGAAAGTGGTTTCCGGACCATATTTAGCCTGTATTGCAGTTATAATCATGAAGCTTGCCAGAAATGTTTCCCATGGATCAAGGATGACCACTATCAATTGTGGGGTTAAAAGGTCAAAGGTCAAGGTCACAGGACTAAGATGATTAAAAATGGTTTCTCGACTGAATTTGAGCCTGTATTGCACCTATAATCATGTAACTTGCCAGAAATGTTTCCAGTGAATAGAAAATGACCACTTTTGATTTAGGGGTCAAAGGGTCAAAGATCAAGGTCACAGGACTTAGGTAATTGAAAATGGTTTCCAGGCCATTTTTGAGCCTGTATTGCACCTATAATCATGAAACTTGCCTTTTAATTTTTGGGTCAAAAGGTCAAAGATCAAGGTCACAGGACTCAGATGATTGAAAATGTTTTCCCAACCATATTTGAGCCTGTACTGCACCTATAATCATGAAACTTGCCAGAAATGTTTCCCGTGATTTAAGATATGAATTGTACCTTATTCTGTATCTTTAGAGTATGCTTTGTTAAATCATATTGTACATACAAATACATAAAGTATTCTGTATGATGAGATTGAAAATCTGTATCCTTGAAAATATATTACACGCTGATATAGAATAAAGAGAAGACCATTTCTTGATCCAGAAATTTTCATTTAGGACCACAAAATGTTGTTACAAACCATACACATTTCATGTTAGTCTGCATATTCATACTTACATTCCAGTTTTGCAACTCGGCATTTTGCATCTTCGATGCATTTTAAACTTATTTTTCTTTGTTTTGGGGCGGAATTTCGGCCCCTTCCCAATGCAAAATTTCTTCTATTTTTCCCAAAAAATCATTCTTAAATTCCCAAAGAGGAATTATGAAAAAATCACCTTAGAAAATAAGACTCAAAACCTGGAAGTCAGCACAAAATGTCCTATTGTAAGTGCATCTTTAAGTTTTTCATTCATCCCTTGTTTGTTTCAAGCAAATCAATGGATTAGTAGTATGAATATATGATACTTAAGGGTTTTACTGTGGTGACAATTTGTATAAAAATTTTCCCAATTTCAGCAAAATGTCGCAAATTTTCCCAAATGGGACAGGCACAGGCACCTTCCCCAAAATAAAAAGAAAAACCCTGTATCCCCTCGCAACATAGTTGCAGGGGGATGTAGTAACGCAGTCCTTGGTTTGTAAGTGAGAGTTTACGTGTGTGCATCACAAAATCCTTGTATACAGCTTAGAGGTTCAGTTTTGATTGGATTTAACCAAACTCCATCCACTGATTGCTTATGACAAGAGGAAGAACCCTATCTAGGAAATTTAACAAAATCCTTGTATACAGCATAGAGGTTGCAGTCTTGATTGAATCTTCACCAAACCTCATACACTGATTGATAATGACAAAAGGAAGAGCCCTATTGATTTCAAGGTCAAAGGTCAAGGTCACAGATTGGAAATGGTCAAAATCCTTGTACACAGCCTGGAAGATACAGTTTTGATTGGATCTTAACCAAACTTCTTGCACTGATTGCTGTTGACAAGAAGGAAGAACCCTATTGATTTTAAGGTCATGGGTCAAAGTGCAAGGTCACAGGTAGGAAATTGTCAAAATTCCTTGTATACAGCCTAGAGGTTGCAGTTTTGATTAGATCTTGACCAAACCTCATACACTGATTGCTTATGACAAGAAAACCCCTATTGATTTTCATGGTCAAAGGTCAACGTCACAGATTTGAAATGTTGAAAATCCTTATATTCAGCCAGGAAGGTGCAGTTTTGATTTGATCTTCACTAAAAGTTATACACTGTTTGCTTATGACAAGAGGAAGAACCATATTGTGAGGTCAAGTTCACAGATTGGAAATAATCAAAATCCTTGTATACAGCCTAGAGGGTGCAGTTTTGATTGGATCTTAAGTTACTAAACCTCATACACTGATTGCTTATGGCAAGAGGAAGAACCCTATTGATTTTCAAGGTCATAGGTCAAAGTTCAAGGTCACAGGTAGGAAATTGTCAAAATCCTTGTATACAGCCTAGAGGTTGTAGTTTTGATTAGATTTTAGACCAAACCTCATACACTGATTGCTTATGACAAGAGGAAAACCCCTATTGATTTTCAAGGTCAAAGGTCAACGTCACAGATTTGAAATGTTGAAAATCCTTTTTATTCAGCCTGGAATGTGCAGTTTTGATTGGATCTTCACTAAAATTTATACACTGATTGCTTATGACAAGAGAAAGAACCATATTGTAAGGTCAAGTTCACAGATTGGAAATGATCAAAATCCTTGTAAGTTGTATACAGCCTAGAGGGTGCAGTTTTGATTGGATCTTAAGTAAACCTCATACACTGATTGCTTATGGCAAGAGGAAGAACCCTATTGATTTTCAACGTCATTTATCAAAGGTTAAGGTCACAGATTGGAATGGTCAAGATCCCTGTATACAGCCTGGAAGTTGCAGTTTCGATTGGATCTTAATCAAACTTCATAGGCTGGTTCTTATGACAAGAGGAAGAATCCTATATATATTTTCAAGGTCACACATAAAAGGTCAAGGATACAGATTCGAAATAGACAAAATCCTGGCATACAACCCAGAGTTTGCAGATTTTGATTGGATCTCAACAAACTTCATATACTGTTGCTTATGACAAGAGAAAGAATCCTATTGATTTGAAGGTCATAGGTCAAAGGTCAAGGTCAATCAGAGATATGAAATGTTCAAATTGGTGTATACAGCCCAGAGGGTACAGTTTTGATGGGATCTTAACCAAATTAACTTTATACGCTTTTTCCTTATGACTAGAGGATGAACTTGATTGATTTTGCTTTTATACCAGACACATTGATTTTCCTGCCATGCGAGGGGATGCTACGCTTTGCGTTGCCTAGGTTTTATTCTTCTTGCAACATGATAGGTCTTTGGTCTAGTTGAGTACCTGATATTTTGTTTGAGATTAATACCCCCATGGGTGTGGTCATTTTCTCCTTTATAATTATGCAATCTTATGAACACCAATAATCAGAAATGTTGGAATATTTTCAAACTAACTGGTCATTTGGACCAGTACTTGTCCTTAATCAATCGGTAGGAAAACATTTTAACCAGTCCAACAAAATTAAAACAAAAATTTCAGCAATAGCTAAATGAACTGTATTACTATGAAAAGGACAGATTCCGTTTGATTCATTTCAAAGAGTACAACAGCACCATTCAATCTGAATTGGACAATGCTGTTTGTTACTCGACCTCCATGACATTATCTATGACTGGAACTCAAACATGTCTCCTATTGTGTGAAGACGTAAACGTGTAAGCTTTCTTGTACAATGAATAACATTACTGTATCTTAACAGTGGATAGATATGAAATCATCGTAACACTTTCACATTTCAAATTGACGGAGAGTGATCTATTCTACGGGTTTTGAAAAGAATAAAATACTTTGCCTTGGAATTTTACTAGTCTGGAATTTTTACCGGTCATACGGACCGGTAAGTTGGTGTTTCCAACCGGTCATTTCAAACTTCAACCGCATTTGCCGGTCAGACCGGAACATTTCTGCAATAATTGATAGAATGTTAATTCTTTTTGCATAATACATATGTAATGGGTACCAGGGTTTGATTATGCACTTGATAATTCGTTTGAGCCCCTGACCTCCAGGGTCTTGGAAATGGGTTCGGTCATTTTCTACTATATGACTCTATTTAATCTTGCTTTCAAACACCAATTTTTAGAAAGTATGATTGATAAAGAGTTCTTAGCTCTACTGGTCTCAGACAAGTCGAGCTTATGTGATACCCCATCGTCCGGCGTTCGTCCGTCTGTCTGTGCGTCCGTCCGTAAACAATTCTTGTGCTCGCAACTCCTCTGAAATCATAGGTGATAGAAACTTAATTCTTTTTGCATCCTACTTGGTATGTGGTTTAGTTGTGCACCTGACATTTGGTTTCAGCCCCTGACCCCCAGGGTCTTAGGAAATGGGCGTGGTTATGAAAATCTTTGGAATCTTGTGCTCGCAACTCCTCTGACACCATAAATGATGGAGACTTAATTCTTTTTGCAATATGATGGGTCTGTGGTGTAGTTGTGCACCTGATATTTTGTTTGAGCCCCTGACCTCCAGGGTCTTAGAAAATGGGTGTGGTCATTTTCTCCTTTATAACTCTATGTAATCTTGTGCTCGCAACTCCTCTGACATTATAAATGATGGAGACCTAATTCTTTTTGCAATATGATGGGTTTGTGGTCTAGTTGTGCACCTGATATTTTGTTTGAGCCCCTGACCCCAAGGGTCTTAGAAAATGGGTGTGGTCATTTTCTCCTATATAACTCTATGTAATCTTGTGCTCGCAACTCCTCTGACACTACAAATGTATAAATGATGGAGACTTAATTCTTTTTGCAATATGATGGGTCTGTGGTCTAGTGGTGCACCTGATATTTTGTTTGAGCCCCTGACCCCAAGGGTCTTAGAAAATTGGTGTGGTCATTTTCTCCTATATAACTCTATGTAATCTTGTGCTCGCAACGCCTCTGACATTATAAATGATGGAGATTTAATTCTTTTTGCAATATGATGGGTCTGTGGTCTAGTTGTGCACCTGATATTTTGTTTCAGACCCTGACCCCAAGGGTTGTAGAAAATGGGTGTGGTCATTTTCTCCTTTATAACTCTATGTAATCTTGTGTTCGCAACTCCTCTGACACTATAAATGATGGAGACTTAATTCTTTTTGCAATATGATTGGTCTGTGGTCTAGTTGTGCACCTGATATATTGTTTGAGCCCCTGACCCCCAGGGTCTTAGAAATGGGTGTGGTCATTTTCTCCTATATAACTCTATGTAATCTTGTGCTTGCAACTCCTCTGACACTATAAATGATGGAGACTTAATTCTTTTTGCAATATGATGGGTCTGTGGTCTAGTTGTGCACCTGATATTTTGTTTGAGTCCCTGACCCGTAGGGTCTTAGAAATGGGTGTGGTCATTTTCTCCTATATAACTCTATGTAATTTTGTGCTTGCAACTCCTCTGACACTATAAATGATGGAGACTTAATTCTTTTTGCAATATGATGGGTCTGTGGTTTAGTTGTGCACCTGATATTTTGTTTGAGCCCCTGACCCCAGGGTCTTAGAAAATGGGTGTGGTCATTTTCTCCTATATAACTCTATGTAATCTTATGTTCATAACTCCTCTGACACTATAAATGATGTAGAATTAATTCTTTTTGCAATATGATGGGTCTATGGTCTAGTTGTGCACCTGTTATTTTGTTTGAGCCCCTGGCCCCCAGGGTCTTAGAAAATGGGTGTGGTCATTTTCTCCTATATAACTCTATGTAATCTTGTGTTCATAACTCCTCTGACATTAGAAATAATGGAGACTTAATTCTTTTTGCAATATGATGGGTCTGTGGTCTAGTTATGCACCTGATATTTTGTTTGAGCCCCTGACCCCAGGGTCTTAGAAAATGGGTGTGGTCATTTTCTCCTATATTATTAGTCCCCTACCGGCAACGCCGAAGGGGACTCTTAGTTTCCTCTCGGTCTGTCTGTTAGTCTGTCCGTCTGGCCGAATATCAGTTTTCTGGACTTTTTTCTGCAACGGATGGAGATATTGAGATGAAATTTGATACACAGCTTGGTCTTGGATAGTTACAGAGCAACTTCGACTTTCGTCACACTTGACCCATTTTTCGAGGAGTTATGCCTCTTGATGACTTGGAAAATTCAGTTTTTGTCAGTTTTCCAGACTTTTTTCTGCAACGGATGGAGATATTCACATGAAATTTGATACAAAGCTTGGTCTTGGATAGTCACAGAGCAACTTTGACTTTCGACACGATTGACCTTTTTTTCGAGGAGTTATGCCCCTTGATGACTTGGAAAATTATGTTTTGGGCAGTTTTCCGGACTTTTTTCTGCAACGGATGGAGATATTCAGATGAAATTTGATACACAGCTTGGTCTTGGATAGTTACAGAGCAAGTTTGACTTTCGTAACGCTTGGCCTATTTTTCGAGGAGTTATGCCCCTTGATGTCTTAGAAAATTATGTTTTTGTCAGTTTTCCGGACTTTTTTCTGCAACCGATGGAGATATTCAGATGAAATTTGATACACAGCTTGGTCATGGATAGTTACAGATTAAGTTGGACTTTCGTCACCCTTAACTTATTTTTCGAGGAGTTATGTCCCTTGATGACTTGGAAAATTCAGTTTTTGTCAGTTTTCCGGACTTTCGTCTGTGACATACAGAGATATTCAGGTGAAAATTTGATACATAGCTTTGATACACAGCTTGGTCTTGGATAGTTACAGAGCAAGTTTGACTTTCGTAATGCTTGGCCTATTTTTCGAGGTGTTATGCCCCTTGATGTCTTGGAAAATTTAGTTTTTGTCAGTTTTCCGGACTTTTTTCTGCAACAGATGGAGATATTCAGATGAAATTTGATACACAGATTGGTCATGGATAGTAACAGATTAAGTTGGACTTTCGTCACCCTTAACCTATTTTTCGAGGAGTTATGTCCCTTGATGACTTGGAAAATTCAGTTTTTGTCAGTTTTCCGGACTTTCGTCTGCGACATATAGAGATATTCAGGTGAAAATTTGATACATAGCTTGGTCTTGGATAGTTACAGAGCAAATTTAACTTTCGTCATCCTTGACCTATTTTTCGAGGAGTAATGCTCCGTGATGACTTGGAAAATTCAATTTTTTTCAGTTTTCTGGACATTTTCCGGCAACAAAGAGAGATATTCAGGTGAAATTTGATACTCAGCTTAGTCTTGGATAGTTACAGGGCAAGTTCGACTTTGTCACGCTTGACCTATTTTTCTAGGAGGTATGCCCCTTGATGACTTGCACAATTCAGTTTTTGTCAGTTTTCCAGACTTTTTTCTGCAACAAATAGTGATATTCCGGTAAAATTTGATACTCAGCTTAGTCTTGGATAGTTACAGAGCAAGTTCAGCTTTCGTCACGCTTGACGGTGACCTCCTTTTTGAATCGATAAAGCAGATAAAACCTCAGAACTGAGCTGCACAGACAGTAAGTTTAATTAAAACTTGTGTTTAATTGAAGAGTAATTCATAGGCAGAGTTGCAGTACATAAATATATGCCGCCGGTAGGGGACTTATATCGCTCAGCGATCATAACATTTTTCTATGTAATCTTGTGTTCGCAACTCCTCTGACACTATAAATGATGGAGACTTAATTCTTTTTGCAATATGATGGGTCTGTGGTCTAGTGGTGCACCTGATATTTTGTTTGAGCCCCTGACCCCAAGGGTCTTAGAAAATGGGTGTGGTCATTTTCTCCTTTATAACTCTATGTAATCTTGTGTTCATAACTCCTCTGATACTATAAATGATGGAGACTTAATTCTTTTTGCAATATGATTGGTCTGTGGTCTAGTTGTGCACCTGATATTTTTTGTTTTAGCTATAGACCCCCAGGGTACGTCTTAGAAAATGGGTGTGGTAATTTTTTCCTATATAATTGTGCTCTCTACTCTTCTAGAGCTATTAATGATGGAGAGTTAATTCTTCATGCAATATTAATGATCTGTAGTCTTGTTGTATCATTGATAGTTCATTTGACCTAGCAGCCCCTGGCCCCTAAGATCTTGGAAATTGGATGTGGCATTCCTTTTTGAAATACTTTATCTCGAATATTATGAATTATATGAGTGATATTCTGGTTGCAGTCTATTGGATGTATTGTTTTGTCATGCTACTCATAATTTGTTAGAGCACCTGCTCCCTATGGTCTTGGTTTAAAAAAACCGGAAATTGATGTTTTAGAAAAAAACAACCAGGAGAGCTACAGTCTCGTCAGAGACTTCTGGTTTTGCATTATATTCAGACTAACATTTTGTTACACTAGTGCATCTGATATATTTTTTTAGCCCCTGACCCGGGGTCCGGGGTCTTAGAAAATGGATAAATTTAACTAAACAACCAGGAGAGCTTCTGTCTTGTCAAAGACTTCTAGTTTTAGACCCAATTATCTGAGAGTATTTACTTAATTTTACAGTAGTCTTATAGTTCTCTAAATAGAAATTGACAAGTGTTCTTTAGTTCCATAGAATCGTGCATGTTGGAACTTTGCAAAATAATAAGGTAACAGGACAAGGACTAAGTTCTCTGAATTTCGTCTTTAAATCACTATTATTATCTTAAGGCTGCTTATAAGACTGTTTAGTCTATTTATAGTTACACAAACATAAGGTTTATGTAAGTCTTTCATACTCCTCTCAGGTATGTACTGTCATCATAACACATAATAGATTTTGATCCCAAGACAGTATGATCTGTGATTTTACATATTAGTGATTGGGAAGGACAGAGGCCAAGTGTCACAGTCTTATTTATTTGAAAGATGGCCCATTAAAGTCTGTGTACTTTTCTGATGAAATTGCATATTGAAATTGTCAAAGTTATGGAAATTGGCCCGTTAAAAAAGTAACTGCATGACGATGATGATTATCTTGGAATTTTAAAAGAAGTCATGAAGAACTTTGTTATTCTTTCCAGAGATTACCGCGCTATTCCAGCATTAGACAGATTTGATCAGGAGGGGCTAGATGACGATGATGATTACTCAGAAATGTCAGAATCGCAACGTCAAGCTGCTGAGAGAGAAATCAGACGGAGAGAGAGGGCAGAGGGTATCACAGCTGGACGGATGCGGACAGGACTTATGTATGGTAAGTATTGTCTTCATTTAGAGAGAGCAGAGACTTTGGCAGCTGAATAAAAATGACTTTTGTCAAGTAAATAATGTACTGTATGGATAGAAGTGGTAGAAGATATCACAGCTGAAGGTATGTGAAATGGCCTTTGTTTGAAGTTCTTTCCAAATGCAGAGAGTATCACTGCTAAATGTGCTATCCTGTATAAATAAAGGAAATAAATGAATATGCAATCTTAAGAAAAAAAATGTTTGGCCGGATTACGAAGCAAAATCCCGTTTATGAAATGGCGATGTCCGTCTGTGTCAAAACAATTTGTTGCTGTTGCGTTGGTTAGTTATGAAAGAACAATCTTCAAACTTGGTACAAAGATAAAGCTTCGTGAGAGGGTTTGAAAGCAGGTATTGTCTTTGACCTAGATCTTGAAAAATGTAATAGAGCTAACCTCTATTGTACAAATACTGTATGGAATTTGACGTTCAAACTTTGGGTAGAGTTAAGAAATAATGAGTTGACTTTAGGTATTGACTTTGACGTGGCCATTTGACCTTGACCTTGAAGGTATAATTTTTACATTGACTTTACCATAGAAAGGTACCATAGTAAGGTACCAATAATATATCACATATCACATTTAAACTTTGCATGGAGATAGATCTCAGCAAGTGGACCTGATTTCAGGTATTTACCATGACCTTGAGAATTGACCTGACCTTGAAAATAAGGTTTTGAATATGCAAGATCGCAACTACAGCGCATGCCGCATGTCTGTTCTAATTTGCATTTAGTCACCTATCTAAACCATTGTTCAAAACTTGGGCAACTTTTCTGCCCAAGTAAATTGATGACTTCAAAACAATGGAGAACAATTCAAGAGTGTGCGAAAACATTCATATAATCTTGATTATAAGTATTTGTGATCTTCCATATTAGACTATGTTGTTCAAATATTACATGTATATGAAACCATTAGTAAGACTTTATCGTAATACATGTATTAGATAATTGGACTTGATTTCAGGTATTGCATCAATTATATTAAGGTGAATGAGATCGGGTAGGAATTTGTTTTGTTGGATAGTGTGTCACCTAATTTTATCCCAACATAGTTGTCTTGCTTGTTTCCGTATGAATTCTATATAGAGGGACACTGATGTTTGAATTGGAAACGATCCTGTAATCATACTAATAACATTTACTTCCTGCATCTGATTTAAATAGATTTGGGCATTATACTCTTTGCACCCATAAAATGATACGTTTATCCCATTGGTTCATTTGTGATTTCCATTTTTGGCAACACTTAAAATCATATGAGGAAAAATGCATATTTTTTTTCTACTTCCTGAAGGCTAGTCAAAATGAATACTATGTTTCTTGGGATCCATCCCCCTTATGCAGCTCAGATTTTATTGATGTACTGAATGCTTTCTTAGGCTATTCAAATACATGTATTAATTAAAATGTGAGATGATATTAAGGATGATTAAGTAAGAAATGGTTACTTAATAAGATATTGGACGAAAATGTTGGTGTCAAATACTGGTAGTTACATTGTTTATTTGTGCTCATTATTTATTTGGTTTAAGATGCACAACAAACTTATTTTTGCCTTGGCCAGTTTTTGGTACTTATTTAAAAGACTGATTCTTCTAAAACTTAATTAAAAAGGAACCAAACTTCATACTTTTAAGTTTGCTTGCATTGATAGTGACAGTAAGAATGCATAATAAATTGCGTTATTATCCGCTTTCAGAGGAATCTGATGAGGAAGATGACGCAGCGCCCAGAAAACGTCGACGTGCGGAGAGAGCAGCGGAAGGTGACATTGAAGATGAAGAGGTTGGTTATCATGCACATATATTTTGCTGCAGTGGTAGATCCGCCCACTGCAAATATACATGTACATCAGTTGATAATCAAGGAGGCGTGATTTTTATAACGCATTTCCGATTGGGCGGTTCTTTCTATTTAGCATTCAAAACGGAAGGTGTGGAGAAATCATTACTATTGCAATGATAACGAGCTTAATTTAAAAATCGGTAAAATTTAAAAAGCTACAAAAGATTTTCAATACAATGAAAATGTAATTGCTACACATTTCAAGATACATTTCAATCAGAGTAAAATGCCAAAATTCTGTTTACAGCTTTGAATTCGCCCAGTCTTAATTTTGCCCTATTAAGACAGGAGCTATGAATTTGTCGAAATACACATTTTTCAAGAACTCTTTATTGTAAACTTGTATTTACAATGTCTTTATTTGATAAAATGGGAACGAAAATTTTCCCTGTTAACAGTATACCTATTTTAAGCAACATTGGCCATGTTCCAAAAACAGAAGTCTTGCATGTAGCAAACACTTTAAGCTTTTTCCGAAATTGTATTTATTGACCCAATTGAGAACACAATTTAAGGCATTGGGATATAATACTCTACTTCCAGTTGTTTTGATAACAGAAAAATTAAATACCACGATGTTGGCTGATGAAACGACTACGGCAATGTTTAGGACCATACATTTTCATGTTGAGTTGAATGAAATTCAACTATAAAATTTTTGTTATAGGAAATATAACAAAATTACTATAAATTGATTTGATAAATTGATGGAATCTTTTGTCAGCGTTTTTTTTTTCAAAAAAATTTGGTGATATTTGGCCCCATTCCCCCCTCTCTGTAGTATATATTTTTCCCATCCTGTTAGAGAAATTCCCCCCATGTAAAAGATTTTTTTCTTTGGCAAAAAATAGTTTTAAAATAGTGTGTAAAATTCAACAAAATTGCAATCCAAATAGTAGAATATGGTTCCTTTAATGTATATATTTGTACTTAAAGACATTCCAATTACATTGATGCTGTCTAATACAGTTTTGCAAGAATTTTGATTTATTCAAAATTCCCCTTTCGCACATATTTTCCCCCCACATATTGGCCCTATCTCCTTTCCTCCAAAAGTGAGAAAAAACACTATCTACATGCAGACACATTTTGATTTTGACCTTGTCTGTTAAAATAGTTAATTTGTTGTTCATATGGTTACAATTTTCATAAACTTGAGAAAAAACTTAGAAAAAAATCAAAGAAAGGAGTAGAAGTATTGAAACCCTTCAAACAAATCTTATTGTAATCACTAAGAAAGCTGACACTTTGTCTCCATTTTCTTACCTTACAGATGGTTGAAAGTATTGAAAACTTGGAAGACATGAAGGGGCATCCCATCAGAGAATGGGTAACAATGCTGGGACCGAAAACTGAGATCAAAAACAGGTTCAAGAACTTCTTAAGGACATTTGTTGACTCCAAGGGACACAATGTATACAGAGAAAAGATAAGACAGATGGTTGAAGGTAATTCACATCACTAGATTCATGAACTGTGAAAGAGTATAGATTATTTCATCAGTAAAACAAATTGAGTGTAAAGTAAGTAATGATAATAAATAATTCATTAGTTTATTACAGTGTCACATGTTTGATTACACAAATATACACAAATATATACATTGTATAAAACATTCCGTTATTTAAAACATCCAGCCTATATAAGACCTACGAGACACTTTAAGGTAAAAATCCTTATTACATACATAGACAAAAGACGAAAAAGAAGAGTTAAGATATGCTTTATTACCAAATAGGCCCGACACGGGAATAAGATGTAAATTGAGCAAAACATAGTTTATACACATTTCTAATTAGATAAATGAACATATTCATATAGATAGCCAAGATTTTCTGTATCAGGGACCATAGAGAACAGGTTAGATCACATGATAGAAGAAATTAGGAATTTATAAATCTTGAGACCAGAAAAATTACAATTAAAATCTCAGAAAATAAAAGTTTATTTTCTTGTCAACAGCAAACAGAGAGAGTTTGGTGATAGATTATGGTATGTTAGCATCAGTGGAACAAGTTCTTGCTTACTTCCTCCCAGAAGCTCCTGCAGAAATGTTGGCTAACTTTGATGAGGCAAGTTCTATTTATCTTTACATGTACATGTATGTAAAAAAAAAATATGAATTATAAGATATATATGAAAAAATATGATGAAAAACATTTACAGCATGGTTTTCTTCAAGATTTGGGTAGCTATTCTTACACTCAGTCTGATCAATAACCAAGGGGATTATGGATTTGCCATATTTTCATTTCAGTGATTGTAATTTGTTAGTAGATAAATATGTCATTTAGTAAGAACAATGGACTACATATTGGTTAAGGTATCCGATGTACAATAGGGCATTTTTCCATGCCTGGTAAGGTACTATAAACTATATTTTTTCTGAAAGGTTATAATGCCTACTGCTCAAAAATAATAATTTTGGGGCCAGAAAAGCAAAGGGGAATAACTGCTGAAGCATTTAAATTGTCTATTTCCTCTATATAACATATGCAAATTAACAAAGTTGTACAAGAGTTTTTACCCTTTGATTTTTAAAATCCGAGGGTCTTATATCTGAACTTAGGGCATCATTACCTTTCAGAAAATATATAGTTTTTAGTACCTTACCAGGCATAAAATTGATCATACTTTACAATGGAGACGATTAAAACGCTATGTAAAATGACTCAATTGTACAACGGATACCTTAAGTTCAATTCACATGTAGTGTTTATGATAAAAAAAAAATGATTTCAGCTCGAGAATTTTGAAGTATTTTACATTGCAAAAATTTGCTATTGCCAAGTTAAATGATTTCATCTATACCTCCAGGCTTGCAAGGAAGTGGTATTTAGCATGTACCCTAAGTATGAGAATATAGCCAAGGAAATTCATGTCCGTGTAGCGGAACTCCCTCTCATAGAAGAGTTAAGATCACTTAGGTAAGTAAGTTCCCATCCTGCCTGAAACAACAGAGAACTGATCATTTCCACTTTGTCTCTATTATTGACTCCATCTGTCTCTCATAAAGTTTTGGATATGGAGAAATAGTCTTCTATTCATAATAGATATTGAGTTGAAACTTGCATAGAAACTTCGGTAAAGGCACAAGTTCAACTTCTCTATTATGGTTTACAGGCTAATTTTGCTTGGACTGTTAGATACTAAGATTATACCTTTATTGATTAAAAATGTTCAAGTCTGACTTTTATTATTGGTTGAATACATTGTTTATGTTTCGTTTCATTGTACAGGACATTTACATACATGTACAGTATTTACATTGTACATGACAAATGTTTACTTAAGCATTATTGCATCAGAATTATTTATTATGACAGATTTGTTATGATATCTGAGATACGTATTACTCCTTACAGACAGCTTCATTTGAATCAATTGATACGTACTAGTGGAGTGATCACAAGCTGTACTGGAGTTCTACCACAGCTCAGTGTCATCAAGTACGATTGTAACAAGTGTAACTTTATACTGGGACCATTCTATCAGACCCAAAACCAGGAAGTCAAACCAGGATCATGCCCAGAGTGTCAGTCCACAGGGCCATTTGAGATTAATATGGAGCAGGTCTGTAAAGAAAGAAATTCAATTAAAACAAGATTATCTGGACAAATATTGAATTCTACTGTTCTAGTATCACAAGCTCCTTGATCAGTGTATTTAGTATCACAAGCTCCTTGATCAGTGTATTGTGCAAAGTAGCATCACATACATGTACCCACTATTTCATATTGGACTTATTTTCCAGGAAGTCTAAGACCAGTGTATCTATAAAGAAAACATTTTAAAAAGACTACAGTTTTACTGAATGCAAATAAAGCATTATTATGTTATGAAAGGTATTTTTTTCCCATCTCACTACATTATGGAAAACTTGAAATTTTCATCATTTGCTAAATTTTTCAGACACTGTATAAAAATTACCAACGGGTTACGATACAAGAAAGTCCCGGCAAAGTGCCAGCAGGAAGGTTGCCTAGGTCAAAAGATGCCATTTTGTTAGATGATTTGGTGGATTCGTGTAAGCCAGGAGATGAGTTGGTATGATTCTTGCGGATTTGAAATAATATACTAATAACTAAATGCAAGTTCTAATGCATGTACACAATTTTGTTTGTCAGATTTAGAAATGAGTTATCAATAAATAAATACAGTTGTATATTCATTGAGCAATGCCTCTTGTGTATGAAAAGGAAAGCAAAGGATATGCGATTCCCTCTGTTATATGTGTTGACTTCACGGCAGTACTCTCTTTAGTTTATGTTGCATATCTGGGAAATTGATAAAGTGTTTACAATGTATAATAATCTCCTTGTAAAACTTGTCTTCAGTGCATGTAAAGGAGATGAACTCTACACAATACACTCTTGAACCATACAATATAATTTGTATTACAGGAATTAACAGGTATTTATCACAATAACTATGACGGGTCACTGAATACAAATAACGGATTCCCAGTGTTTGCTACGGTGATACATGCTAACTACATTACCAAGAAGGATGATAAACTCGCCCTCAGTGCTCTGACAGATGAAGATATCAAGGCTGTAGTACAGTTATCTAAGGACGAGAGGATTGGAGAGAGGGTAAGGACTTACTCTATGTCTCAAATTAGGGATACTCTGGCCAGGAAAATTTAATGAAACTTTTAAAATATGTGTATATGTATATCATTGGGAGGGAAAACCATGCTACATGTACATGATCATGAGATTCATTATTTCTCTACATATTTAATATCATTATATAAGACATCTTACTGTTTTCAAAAGGGTGCAGGTAAATTTCAAAATTCATACAAATATTGATGTTGAATTCGTAATATTGTATTTTTCATGTATCAATGGACAGATCTTTGCCAGTATGGCACCATCAATCTATGGACATGAAGACATCAAGAAGGCTGTGGCATTATCAATATTTGGTGGAGAGCCTAAAAATCCCGGAGGTAAACATAAAGTCAGAGGAGACATCAATGCACTTATCTGTGGGGACCCTGGTACTGCCAAATCTCAGTTCCTCAAGTATGTGGAAAAGACTGCTCCACGTGTGGTGTTCACGACTGGTCAAGGAGCATCAGCTGTTGGCTTGACCGCTTATGTCCAGAGGAATCCAGTTTCCAAGGAGTGGACGTTAGAGGCAGGTGCCTTGGTGCTTGCAGACAAAGGAATGTGTCTGATAGATGAGTTTGATAAGGTATACTTTACATGTTTCTGATCAATTAGAAAAAAAACACTGATCAATTAAAAAAAAAGCAAGATTTTGAGGGGAAATAGGGTTTTTGATTTTTTTCTCTTTAAATAGTTTATAAAAAATACATCTACCAAGTTCAACAAAATGTTAATGCATACAGAAAGATGGCAGATAATTGACTGAACTTTAACAAAATGGAGCTATGAAATTAATCTTTTGGCTTCTTTTCCATGGTAAACATAAAACAACACCAAGATGCAGACTCGGACATCTTGAGCTCTATATCCAAGATTAGAAAATTTGTCTCTGCAAAGAAAGATGTTTGCACAAAAATTGTCTTGATGCATTGCCCTCAGAATTCTGCTAAATAAAATGCTTGATGTACATGTGTATTCTTGTGGAATCTTAACCTTCTCTGTTTTAACAGTTCTACATGTACATGTATATGTACACTTAATTAATTCTCAATTGTCAGATGAATGATGCAGACAGGACCAGTATACACGAGGCTATGGAACAGCAGAGTATATCTGTATCCAAGGCTGGTATCGTTACCTCCCTACAAGCACGATGTGCCGTACTGGCAGCTGCTAACCCTATAGGAGGAAGATACGATCCCTCACTTACCTTCTCTGAAAATGTAAGGAATTTACATTATATCTGTATTTTATGATCAATACTTTAGAAAACTTATAATGGTGTTGAAACTTTCATTCTTTGCAACTGTGTCACAGTCTGTCGATGTACTATAATAGTATAAGAATAATGAATTTGTGTTGCAGAAATTATCAACATTTGTGTATGCATATACATGTATATTTTAATGTAACAAAAGTAATCTTCTTACAAAATCTTATCATCAATAAAATGTAGTTAATCTGAATTCAAGTTTTGTTTATTTCCATAGGTTGATCTGACGGAGCCTATTTTGTCCAGATTTGATATTCTATGTGTGGTTAGAGATACAGTGGATCCTGTACAGGTATGAAAGAGTTGTTCTTCTTTCATTACTAGACATTGCATGATAAGAGTTCAAAGTGACTGCTATAATCCGACTATTTTTGAAACTTCAATGTTTATGTAGATAAGACATGTCAGACAATGTTTATTCTAAAGTCAGCACATATGAAAAACATGTAAACAGAAGCTCATTTGAGCTTTACCAAGAATTAAAAGCAAATCTGAAGGGGATTAGGATGTAAACTTTGTAACAATTGCTAAACTTGTAAAATGCTATTGTATTGTTTCCAGGATGAGAGGTTGGCTAAGTTTGTAACAGGAAGTCATATGAAGCATCATCCTAACGCTTCAGAATCTCAGGCTGATGAAGATCTTGTAAGTATCCCACTTGTGGGTTGAGAGAAGGGTATTGAACATCAATTTATAAGTGCCAGTAGATTTTTATATAGCCTTTCAAAAAGATAAGTGATATGTAGGGATCAAATTCTGTATTAACTAATATTTAGATGAACCAAGTATTATTTTGTCAAATATTTCCAGCAATTGACCATTTTCTGAACTTGTTAGAGAGCACAAAATATCCGAGACAACATCTTTTGGCATTGTTTAACATTATGACATCACTGTTCAAAGACGCAATTCCATTGTGACGTTACAAATGTAACAATGAAAAGTGCGCAAAAATTGCCTACCTCGGACATTTTCGTCATTTTGTCAGCCATTATGAATTTTGGCAAGTGGCCTGTTGAAGACCTTTTATTTTGCCTGCAACACAAGGATGGCTTGCAGGGATACATCTATTTGGTAGTGGTACTTTTTCATAAATGATGATGCCCATGTCTGCCCTGATTGACATGATTTGCAATTTCTAGACTTTTATAGTAAGTCCATTTGTTTCTGGAATATAGCATTTACATTAATAAATATCTCAGGTACATGTATATGTAGAATATGCTCATAAAACTTTAAAATATGCAATATTTCCTATGTGATTTTAAATCCATCTCCATGCATTTTCAGTGTTGGCAGCAATTTGGAAAAAATGAATGATTTTTCAGAATTAACTGACAAAAATAATTAATTTTACAGAATGAATTGAACACAAGTTCTACTGTGGAGCCCATTCCTCAGGATTTATTAAAGAAGTACATTATTTACTGCAAAGATAAAGTACATCCCAAGTTACACCAGATGGACCAAGATAAAGTAGCCAAGATGTATGCAGAACTCAGGCGGGAATCTATGGTAAGACTGTTTGAAATGATTGCTTATGAAATTGATTCTATTGGAAGATTTTACATGGAAAATGTTCCCTAGTATTAAAGTTTGGTTAACATCAACGTCTATTGACAATTTTTAGGCGACAGGTAGCATTCCTATAACAGTACGTCACATTGAGTCAATGATCCGTATGGCAGAGTCACATGCCAAGATGCACCTTCGAGATTATGTAAATGAGGAAGATGTGAACATGGCCATCCGTATAATGTTGGAGAGCTTCATCAGTACACAGAAATTCTCTGTCACAAGAAGCATGAGAAAGGTAGGTGTATTTTTCGGTATTATGTGATAATATCCTTACTTACTGTGTTCAGGGATGATTTATTTCCACTTTAAAGCGAAATTCCATTTCTGAGATTACCATAATCCTTGAATATGCCTCCAAAATTCCAATTTGGTAGGGTCTCTGCTGGTTGAAATAGTAATTTTCAACCCCTGCTTTTGCAGTTTATTTGTTCTTCAAAGAAATCATATTTGTGTGTTACACTTTGCATGGTACGGTAAGCTTTAAGTTGCTGTACTATACACATTCTAGTAAATCTTGTTTATGTATGTTAACTTGACATAATTTCAGACATTTGGTCGATATTTGGCTTTCAAGAAAGACAACAATGAACTTCTCCTGTTCATACTGAAACAGTTAGCTATGGATCAAATGACCTTCCAGAGAAACAGATTTGGACTGGATCAAGATACGATAGAGATCTCGGAAAAAGATCTAGCTGACAAGGTAAGGTATCATGTGAAAATAAGTTATTTTAAACCATCTGAAGAAGTGGAGAAATGATATTGCCCTTTTGTGCATATCTAAGATACGTAAAAAGTAATTACCCTAGATCTGAGAGGTTTAAAGCAAGATAAGTTTTAACTTTGATATCGTAAGTGATTGGTCAGAAATTTACAGTTACATGTACGTATATGAGTATGTATGTCATCTGAATTTCGTAAAATCATATACATAGTACTGGTATTATATGAGTATATGAGTATGTATGTCATCTAAATTTCGTAAAATCATATACATAGTACTGGTATTAGTCTCTTTATTTTCAATATATGTTTACGACCAAGTTCACAGGTGTGGAAGACTTTTTTGAAATTCTACAATTAGGAGATATGTTTTGTATTTTCTTTTCCAATAATGAGTTTTATGAGTGATATTTATATTTTCTTAAACTCGTACATGTACTTGCAGGCACGACAGATCAACATCAGCAACCTGTCTTCATTTTATGATAGTGATATTTTTAGAGCTAACAGATTTACCCATGACTCAAAGAGGAAAGTTATTTTGCAGAGTGTTTGAAGGACAAAATATCAATTGGGCTTTCAAATTTTGTGACATCAAGTGCTACAATTCAAGACACTCTTTCCTCAGCATACATTGTGATACCTGAAACTTCAGTAAGGAGTCCGCCCAAGCCTAGGATCTGTAATAGAAATATTGCATATCTGTCATTGTTACGTCATAAGATTATATTTTGAAAGACAACTTTATACAGGATAAGTTTAAGGTTGAAATTTGAATATGTTTCAGATTCATTGTTGAGATATTAAAAAGGTGCTACAGTGATTAGGAAAGAAATTTTGTGAATTGACCATTTTCTACAGTTTTGTACAATGTCATAGACCCATTAAATAACAATGAACATAGACTTGAATAGGCATGTTTCAAATTGATGGGACTGTGGCACATTGCCCCTGTTCTTTCCAATCACTTGTAGTACAAAAGAATATTATTAAAAGGTTACATTACAACTTTGTTTATGAAACCCGCCTTACCAATATTTGACATGTATAGATTTGGCTTGGTCAGGTAAAAATTGATATTACATTTGTATTGTAAAAACAATCTGTAAAATGTTTACCTGAACAATGTTCTGTTATTGCTAGAAAAGTTCAACTTACACTGAGCTTGGATAAAGTTGATATGCATGTATTTCAAAAGAAAATAATGTATATTTATTTAATGTTTTCATGCAAGTACATTTTATATGAATCCTCGCCACATCTGCTTAAATTACTTCATTTGGCTTGTATACAATTGGATTTATACTATTCAATTGGAATACATGCAGTTTTGCATCATTCTTGTTCTGTACTCTATGTACTTTGAAATACTGATACTGTAGTTTTAGCTCACCTGGACAAAGTTGTGCTATACCCTGCATGTCTGCAAGAAGTTAAAGGTAGCTCAGTATTTGACATTGTACTAATGCTAAAATTTTTACACTGATTCATCTTGGGATGCTTAGATGGACCCATGCATTGGATGCTACTTCTGACCTTCTATTTTCCACTTGAGTGACTTTGCTTTTAAAGCCAACTAAGGCCATACCAAATTAATTAAATGTTCTTTGGATTTTCTTGTAAATAAAAGGGTGCGAGCGGGCGAAAATATAATTATTTTATTTTTTTTAGGTTTTGCAGTTTTTAAGGTGCGAGCGAATGAAATAATTCTATTTTTGATATGGGTTACTCCAGAAATACATTGCTTATGTTTTCATTACTCAAAAAGGGATCCCCATAGGATTCTGGTGACTAGAAAGCCTTGCACATAGCAGTACAGAAAAGATTTTCGAATATTCCCCCCTCCTTGACTTTCAGTGCTATGTATACGGGACAACAAATTTGCTCCCAACAAATTTTTTTTAACACAAGAAGTATCATTGTCTTCGAATTTTGCACAATCTGAGACTTCTAGAAGCTGCAAGATTTGCAGAAATCAGACCCGACCCTAAAAAATTCCTGAGCCAGAAATTACATGGTGCGGGCGAGCATTTTATTTTTATAATATTATTTTTTGAATTTTGAAAAATATGGTGCGGGAAATCCAAAGAACATTAAATTAATTTGGTATGGCCTAAACTGTTTGTATGTGCAATTCAATGTAATTATAAGGTTTTAGGATGCTTTGTGCAAATACAGGGTAAGGATAAAATCACAACAGATCACTCTAGAGGAGCTAAGTTATCTTGAGCTTGTTACAATGGCAAGTAAGAAAATGTCAATGCAGGGCTTTGATTGTCAAAAAAAATCCTTGAGAAATCCTGTCTCAAAATTATCTCTGACGACGAAAAGATAAAGATCTTTCAAGGAGTATTTATTTGTCTATCATCAGAAAAAAGCATGTATCATATTTTAGCTCACCTGGAGGGAGTTTAGATGAACCCATGCCTAGGATGCTGCATCTGATCTACATTTTCCACTTGAGTGACTCCTTAAAGGATAGTTCAATGTCTTGCAAATTAACCAAACTTGCAGGTGGGTGGACCCATGCATTGGATGCTGCATATTTAAAAGCAAACGCTTTTATATACATATAGAATGTAGACTAAATGTTTTAGAATGCACTTTGCAAACAGAGGGTATAGAGAAATCTGAGATGCCAGTTCTAAAGTTAGATGTACCAGATTGCAGTGATAAATTTGGTAAAGTGCTTGTCCAAATATTATAACAGCTCACATTAGAGGAGCGAAGTTATCTGGAGCTCGTGACAATGGCAAGAAAGAAAATTTGTATGCAGGACTTTGATGGTCTTTGAAATTTAGGAGGTTTCTGTTGCTGCTCTACAGGAGGAAGATGCATCTTTCCTTGATGGGATTTGAGTTGAGTTGGGGAGGAAAGATCTTGGTAAAGATATTATTACATCATATGATTAGACACTGGTGGAGATGGTCTGGTGAAAAATGATGGAGATTCTTCATGCAGAATCCCGTTGTGGTAGCCTGGAGGGCCACACAATTGTTGATGGCTCTATGGAGCCTGACGACTACAGTTATGAGGAGCCAATGTATGAAAAATTCTATTTCTGATGATGAGATGGTGACAGATCCTTCAGGGAGAGTTTGCATAAGTTATTACATGCCTTTCATCAGAACCCCCCTTCCCCGATTTTTGTAGGTCAAGATCAATTCATGAAAGTTTGATCAAGGATACATCCAATATGCAAGTTTGAAACACTCATACTTTGCTCAATATTGGCGTTTTAAAGCGAAATTACTGAAGTGAGAAAAGTAGGTGAAGGTCATGTCAGGAAAGTTTGTTATTAGATACATCCAATATGTATGTTTGATTCATCTAGCACGTCTTCTTTCCTCAATATTGACTTTTAAAAGCAAAATCAATTAAGCAGAAAAACGGAGGTCATGGTCACTTTAATATTATAGTTGTGATTTCAAGTCAATGTGCTAAACGCAGAACTCTCACAAGCTTACTTACCTTCTATAACTTTATTGCTTACTTAGAAAAGTGTTTAATTGAATTTTTCAACCATGGTACCATGGTAACATGCTAAAAGGAAGTGAGCTTTGTAATCTGTGATAACATGTATTACGGATAATCATGGTGCCTGTAATAGATAAGGTATTAGTTATCATTGAAGGACTATATCTGTGTTATGGTGATGTATGGGCATGAGGAATTCGCTTTGTCAATCATTCCATCACCCTGTCGCATATCTAGTTACCTACGACTCTAGGACCCTTCCGCCTTTCCCAACCAAATTTGGATATATGGTTATACATGTAGTTATCAATGGGGAAGGCAAGTTTTGATTTTCGGGTCAATAGGTCAAAGAGGAAAGGTCACTGTTAGGTAATAATACAATCAATTAAGATTGATTTTCAAAATGATAAGTTCAGAAATATTTCACTTGTTTCTTACTTATTTGATTATTTGGTAACTTTACAAGAGGGGAGAAGAATATTGATTTAAGGTGATTGGGGACATTCAATGAGAGGACAGGCACTAAAATGTTGATATGTCTGTCAAACATCAAGAAAACTTTTATTTCATTTGATTTTTGCTCTTCGAGTGAAACTTTTTCTAGTTATTCAAAATCATGTTATAAATTATGGGTTCATTTCAGGAATGCATGTTCAGAATATGAATTATGAATTCTTTGATCTTGTTGATTAATAAAATCAGCTTCTGATATGAATAAAAAATTAGTAAAAATGTTATGAGCGTCTATGTTAAGACGATAACTTGAAAAGAAATGAACTTCTCTCCCTACAATTCAGCATACATGTATAAATATTGTTAGTGATGCCAGAAGGAGTGATAGGTTTCCACTCCATCTGTCTGTGATTCATAGGTTTCTGTACTTCTGTCACCATTACTGGTATCAGAACAGTTTCCGGACAGTAATAGTTTCCGGACAGTCGCCCTTTTCAAGTACTTTGAAGGAAATTATTTTCAAAATTTTGTGACAATTTTGTAGATTTTTAAATGCAGACTTCAAATCACGAATCATATAAACAAAATTTTGAATCTAAGTTGCTTTATCACACCACCTTTTTACCCCTTTCTGCCCCTTTTAATATCGCGCACCAGGGGAAGTCGCCGAGAGCCATACTATTTTAATCTACGCGATTTGAGAAGTTTGGGTTCTATTTTGAAAATATTTTTTACACAGTCATTTGTAGAAAAGATTGAAGAAAACAATATCCAAAAATCATCCAGTTTGGGCTGAAATTGATTAAGATTGATAGATTTAAAATCAGGTGTCCGGAAACTGTTCCAGTGATTTGCGAAAAATGGCCAAAATATAGGGTCATAAAATCGGTCTAGAAACCATATTTCTTGAGAAATTTAATATTTTCTTTCAACATGAATATCTGTGGGAAGGGCATAGCATTATTTGAGAGAAATTTGAATGTTTTCCATTGATGAACGGAGGAGTTATCCCCGAAAAACCTTCAAAATCGTCCGGAAACTGTTCCGACACCAGTACAGCTATTTGAATGAAAATTTATGTGGAGCTGCAAAGTGACGAGTTACTGATCAAGTTTGACTCTGGTTGTTGTTTACCTTTTACTCCGACTAGATTTTCCAGAACATAATTCTATGGTATCTGCTTGTGAAAATCATCATTTTGACAAAAACCGAGACATGTGACCTCCGATTTGTATATTTGCGGGCTGAGTGGTACTAGTAATCTCAAAAGTTCAGACAGAACTGCAGGTGCTTGATGCAAATTGCAAATAGTTAAGATGTGGGTAAGAATAGATATCTCATAAACAGGGGTTTTACTGCTAAAAACCCTCAAATCATCATTTTGATCCCTTTCAGATTGTGTTGTCAGTGGAATCATGTTTGTATTATCGAGATGTTGCCACTTACAAAGATTTTGTTTCTTTTACCCCCAAGTACAGGGATTTGAGGAAAAAGGATGTATCCAAACTTTTCTCTTCCACCGTTACATTACATAATGTGATAAAACTTGATGTGCAGATCAGGTTTGACTCTTTTTTTTACTGTTCACTTAATACAGAAGTTAATGCCCTTTGACTTTTGGATTTATGGACTTTTCTCTGTCAATGTAAAGGATTTGGGTGTTTATTTTTGGATTGATGGGTTACTGATAACAATTTGACTCTGGTTGCTGTTGACCTGCTTTTACAGGAGTTACTTGATTTTTTTTCATATTTATCCAAGTTCGTGTGTGATGAAACTTTCTTTGTTACTCCTTAGATGCAAGAACCCTGGAAAAACAAGATGAGAGGAAAGTTAAATCTCTGGCTTGACAAGTAGGGAACTACAAGAGTTTCAGGACATTTTAAAAATAGTGGCTTATGATACATATCTCCTGTCAATGTTGTTGTCGTCCTAAAGAGGACTATTTTCAAAATAAAAACTATACAGGAGGATAATGCTTATGAAGATCGGACGGCAAGCGATAGAAGGTTTGTAGTCTTAGGCACGGTCCATTTGATATTCTGGGGGGGGCGGGGGGGGGCCTTGGGTTTTTTGTCGGAGCAAGATTATTTTTTCGCCACGTACCGGGGCAAAATTATTTTTTTCTAGCAAAGTTGGAGCAAGGAAATTTTTTTTTATAACAATTGATGTGAATATCAAGAATGTTTGTGTTTTTTCAATAGAAATTCTTTATTTTTACTTTAATAAATTACTCCAAACATCATTTTTATGTACTTCTAAACTGAGAGAGAGATTAAAGATTTTTACAATATGCGATATATAATTTTTATTAAACAAAAATGTATATAAGGTCATGTAAGAGGGTCTGATGCAAGTTTTTACATGTAGAAATGAAAACTAGTGAAAAACTTATTTAAATTCTCCTTCCAAGATAGTATATAAAATTAGGCACTCAGTATGGTGATACATGTATCTATTAATAGTAATAAATGATATAATAATGTATTAAGCATTTTAATTGTTTCAGTCATATGCATTCTTTAGATAGTTTTAAATATGAGCTTGCCATTACAGAAGAAAACTATGGTGAGTGAAATTTTTTTTATAGGAAGTAAAAACTGCGGCGAGCGAAGCGAGCCGAAAAATTTTCAGGAATTTTAAGCATATTTTATGGTTATTCTTCAAATTCAGATTACTTGTAAGAGCAAGATTATTTTTTTCTGTCACACCATAAGCAAATTCATTTTTTTCATCAAAATTCAGAGCAAAATTATTTTTTTCGAAAAAAAACCCAAGCCCCCCCCCCCCCCCCCCCAGAATATCAAATGGACCGTGCCTTACATGTAACATAGAAGCCAAAAATGTATTCACATGAAAGCCGGGGATATCTGACAAGACTCGGTATCAGCGCCTACAGCAAAACACACCAAGTGAAAACGGAGATGACACGCACAGCAAGAGACTCAAAAAGGACAAGTATCACCAAATACGACATCAAAGCACCAAACATAAAAGACTACACATAAACCAATGACCCCTATGGGTAAGCGTTGCCGACTTACGGCGGCCATCTGCCACGTATATATATAGCAAATGACGTAGTTATTCGGATTGCGTGCGCACAACCCTCCCACTCCTCCAGTTGCCCAGAGGTCTTGAAAAACGCACAATTGTTGTATCACTGTACGATAGCCACACAAAGATGACGGCAAAACGCAGGGACCCAAGCAACACATAGATGAATATGTAAAGGAATATTGAAAACCCCAAAGGGCATACGAGAAACAGTCCGTGTTCTGCCGGCTTGAGCGAGCTCATGCATGTTATCACCTGACGGGGTCCGACCGACATTTAGGAAGGACAGGTGGTCGGCGCCCTGTCTTCTCTAAAGGGGTATGGACAGGGCAAGGTGTGGAGTCCCGTTGTCACTGTCAATTAGAGTGCAATTCTTAATAATGCGCTGGTACAAGTACCAAGCGAGTGTGCGTTTGGTGACAGTAGGATCATATCCAGGGTACAAAAGGTGTTCGATAGTTCTTGCGCATTTTCAATGGAAATTATGTCAACTTACAGGTCTCCCTTTTGCAAAAATTTTAGAGGAGAACTTCATGTACGAAAGATTCTGTCGGCTTTTATGTAGCAGTTAGGGTGTGTTTGAGTGACTGTGAGGGTGTGTGTGTGAAGATAGATCTGTCATTTGAAGCTTAAAATGTATTCGTTTCAAGTCCCCCTTGACAGAAATTCCAGATATGAAAGATTCTGTCTTGTCTGTCTGATTTCATGTAGCGCTAAGGGGTGTGTGTGGTTAAAGATTTTGCGGGTGAGTTGAAACACTGAGTGATTGCTTTCTAAAGAGATGTCCAAAACATTGAATGCAGATTTCTTTAAGAGAAGCCAAAATGGCTCCTATAGAATACTTTCGTGGACAGTCTGGGTCCAATGCGCAAAGATAAAACACCTTATTGTACTTTTGATCAGTGAATGAAAGTCAAACACAAAAGCCGAAATCTTATTCCAAAAAACCACAATCGATACGCTTACGAATTTTGGAATAAAAAAGAACTCCCTCATGCGAAGAGAAAATAGGACAAACAGACGGGGCCTCACAGAACACGAATGACAATGTATCTAATAAACCATCTCCAGTGCAAGCGCACAGCGAACACTAAAATGGTACAACAATAACATTATTTATGTTTAGATATTTTAAAACTTATACAAATAAATATCGATTCTACAAAATGTAAGTAATACAATAAACTTAAACATTCTGCAAAGATGCAAAAGTGAATCCCAAATGGAGATCAGAGGAGAGCAAACATCTCCTGTTTGCTAGCAGCACCCGTCACTTGCTAGCAAACAGGAGATGCAATCACAATGTCCTAAGTCACTAACGCCGTGCTTAAAAAGGTCTTATCCGGTAAATTGTTAAATTCGGTGTTATGGATGATTCTAATCTAAAACATCCTCCAACATGTTATAACGTTTAATATTTTCATTATATCGTTCAAAACATTTTTTCAGTGACGAAGTCAGTCTATCACAAATGTACCTTTGGTTGAATAGTTTTTGTCCCCCGCTTTCGCGAAAGCGCGGGGACATTAAAACCGGTTCGTCCGTCTGTCCGTCTGTCTGTCCGTCAGTCACAAAAACTTTAACCTTGTGCATAACTTTTGAATGGAAAGTGATAGGGCTTTGATATTTCACATGTGTATTCCTTGTGACAAGACCTTTCCATGGATACCAAAATTTTTGACCTTGTGACCTTGACCTTGGACTTTGACCTACTTATTAAAAACTTTAACCTTGACCATAACTTTTGAATGGGAAGTGATTGAGGGTTTTTAGCGGTAAAACCCCTGTTTATGAGATATCTATACTTACCCACATCTTAACTATTAGCAATTTGCCCCAGGCACCTGCAGTTCTGTCTGAACTTTTGAGACGACCCCTCAACCCGCCAATATACAAACCGAAGGTCACGTGCCTCAGTTTTTGTGAAAGGCCAAAAGAAACAGGCCTAAGTGGGGAGGTCAGGGAGGGTGTATGTGGGTAAGTATAGATATCTCATAAACAGGGGTTTTACCGCTAAAAACCCTCAGTTTATTTCAATATCTATACTTACCCACATCTTAACTATTAGCAAGAATTTGTAGCCATAAAGCTACTTGGAGGAGGGATAGGCCTGAAAATAGCCAAGTAAAAGTATAAATAGTAAACTATAAACTCACCAAAGAGTCTAGTCCTTCTTTTTATGCTGATTTGCCTTCAATGTTCCTAGAATGGATAATCTGGCAAATCTGGCCTCCTGTGATGGCACATCCCTCATATAAAAGGAAGTAAATGTTGATTCATTTGCCCAATGAGCTGCTTTAACAATCTCCTCTGTTGACGCACCATTAAAGAGGGCCCAGGAGGTAGATAACCGTCGTGTATCATGTGCACGCACTGATGTTAGATTTATTCCTTTTGTTTCAACACAGTATCTAATAAGAGAAACTATCCAACGGGATATAGAGTCCTTAGAAGCTCTCTGATGGTAATTTTGTTTATATGTTACAAATAAGGCTGTTTCTCTATTTCTTAGAGTCTTAGTCCTTTTAACATACATCCTCAACGCCCTACATGGACAAAGTAACTGATCCCTTGCTTCAGTTGCATAGGTATTAAATTCGGGCACAAACAAAGGGTCCCAAGGCTTCCCTAATCGTTGTGTCTTTGCAAGAAAGTTTAGATTTGGCAATAGACGAATGCCATTTTTCTCAAAACGCATATGTTGCGAGTCAATAGAAAGAGCATGGATCTCACTGACACGTGATGCTGTTGCCATAGCAACCAAGAAAACAGTTTTCCAAGTGAGATATTTGAGATCACAGGAACCTAGAGGTTCAAACGGTGAATCACATAAACTCCATAACACTGGCGGTAAATCCCAATTAGGAAGTAAAGTCTTCACAGTGGGAGACACATTATAGATCCCCTTAATAAGTCTAGATAATGACACATTATTGCTTACAGTACTGTGATTCCAACCTTTGTGTATGGAGGCAATAGCAGATTTATAACCAGATATAGTAGATGCCTTTAGGCCACGTACTTCATGCAGATAAATGAAAAATTCTGCCAAATCAGTCACAGAAATTGTATACGGACAGACATTCCTTGAAGCACACCAATTTCTGTAGATTGTAAGCCGTGCATCGTACACTTTTCTTGTTGATTGTCTCCTTGAATTTGTAATGAACGACTCAGCTTTTTTTGAAAATTTTTTCGGAGAACCGCATTGTCTGATATTTTCCAAGCTGCTAATTTGAGACTTTGAGGGTCTGGATGTTTTATTTGACCCTTTCTTTGACTTAATAAATCCTCTCTTAAAGGTAACATCATTGGTATGTCCACGAGCAGACTTAGAAGTGTTGGATACCATGACTGCCTCGGAGATAGCGGCGCAATCAGTAGGAGTGTACACATCTCCTGTTTCATTTTCTGAAGTATCCTTGGGATTAATATGGGTGGGGGAAACGCATATGCGTAAATCCCCGTCCAACTGCACGCCAGAGCGTCGCAATTCCAAGCTTCTGGCTCCGGGTACGGGGAGCAGAATATCTGAATTTTGCGATTTTCTCTTGTTGCAAACAAGTCTATGTTTGGTTTTGTATAAATGTTGAAGAGCTGATCTGCTACTGTTTGACACAGGCTCCACTCTGTTATTTTCACTTTCACATTCCCTCGAGACAAACTGTCTGCCAGTACATTTTTCTTGCCCGGAATGTGAGCTGCCTTGATCTGAATGTTCCATTTCATGCACCATTGATAAATTGTCCACACCAACATGCACAACTGAGGAGACCTCGTCCCCCCTTGTCGATTGATGTAAGACACTACTGTCGAGTTGTCGCTCCTTATCATGAGAAGTTTGCCTATTAAGGGGTTCCTGAAGTGAGCAAGTGCTTTCTGCACTGCTAACATTTCCAGGAAGTTTATGTGTTTTGCTTTGTCCGAAAGTGTCCAAATTCCCGATACACTCTGATTGCCCATATGGGCTCCCCAGCCTTGATTGGAGGCATCCGTCCACATTGTGTAATCTGGAAGCCTCTGTTCCAGTACTGCCCCCCTGAAAATGTTTGACCCCTGGGTCCACCATGCCAAGTGAGGCTTCAGGGAGTCCTTGATCTGAACGAGATGCGATATGTCGTCCTGTCTCGGAGACCAATGGCACAAGAGGTATAGCTGGATGGGTCGCATGTGTAGTCTCGCTAGGGGTACTAAATCTATGCATGAAGCCATAAGGCCCAAAATTCGGAGAAATGAGCGGGCCGGTACAAAAGCCTGCTGGGTAATAGTAGAAATAGTTTGGCATAAATTGGTATAACGTTCCTCGGTTGGACAAACTATTCCCATTTGTAGATTGAACCGAGCTCCCAGATAAGTTATCTTCTGAGATGGATTGAGATGTGATTTCTCTAGGTTCACTACAAGACCCAAGTCGATTAGTTTGTGTAATGTTGTGACTAGGTGTGAGAGAAGGCCGATAGGTTCTCTGCTTTTGATTAACCAGTCGTCTAGATACATGTAGATGTAAATTTCTTTCATGCGAAGGTAGCCCCCTATAGTTGTCACTATCTTTGTAAAAATTCTGGGAGCTATTGCTAGCCCGAAAGGCATTGAGCGAAACTGATAATGGCGATTGTTGATGCAAAATCTTAGAAATTTGCGGTGCGGTGGAAACACTGGTACATGAAGATATGCATCCTTTAGGTCCAAGGATGCCACCCAATCTCCCTTTTCCAGAGCTTGAATTATGGACCGTAATGTTTCCATCTTGAAATGTTGCACGTTTAGGTACTTGTTTAATGGTCTTAGATTCAATATTGGACGATAACCGCCGTCCTTCTTCTGTACAAGGAAAAATGTTGAATAAAACCCTTGACCTTCTTGGCCGGGAGGAACTAACTCTATAGCTTGTTTTCCTAACAAGCTTTCTACCTCTTCTAATAAAAAATGATTTTGAACATCGTTCTGAGCAAATGTTACCCTTGTTCCAGTTAGTATAGGAGGGTTTCGAAACACAAGTTTTAAGCCCCGTTGGACTACATCTAAAATCCATTGATCGGTGGTGATTTCTTCCCACTTTTTTACAAATTGAATCAATCTGCACCCTACTGGTGTGTGAATTTGACTTTCCAAAAAATTCATTAGATGGAGCGGTAGATTCAAATCTACTTGCTGTTGTTCGGGCGAAACCCCGACTGATTCTGGTTACCAGATCCTTTGTCACGGGAACTGGAAAATTTCTCGAATTTTGATCTCCCAGATTGAGAATCCCGAAATGTCTTGCTCGATTTCCTCCTCTTATAGGAGGACTGGTCCTTCGAGTATGAGGATTCATGCTTCCTCTTGTTAGAAGATTCATTGCTAGACTTGTCTTTAGTAAAAGGCTGTCTGATCAGATGTTGGGTTTCCTTAGCATCACGCAAATTTTCTGCACTAGAATGCAAAATGTCGAAGTAGTTGTTGCAAAACAACTTATTTCCTAAAGTTGGCTGCAAAAGTAGTTTATTTTCAGTAGCCTTATTTTTGAAGGAAAGGTCATCAATGTGAATTGACCTCCTTGCCGCAACCGACCCAACAATGATACGGGCTGAAACGTCAGCCATGGACATCATTACGGACATAAGTGCACGAAGTCCCTCAGTCTTTTCCTCCTGTGACTGAACAGAGTCCAGATATGAAACGATAAGCGAACTGTAAGATACTTCTCGAAGCATCAAGCGAGCTGCTTGGTCAATCTTCCAAAACTCATTGTTTCGTGATTTGAGTTGGCTGTTCTTAAAAGTGTACACAGATTTTCTTGAAGATTTACGACCAACATTCACAGTGCCTTCTTCAATATTTTCATCAAGTTTTGGTGTAGAGCAAAATTTTTCAAAATGCTCCCTAGTGACCAAATACTTATCATCATCTGATGTTCGGTAAGTCTTAATCGATCCCTTCTTTTGAAACTCTTGATCCACTTCAGAGAGTGCATTCAAAATTGCACCATCAATCGGAAGACCAGATCGCGAAACTTTATCGGACTGCGATACTAACCGATTAGAGACATAGGATTTATATTCTGTCGCATCGGAGGTAATATTCTCTGCTTCGATGTGCAACGTGTTAGCCACTTTCATCATGAATTTCTGAAAATCGGAGTGACCCTTCACAGATGTAGCTGCAACAGACTCCTGGTCCAAAGATGTATCCGATAGATGAGATCTAGTGTCTGATATATGAGATCTCGAGTCTGAAATCTGTGATCTTGAATCAATGTCCAATATGTCATCAGACCGGACCAAATTGTCCCCTTCATCCAGAGATTCGCTCTGTAACTCGTCCTGGTCAAGAGAGGACGCAAATCTATCGAATCTCCTATATCTCTGCTTCTCAGAGGTGGAAGGAGCATTATTGTTGCTATCCATTTGCTTCCCAATACGAGCGTCGAGAAGACGATTTATCAGTTCCTCTTGTTGTCTTTGCCAGTCAGAGGAAACGGGAGCTGATGCGAATGGCGGCGGCGGAACGTTTTGCACATATTGTATCCCCGCAAAGGGAGCTGGATGTGAAGCCGGGCTTCCCACAGAGGAAGCTTGTGGCAAGGAAGTCGGATTCCCCTCAGAAGGAACCGAATCTGTCTCAGACGTAAGTGTCGCCGTAGGAACACGTTTTGCCTTCGCCTTGTCAACCATTTTCTCGATGATATTTCTTTTTTCCTCCGACCACTGCCTACATGTGTTGCACGGAAAATCCGCATTGCACACTCTGTGCTTATAACACTCGGCGTGATCGTCCAGAATATTCATCTGTCCTTTGCATTTTATGCAAGATTTAAATGATTCCGGCATTTTAACGACGTAGAACCGCAGGTAAGAAAAAACAATCCGTCACATTCAATGCCTGAACAAAAACTGAGGCACGTGACCTTCGGTTTGTATATTGGCGGGTTGAGGGGTCGTCTCAAAAGTTCAGACAGAACTGCAGGTGCCTGGGGCAAATTGCTAATAGTTAAGATGTGGGTAAGTATAGATATTGAAATAAACAGGGCTTTGATATTTCACATGTGTATTCCTTGGGACAAGACCTTTCCATGGATACCAAAATTTTTGACCTTGTGACCTTGGACTTTGACCTACTTATTAAAAACTTTAACCTTGTGCAGAACTTTTGAATGGAAAGTGATAGGGCTTTGATATTTCACATGTGTATTCCTTGTGACAAGACCTTTCCATGGATACCAAAATTTTTGACCTTGTGACCTTGACCTTGGACTTTGACCTACTTATTAAAAACTTTAACCTTGACCATAACTTTTGAATGGAAAGTGATAGGGCTTTGATATTTCACATGTGTATTCCTTGTGACAAGACCTTTCCATGGATACCAAAATTTTTGACCTTGTGACCTTGACCTTGGACTTTGACCCACTTATTAAAAGCTTTAACCTTGACCATAACTTTTGAATGGAAAGTGATAGGGCTTTGATATTTCACATGTGTATTCCTTGTGACAAGACCTTTACATGGATACCAAAATTTTTGACATTGTGACCTTGACCTTGAACTTTGACCTACTTATTAAAAACTATAACCTTGACCATAACTTTTGAATGGAAAGTGATAGGGCTTTGATATTTCACATGTGTATTTCTTGTGACAAGACCTTTCCATTGATACCTAAATTTTTGACCTTTTGACCTTGACCTTGGACTTTGACCTTCTTATTAAAAACTTAAACCTTGACCATAACTTTTGAATGAAAAGTGATAGAGCTTTGATATTTCACATGTGTATTCCTTGTGACAAGACCTTTCCATGGATACCAAATATTTTGACCTTGTGACCTTGACCTTTTGAGTTCGACCTACTTTTCAAAAAACTATAACCTTGTCCATAACTTTTTAATGGAAAATGATAGGGCTTTCACATTTCACATGTGTATTCCTTGTGATGAGACCTTTCTGTTGGTAACAACATTCTGACATTGTGACCTTGTCCATGGAGGTTGACCCACATTTAAAAACTTCAACCTCGATCATAAGTTTTTGATTTTAATTTAAATCATAGGTCTTAAATATTTCACATGTGCATACCTTTTCATCAGCCCTGTCCCTTGGAAACAAAACAAAAGTTTGTACCTTTTGACCTTTTCTTGGAGTTAATCTTTCATATTTAGAATGTTGATAATATATGAGATATATTATTAAAACTTAAGAATGGGGGGATGTCTGTAAGGATTTCTTTAAAGACAAACACCCAAAAGCGGGGGACCACAATTCCTTGAATTTGATTTTTCTGTTAGTATCCATGTCCACAGAACGAAGTCGTTGCTGTTTGAGCTTGCTCTGGAATCATGACTAGTAATCGCGATATGAATACACCTTAGGCAAAAGACGTAGGAATGTTATTATTAAGGAAAGAGAAATCGCACATTTAGAGAGAAAATCTCAAGTCATATTAGAGTTGACACTTACAACTAAAATTATGTCAATTTTCCAAGGTCGCTAACGAATAATACGGAAGTGTTCCAACTTTATACATGATACGAATAACGAATAATACGGAATATATATATATATTTATTCAGGCAAAGCACATTATTACAAGTGTTGTGGGTCATGTGTTATTTTAGTTTTACTTTATGTGTAGGTACACATGTACTTAGTCATATTATATTATGATTTCATAATAATTCTTTCTAGATTTTACTATGTCATGTTTATTTCATTAGAGAATATTCCAGTATGTTCTTTGTTACATCATTATCATCACATGACTGTGATTTCTAGAATTTACTCTATTGTTAATCATGTGTAATGAGTCATTGTTCTAGAAGCTTCTGGTTAATTCATTGTTCTTAAGTATAAATACCTCTGAGGAACTGTGTTAAGGAGAGATTCGTACACATTCGTAGACACGATTCATTCATCTATTCTGATATACTGGGACACTTTATTTGTTGAGACTTTAATCCATTTAACAACGTTTGGACATCGATCTTTCGAGAACGTTTGTGATTACCGGAAACCATACCTTCGATAGACTTTGTGGACCGTAACGGACACTTTGATCCGGACATTGTATTGTAAGTTGTAATCATTGTAAATATATATATTTTGTACATAATTAAACTTGTAAATTTATATTCTGTCTTTGTCTGATTTTTTGCTGGCATTTTGGGGTATTCTGACCCATAACAGAATTGGGGGCTCGTCCGGGATAGTAATCTCTGCATATTTGCACTTTACGTAAAGTTCGTTTTTTTTTTTAAATTTTAGTAAAACGTTTGCCAGCAGAAATCAATCATGGTATTTTCGGTCACTGAATTTTTGAAATCGCCGACTGTACAAGAGTTCGAATCATTGAAGAAAGATGATTTGATTGGTTTAGGTCTTCACTTGAAGTTAGATGTAAAATCTTCTATGAGAAAACAAGAAATTAGAAATATTGTGGCTAAAGAGCTTTTAGCTAAGGAAATCTTTTCGTCATACGATTTTCCTGTTGAACCTGTTTCAAGCGAAACCAAAATGTCAAAATTTGAGTTTGAATTAGAGAAAATGAAAATACAATTACAATTTGAAAAAGAAGAAAAAGAAAGACAATTTCAAATTGAAAGAGAAGAAAAAGAAAGACAATTTGAAAAAGAAGAAAAAGAAAGACAATTTCAAATTGAAAGAGAAGAAAAAGAAAGGCAATTTGAAAAAGAAGAAAAAATAAGACAATTTGAAAGAGAAAAGGAAGAAAGAGAGAAACAGGAACGTATGCACGAGAAAGAACTCCAATTTGAGTTAGAAAAGTTAAAGTTAGAGAAAAGCGCTAAGGAAAATCCTGTTCCTTCGCTTGTCAAGTCTGAATTCGACGCCGCCAAAAACATCCGATTAGTACCAAAATTTCAAGAAAAGTCCGTGGACAAATATTTTCCACATTTTGAGAAAATCGCGGCCAATCTGAAGTGGCCACGTGATTTTTGGCCAACTTTATTACAAAGCGTACTTATTGGCAAAGCGGCTGAAGTGTACTCGGCGCTCAGTATTGCTGAGAGTTCAGACTATGACAAGGTCAAGGACACGATTTTGAGAGCATATCAGTTAGTACCTGAAGCGTACAGACAAAAGTTTAGAAAGTACAAAAAGTTTGAAAATCAAACATATGTTGAATTTGCTCGAGAAAAAGAAGATTTATTTGATCAGTGGTTTCGATCCAAGAAAATTCCCAATTCATTTGACAATTTGCGTCAAATAATTCTGATAGAAGAGTTCAAAGAGTGTGTACATCAAGATTTAAGAACTCATTTGGAAGACAAAAATGTTAAAACTCTTGAAGAAGCCGCTGTTTTGTCTGATACGTATGCTCTCACTCATAAGAAAAATTTTGTGTCAAAAACTCAATCTAGCGATAGCGCAAAAACTTCAGATTTTCCAAAGAAAAACTTACAAGAGTCTCAGTCGTCCATTAGTTCCCAGTCACCATCTCAAGGTGGTTCTACGTCCGGACCTAGGTCCGAACGTTCTGAGGCATCCCCAGGGGTGGGGTCGCTTCCTACATGCAATTATTGTAAGAAAAAAGGTCATGTTATTGGTGAGTGTTTGAAGCTTAAGAAGAAAAAAGAACTTAAGTCACAGGCCTGTGCGTCTGTTAGAAATGATAGGAAAGCCTTAGATTCGATTTGTTCTGACACTCCTGAGATTCAGGGTTCTAAGTCCAGTTCTGATGATTTTGTGGAGGATCATTATAAGCCCTTTTTGTCACAGGGATTTGTTTCACTCAGTGATTCTAGCGAAGCGTTGCCTGTTCAGATTTTGAGAGATACTGGTGCTGCCCAGACTTTATTGTTAGAGGGTTCATTGCCTTTGTCTGAGCACACTTTTACTGGTAGGTCAGTTTTATTACAGGGTGTGGAGCTAGGCGTCATTGATGTTCCCCTTCATAAAATTTATTTGAAGTCAGACTTAATTACTGGACCTGTTATCGTAGGTGTTCGACCTACTCTTCCCGTTCAAGGCGTTTCCTTGTTGCTTGGCAACGATTTAGCTGGCGGCAAAGTTGTAGCCGATCCGATTGTTTGTGAGAAAATCACGGCCGATGTCGTGTCCGGTGATGAAGACGACGACTTGTATCCAGCCTGCGCAGTTACCAGGGCGATGGCCAGGAACAGACTAAAAGAGGCTGAGAGTACTTCTGCACTTAACGAGGACCATCCCTCCAAAAGTATAGACCTTTCTGACACATTCATGTCTACCATTGATGACAGCGTACCTGAGACGTCAGTACCACTTCATGTTGACAAGTCTCCGACAGTACCTGGTGATGATTCCCATCCACCATTAGACAGAGATACAGATGCCTTAAGCCGTGAGCAGCTCCTCTCCGAGCAAACTAAAGATCCGGAGATTATCCGACTAAGCAAGAGGGCCCTTCCCCGAGAAGAAGCGGACAAAGTCGGAGAGTGCTTCTACATACAAGATGGCATCCTCATGCGGAAATGGAGACCACCCGATGCACCCCCTAATGAAGTGTGGCGGGTCGTTCACCAGATAGTGGTTCCAGTAGCGTATCGCGGGGACATCATGAGTTTAGCTCACGACACACCCATGGCAGGTCATTTAGGTGTCAATAAGACTTATAATAGGATTTTAAGTCACTTTTACTGGCCTAAGTTGAGAAAAGATGTGTCTGAGTTTTGTAAGTCTTGTCATAGTTGTCAGATGGTAGGTAAACCCAATCAAGTTATACCACCTGCTCCCCTCCAACCCATTCCAGCCTTTGAGGAACCTTTTAGTAGGGTGTTAGTTGATTGTGTAGGTCCTTTGCCTAGGACTAGGTCAGGGTCTCAGTACTTACTGACAATTATGTGTACTTCGACTAGGTTTCCTGAAGCCATACCTCTTAGGAATATTACGGCAAAGACCATAGTTAAGGCCCTTACAAAGTTTTTCAGTTTCGTAGGTGCTCCCAAGGCTATTCTGTCAGATCAGGGTTCGAATTTTATGTCGGGATTGTTTCAGCAGGTTATGCATGAGCTAGGTATCAGGCAGTATAAGTCTTCTGCGTACCATCCTGAGTCCCAGGGGGCACTTGAACGCTTTCATCAAACCCTTAAAACTATGATGAAAACATATTGTCACCAGTATGGAAAAGACTGGGATGAAGGGGTTCACCTCGTGTTGTTTGCGGCACGAGAAGCGGTTCAGGAGTCCCTGGGGTTCAGTCCCTTTGAGCTAGTTTTTGGGCATACGGTCAGAGGGCCGTTGAAGTTGTTGAAGGAAAAATGGTTGACTGAGACTAGCGATTTGAATCTCTTAGACTACGTGTCTAATTTCAAAGAGAAATTATACAATGCTTGCAAATTGGCTCAAGAAAATCTCAAAACATCTCAAATGAAAATGAAAACATGGTATGACAAAGATGCTAGAAACAGAGTTTTTAAACCAGGCGATAAAGTTCTTGTATTTTTGCCTATCCCTGGTCATCCTTTGCAAGCTAGATATTTCGGTCCTTATGAGATTGAGAGTAAAATTAGTGATGTTAACTATGTGGTTAAGACACCAGGTCGGCGAAAAGAAAAAAGAGTGTGTCATGTTAACATGTTGAAAGAGTATTTTGATAGAAGTGACCGAAATTTTGTAAAACCAGTTTCCACTTTGGCCAATGTAAATACATTAGAAAATTGTGTTGAATCTGAATGTAATGAAGAGACTGTCGAAAAAGACTTTGCTCAAAGTGTCCGTTTAAAGAATTCTGATATTCTGACAAATCCGGAAGTGAAACTCGGACATCTGACCGTGCATCAAAAAGAGGAAGTGCACCAATTAATGCGGGAATATAGGACAATCTTTCCGGACGTTCCAAGAAAGACTAATGCGTCTCATCATGACGTCATTGTAGGTGATGCGTCACCTATCAAACAGCATCCCTATCGGTTAAACCCGATAAAACTTCAATACATGCGGAAAGAAATTCAATACATGCTCGAAAATGACATTATTGAACCCAGCAATAGTGATTGGAGTTCCCCATGTATTCTGGTTCCGAAGCCAGACGGAACTTACCGATTGTGTACGGACTTTAGAAAAGTCAATTCAGTCACCAAAACTGACTCTTATCCGATCCCACGAATCGATGACTGTATAGATAAAATTGGCAGTGCAAAATTTGTCAGTAAATTTGACTTGCTTAAAGGCTATTGGCAGGTCCCGCTTACCGAGAGAGCCAGAGAAATATCGGCATTTGCGACTCCAGATGGGCTATACCAATATAAAGTAATGCCCTTTGGTATGAAAAACGCACCAGCCACATTCCAGAGGATGATTCATTCGCTCCTAAATCATCTCGAAGGATGCGAGGCGTACATCGATGACGTCATCATCTACAGCGACACCTGGGATGATCATCTCCGAATCATGCGTACTTTCTTCGACATACTGGCGAAAGCAAACCTCACAGTGAACCTTGCGAAAAGTGAATTTTGTCATGCGACTGTAGAATATTTGGGTCACAAAGTAGGTCAAGGTTTTGTTACTCCTATCATGGCCAAGGTGGAAGCTATTTCAAAGTTCCCGATTCCTACCAATAAGAAAGAGATAATGAGATTTTTAGGAATGGCAGGATTTTACAGAAAATTTTGTCCAAATTTCTCGTCAGTTGTTGGTCCACTTACCAATCTGTTACAAAAGAAAGTGAATTTTGCATGGACCAATGACTGTGACGAATCTTTTAGGAAAATCAAATGTGTTCTTATGAATAGTCCTGTCCTGTCAGCTCCAAATTTTGATAAGCAATTTAAGCTTACTGTTGATGCCAGTGACGTAGGAATCGGGGCTGCTTTGTTTCAAGAAAATGATGATGGTGTAGATAGAGTTGTTTGTTATTTTTCAAAGAAATTGACAAAATGTCAAAAGAATTACTCTACTATTGAAAAAGAGTGTCTTGCATTATTGTTAGCTTTACAACATTTTGATGTTTATTTGAATGTTACTTTACATCCCATTCTTGTGTTTACTGACCACAACCCTCTCACATTTTTGCACAAAATGTCAAACAAGAATCAAAGACTTACAAGGTGGAGTTTATTGTTGCAAGAGTATGATATCATTATAAACCATATCAAGGGCAAAGACAATGTGATTGCAGATGCACTATCGAGAGTTTCATGAGTGATTTTTGAAGAATTTACTACCTAAGTTTTCATTGACATTCAAACTTTTTTTAAGGGGGGAGGTGTTGTGGGTCATGTGTTATTTTAGTTTTACTTTATGTGTAGGTACACATGTACTTAGTCATATTATATTATGATTTCATAATAATTCTTTCTAGATTTTACTATGTCATGTTTATTTCATTAGAGAATATTCCGGTATGTTCTTTGTTACATCATTATCATCACATGACTGTGATTTCTAGAATTTACTCTATTGTTAATCATGTGTAATGAGTCATTGTTCTAGAAGCTTCTGGTTAATTCATTGTTCTTAAGTATAAATACCTCTGAGGAACTGTGTTAAGGAGAGATTCGTACACATTCGTAGACACGATTCATTCATCTATTCTGATATACTGGGACACTTTATTTGTTGAGACTTTAATCCATTTAACAACGTTTGGACATCGATCTTTCGAGAACGTTTGTGATTACCGGAAACCATACCTTCGATAGACTTTGTGGACCGTAACGGACACTTTGATCCGGACATTGTATTGTAAGTTGTAATCATTGTAAATATATATATTTTGTACATAATTAAACTTGTAAATTTATATTCTGTCTTTGTCTGATTTTTGCTGGCATTTTGGGGTATTCTGACCCATAACACAAGTCATAAAATAAATATGTTGCACATGATTCATGTTTATCACAGATTGTATCACATATGTATTAAATTATATCACAGATGAGCAATGTATCACAAATTTATAATCACAGTCCAGATGTTATCACATATATGGAAGTATTATCACAGTCCTGAGTGGTATCAGCATATCAAATATAATCTTAATCATTAAATATCACTATCATAATTAGAAAATCTTTGCCTAGGATTACCCATTAAAGTAAAAATATTACTTATTTCCAATGGGGTCCTATACTACCTTACAGTATATATTTAAATTCAAATCAAACATTATAATTATCTCTCATAATTGCAATATGAGTACAGAATACTAATGTACTTTATACCTGAATAATCAGTAAAATAATGATATAAGCTCACAGAGCGAAAAAAAAAAACTATTAACAAGAGTATTTATAACCACGATATTAACCTAAAACATAGTTTGAACATAAAGCACAAATGAAAGCAATGCCAATCGGCCAGGACATTCCCTTTCCAAATTGACATGCTAACAAGTGATGCTAATTTATAACGTTTAAAATACTATGCATATATAAAATCACTATTTTCCTTTTCCCTAGCCCTTTCTGTCAGATGCTCTTTGACTGCTGTCTTGAAACTCCCCCTACTTCTTAGAGATTTGATGTTAACTGGGAGTGAATTCCAATCTAAAATCGCATTGTAATAGAAATTTGACTTATTTTGAGTCCCCACCCTTGGAACCTGAAAATTCAAATTTGAACCCGCCCTTGTATTGTTGTTGTTTCTTTCAAAATTTAAACCTAAATATGATGGAGCAAGGTTCTGAGCAATATTGAATACATGGTTGAGCCTTAGCTGACTGACTCTATCAGGGACACTTAGCATATTTACACTTTCAAAAATGTCACAAGTTATTCTGGTCCTAGGTTCCAAATTCAAAATAAACCTGATAGTCTTGTTTTGTAGAATCTGCAATTTCTTCTTAAATGTTTTTGATAGGCCTTCATACCACGAGGAACAACAGTAATCAAAGTAACACTGAATTAAAGAATTTGCTAGGGTTGACCTTGACCTTCTGTCTAACCAATTTCTATTTCTGTACAAAAATTTTAACCTTGAGTTGACCTTCTTTATTATATCATCTACAATGAATGTACCTTTTAGAAACTTGTCAATTCGTATTCCTAGGTATTTGACATGGTCACTAGATTTTATGATATGGTTATGACATTTAACTACAATTTCACCAATTGTATTTAATTTTCTACAGGGGCCAAAAAGTATACACTCTGTCTTTCCCAAATGCAGTGATAATCTGTTGTCTATCAGCCACTCAGAACAATTTTCTAAAACCTTACCAAGCTTGTTTGAAATTACACTAGGGTCTGAATGTGAAAAGAGGATGGCAGAATCATCTGCATACAGTATAAGTTTACAGTCCTCGTTAATACTGATGGTCATATCATTTACATAACAGAGAAACAAGAGTGGACCTAAAATACTACCCTGCGGGACTCCACATGTTATTTTACCTGAGTTTGAAATAGACCCCCCACACCCAACAACCTGTGATCTTCCTGTAAGATATGACTTAAACCAAGTAGCCTCGACCCCCATACAATTAAGTTTACTACAAAGTATGTCATGATCTACCGTGTCAAATGCTTTCTGAAGGTCAAGCATGATCATCCCAGTAAATACACCTTTTGAATTGTTATCCCTAACATAGTCTAAAAGATGAATAAGACAAGTGTCTGTTGAAAATTTTCCTCTAAACCCTGACTGGAACTCGTATAGCATGTGGTTATGTTGTAAAAAGTCACTAAGTTGACAATAAACACTCCTTTCTAACACTTTAGAAACAATACTGAGGATTCTAACGGGTCTATAATTACCCACTTCAAGTTGACTACCTTTCTTATATAGTGGTTTCACCCTGGCCTGTTTCATGCTCGTTGGGACTATCCCAGAAATGATGGATTGGTTTATGATCTTAGTGATTGGTTTTTTCAACACAGAAGCACCCAATTTGACAAATTTAGCTGATATATCATCTAAGCCTGTACTTTTTGACACATTTAGGCTTCCAACTTTCGACATTAAAATAGAGTTAGTTTTACATTTCTGTGAATAAATTTTATTTCATAATACAATCAATACTGGTATTGACATGTTTCAACTGACTTGTATAATTCATATGCATCGATCTTTTTACATGACGAGCTATATCATAACCTTTTCTTTCTCATGTAACTTCATCAAAAGTACATAATATATCTGGTGACATTTTAAAAGTCAAATAACAGAATAATGACATTACAAACATGCTTCTAAACTCGTGCATAATGCTTGTACAGATGACTCAATTTGAAATTAAATCTTTCAGTGCATCAATTCATAGTCATATTCAAAATAAGTAGCAACTGTTATGACCTAAATAAGATAATGTCAAAAAATATAAATATAGACCATCTATGCGTGTGTATAAAGTATCACATTTGAGTTTGCCACAAAGACGAACACAACCATTGAAGACAAACTTTAGATTTCCAACCAGTGCATAAATGATGATGATGATGTTTCTATCGTTCAAGGATAATTTTTTCACTTGTGCCCTTATCGTACAAAATGCACTGTTTTTTTTCTATATACATAATGCCAAGGTGTTAGGTCCGCCTGAGATCAGCAAATGGACTTTGATCTATTTGACCAGACTTTTTACGTATTGGAGGCCTGGTCTTGCGTCTTTTTATGTTTGCAATGCACGTTTCATCTTTGATATTGTATATCTGATCTTTCAAGTCTTGAATTTTTGGCCTGCTGTCCGCATTGGAGTTAACACAACTTTTGATGAGATTTTTAGTCGATTCGGACACGCTGCGTTCATTGCAGTTTCCTTCAATATCTAACATTCTGACAGGATCCAAACGATCTATAAACCGATCTAGTGTCATGTCTCTCTGACTTTCGAACGCTTTCTTATCAAGTATTACTTCATAAACAAGAAGTCCCAGAGCGTAAATGTCTGCGCATGCCACGTAGAGTTGACCTGAGAGCACATCCGGTGAAAGATAGACGAAGTCCCCCGCGTTTATGGTCTCCTTGTCCATGGGGAAAGCTGCGCACCTTGGGAGACAGGCTCCTGTTAGTTTGACCTCACCATTCAAGTTTACCTGCAAAGTAGATTAGTAAACTTGATGTTTTAAATGTAAATACGGTTTGAAAATCCCCAACATAACATTGCAAGAGATGCCTTGCTGACTCTTAATGTCATTTATTTAACTTGGATAGTATTTGTTCCTGTCAACAGAGCAAAGACCGTCCTAACATTCTACCACTCAAATGGAATTTATCACCATTTTAAGGAACATATGTCGTGCTTCAATCCATTTACTACTGAAGAAAAAAACTCTGAACAGTAAGGAATCTTACCGTAACTGTGTTGACACTCAGTTCCATGTGCACCATCTTCTTACTATGAAGGTACTCGATCCCTTCCAAAACTTCGTTGAGTATTCTGGGAATCTCCACTTCAAGCCTTGCAAATGTCGACATCTTGTACCTTCTTAAAGATTTGATATGTTCATCAAATATCAAAGCAGGAAGAGGGGAGTCTGAGTGCTTGATGCCTAGAAATCTAGCAGCGCGTACATGATCCATAAGTCTGAAAAATATATAAGAGTTGTACATTTTATCTTTTTTGTTGAGTTGCACTCGTTTGTGCATTTTCATGTTTTAATAAAATTTCTAAATAGACACAACATTGTTTAATCTATGACTTAGTTGTATAAATTGTACGACAACGGGGTAATATTATGTAGCATATTAATATTGCAACCGATTATTTTCCAGAAGCATCACTTATTTACAGACTACTTAGTAGTAGAAGTACTGGTAAAAATATTTTCCAAACAATTTTCAAAAACGTATCTTTACCCACCTTAATTTGGTGACTTCTGCATATGGCTCCGTTATACCAGCAAGCGGTAAGTAGACCTTGATGGATATGTATTTATTTCTGTCCTCGTCATCAGATGAGAGGAAACCATTCTGTAGTCTGGTCCACTGCCCGGACGCAATGCAGCTTCTGGACACTTCTTTTTCTGAGGAACTACTGAAAATGATGTCAGAAACTCGGAAATGGTCTTGATTCTCCGTCGTACCATTGTCTACCTCATCATTCAGGCTGATCCTTTCGCCGACGAAATCATCAACATAGATGTATCCGCTGCCATACTCTATGAGCTTCTTCTTTAGCAGCTCCAAGTTGGTCATCATCTCTTCATACATGTCCCTGCATTCCGTTTGACTAACTCTGCACATGGAGATGTGGTCCATCAGTTCTTCGTTCGTCTCAATCAAGGCAGGAATGTTTGTCTCCGTCATTTCAAGCAGCTCCCTTGGTTTCTTCAGATTGCTATCAACTAGCTCAGCTACAACATCTTGATCCTTTGGCCCTGGATCAATTATCTCTTGAAGATATTTTTCAGAAATCCTCTTTGCTGCTGCTCTTGGATTCTTTTTGTAATCTGCAACTTTACCCTTAGTGACCGCGAATTCGTAAAGTTTCGAGTCGCGCAGCCGAGAGCGGAAAGTACTGACTGGGTGTAAAAACTTGGTAACAAATCGTACACTGTTTGGTTCTGTCTCTTGCATGAAATTATTGAAGACATTGTAGACATTTCTTTTCGATGTTCCAAGACTAGCTACGGACACCCTCCTGTCACCGGTAAGTCCCATTGGAAACTCCTCCGAAGAAATGCTGCTGGTTTCTGAGTGTAGATCGATCTCAATTTTCTGCACGTCTTCTTGTAGAATATGGAGATCTGATTTCATTTGCTGAATCATCTGTCGATTGATGGTTTCGATCCTTTGGTATTCCTCTTCCCATTTGCAGAATTCGTCCACAATTCTGTTCAAAACCATTTCTTTGACATGTGTTTTATTGTGTCCCAATCATCATCTACTGGAGTTTCACCGTCTATCCATTGACAAATTCTGAATTTCACTTGAGGTTTTATCAGTTCTTCCTTGAAAGCCCGTGTTATCTCTTTCGATTCCGTGTCCAGTTTTATTCTTTGGGTTTGTATGAAATCATGAGAGTGTTCCTTTAAGCGAGTGAGCTTCGAATGGACGTTCTTCATTGTCGTCGCAAGGTCCTCTTCTGAATTGTCTATCCTCCGTACAATGATTTTAAGATGATGGACACTCCGGACGAGAATGTTTTCTAACCATCTGTAATTCATAGAGAGTACCAATAAATTATCACTTAAAATTACTTAAAAGGGTACATTCGTCTAAGAACAATGATTTGAATAAGCAAAGCAAAGGACGTTTATTGAATGAAATGATTCCTTCTTCAAAGCAGCCAAGAATTTTCACGTAACTGGTATTATATCACAAACAAGATATTCTAAAAGCTGAATCCTAACGTCTTTAAAAGTACTTGTTTTGCCTTACTTGTATGTTGTTTTTATTCTTCTGTCCAGAGCTTTAACAAAGAGTTCTTTCATGTCGTCTAGAAATTGTTTATATTCAGGCAGTATGTATTGGGGATCTACATCGACCTCTCTTTGACATTTCCTTGTAGACATGGTAACCACCTGTGTCTCTGTCAGACCTGGCCAATATAATCCAAGCTTTGTCACTGCGTAGTCAAAAACAAGTTTTCTCTCGTGTTCTTTGACTAGATCCCACATATTGCAAACAAATATGGCACATTTTGGATCAAAAGGAGTTGTGGAACCACCCTCTGTCTTCTTCTTTTGCTTTTCCATTATAACCTTTAGGAGACTTCCAAGCTATGAAAAATAAAATGTTTCATAAGTATAATGTAATTGCCAGTTTTTGTGGTTTTTGTATGGAACTTACATTATTATGATTTAATAGGTTGATATTGTGAATTCTGCTAGAAAGGATGAAATATTTTATCGGAGTGACTGTATATCTTACCCTATCTTCGTCCACTCCGCCTGCATTGTCAGATTTGACTATGTACAGAAATCCCATGATGTCATTCTCCTCTACAAAAGCTGTAATGACCTCATCCATCGCATCGTTTTCTCCGATCCCAGGGGAATCCACCAGTACCAAACCGCACTTCAAATATAATTGAATATTATTGTATCAAACGATAGTGTTTTGAGTCCATAATTTTTAGAATAAAATTTGAAATTTCAGTCATGGGCTACAAGTATTGCCATAGTAATGGGAGGAGGGACGACTGGTTCCTTACCTTCAGAAGAATTGCTGGCACAAATATTCTAATTTCTTTAACTTCAGTAGCTAATTCCCTCTCGTTTTCGTCCTTGACATATATCTGGTCCCAGAGAGTCTTCCATTTATCTTTTCCATCAAGGTCCTCCAGGCTGCTCAGTCGACCATCTCTGAAGACGATTTTGGCTGTCCTCTGTTTTCCGTATGAGATGCGAGTGATGACAGATGTACAAGGATTATGATGAACAGGGAGAATCTTTTCTCCTATTAACAAGTTGAGAACGCTTGATTTGCCAGCGGATGTTTCTCCTGAAAAAAAAGAGATTTAGACATGTTTGAATATATTTTAAACTTGACACTGAGCGAGAGATTCCCTCTTTTAAAAACATTCAAATGTAATTTAAGAGATGAGTTACTGTATATAAAACAGTACCTGAGACTACAACTAGACACTCGTTGTTTTTCGTACGTTGTATCTTTTGTTGGAAGTCGATTTCGAGGTTGCTGGTGGCGCCCTCCGTTTTGAGTAAACTTTCAATAGCAGCACTCCCCCTTTTCCCATGTTTCTGAGTTTGATCCTCCTCCACAGTGAACTGTTCTAGTTCCTCTTGAAATTTATCTAATAGATCGATTAGCTTCTTTTTCTTCTTCACGTCGTCTTTACTTACGTTGACTAGATCTTGGGCCACCTGGAGAAGATAAGGATTTTAGCATATAGCAAGGAATGCAATTTTCTTATAATTCAGAACTAAAAAAATGGTCTTTTCTCTTCAGACAGAGCTCTTTTGAAATAACCACAAAAAATTGCTGAACAACCAAATAGATGGACTAGTATATTAGTATTTTCAATTTTTGAGAAAAGTGAAAGTGCCCGGTCTTTCCATGTTTAGAAATCACAGTATTTACCACATCTACGAACGTTTGTTTCGCTAGGAAGCAGATGATGCTTACTCTTTTACTTTACAGCTCACGTCATGTCCTTTACGGGTTATATCAGTTTATTATGTTCATAATTATCATTTAGACGATCTACTTGACGGTGTTGAGGTCACAAGTGAAGCCTGTTTAAGAAACTGTATATGTTGATGTGTGGCATTATACCCAATGGTGGTGCTATAAGTTGTGACTTTGATGGGTAGATGTAATTAAATTCATCTGCCTAATTTTATGACAGGCGTTTAGACCAAGTAGGGGATACGGATACCTTAATACTTGTTTCTGCCACCTGATCTCATCCTATTATATTACCTTTAAAATGATATCATCAGGTTGACTTTGAGAGAAAGAAATAAACCAACCACAGATGAGAAGGATAAGTAATTTAACAAATCTTACTTCATAACTTTCAATCCTTTCTCATTTCGTAACGTTGGTCAATAGATCAGAAAATGTTTAGGCAAATTAAAGAAATGTAATGGGTCATAAAATAGTGGTAGAAAAAAAACCTTGAGCAATTATTTAGAGGATTTTTTGTAAAATTCTACTCTCTTGGGGGTAAAGGTGGGCACTATTCAGAATATGAGATTTGTGAAATTATAGTGTTCAATGATACGTCGGATTATTTGTAAACAATTATATAGCGATAAACAGATCACAGTCTGATAACCATCAATTAACTAGATTTCTTCTCACGGCAACTGTGTTTGCATCTTTTAATTTTCTTCCGCATTCGTGATGCAGCTTGATAATTCGTTTAATTCAAAGTCTTGAAATAGCTCTCTTTATTAAAAATCGACACATGAGGTAAAGAAATCACCATCCGTCACATGACATCCGTCTGTTCATTTGCAATACGCCCAGAATTTAAGCTAGTTTTGATACGACGGTGTCTCAAAAGACTCAAAAGAACCTTTGAGGAGAAGAACTTTTAGTTACGAGTCATATACTACAGGGCGTAGTCCCTCGTCTTATCTGTAACCTAGTTATCGGACAGTTGAAGTGATGTACAATTAATCCGGATAAGACCCCATTTTGCCATTTCTGTATTGATTGGGCATCCTTGATATTAACCCTGGATGTAAATGTAATTGTTCTATGTTTATTACGTTGTTTTAATCCACGGTTACTCGTGGTTAAAATTATATAGTTAGAATACTCGAATTGATCGGCCCAAATAATTAAACTAACCATGATCGAAAAAGTTGTAGAATACTGTGAGTAGTCGTTGAGTGATACATGACGAAGCTCAATGTTAGGGTGTTCGCTTTTGCCGTTTGACCAGGTGAACTATAAATGGAACACCATACCGTATATCGGGAATTTTTCGCGCGTGTGTAATTTTCGCTAAGTTCGCGAGCATCATCAAATCGCGAAAAATTGACATAGCGAAAAAAAGAAACAGGTCTTAACCCTTGGTCTTGTTAAGATATTAGCGAAAATTAGACACGGTGAAAATAAGACACAACTTTTCAGGGTCATTTTCGCGAAATTTACCCCGACGCGAAAATTACCCGATATACGGTACGTGACAGTTTTATGCATTATGTTAAAAAAGCTTGCAAATGGAAAGTTTGTTCGCACTGAAATGATCGCTTATATATTGCTCCCAAAGACATATTTTATGCATTAAAGCTGTAATCTCCTTTGAAAAGAGAACTGTTTTGAATCGCATCAATTAACTGCAAACAATTCACGATGATTATGCGCGAAGCTAGTTGTACATCTGGTTAATTATTTACAATTTAAATATTTTTTCTTAAAGGCTTGGTCTGGTGGCATTACTCCAAGTCTTCAGAAATTCTTTATAACCACTCGTCACGTTCTTTCTATACAATTCTACTTCCTTGTTCTTAAAAAAGTACTGGTTTTATACGAATTGAAGGACACAGAATAATGTCTTTAAAAAAATATGTAGTACGTGTGATATCTTACACAAACATTTTTTTTTTCATTACAAATTACTGTAAATTGGAATCTGAGAAACCTAAGCAAGGAAAGCTTCGAAAAAGCAAGAAATTGAAAATGTTGGTAGGCTTAATTCATTATCATGATTATGTATCTTGTACAAAAGTCTTAAAAATAAAATATGTACAGTTTAATGTTGTTAAAAATCATAGCCAAAAATGTACGAATTAAGATTGATTTGTGTAATTTACATATGGCTTTAGAATTTCATTTTTAATAAATGGGTCATTGAAGTGGCAGTAATTTAGCGGCCTCCATAAAGTCAAATTATATAACCATTATTTACGCTAAACTTAAAATTAAAAACTAGTTTAAAATCAATATTCTAAGGACTAAATTTCACTGATCACAACCCATGGCATCGTGTAAGAATTGGGGACAATGTGGCGCGATCAAATATCTTTGAAGCATTCTATCTTTCAAATGCAGATTTGTGCATTCAAAGTACAAAAACTGTTTAAAGAGACGATAAAATTGTGTTGATCGACCCTCGTAATGCACCATTTGGTTTGAAAGACACTGAACTCGAATCAGGAAGTACACGACTAGGGAAGATCAATATAAGGAGATAGATATAAGGTATAGTTCGATATGTCTGGGTGAACACATAATTAATCAAGCAACATGATTCCTTAAAAAAGATAACATTACCACTCCTCGATTTGGGTTCAAAGTAGAAGGAACCAGTTGAAAGAATTAATTTGTGGTTAAAACCATGTACACCGTTAACAGCAAGGAAAACATAAATGTACTTTGCTGATTTGACTTTTAAAAAGACTCGCAATTTTTTCCCCGAATTTTTCTATGTTGCCAACTAGCATCCGAATAGGAAATTTGGTTGAAAATAAAGCAGTGGATAAAAAAGTGAAAAGTGAACCAAACGAATACCATTGATCAGTACTATCGTTACTAATATTATATATATGTTAGGTATATCAGAACTTTATGTAACGTTATTTGTCGACGGCTCAGATTAAAAACAAAGTTCAGGACAACGAGTACTTGCTTCCGGTACCTTTGAGAAAAATTGGTAACCGTGGTTGCTGATGATGAGGGTTTGCTTCCCCTCTCCCTCCCCTACCCCCCCCCCCCCCCCCCCCCCCAAAAAAAAATTCAAAAGCATTCAGCATGCAGTAAAGAAGAAGGAGAAGAACAAAAAAGAGGCCAAAATTTTAAAGTAATGGAAGCGACCCATGTAAAATGCCTGACTTTCAGTACTTCAAAGCTATTTCACAATTTGAAACATTGTTACCATAACAACGCCAACTCACATGTACTTTTTTTTTTAAACTTGAATTAAATTTTATCTTATTGCACCATTATTGTTGCCAAAGAATGATGCAATGCTCTTTAAAATTAATGACATACCGTCCTGGCCTATATACTTTGATTTTGGTCTTATATAGAGGAATAATTTAACGATCGAATTACGTAATGTGCACGCGAAGACATTTCTAATGAAAACGCTTCTGAAGCTGTATATTGAGTTTGCATTTTTTTTTCACATAAAAAAATTCCATGTATTTCGTATATTACTTGAAAAAAGACAGCTACAACTTTTTCAACCGGTGAAGAAATTAGTTCAAAATTTGTTTATGCTTTTATTTTCATTTTGTCCTAGAAAAAGAATTGTAACAGTTTATAAAACGCGAAAAAAGTAAATCTTGTTCGTATGTTTCTTTGCAAAGAAACATACGAACTCGTGGAGCTCGTAAAAAAGTTCCCCGCGAGGGGTTTGACAGTAAGTGTTTTGAATATACTCCCCTGACATTGTCGCCATAGCACTTTCTATATAGACATAACGTCAGACAGTGCATGAGTTTTATATATTTTCATTTCAATGCTTCATTAACATCGACGGCGGGTGCGGCTAGCCAACAGGGGATGCTTACTCCTCCCGGGCACCTGGTCCCACCTCTAGCTTGCTAGGGGTCCGTCGATGTTTAATTTTCTGCTCTATTGTGAGTGCTGTTGAGATTGTCGTCAGGATCTTCTTTAAGTCATTTGCATCCCCAGCTTCTAGCTCCTATATGTACTTTATCGTTTTCATTTAATACTTCAATAATATTATACATGTATTTATAAACGTTATGTATAAACTTTCTTAAATGTGTTTATCATACTTAGTTTGTCGAGTCTCGATCCACTAGTCCGAAAGCCCTTCGTCTGCATACCTACAGGGAGGCCTGCAAGATTTTACTAGAAACAACTTGTTAATGAGTAGCCCAACCTGGAGATATCGCTATACGTAACTGATCAGTCCGATCAGAAATTATAGATTGGACTCATCCAATTAAGTGAATTCAAGAAAAATGTGGTTTTAGTCTACAGCTCAGTCGACAATGTTCATGCTACACTTATTTGTCCTAATTATGAAACATTGAAGAAGTCTTCAAACAAAGAATACATTAGAAAATAAGTTTACTCCTATCCTTTGTGGATAACCGAGAAGAGTAATGCTCTCAATAAGACCCCTTTCAGCAAAGACAATATTCGATCACGGTTGATAAACGTTTCCAGCCTTTCGAAAATTGGCCCTAATGTATAGGAGCTCCGAGGGATTTAGCTCCGTCTTATCTAATAACTTATGTGAATACTAGTTGGAGGTACATATTTAATTGGGACCTCTTGTTACGCTCGAATTCTACTTTTTGGACTGGTAGTGGGTCTTCAGACTCCTTGGCTTTCGGATGAAAGGACATTCGGTCAAGTGGAGCTTCGCAGTGGTGGACCGTCGGAATAGTGTGTGGTCCACGTTTCGGTCGAAATATCCCCTGCAACTTACCAGAAAATGCAAGCATTTCAAAACGTTTATCTTTATAAATAAGTGTATGAAGGTTCTTGATACTTACATTAATATGTTATCAATTTGAAAGATAATTTCACTTTCTAGTTAGACTGGTTGAGAAATAGAAATACTGCATGATTGTAGTAAATGGAAATAACCATGAAATTAGAGAATATGTACAGTACTGAATAATTATTCTCTCAAATATAATTCGGATTTTATAAATATCAAAGTTAAAGGATTTTATTCAGGGTAGGTTCTACTATTAACATTTCATAGTTAATATATCAGTTGAAGAATAATCAAGAATGAATAAGCAATCCCCCCCCTCTAAATCATCTGTGTCGGTTGAATGTATATAGAACACATCATCATAAACTGATACTCGGTTCATGGATACATTCAAAACCGTGAAAGCGAATCGGGTGATATCGTATGCATTATCTCCTACAACCAGGATGCACTTGATAATTTGCCATTTTTAAAACTTACCATCAAATCCTCTATTTATGTTATATTATAATATCTACAATATTTATACCTCTTGTTTGTAGTTACTGCCCTCCTTTTTCTCTATATGCATGATGAGTCTTTGTTTTGTCTCGTCCAGTTCATCCAGCCCTCTCATGTCCACTCCCATATCCTCCCCCATCTCAAACGCATCCTCAAATTCTGTGACCTGTCGTATGTCCTCAGGTGTGTATTCACAGTCCGAGCTGACAGTAGTGGTTAACAGATGGGGAGCCATGGACTTGCCGATCTCAGGGCGCGCCCCAGCCATGGTACCACCAGATATCTTACTGCCGTCCAAAATCAGCGAGTATAGCTGAATAGCCTACTTTGAAACTTGTCTACCATTTAGTGTACCTGTCACGTAAGATGCAAAGTTTACATTATATTCAACTTTGTTGTCCTTCTTCGCATAAAATCTCTCGGTCAAATATTGAAATATTTGTTATTTCTTTCCTGATGCAAAATAAAACACCAACCTAGTTTAAACATCGCATGTATGTACCCTCTATTTGAAGGGGTCTGTAAAATCAACATTAGCCTGGAGTTAAATACACTCTAAATGGCTGCAGTCTTTACAAACAAGACAATGGTCATCATAGACGCTAGCTTCAAAAGACAATATGACGTCCCAAGAATTTAAATGTCTTTCGTATCAGATGACTCTTAGTTCAACATTTTAAATAAAAAGATATGAATCTTTGGAAGTAGCAAATTGTTTTCTGAAAATAGCGCGTGTCACACAGGCAAAACTACTCATTTAGTTTTATAATATTGCACAGTCAGTCCGTTATAGCAATCCTTTTCACTACCTCTAGTATGGCAATAGTGCTAAATATATTGTTTTTTTTTTATATTAAAGGAGAATATTCCCACCACCATGACAACATTATAGTAATCACACACACATGGGATGAAAAAAGGGAACAAACAGACATCAATCAAGAACAATTGTATCTCATCAAAGAAACCATCTTCTATAGACAATTACATGCAATACCTTAATTACCCCCCTCCCCATGCGCGGATCCAGAGGGGGGGGGGGGGGACCGGGGGTCTGGACCCCCCCCCCCTGAGATTTTCGGAGGTGGGGTCCAGCTTTTGCTCATTTCTAATTGAAATGAGTCTAAAATGCATGAAGGGGCTTTGAAACCTAAAATTTCAACTCGCTTCGTTCGCGATTCACAAATTCAAAACTATTTTTTCTGCAAAATTCCTTAATTATTTTCAATTGTTCATACTAAAGAATTTTATATAGTTGTCTTGGGTCTCAGGAACTCATATTTTCAACAGTCCCTTACTTCATAGGATGAAACCTCCTTCATCTTTTTCAAGGTTTTGTCATTTTAAGATGTCTGATTATTTGGGAAAATGACACATCTCTTATCTATTTATTCTCATGAAATATAGACAAAATGTGAATTGATAAAAAAAATTACGGCTCGCTCCGCTCGCCGATATAAGGAGTAAAATATTCAATGTTATAAATAATCATCTCGATCGAATCAAGACAAATAAGTATTTCATTTCTCAAAATATTTCAGGCTCGCTACTCTCGCCAATTCTCCATAAAAATAAACTTGAAAGGAAAGCTAACAATCCCCCCTTCAGAATTGCCCCCTCAGGCCAAAACTTTGAAATAATAACCAGCAAAAGTACTTGTTATGAATATGTTTTTAATGATTTTACTCACCGGAGACGCGGTATGACATTCGAAAAGGGGGAGTAATGTCGACACAGCTAATATGTAACATTACAAATACCTCAACAGATACAGTCGTATTCCTTTTTTGGGGAGTTACTAGCTTTTATTTATGTTAAGGACGAAAGGTTGAATATGTAAATCAAGGTGGGGTAGAATTACGAATCTAACACTGTTCACTTAAAAGGAATGACGTCGTCAGTCTACGCATCCTCGATTTCTAATAGCAAGCTGTCACTTTAACATTTGCGTATAGCAAGGAATGCCTAAAAACTCAAAAATAAAACGACAATTGATTGAAATTGTCTGTACATAAATTCCATGGATGCTAACTTAGACGTATTGAAAATAACGGATGGTTGAAGTTTCATACTGGAATCTTATGAAGATTTTTGTTTTATTTCATATCTATGAAATATAGATAAAGCTTGATCTTATGAATGTTCATATACCTACTTTAGATATTTTGGACTTGAACGCTTTAAAAAAAGATACCCCCAACCCCTAAAAATGGATCAAAATAATAATACAATAGTAATAATTCGTTGATGGCTTCTTTTGAAGAAAAACAGTTTAACGACCCTGCTCATTACTTAGCACTTGGTTTACTATAGTAAGCCAATGTGGACAAAAATAGGTATTTTCAAATATTAGAAATTCATTTCCAAATTAAGAAATTCAGTTTATTTTCAAATATATAGAAAATACCTATTTTTGTCCACATTGGCTAGCCATAGTATATTAGTAGTTTTCAAGTTTTATAAGCTTTTTGGCTTTCTCTCCTATCCTTATGTTTCATATGATGTAAATTATTGTTGGAATATTATATTGAATAAATATTGTTTAAACTATATTGTTTAATATTGTTGGAATATTATATTGAATAAATATTGTTTAAACTAAGTTTTATATGGATTTCAAAAATCTATCCATATTTTGACGTTTTTGTACCCTTAGACATGACAACATATTACTACAAATGAATCATATACAGCACTAAGGTCAACCCGATACTTTTTACCTTGAAAGATAACAATCTTCACATATCTGTTATCAGTTCTCAGAAAACCCCTTAAAATAGTTTAATTTTTTCAAAGGAATTTCATCAATCTTGCCGCTCCTTTAATTAAATGTAACTCAACCAGTTCGACCGGGATTTCGACATACCGGAAAAGAAATATGTTTAATGAGATATTTTCAGATACTACCAGTAGTATGACTTCATAATAATTCATGGAATGAAAGATGAACATACTTCGGAATAGAAATAGATATAGATCATGGTGTCAAACTTTGCCTATACTACCCAGAAATCGGCGTATGTGTATGAAATCTACACTTGAATCAGACCTATTAGAAGAAAAAAATGTTTTCTTTTTACAGACATATTACATTGTTTAGATTGATGATCACTGACGAGAGTTAAGTACCCGAAACGTGCATGTCTGGTCCATAATGCAAAGGAGCTGTTAAGATAAGGACCGGATTTAGCCCTGAAAGCACTCGATTATTTCTCGTGCGTTGTCCTTCCACATTAGATAAAAATTAGTCAGGATAAAAATATAAAGTATTATAAGATTCCTAGTATGTATTTTATGTAAATATATTTGGTGAAAGATGTTATGATTACGAGATGAAGAGGTAGGGGTACAGACGACGGAAAACGTCGAATATCGAACGAAAATGCACAAAAATGCATTATTTTACACATTTTTTATGTTTATTACACTTCTGTTACCTTTTCAAGTCTAAATTCAATAAGAGAAATTAACTTTGAGGTTATTATATCAATATAATCGGCAAACTCTGCAATCCGGAAACTGAAAAACGGTTTTATTTCGTTCTTCTCGGCCATTTATGTAGGTTTCTGGCGCGAAGTACACGCGGTGTAGAAATAGACAACTTTCTCATTCATTTCCTTCTAAACGGTTAAATATTTGATCAGAACACACTCTGAATATATTGTCCATGATATAAAATGAAAAATAATTCAATGATAACCTATTTTATCGCTCTAGAGACACATTTAAAAATAGTCATCCATCCCCCCCTTTTTTCGTTTTTCGCCTGTGGGACATTGTTCCCCCCCCCTCGCTTCAGAACCCCACTTGGTCAGAAAATGGGTTTTATTGATATACACCTTTGGTGAAAGTGGCATTGTAAAGCGAGGGGGGAACGATGTTGTATAAAACTTTTCCGTTTTCCATTGATTTCTGTGTAAAAAACGCTTATTTTGACCCAAACATCGGTCTTATTTTGAATAAATTATCCCATCTGATAGCAGATACATATGTGGACCAAGTTACTTGACATTTCTACCGAAAAAAATTCTTAAATTTTGCATTTTGAAATTTCGACTTTTCAGGGCAGATTTTACGCCTTATCTTAACAGCTCCTTTATCTGTTCTTAAATGATGCTATTGAATTTTAAGGCGTTTAACATTGCAACTGTTGATTGAAAGAACCATGTACGTCTCTACAAAAATACAGATTATATCAATTTGAGATCAAGATTACATGATGGAAGATTCTTAGATAACATAATGAAAATTTACTAAGATAACAGGATGAAAATTTCCTTATCATATCAAGTATTCTGGTGCCCACAGAAACGACCAGGAAAACGAGACTGACCAACAAGGCCATTTGAAGTGAGGAAGCGGAGACTTAGGAATAGTTGATGATAAAGGAATATGATTGCTGATGATTTATTCATGCTATTATTGGAGTCGGGCATAATTATGATCATAAGTCTCCTTGAAAACTCAGCCGATTCTTGCCGAACATACATAGCAAGTTAGTTGGAACTGCGTCAAACACACAAGAACCATCAAAAGAGCAAAGCACCGTTGACCGTTTCTGCGGCTAGCATTACAGCAGAGTGTGATATAAACATCAAAGAAGCACCTAACAGTTATTCAGTCTCAAAGAGAAGAGAAGAAGAAATTTGTTTTACCCGAACCAGAATACGATCCTAATTCATTTGTAGCGTCGCATTATATATTACAAAAAAATAAATGTGAAGAGAACAGTTAAACATTGAATTTTTACAGACACCATCTTCTTAACATATCATGCACCAATAACATTTGAACTTTGATTCCATTTTCGGGGTAGGTGCCAACTTCCTCATTCTTGAATAGATTTAAGATTCAGTCGTCCTTTTGTCTACTGTATCTCTCAAAATGTTATGTAAATGCTTCGTATCAGATTGTGATTACAGAAAAAACAATCACAATGACGTCACAGCAAAACAGCCGTCCACAGCATCAATTATCAAAACAATACAAATACCAACTTCTTAACTCCAAAATTTCACAAAATCCATGTTACCATATTTTCGTGATCAATTTGAGAAAATTAAAGCAAGCTTTATGTTTTTAGGTTTCAATATAAATCTTATGTTTTTTGAATCTACCGAGTGCAACTGTACATACCTGTAAAGCAATCAACTCTAGCCAGTTTACACTCAAAGAAATAGTGAAGATGCGCTTTAAATGTTTTCAGGAACGAGATGCGGAACCAAAGAACAAGTAAGTTTCAAAGAGAACCCTACCCTTAAATTATGTAGATTGTATTTCAATCAGATTTGAAAGGAAACTGGGATCGTTAACCTATTAAATAAATCAGGCAGACCTCATGTTCGTCACAATTAGGAAAATTAGGGGGTTTTTCATCTAGAGCTATTTATATAACATACCTCGGATGATCAATTCTTTTATTTAATTCATAAGTTCTTTCAAATAGCTGACAATAATCTTCAAACAGGAAGTTTATATCTAGAGCCGTACCAACGGGAAAGCACTCATGCAAAGTAGAAATTTAAAGACTAAATCAATGGTCCGAAGACGCTACGTGTACTCCTTAAAGCTCTGTGAATGAGGACAACAAAATGTCAGGACAGAGCAATGATTTCAATGTAAAATCTGTAGACGACATTTACAGGCTACCTGACGTGGCATCATGCAGGACGTTGGCCAAACAATGGGGGATGAATCTGAAGGGACTGGGACTGAAGTCCAGAGAGGACTACGTTTCTCATCTGGTAAAACATTGGAATGAAAAAGGAGACACTGCAAGTCACCCAAAGGTATGCTTTTTTAAACTTTTGTGTTGAGGGTTTTAATTTTCAAAATTAAAGCTAATTATCTATTTAAATGATCGGCATGCATCGTTAGAAAATTACGTCAAGCAGATACAAAAAAAAAACCAACCCCGAAAATGAATAAAACGCTCAATATGTAAATGTTTAACCAGTAAAATGGATTTGTTTTCAATACCTTGGTACTAAAACACCTATAATGTCCTTCGGGAATAACTCTTTCATGAATATTCCATTGCAAGAAGTCGTTTATGTGAAAAAGGTCGATGAAAAGACATATACATGCAGTTTTCATCATTAACATTTTCACTGGAGCGTTTCCAGGTCATCCAGTTGCATGCATGCTTGCAATGCGCATTTTTTGTCATTTGGTATAATTGTTGAAACAGTCAAATGATATATCGCCATGGTTTCAGTTTCAGATTTTCTTACTAAACTTAAGAGATTCTAAAGAGATATCCTTTGGAGTGCATACATGCGTTACATGTTTGAAAGACACTTAAAATTGTTTACACTAGACAAGCAGCAGGTATTTAAAACAAACTTACAAGTCAAACAGATCCGAGTCAAACACACCGAACTCATGTTTATAATTGTCTAAAATTCATTTCATGAATATCTAGACGAAGAAACCTGAAACATTTATTAGTCATTATCGATTATCGACACAAATTAAGAAATGTCTCTTTGTTAACTTTTTTATTTTATCGTTTCTGTGATGTTAGTCTGTTTACAAAAACGTCATGCATGCATGTCAAATTCATGTTCTTTTGAATTAAGTGTTCAAGTTGAATTAAGGCATGATGAACAACATTTTCAATTAAGGGTACGTGTACACCAACATGACTTTCGTGGTAAAATATAAAGTGTGAGTGGGATTACTGAATTAGTTTTGAATGAAGCAAAATTAAGAAACGCGCCCTGTACATTTAAGCTATCGGAACAAACAAACAACAGTTACACAACAGCATGACTATAGTTTGTTACAATATCACATATACCAATTGAGCGAAATGGAAGCTATGATTTTAATAATCTCATAGGAAATAAAGATGATTCTGACGACAATCTCAATAGCACTCACAATGGAGCACCAAACTGGGCATTGACGAACCCCTAGCAAGCTAGAGGTGGGACAAGGTGCCTGGGAGGAGTAAGCATTGGCTAGCCACACCCGCCGTCGATATTCACGCACGAAAATAAAAACGATATCTACAAAACATGCACTGTCTGAGGTTATAAGGAACCGCCGTCGTTTGATTTTCATAATAAATCGAGATGGAAATACGACGTAAACTTCCAGCCAGATAAGATATGTCAAGTTTCTACAGACCAATTTAATTACATAATCATATTTAAGGCTAACATGAAAAAATATTCATTATTAGATATTCGAATACTTTCAGGCGAATCCAAATGAAGGCCTCAGAGATGCCATTGAAGTGGACAAGAAAAGTAGGAATAGGATGGTTGAGAAATATGATCAAATCAACGACTTCTTGAAGAGACTCCCTCCCCAATATATGAAAAACCTCCTCAACATCTATCCTAATTTAGCCAAAGACATAGAAGATAGAGCCAAGGAGTTAAAATCAAGGGAGTGTACGATTCTAGTGGCCGGTGAGTAAGACTTCGTGCCGGGGAAGGGGACTTGTAAACAATAGTTATTTGAACTCGTCACAATTTAATAAACAATTGATTAATAATTTTCAGATTAAGAGGAACATTAGCTGTTAAAATAAGTTTTTAAAAGTCTTTAGCCTTTGCGTCTTGTGGAAAGGTTTTTTTTCTATTTCTTGAATGAGATAAAGAAGATACTTACGACAATCTCAACAGAACTCACAATAGAGCACCGAATTGAGCATCGACGGACTACTAGCAAGCCAGAGGTGGGACCTGGTGCCCGGGAGGAGTAAGCATCCCTTGTTTGGCTAGTACCAATTATCCAAAACATGCATGTCTGGTTTCACGATTTCTTTTATTTTTCTGCTTGAAGCATGCTGCTATCTGGCAACAAAGTTAGGAAACGCCGTATTTATTTCGTCTTCAATCTACAATCAGTTTACCCAAATATTTTATAACCTTTTTGTAGGTGAGACAGGTGCCGGGAAATCTTCTTTCATCAATCTACTTCTAGAAAGAGAGATTCTTCCATCGGCAGCTCTATCGTGCTCCAAGACAATCTGTGAAATGAGGAAGAGTTCGGATGGTAGATCCTTTGCTGTTTGTCATTATAAGTCCAATGGGGGTAAAAAACGTCCACCCGATCTATTGGACTTGACCAAAGACGGTTCAATCGAAGATCTTAGAAAACGTCTGATTTATGTGGACAACGAGGATGAAACACCTTTTGAGAAAATTGAAGTCAATATGCCTTTCCCGATGTTAGAGGTTAGAAAACTAAGACTATCACTACATTTGTAATGAATTTGAATTAAATGCTCTATAGGATAGAAAAATTCAGAAATAGTTAACATTTTTAAATTTCTTAATAAGAATTTTTGACTTTAAAGACGTTTTCCACACATTGTCTTAACAGGAAGGGATCGTTATTGTGGATACCCCTGGTATTGGAGAGAGGAGACAAGAGGGGAAAATGCTTGAGAAATATCTGAATAAGTCCTTCGGCTCAATCTATCTAGTGAATACATCTGCAGCAGGCGGGGTCAATAAAGGAAGGGTATGTCATCAGTCCAGAATCCGCTTTATCTGACGTATCCGAAAGGATAAATGATGTTTAATGGAAAATAGAAACAAAATCAATATACTAGTAGATAATTTGAAAAAAAGTAGAAATATCATTGACGAATGAAACAAATTTAAATAATTTTTTTCTCAACAGCTGAGGGACTTCCTACGTCTTGTTGTGAATACAGCAAGCGACGACTTCAATCCAAATGCTTCCATCTTCATTGGGAATAAAATAGACGCAGTGGACCAGAAAGACCTTGATGAAGTTCAGAGGAGAGTGGTTTATAAACTCCAAGAATGCTATCCTGGCTTGAAGGACGACAATGTTTTCTTTATGTCAGTGGCGGAGGTAAAATATATGTTGGAAAAGTCAGGGAACAGTCAGAAAGGTGTCCTGATGACCAAGTTATCCAAATTTATTGCATCAAACATAAATGTTTAAGACATATATATTCATCATACATCCTAAAGCAAAGACTCCAAATCAGTGTGTGTAGTTGGCTCTCCAAGCATTCATTCACAGCAAGATAGGATAATTCATAATTATACATTACAGGCAGCAAGGGCTCAGTTATACGGGAGTCGACTGAAAGCACACACAAATGTTCTTCTTCATGGCATTCAGAAACTGTATCCAGCAAGTCTCCGTAACAAGCTAAATGTCCACTACAGGTACAATATTCAATTCACAACATATCTGAATTTCTATTATGAACGTTTGTAATTCATGTTTATATAGTGTGAGTTGATATTTCTTCTTCTTCTTCTTCTTCTTCTTCTTCCTCTTACGTCTCCTTTTGTGTTTTTGCATAGGGTGATTTGCTGTGGGTGCTGTAACCGAGTGTTGTTGGAGGTCCCCTCCTTTCATAAATAACAACTTGCAGCTTCGTTTTATAAAGTATAAATATCTGATCTCCCGGTTAAACTGTTGTTTTCCCTTTAGATTTCAGTCAGAAATAGTGAAGCGATCCCTCTACACACTGAAAGTTGCTAGAACATTAGCAGCGTCAGGCATGGAGAAGAAGCAGGAGGAGATCGACGAAACAAAGCAGAGGATGGACCTGTTGGATAGGAACGCACGCCGAACCATAGCGGACCTCAGACGTGATGTACAAGACGAGGAAGAAAATTTATGGCGCCAAATTACAGAATTTTTGAGGTCCAAAAATTTTACTGATCGTATTTTTTCAATTTCTCCCCGAGACTGCCCCAGAGTTCAGAAAGATTACAAGAGCGTGGGCAGGGAAGCCAACGAAATTATTGCCAACAGGATAGCAGAGGAGGTGGACAGATGGGAGGAGGAAAAAGGAATAGTGGATAGAATTAAAGATGCCATAGTTGGGAAATTTCAAAAAGAGTGTCAGATGTATGAGGATCAGATCAGAGAAATTGAAGGTACATGTTTCCTTCATAATCTTTAAGATCAATATTATAGAGTCTTACTTGTGATATACTTCACATATTTTTCACTTAAAGTTGACTCATTGATATCGATATTTCCTGCTCTTTTCACAGGAGCCCTCACTGATGGCGATGTTCGAATGATAAATGATCTTCACAAGTCAATGAAGAGGCAAGCTCCAGTAAAACAACTTTGGCAAAAGGCAAATAAAGCTCAAAAGGGAAGTCCAAAAGAAAAGCTGGGCAGTTTAGGAAGCGTCGTCAGTAGCGCAGGGGGTTTTGATTCCAGCTATTTTAAATCAATAGCCAAATCTTACAAAGGCGAAAATTCTGTTCAAAAGATGTCCGAAATGACAGCGAAGTACATTGACAGTATCTTCAATGGAAATGACCTGAAGATAAAAATAGATCGATTTGTCCATAAGTTTATCAGAGGTATTGATGTTATTGCAAAGAAAATACCAGAATTCTTGGAAGCTGATCGCCAGTTGATACAAAATATGAAAGATGAGATAGCAAATGCAGAAACCAATTTGCAGAAATTTCCGGATTTACTACACAGGGCCGCCGTCATTCAGGGAGACCTAGATTTGTTCTATGTCCAGAGGGTGATGGAAATGGATTTCCGTCTACGAGATGTGGAGTTTAATCCAAGTCAGGATTTCCTTGGAAGTGGAAGTTTTGCAGATGTATACAGAGGAAAACTGTTGGTGGGAAATTATACAGAAACGGTTGCTCTTAAAATGTCAAAGGAATACCTGAGGGAGACGAACATCTCTGATATTCTGCTAGAGGATCGCACGATGAGGTAAACCATTGGTGGATCAAAATTTTTTTCCAGGGGGGGGGGGGGTGTCAAAGCATTCGGGAAGAGGGGGGGGGGTCTTGCATAAGGTTGTGAACGAGAAAATATGCGGAATTAATATCAGCATTCTGGGGGCGAATTCAAGGGGTGTTCTTCCAGACCCCTCTGATCCCTTCTACATCCACACGTGGGTAACCCATTCTTTATTACGACAGTAGATAAATATATTTCAGTTTTTTTTGTTTTTCGTGATAATTTCAATTATAGATTTTCATAACTGTCTATTTCAGGGAGCTGGATCATGATAACATCGTACGGTATTATGGATCAACATTAAAGCAAGATGAGGGCAAAGGTCGTGTTCGACTATACTGGATTATGGTCATAGAGTTTTGCACAGATACACTCAAAAGTGAGAATTTTTCTTGGAATCATTCAGCAGTCGTGAACTATAATGTCCATGAGATCAAAATGTACAGCAACTATATGTTCATTTTTGTTTTGGTCAATTTTCAGATTTAGTGATCGACGGGGCCTTTGATAATCCAGCCAAATGTCGTATATACTCGGTACAAGTAGATCAGATGGAGTTGATGGCAGGATATGTCAAACAGATGTGTGCTGGCTTGAGTTATCTTCACAAGAAGGACCTTGTGCATCGGGACCTCAAACTTGAAAACATTCTGGCAAGTATTTCATCATGTTTATTTATAGCACATTTAAAAGTAAAAAGAAATATCACCATCATTTTAATTTTAAGTTTAAAGAAGAAAAGACTGCAGAAACTGATAACTAGATATCCCTGCTGAATTTTTAGGTCAATGGTGAGTTTAGCTCCCTGAAAGAAATAGCTGTCAAAATTACCGATGTTGGATTGACAAAGGGTCAGCGCGAATTGGCCGGAAGTAATGTTGGGTCACCAGCTTACATGGCACCGGAAGTTTTACTCCAGGAAGGAATTTATGATCGAAAGGTGGACATCTATGCACTCGGTGTAATTCTATGGGAGATATGGTACGGACTTGACGCCGCCGATCATATACAACAGAATTTGTTTGGAACCTTGGAGAAAGCCGTGAAAGGAGGGTTACGGCCGTCTATGAGCCTTCCTGAGAAACCAGTAGATGACTGGGCTGCCTTGATAAAACGTTGTTGGGACTATGATTCAAAAAAGCGTCCCGAAGCCAGTGAAGTTTTCCGATTTTTCGATGACTTTTTGAAGAGTTCAAGTCCTACAAACTAATGATGAGGCATAGAAAATTATTCACGTAGTTTTCATAGTAATTCAAGCCGCAATTCTAATTTTGTGAGGTGATTTATTTTGTTTTTTGAAAAAAAAAATCTACACAGTTGCAATCTACATGTATTAGATATACATGTTTCACAAGCTTAGTATAGACAAAAATACTTCATTTTCATTTTCTTTTTACAAAACTTATATTCATATAAACCGTAAGAACGTCCTAAACTACAAAAAAAACCCACCCTTATATTCTCTTTTCACTTATTTTCACTACTTGACAGTATCCATCAAAAGAAACTGAAACTGCATTTCAAATGTTACCTATTATCATAATATGGCATGTATGATGTAATTAGAATCTAGAATTTTAATTCTGAATATGCATATGAGATTGAAAGAAAATTTAGTACTTGTAAGATGCACTCAAACATACTTTTCATATTCTCCTTCCTCCAAGTAATTAGAGTTCTTATGTTCTTGTGTATATTTGGTCAATACTTATGGCATTATGCGAATAAATTTATTTAAGAATTTACAATCTCATTAATTTTTCTTGCTAAGCCACGGAAAAGTGTCTTCATTTCATGGATATTAGAGGCAAGCAAAAATGAAATGTGAAATGACGATCACAATACAATTATTGTGAACGATGATAGTTGGTGAATAGCATCCGAAGCGACTAATCCTATCTGTCTGATACATGGTATTTCCTGAAGTGGTTATCTCTGGCATCCGAGTTAAACACAAATACAACCCATAAACCAACGACCAAAAGATGACCATACAAACAAGACAGCATTACGCAGGGACCAAGGCAACACAAAGATGGATATGTAAATAGATAGAAAAATAGAAGTACTAAATACAGTCCGTGCTCTTCCGGCTTTAGCTTGCTCATGTATGTTATCATCTGAGGAGTAAAACGGTTATTCTTAGAGATCAGGTGGTCGTGACCCTGTTTTCTCTTACCTCTTACGAGGTTAGGACAGGGCTCGTTTTGGAGTCATGTCGTCACAGTCAGTCAGTGTGCAATTCTTGGTCGACAGAGCACAGCCAGTTAGTTTGCATTTCTTGGTCGCTATAGCACGTAACCTCAGACATTGCATGTTCTGCAGATCTTAATTGTTTTCATTTCGTGAGTGAACATCGACGGCTGGTGCGGCTAGCCAAACAGGGGATGCTCACTCCTACCGGGTACCTGGTCCCACCTCTAGCTTGATAGGGGTCCGCCATCGCTCAAATTGGTGCATTATTGTGAGTGAATTGAGTTTGTATTCAGGATCTTCTTTATCTCATTTTAAAAGAATGCGCTAGTACAAGACTGTAGATTCGTCAACTATCAGACCAAGTGTCCGTCTGGTGACAGCAGAATCATATTCACAGTGTGAAAGGTGTTCGATGATTCTGACGCAATTTCGATGGCAACTTTGTCTACCTTTGATACTTCTTATTTTGTTTATTAAAGAATTAAGTACATTCTCTAGCGTACCGGATGAAATATTCAATGTAAATATCGTACGACGGTAACATAAATTAAGACATCACCGTCAAGCCAGGGGATACGATGTTGAATCCAGAAATAAATCTTATATTTTTTCTGTTGATGCAGGTATCATCCGAGAAATTGGACAGAAAACTGCATCAATGCGCGTAGCATGTTGGCGATAGTAAGAATATCATCCAGGTACCTAGAAGTACCATGAATTTAAAAATATCAAATTGTCACGTTCTATTTGCTTTTGAAGATTTGGATAAATTCTTTTTCATAAGTGAATAAATATAAATCTGCAACAAGATTCGCACAGTTACATTTAGTCCCATAGGGTTTTAGATATTGATTCTTAACAAATCTAACATAAATGTTGTCCAAGAGGAAGGACAAGGCATCTGTTACACAGGTCACTACATCTCCGTGATTTGTATCATTTGTAGACTGTTTCGGATAAGAAACCGTTCAGATATAAATAAAAGTAGTTTTCCCTCTCGATCAATTTCGAATGGGGGTTATTAACAGTATAACATGACTGCCAAATTAAACACAAAACAAAACAAAACAAAAAACAACGGGTTCAAAGTTCCAACTCGTAACCTTCTTGAACATCATTTACAACCAATACTTCAAGAGAAACTAATTTCAGACAAACCAAATTGATTTGAGTAGCGCCCTTTAGTTGGAATTGTATGTATCTCTACTGTTAAGATTTCGCGGTTCCTTTCCAGTATTGTCGATTCAGTAGGATGAGTGAAACCTATGTCCAAAGATTATTGGAGGAATGACATTTGCGGATATTGATATGACAAGTCAAATGGACGAAAAAAATAATTGCACCAACTATATGTGCAGTGATTTCAGTAGTATGCGCGTATTCTGGGTCTCTTTAAAATATTTAATTTATAGGAATTATCTTACTATTATATAGAGCGAGAAACCAGATCTATGTATGAATATGTATGCTCTACCCCAAAATCGTATTTTTAGATTTGTTTTCTCGGTAAATCTCAAAATTCTGTGGATATCATTTGAAGGTAACTTTGATGCAGATCACCAAGTTGTCATATTAACTGTAAAGGCCGGTGTGTCCCCGTTTTGATTTTCACTTTCTGTTCCAACTCTTTAAAATGCAAGTAGATGAAAAAATAGTGTCTCACGTAGAGCTTGAAATTGAAGGGAAAGTCTTGACACAATCACCATCTTAATGCTTTTCCTGGGAGAATAAAATCCAAGTCTGAGGAAAACCATGGTGTCAGTCTACTAAGATTAATTTTATCAGCACCCATATCTTGAATATTAGCGTTATACGGTCATCAACAATCAAAACTATGTATTGCCTTTTTCAATGAAATAAATGTGAAAATGTTCATAATGACATACCGAGATGTCGTGATGATTAAAAAGTTGATAAGTGTTGAAAGGACAAAAAGGAATCAGGAATACATCTCCAACAAGACCCAGTGCAGCCACCACAACGTAACACAAATACATGACCCTATGAAACAATGAGGATGATCAAACATGGTCTTGTACCTGGTTATCAATTCTCCGAACGCGAGTTATATAGGATTCTGTATTTTTGGTACATCAAAGATTTGATGATTCTTTTAAGTTTAAATCGGTGACAGAGAAGTGTAAAACTATATGTGTACGATTCATTGATAGGTTCATGTCTCCCAATCATTGCCATTCACTTCCTCTTCCTGTAGAGAAAAATACTTCGTAAGCATTTTTATGTCCATTCAACTAAAACCACAGGTCGTAATATAGGTATAAATTTATACGTTATTAAAATGCAGAATAATGATGATGGAGATTATGACAGGATAGGTGGTAGACAGAAAATATTATCATCCATTGGTGCTCTTGCTATGACGTTGTTAGTCGAGAAAAATCCAATGAAAGTTTGTATAATATTGAAGAAATTATATTTCGGCAACACATTCTCATTTTCGCTTATCATCATCTTGTCTGTGATTGTAAATGGCTATACCTTTTCCACTTATCACAATGAAATTCACTTTCTGTAGACAAATATCATAGTGTGTTTCAAGCTGATACCACCTACTGTGTCTAGAATATTTAGTTGAAGTCATATGAAATTCTCAGCAAAAGCTTTTAGCTTCTTTATTTGTTTTGGTGTCTTTGCCTTCAGGGTTGTTAGAAGTTGAAAATAAGCATGAAAATGAATCATCCGGCCAGTTCTGCGTTGAAAATAAATAATCTGCCTCGAAAAAATTTGCCAATCCCCCAATCCCCTCTGAATCAAATGGTCGCCCCCTAGAAGTCGTATTTTTTTTTACCGAATCTCCACGTTTGCGACAAATCTGATTTTTTCATTGATTTAAAAGCATCATCTTATAATTTACCTTTGGGTCTGCACACAACTATATCTATACCGTAATCTATGTCGAACATGAACGTCCTAGACTGGCTTCTTGAATATTGATCCTCTCTTTTTGTGTTTGCATATTATGCTTGTTTCCATTATATCATTTTTTTTCCTTGCGTTTATTGTCTTGTTGTCTATTTGTGTATTCGCGTAGCGGTATAAACCAAATGTGGATCTTTAAAAAATGCTTTCAGAACACCTCAAATCAACACAGTTCAAAAGAGTTCACTCTATAAAATCGTTTGAGTTTTCGACACTTTACACCACAATTCCACATACCAAATTGAAAGAGAGACTTTCACAAATTATTAGCAACGCATTTACGAGTAAAATCTGTAATCGTTAATATAAATTCATCACTATTAACTTACTTTGTAAAAGAGAGTCAAAAACAAAGTGTACCGAATCAGAAGTCATTAAGATGTTGAATTTCCTGATCGATAACAGCTTTGTGGTCTTTGGAGGTAAGGTTGTGCCCCGCTCCTTGCTGACATATTTTTATACTCATATGAAGCTGAATTTATTCAATCCTTGATCTCTGAGGGTAAAAAACAGTTAGCTCTTAACTTCAACTTCATGTACAGATCTACTGTCCATCAATAATCCAAAATTTGCAGAATACCTTGACATAATCTAACCCGTTGAACTTGAAGTTAAAGAAACGACAGAAACTAAAAAGTTCTGGTTTAATCCTGGTTTTGTATGCCCTTGGTTTGATGATTTGTCGATTAAAGACCTGATCTCACTCCTTCACAGGGAGTTCACTTCTCTTCATGTGGTAGATTTGTTTTATTTCTGTTTCTTTTCTTTGTCTTAGTTCTGGTTTTATCCTGGTTTTGTATGCCCTTGGTTTGATGATTTGTCGATTTAAGATTTTGTACTTCTTTATAGGGATATGTTTTTTTTCCCATATTTGTCATTTGAACAAAGACTTTCGTTATTCATTTCATGTGTTTCATTCCTATATATGTGCATCATTTTGTTGTTAAAGCGGAGGTGTATTCTTTTAGAAGTGAAAACGTCAAAGCCTCATAGTGTCATTTTGTCACATTTTATGTGTTACAATTTTCATACTTGCAACGCAAAATCCAAGACGGCCATTTCGGGAGGAATTCACTGTGTTAGAGTAGATTGAAATATTTCTTCCACACAAACTATTTTTGCATTTTTACCCCAAGACCTTGAATCAAAATTTTGGAACAAATAATTTTGAGAAATTCGACACCTGTCCTTTTGTTTGTGTCCCCCCCCCCCAATAACAATAATAATAATAAAAAAACCAAAAAAAAAAAAAAAAAAAAAAAAAAAAAAAAAAAAAAAAAAAAAAAGAAGGAGAAGAAGAAAATTACGATCGGGCATGTTAGGGAAAAGTATAAAATGTTGAAATATATGTTCTATCGATATAACCAGGGACGTATAAAAAATATAAAATTCATATACGTCCCAGATATAACTTCAGTTTATCATCTGTGCATTTTAAAATAAATTAGTGAAGGAAATTAAATCGTTAATGTATGAAAAGTTCAATTATTTGATTATGTCGTGTCCGTCTGAGTCTCCGCTTTTCCTTGTCTCGTGAGAGTGGCTTCCGCTATTGTAACTGTTGGTGATCTCCTAGCTTTCTTTGCTTAATTCGATAGTTTTCAAGAATGTGTACGTCTATTAATTGTATGTTTTTCCGCTAGATTCAGCTATCTATATTATAATGGTGTGAATATATTACATACATTAATCTATCCGATAATTAATATTTTCCTTCTACTGGTCGCTTTCATTTGAAATATACACGTTCATTTCCTATTCTTTTTAGACATCAGTCCCGTACTTAGATATGTTTTCAGTCCATTTGTACTTTGAGAAACGCAAACCGTATGTCTTGCTGAAAAGCTTTAAATAGCTCTTGACTGAGAGATGAAAAGAATGTGAACGCATGTCAGAACACGTGCCTCTGTTGTATGATATGGATCGGAACACTTTTCCACGATCGACACGTAATATCTCTTCCTCTTTAGGGGATCTCAAGTTTTATAAAAACAGTGTCATTGAATTCTTTAGAGAGCTTCAAAACCAGTTTTAAAACATTTGTCTCGTTATGTCATTCGTATGGAACTACTTTTAAAAAAATCCCCTTAATTTTACGTGACTTTTAAAATTGAACATGCCGCAGTTACATGTGCTTAATCAGGTCTGTGCTAATATTGGAAAGCTCTGTAATTAGGCAACGTTGAAACACAAGTGTGAAAATTAATATGTCCAAAACTGTACCGAAATACGTAGCAGGATGGGTGGGGTTTGATGCTACAGGACCCAAGTTTGAGAAATTTCTAAATGCGTTGAAGAAACTTGGTTACATGTGTCCTCGGTGACTCCCGGTCCACCAGCAGTGACACTCACCGAGTTGTACAAATGTGAAAGGTCTTCAAATTCAATAGCATTATTTAAGAACAGATATATTTACAAGAATACAAAAATAAAAGGCACATCTCACATTCACACCATCACAGACCAAGAAAACAATAAATAAGAGATCAGTCACAACAAGATGACCAACAAGCAAATAAACACATGGTGTGGTCATAATTCAAAGACTGGAGAGGAATACATTATGGGAATGGATTTGCGTCAAGGAAGTAAAAATGAAATTATATGTAGAAAATGGGTAATGATGTGCAAACCAATAATTGCATTTTATTTTCATAAAACATGAATAATTATTCGAAAAATATTATTCATAAGGCCAGAGACCAAAACTTTCATTCATTTATACTAAGTGTCATCATGCAACCTCAATGGCATCTTCTCGAGACAAGTGTACATAATACATTGTGTATTACGAACACTTGTCTCGAGAAGATGCCTCAATGGCGTCTTCCTAAATATATTTGAGGAGGAATAATGAAGGGAAAATGAAATTTTAAATTAAAGATTGTCAAAAGAAAACAGAAAAAGTAGTCACATGACGACGTTACGTGGATCACGGCGGAACACATATGCAATAAGCCAAAAGAAAAAAAAAATGGGGGGGGGGTGCAAATTAACTACCACGTCAACAGATCGAGACGATGTGAATTATTATACTAAGCTACCAAAAAACAAGACAGACATACATTTAGAACATGAAGGATGACACATAAGAAGATCCATGTCTTATGTTCAAAGAAATCAGCATTTGTTTCAAAATTATATTCAACTCGTATTATTATTTTCAGCGAAAAAAGATATTTTTAGTAGCATGGAGTCACGTATTTGTCGTTTTTGTTTTTGGGGATACATTACTTCATAGTATCACATTATTACTTATTTCTAGCTTTCGTTCCGCTAGTTATGTTCAGGTTTGTCCCAAACCTTTTGTTTTGTTTCTCTCATTGTTTCACAATGACTCGTCTTTTAAACAGCAATGAAATTATCATCTAATCTGTAAGAGGGTCGTTTCACCCGGACCTGGCAAGCTATTTCAACCGGACCTAGCAAGCTATCATATTGCATTTATACGGACGGGGAGATATATTTATCAAACAACACTGTCACGTTCTTATTCCCTTCTATCCCCATATACATAGAGAATAAGTGTCATAATTTGTGTTTTGTTACTGGTATGCAACACACTGCAACTGCATTTATCGTATATGTAATGTGCATTAGGCATGGTCCATTTGATATTCAGGGGGGGGGGGGGGGGGCTTGGGTTTTTTGTCGGAGCAAGATTATTTTTTTCGCCCCGGATCGGGGCAAAATTATTTTTTTCTTGCAAAGTTGGAGCAAGGAAATTTTTTTTTTACAAAGTGATGTTCATACATGTATTAAGAATGTTTGTGTTTTATCAATAGAAATTATTCATATTTTTACTCAAAACTCTAAATATTAATATATTAGTTTATTTTTATCAAGTTTTCAATTTTCACTTTTAAACAGAGATACATGTAAAAGATTTTTACAATACAATTCTCAATATTTGATATAAGGTACATCATGTATATAACATGTATAAGAGGGTCTGTGGGGAAGGTCTCCTAGACAGATTTTTAAATGTTACTGAGAATTGTAAATTGGTGAATAACTGAAGATCTCCTTCTAAGCTTACAGGAACACAAAATTAGACTTTATGCAACAAGTGCTAATAGCAATACATAAATATGGATAAAATATTTAAGCTTTTAAGGAAGCCCTTTTTTCATTCACATACATGTATAACTTTTGATATCTTCAAATATATGAACTAAATGTTTTGATAGAAAACTATGGCGAGCGAAGCGAGCCAAAATTTTTTTATACATTTTGAAAACTGCGGCGAGCGGAGCGAGCCGGAAAATTTTCAAGAATTTTAGCAAAATTTTATGGTAATTCTTCAAATTCAGATTACTTGTAAGAGCAAGATTATTTTTTTTCTGTCACACCATAAGCAAATTTATTTTTTTTCATCAAAATTGAGAGCAAAATTATTTTTTTCGAAAAAAACCCCAAGCCCCCCCCCCCCCCCCAGAATATCAAATGGACCGTGCCTTAGTTAGCGCATTTCAAGCGATAAACGCACTTGCTGTATGTTGTATGCCCATAACAAAACACAAAAAATTCTGAATTTATTCTATATATATGCACAACGATTGTCATTTTCATTCTTGTTTTCTGAAATCGCGTTTTACCAGGTAAAAGGGTGAATTTGAAATTCAGGGCATCGCGGGTTCAGTTTGCAGGATAGAACAGCCGTTACTGCACTGTAGATTTAATGCATTGTGACATCACGAACGTTTATATGCAGAAATGCAACAGGTTCCTTCCAGTAGTTCAATCTCAGGGAATGGGAATTAAACTGGTCATGCATATATATGACGATAATATGGAAGTCTAAAATTGTGAAATATATTCAAGTTTATGTTGTCAAGCAGAAAAAAAGATATCTGAACCCTCCCCCCCCCCCAAAAAAAAACCTGCTTCATGTTTAAAATGTTTCATTCGTGCTCAGTAGATTTTAGTAGTTTTTTTTAATGTGCTTTCCATTTCTGATATGCATTAGAAGCAGGACTAAATTGCAAATAAAATTACTGAAGTCGCACTATTATCATGTCAATCAAGATGAAAATGCGACAACTAGACTGATTTTTGGATCAATTATTTCCGCTTAAGTGTTTTGATCTACATACACATTATACCGACATGAACGAATTTCTTATAACCTAAGAGGACTGACTGATATATCGTGAGCCTCGTATTTAAGGGGGTTCGAGTTTCGTTATTTTGACACTGTTTGGATGGTCAAACTAACTTTATTTTTTCTCTAAACTAAAAATCTATCTTCAGATATTCTAAAATGTATAAAATATATGCATCGTGCAGGGCATCTTTAGGGTCTAATACTTGAACAAAGTCGGGCACTTCTAGTGGAAAATCATGTTTTGCCCAAATTTTGAGTATATCCAAGGAAAACTGAATTAAAATGAATATTAGGTATCTAAAGTCAAATTTTCTAATAGAAAAGGCTTGTTTAAGAATTGCAGGTACTTATTATTAGCAGAAGAAGACAAGACAATTGTAATATTTTGAGAAATAGCAATGAAATGGTAAAAATTGCCACAATTTTCGGGCTAATATTTGATGTCAAAATATGCAAGAGACTATATTCATATGCCCTTTAATTAAAGGAAACCCCCTGCAAGGTACCTTTTTCGTCATTTACATGTTTTAAGGGTGAAACAATTTATAAGTATACCAAATTCTAAGGAGTTTCGACCATAACTTTTAAAGATTTTGTAAATTTAAATACAAAAATGCTATATTAAGGCAAAAATGCGTAAAAAACCTGTATGACAAACAAAAAATTTCTAAAAATTGAAGGATTTATTATTCAAACACGATTAAATATTTGTTAAACAAACTGTTTTATACATCTGCAATTAATTAAGGCAATACAACGTTATTCTTATATATTTTGGAAATTAATGATGACGTCACGCGATACCCGAGCCACCTTAAGGGGATTTGAATTTTATCAGACATTTTACATTATTTTTCTTCATAATCCCCTTCCGTATTTATACACTTTCGCCACCAGTGTTTAGATGCCTCAATGCCACTTTTAAAGAACTCACTATCTTGACTGGTAAGAAAGCCATCCACTACAAGTATGACGTCATCATCGGACTGAAAGTGGGTGCCAGAAGTAGCTGCATGCTTTTAGTTTTGGGAATATATGAAAGTCTGATGGAGAAAGATCAGGTGTATAAGGCGGATGCTCAATCAAATTAAAGCCATAATCATGAATGGTAGCCCTTGTGAACAGGAGCATTGTCCTGATGGAACAACACCTTTAATTAGTGAGCTTTCCGCAGCGCTTAGGTTTAATATTTTCCCGTAACTGTGTCAGAAGTGAAACATAGTATGTGTCATTGATTGCTTGTCCTTTTTGGAGATAATCTTTCAGCAGAATACCTTCAGCAACCCAGAAAACCGAGGATCACAACATATCAATCAGCCCTCCTAGTTGTCAGTGCAAGAATGACTCTTCTCTTCATAATCAACAAGATGTGTATATGAAATATTGATGACCACTGACGAAGGAAGAAAGAGATACAGCCAAATTCAATCAGAATACAAAATGTAGGACAATTAGAATTAATTAAAAAAGTGTTTTGTCCAAATATTGTGAAAAATGGTCACAAGCCTTTCCGATACCGATTGAAAGTTCTGGTCAATGCTCTAGTCTTTGAAAAGAAGGTCAAACTCCACGATAAAGGTGTCGAAATGAACAATTTCATTATCATTTAAAAGGGTTTGTTAAAAGAAATACACATATATTTGTAAACGTACATGAAAGCCACATCAAGATGTTGATGATAAACGGTCAAATATACTAAACAGTAGCCCAAAACTATGTGGTCCAATCGGATACCAAAGGTCTTAGCAATGCGGTTTTCTTGTCGTCAGGTAATCGTTTCACGGGGATTCAAAATTTGGAACCGTACATATTAACGTGTTTCATGTATTTTTGATTTAATTGTACAGATAATGCACAAATCTGATAACACGTTAGGAAAACAAGGAGAGAAATTAATAACATGTCTTTATCTTAAACATATGGAAATAATAAATGAAGAAGCAACTTATACTGTAAAAAAAACGAATGAAGTTCACCATAGATAAACATTAATAAAATAAATCGGAAAAGAGAGTAAAAAGAGAATTAAATTACCATTGTTTTTATAGCATATTAGCAATATGTTCAACTTAACAACAGCGGAAAAAATAAGTCAATTATGAGCTTATCATAACTGCAAGTCCAGCAAATAACAGAACGGGGGACAACAAATCCAAATATAAATAAATTGAGTCAAATATTGCACTAGTTATTACGAATTATTCTTTGAACTGCTTCGTCGTAGTCGAGACTGACTGTAGTGAACCTCATCTGCAGCGGAAACGAAAGAAAATGGAGTAGAAAGCGGTTTAAGGAATTCATCTACCCGTGGTCTGTGATCGACCCTTATGTCAATACCACGTTCTATAAGTTTGCCTAGGGTAGGATCAAAACACTTGATGAATTCTTGCATTCCAAGCATGGAATATGGATTGACTCTGGTGATAAACTCATCAATGGACCATTTCCTTTGCTCCAGGAAAGGTTTCCTTACTACACACAGTTCATATATTAGGAGACATAGGGAGTAAACGTCGTCGCATGCAAGGTACGTCTCCCCATTGAGGACATCGGGGGAAAGGTAAACGAAATAGGAGATTTGTAGGGATTCCCTGTCCGAGGGTAGGGCCGCACGACGAGGCAGACAACCCCCTGTCAGCTTCACCGTACCACTCCCATTTATCTGCAAAGGAGAAAAATTTGATATATACATTATGTTTGCTAAAAATATGTTTTACATTCATTTGATGAATACGAATAGATAACCTCTTATTCCGCAGAAGGTTGTAATATAAGAGTTTTTCAGCAAAGTAATAGAAGGTGATCGCTTATCAAGTCCTGTTTTTGAATTTACTATCTAACAACTTTGATGTCTACCTAGTATGGAGATCCTGGTCATCCTTTCTTCTTGAAGTATACAAATTAAAAGAAATCACAAAAAAAAATAGATTTTGAAAGAATATTTGCACAGTTTTAATAAAATCTAAGTCACATAGCCTCGCAACGACAAATCGGATAAAACTGAAAATCGCAAGGAGGCTTAAAATACTTCTCTACTGTCTAATCACAGCGTATCAATATTAACGAATATTCATGTTATTACGTCCAATAAGCGGACGGACAAACAAACGGACGAAAGGACGGACATCACAATTTCATCGAATGACAGGCGTATAAAAATGCGAGAATATGATGATTCTTGAAAATTTGGTATACAATGGAATGAAGAAAAGTAACGATCTTCAATGAAACCATGTTACAACAAGCACAATACTAAAAGCAGTGACATGTGCTTGAGCGTCTGAAGATTGTCATTTATGTGTAACTTTACACAATTCAGTAGTTAGTTTAGTTGCGAATTCAAAAGCGACTCAACTTTAGATACTAACCGTGACTGTATATATATTCAGCTCCATGTGAACCAGGTTTCTTCTGTGAAGATAGTCTATCCCTTTCACAGTCTGTTCCAAAATCTCTGGGACAACGTCTTTAACTGGTTTACTGTACTTGAAAAATTGGTACAACGTTTTCATCCTACCCGTGGCGCTATCATCATAAATGAATGCAGGCACGGCATTCCCCATGTTATGGATGCCAAGAAAATCGGCGATATTCTCATGTTTCAAGAATCTGGAATAATGAATATCACACGAAATTAGTCTACACAAGGATACATTAAAATCTAATATGTTGTACTCATAAGGGTGTAAAGCATAACTTTGATTATTTTATGAAACATCTTCTTGTTAGAATTTACCTGAGTTTTGACACCTCTGAGTAAGTGTGGTCCACTTTAGCTGACACCATGTACATTCTTATCAAAATGTCCCTTTTGTTATCCAACACTCCGTTCTCCATCATAGTCCATAACCCTCGGGATTCCTCGCGGAATGATTCAGCAGAACTGCCTCTTATGAAATCCGAGACTTGCATTGTTCGTTTTCCACTTTCATCGGTTGAGTCACAAATACTGATGGCAGTGGCCTTGAAGTCGGTCACAAATATTTCTCCTTTGCCATATTCAGTCAGCTCCATTTTGAGTGATTCAAGACCTTCCATCATCTCTTCATATACAGATCGGCTTTCTTTTGTGTTTCGTTTCGATCGAAGAATCTGGTCCATAAGCTCCATGTTTGTGTTGACAATGGAAGGGATTCTCTTCTCTATGCCAGATAACAACTCCTTTGGTCCCTCAAGGGTATTCTCGATGAAGGTTTTAAGAACTTCGTTTCCTTGTGGAGTATTTAGAAGGTACTTTAGAAAGCGATCCGACTTTTCATTAGCGACTCTGCAGGGTTTATTTTGATACTCTTTCAGTCTATTCGAGCTAGATGACATAATTTCGCCGAAAGCTGACCCAAGAGGATTAAGATACCGTGCTACAAATCCGATAGGCATACTGCTTGTAAGGTCGGCTGCGAAGTTTGCAGCAGTTACTGTTTGACGTCTGGTAGAATGTCTTGGATTTTGACTTGCAGACAAATCATCACCAAGTGGACTTGCCGAACTGGCAGAATCTGATTCAAGATCATCGCTTATATCCTCTATTTCACTCTCCAAAAGGCTAAGCTCAAGCCTTATATCTTTCTGGAGATCATCCCTCAGGTTCTGTATAATGCCTTTCTCCTTCTCCCATACTGCTAGTTCCTTCGAAATTCTGGCCTTAGTACTCTGATATATACTGGCCTTTGCCTCATCCCAGGACGTTGTTTGCTCAGGATCGGGCACCTCATCGATTCTCCAAGATACAATCCGAATTCTCACCTGGGGGAGTGCTAGATATTTCAAGAACTGCTCGTGTATATTCTCTGCAGTTTTAGCAATGTTGTCCTTCAAATCATCAAAAATTCGGATTGATTTATCTTGTAGACTGGTCAATTTCACACGTATCTTTTCCAGTTTCAAAGCAAGGTCATCCTCTGATGTATCTATGCGATTAACAAGGGTCTTCAGATGCTTTGTCATCCGTTTTAGAATAGATTCCATCCATCTAAAGAAGCAAAAACAAAAGAAAGGTAGAAACTGCTATCCAAGATAACCTACACGTCATTGTTATGGGTTTTGAACTCAAAATAAAAAAAGTGCTTAAAATTAGATGGTAACACTAGTTTGTGTATCGAGAAAGAAAAACCTTCGGAATAGAGTGGTTAAATTTGCGTAGCATTTCCAACAATTTAATTCCATCTTTATAAATATCGTTGGCGCCATCTACAATGGGTTTGAATTTTATTTGTTATCTTATTTTATCTCTGAGGTATCAATTGTCGTTTTACATGTACCAGGAGTATAATTTCAAAGACAATGCATGCTAAAACTTGAAATGGAGGAAAAACCAAACAAACTAACAAGAACCCCCATAAAAACCCCAATTAAGCAATGAATAAAATTATAATCATAATAATTACCAAATCGATAAATATATAGCAAAAAGTAAATCAAAGTTGGAAAGGGGGATTCTACATAATTTTAGTGTTCGAAAATGCTGATTTTTTACCTGTAAGTTGAATGAACTCGTCTGTCCAGGGATGCTGAGAACAATGCTTCTAGAGCACATAGGATGTTTCTGTACTCTGTGGTAACGTACTTTCTGTTGATTTTCAGCTCATCTCTTGCCTTTTTAGTGGAGAAGGGTATTACTTGTTGCTCTGTAATGGCAGGCCAATAAGATGACAGCCTTGAGACAATGTTCTTATAAACCACCTCTCTTTCGTTTTGTTTGATAAGATCCCAAAGATTGCATACAAATATGGCGCTCTTTGGATCGAACCCCATCCCATGTAGTTCTCCTTTGGCCTTCTCTGTGGTTATGATTAGCTTCAAAAGGTTTCCGATCTGAGAGCAAAAAAATAAACCCCACAAGAATTAGAGAAAATAATTACGGATACATGGGACATACTCAAGACAAATGAAAAGGGAAAGTGATTTCAAAAGTAGACAATGTCGAATATTACCCTATCTTCTTGAACTCCTCCTGCCTGATCAGACTTTATGAGGTAAATAAATCCCATGATATGATTGGTCTGTACGAATTCTCCAATGATAGCATCCATAGCCTCGTTTTCACCTATTCCGGGAGAGTCCACTAATACTAAACCACTCTAGAAAACGAAAATAAATAAAAAGCTGATTTTCTGTAACATTCTTTAACGTACAAAGTCTGATTTTGATGGACAAGGAGAATGGAATATTCAAACTTACATAACAATCGTCATACCTTCAAAAGAGGAATAGGAACCTTAAGCTGAACCTCCTGAATGTCATGACCACGCTCTCTGTCCTCTTCTTTTCGGTGAAACAATATTTCATCAATCTGTGCGCCAACTGGTTCGCCTGCTTTTAGCGCGATATCATCATGTGATTTGTCTTTCTTTACCACTCTGACGCTGGGTTTCTCTCCGTACGACAGTCTTGTTATGACTGATGTACATGACAATGTGTGTTCAGGCAGCAAGCCTCGCTCTCCGATCAACAGGTTCAAGAAACTAGACTTCCCTGCACTTGTTTCTCCTATGAATATGGATAAGTATCTCTTAAATAATCAAAATAAAAATATATCTCCATAATAATAACAATAAGTAATTTATCAATTTATCAACAATAAGTAATTTATACAATCAGTAATTTATCCAAACAACATGAACCAAGAGTATGTTTTTTTTCTACAATGATATAATAACATATCTACCATGAAACGACGAATTTATCTATACAGAAGTGTAATTTGATATGCTATCAATGTTGAAAACCATTAAGAATGTTTACACGTTGAAGGTTGATAGCGACAACTACAACAATATCATGACGCTGCTTCTACTTAAAAAAAAGACAACTATAGAAAATATAATTACCGGAAACCACGATGATGCATTCATTACTGTCAATTTTTGTGATTTTCTCAGTAAGATCTGAATTAAGATCCTTGGTTTTCCCCTCGGTGATAAGAAGGTTTTCTATTTCTTTGCTCCCCTCGGAGTACTCTCTGCCCGAGGATGATATACGTTCTTTGTAAAATTTCTTGAAGCTTGACTGGCAACTTCTCAGGAGGGTTTTAAGGACCTTCCTCTTGTTGGTGTCGTCCTGGGAATGATCAGTCAAGTTTTGAAGGATCTAAAAAGCAATATACAAACATATTTACAGTGTCTTCTTGAAAAGTTGATTGATTAACACTTGACAATGTCTACATAATACGCAATCACAATATCAATGCTAAACAAAAATTGAGATAGAAAATATTTCCTTTGCTTTTTCAAGTTCTGCATTACTTGACCTAATATAACGTACAAAACGCACGTTGAATCCTCTCTTTGTTTTGTGACAAAACCACTTCCTCTTAACCATACACTAGAGGATGATACGTGATTTTGCCTGGTGCATAAAATAAGTTTGAAATGTTTTTCAAGAAGGTAAAGAGTTGGAACACTTCCGTATTATTTCATTTATTCCATCTTATATTTAGAGGTCTAATAGCAGAAATGAATTAAAAAAGATGTTAGAAAAGTTGACCTGGGTTATTACTTTTTTTAAAGTAATTGTTGGGAAGAATTTGAAAATGTTGTAATTAAATAGAAGAACTTATGTGGCGTGTAGCAATGATTTCTTATGGTCAGTGTTTAAGTTGAACCGGTTAGAAAAAGATAGAATTTTGACTAAAAATAATACCCGTTTTAATTTTCGACATTTTAAAAAACACTTTCTACTCTTGTAAAATACATTTTTCACAAAACCATTTTTCTTATCCGTAGGAGGAACTAATTTATAAAGATCTGTACAATGAGAAAATGCAAAATGTAAATACCAGTAACTATTGTCAAAAGGGCAAAAAGCCCAATACTACTATAACAAATGTGCAAATATCCTAATTCTGCAAATAGCCTAATACTACGAGAAAAAAATGTGTAACTAGCCTAATATTGCTAGCACAAATGTGCAAATTACCTAAAACTACTAGTACGATGTGCAAATTGCCTATTTTTTCTAGAAAGAATATGTAAATTGCCTAATACTTCTAGAATAAACGTACAAATAGCCTAATATTACTATAACAAATGTTCAAATAGCCTAATTCTATTAGAACAAATGTGCAAATAGCCTTATACTACTAGAACAAATGTGCAAATTGCCTTATACTACTAGAAGAAACCTGCAAATTACCTAATACTATTAGAACAAATGTGTAAATTGCCTAATTCTACCAAAACCAAATGTGCAAATAGCCTTATACTACTAGAACAAATGTGCAAATAGCCTAATACTACTAGAACAAATGTCAAAGTAGCCTAAAACTACTAGAACAAATTTGCAAATTGCCTTATACTACTAGAACAAATGTGCAAATAGCCTAATTCTACTAGGGCAAATGTGCAAATAGCCTAAAACTACTTAAACAAATGTGCAAATTGCCTTTCACTACTAGAACAAATGTGTAAATTACCTAATACTAGTAGAGCAAATGTGAAAATTACCTAATACTACTAGAACGAATGTGCAAATTACCTAATACAACTAGAACAAATGTGCAAATTGCCTTATTCTACCAGAACAAATGTGCAAATAGCCATATACTACTAGAACAAATGTGTAGATTGCCTAAAACTACTAGAACAAATGTGCAAATTGCCTTTTACTACTAGAACGAATGTGCAAATAGCCTAATACTACAAGAACAAATGTGCAAATTGCCTACTTCTACCAGGTCAAGTGTGAAGAAATAGCCATATACTACTAGAACAAATGAGCAAATTGCGAAATTCTCTTGCTTGCGTAAGACCAGGAAGTTTAAAAACGCGTTGACGCGTTGAAATTCTATACGTGATTAAATATTGACTAAGTACTAAAAAGATATATTGGTCGTCCATACAATGTACGAATAATTAAAATATCGACAATTTAAGATAATATCTTTTAAAGACATTAATTCCATGCCTTCATCATGGTATATAATTATTATTTTATCAAGACGAGAGATTATAATCGACGTATAACAAAATAGAAACAGGTACTTTGCCGACTCCATACGGGTTATGTAGAGCTGTCATTAAGGTAGTTGTATTACATTATGAAGTAATTCCGATCAGACTTGTGCTTTATACCTACGCAGAACCTAGTTTTTTTCCAGCTCTACTCCGTTCCACAAAAAGAGACTTAACTAATAGTATTTCTAAATACGAAAAACCCTCCTACTCCTAAATAGCAAACCGAAAAGACATTGCATCAACCGGCAACACTGTGTCTATTTGAATCACTACCCTTCCCTTAAAAAATAAAAGTCAGAACGTATTACTGAAAGAAGAATCATCATTCCTAGTTTAGCCTTCATTATTACTCAAAACTTCATTTCAATTTTAATTGTGTGCAGCCCCAGAAATTTGGACACTCCGACAGTGTTATAAAAATGTGGATAAAAAGGAAGCAATTTTAAAAATTGAAATGTGATTCGCAAAACTACGGAAACTTATTTGTTACTGCCAAATGCGAAAAATAAAAGAATGGCAAATGCGAAATATATTTAGGAAAATGAGAAATACATTTAGGAAAATGAGAAATATATTTAGGAAAAAAGTCGTTTTTATATTTATTTCCTATTTTCCTAAATAGATTTCTTATTTTCTTATATCTATTTCTCATTTTCCGAAATACATTTTCATCATTTTTCGAAATACATTTATATATATATAGCACCTGGTCTCATTCCCATATCGGGAGTTCGCTTCTTTTCATGTGATGGAGGTTTCTGTTTGTTTGCTTTGGTTCCTGTTTTATCCTGATTTTGTATGCCTTCGGGTTTATGATTTTCTGAATTATTGATTTTGTGCTGTTTATAGGGATTTGGTCATTGCATTTATTTATATTTGTCATTTCATTTTCTAAAATATAATTCTCATTTTCCTTAAGTTAATATATGTCTCTCTTAACTCTTAACATGGAAATTTTCGCTTGGGGGTAAATTTCACGTTTTTTTCCGCGAATAGAGGGATTTCGCGAAAATTTCCCCCACGCGGAAATATCCCCGTTGCATTCTTACAATGGAAAAGACATTTTTATCGCGAATAATTCCCCCACGCGAAAAGTCTTGATGTTAAAAACGCGAAATTTTCCCAGCGAAAATAACCAGGTTTACAGTATTTATCATATTTCTGAATATATTTTGCATTTGCTTCTTTCTTTTCTGTACAAAAGGACTAAATGATTACAATATTTTGTTCTTTTTTAAATTCACGTTTAGGCCACACCAATTTAATCTTTAGTTCTTCGTTACCTACCGCTCCTGATTTTTCCGATTTCAAATTTAAATATTTAAATTTAAATCCCGCACCTGAAACGGCAGCGACCGCTCCGAAAATTTCGGAACGTAAATATCCGTTTTTCTTCGTATTTTAACTGCTGAACTGCCGAAAACGAAAGTACACCGGCGAAATCCCATGGAAGAAATGGTACAATATTATTCCCTATATGGCTTTTATGCCTTCAATGTGATTGTCTTGGGAAAAATTCTGTTGAAATAGAGCTTATAGACATGTGATAAAAGAAGGTTTGTAAAGTATAACACAGATTTTGACACGATCTAGATAATTCATTGTCAAATGGCCAGTAACTCGACCCAGGTGAATGTCTTACCTGTGAACAGTTTATGAGACATTGCAAGGGATATCTGTATTGAATTATTAACTCTGAAACAATTAGATTCACGGTCAAACATAGCAGTATCCGATTATGCAAATATCTGATTTGGATTTCTTGATTTGGACACCCTATGATTTGTTTAGATGTCTGACCAAATTTCTGCCTTGCTTTGTGAGGTCTAGGTCTCTATCTAGGGATATCAATGTTATGTTATCTTCCATGATACAAAACTGTGATTTTGAAAGACCTAGTTGCAAAAATAAGTCATTTTCCAACATAACCCTTCAAACCCTTTTTGACCAATTTTCCACCGAATATGAGTGGTTTCTCCTTTCAAAATTTGGTTTCATTTTCCCAAAATATTAGTTTTAGATTCCCCATTGATCATGTTGATTTAGACTCCTAAAGTTTTCGTTTTGAATTATAAATTATTTGCAATACCAGTCTTCTTCAGAAATTGAATTCAGTGATAGTTTCAATGCTTTACCTCTACTATGCCCTAATATTTTATTGAATGATTTTCAACAAGTTTTTGAGACTTTTAAAAATGTAAGATGTATTTCCCTCTTTATCCTAAAATGTCTCATATTTTCCCAAACAAAAAGATAGGGGTGGTTTTTGAAAATGGCATAAAAAGAATCACTGCATTCAAATCTTATACATGTAGATATGCCCTCACACTGACTGAGAAAATCTGTACTTCCCCAGAGTCTTGTTTTGATTTAGTTACATGTCTCTCATTTGTAATATGTTTCATTTTACTGACATTAGGTTTCTTTTCATAGCTAACAAACACACAGAAATCTTATTTTTCATAATAAATGATCACTAAAGTGATATTTTGGTTCTGAAAAAAATTGGTATGTGAAACTTGAAACTGGAAATTAATCTGATTTTATCATCAAATGTTAAAAAAAGGTGAAAAAAACTTGTTCGCTTGCTCGCTCGCTCCATGTTTTGGTCATTTGGAAATTTAAATATTTAAATTTACATCATCGCTCGCTCGCCCCTAAAAAATATTTTCAGATTACGAAGAACTAAAAATTAATTTGATGTGGCCTTAGTTTCATTTGCTTGAAGCTTTAATTTTGCTGATACAGTTATAGTAATCCACTGGAATCTAAAAATTGAAAATAAAGCAAATGATATAAAAGGAAAACTGAACGGAAATATTTAGTAAGGATTCAAATATAAACAATATCTGTCTGTCTTTTGATATTTAGTGATGTGTGAATCTAAATAACTACGTGTAAATTTTCCGAGAATGGCCTCCGATTCTCGGAAAAGTTGCACATCGTCAACCAGAATCATAAACCATGAAAAGTAAGACAGACATTTCTCATACAAAACCACTCCTTTTGATATTGTATCATTTTACCTCTACTTCATTTTTTACAAAAGAAGAACTTCAAGGCTCATAATACCTTGATCACATGGTTTTCTACCTAATTGTCAAACATTAAAAGCCATAAAAAAAAATGTCTATTTCAACGATGATTATTTTTTTCTTTTCAGCATGAAATAATTTCTTATTGTTTCGCATGCTTTTGTCTTTTCTTTTTATTCAAATATCATCCATATAATTTTGAAAACTACGAGGAATTAGCCGGATGCCTGGAAATTGGCGTCTTTCGAGAGATATATACAGTGTTTTCTTTTAGTTTCGTCTAAAAATTATTCTTAGAGAGTGCCATGCATATATTTTGGACATGATTAAGAGATCACTTTTCAATCAAGTTTTCATTACAAGATACAGAACGATAGGTAGAAAAAGGTACATATGTTGAACATTGATCATTTCAAATTCAAAATAAATTTTCATTTGGATAAAAAAAATCTTTCAAGACTCAAAGATAGAAAAGAAATAAATCATTCAAAAATAGAGAGGAAATTGAATTTGGGCTCATTTTTTTCAATACCTCCTTAAACATAGATAAAACATGATCTTATTGGAGCCGCTCATTTTTGGCAAGATGAAATTAAAAGTTTTTATTGTACATGTAGATGGCGCCAAGAAAATTCACTTTGGCTTTTTTCAACTTGTTTGACATTTTAGTACTACTGACGAGGATTCAACAACCGAAACACGTGTCTAGTACCAAAAACTTGGTGCTATAGAACATATATTTCAATATTGACATTTCCAACATTAGCTATAACAAGATACAGACAAAACTACATATCACCAAACCCGAAGTCCGAAAATTATTGTTCAAAAAGAATACAAAACCAAATAAAAGTATGAAACAAATAGAAACAACGAAGGGAATGCTCCAAGAAGGGAGGGGGAGCATAAACTAGATCAATGTTAAAACAATTGTATCAAAATCTCCGTGGAACTTTCTTAAGTTTTGATGACTACAGATGAATACATTCTTGGATTGGGAGATATTAGAGGACATGCAAATTGTCCTATCTAAATATCAAATGTCATACTAACGGTAATAAATATGTAGATTTAATTGTCATTCTTTTAACAGATTATGTGGTCTAGCTTTAATCAATACATGTACTTGAAGATACAACACTACTTACTTTGTCAAAGAAACTCTCTTTCGAATCAGCTGTTTCAAAATGCAACCTTATTCGCTCACGGAACTCTTCGATGTCATCTAGTCCGGAGGCATCGATGCCTAGAGAGTCCATTTTATCAAACAATTCATCTAAATCGTCTTCCTCTATTTCTTCTTGGATATCACCTGTACTGTCAAATGACAATCCTGCGATAGTTTCCATCCCATAGTTAACATAGGATTCTCGTCTATGTCTGGACTCCATACTTGATAATGATTTCTCACCAATATTTCTTGGGTAGTTTCACTTTAGTCTATATGTACACATTCTGAGTGTCTGCAATTTGCAATGATCAGCGCGACTTCTCCAGAGCAAACCGTTTGCGGGATTTAAATCTTTTGTGTGTGGAAGTGTTATTATCTAAATTGTGGGTTCATTACGTTGCAATCAGGAGACCGTGTCGACCTGAAATAGCGCAAAATTTTCCACCAATCGTTTTCGAATCTTTTGCAATTTTACTGTGAATGTAATGTAATACACTCTATTCGTTTTCAATACTGTGACAAAATATTCTGCATTGTTACAAAGAGATTTTAAATCCTTTGTTTATTCCCATATTTTATCTGTAAGGATTGTCCAGTTCGTAGTTATTCTAATGCATGACTACTTGCTGATAATGAAAGTTCCAATTACGGAAGTAAAATAGAGTTTGTTCAAAAGAAAGAAGTATGCGACATTCTTGCATAAATATTTATTCTGTAATAGTTAAAGTAGACCATTTCACAGTTCCGGATTCTAAACTTCGTACTGAGTTTATATGATAAGTGACATCATAACCAATGTTTGTTTTACTTTATTATGAAGAATACGACCTAGTTATTACGTGAAATTTGTCAAGTTTCTCAATATTTACATGTATTAAATGTGACTCCAGTTCCTTTTTCATGAACATGATGAACACGAATGAAGTTTGAATGGGAAAAAAGAATCTATTGATATACATGAAAGCACAAATATTCATTCATATATTTATTAGATATTGACCAAAAATATGTTTATTTCAAAAACATATAGTATTCGATACAAAGAATAAGATGTAATGTAGGATCGGAAAGGAAGCTGTATTCTTCTCCCAGTAATGCAATTCAAAATTTAGAGCAGAAAAAAATCTTATAACTATAAAATATAGAAATGAAAAATGTTATTAATCATATAATAGCAACATTGCATGATCTAACGCATGACAAGACAATATTATAAAATTTTCTTTCAAAAAAATGTAAAATAATATTTTCATATTTGTAAGTTGAAACCAAATTTTCATGCAACGTATGAAATAAATCTTTCACATGACGTAGACAACATGGAAATCCCTTCAACAAAAATAAAACGAAGGAAAGAAGTCTCCATGCGTATGGCATAAAAGCGTAAACAATATTTTTAGGTATATATTTTTGACTTTCGCATCAACTTTAAAATCTTTCTTTTTTCCTTCATGGATAAAAAGGAATATTACAATATTATCCATTATAGTTAATGGACCATTTCACATCTCTTGATATTAAACTTCCTTGATGGCATGATGCTTTACGTAGATCTGTATGATAAAGCACTTCTAGACGTGAATGACATTATAACCTACTTTCGTTTTACTATACGATGAAGGATACTGCCTGAAAGATTTATAACGTAAATCTGTCAATGTTCTTATCCAATATCATGGACACGAATGGCGATTGTATTGGAGAAAAAAGTGATCATTTTAAAAAGCAAAAAAAAAAAAAAAAAAAAAAAAAAAAAAAAAAAAAAAATTCTGTTTTTAGATATTGATAAAAAAGATGATTTTTGTTCAAGTATCTATTTCCACTTAACTATGTTTGACATTGTTACAGAGGGCAAAACCAATATTTACAAAATTTGTAAAGTGTTCATGGCATTAAAATATTGAAACGGGTGTTGCATGCAAGCAGCCAGGGGATGTTGACTCTTCCTAGGCACCTGGTCTCACTTCCATATTGGGAGTTTGCTTCTTTTCATGTGGTGGAGGTATTTATCCTGAATTTGTATGCCTTCGGATTATGATTTTCTGGATACCGATTTTGTACCGTGTATCGGGATGTGGTCATTGTCCATATGTGTCATAATAACATAGAACAGTTATACATACAATGGAAAAAGTTTCAATCTAACTTAATCTCTGACTAATGATAAGATTCTTTAAACAATTCACATAACCTACGCAATTCTATGATATCCTTAGACTATAGTAAATTCTTTGATACATTTACTTGTCTTCTATTCTCGTCTGATATCTATTTCGACAATAAAAAAAACTTCATTTCCTATCGCTACGTTCGAGCCCACCCCATTGTAGCCATCACAGTAAACAAAGAAACACAACTCTATCCCCTCTATACCTGTTTTCCCTTTAATTAATATATCGCTTTCGTTTTCTATTTACTGTTAATCCATTTTTTGCAATGGTATTGCAACCAAGTCAGGTTGGGGATCCCCTCCTTTGCGAATTCCAGTATCTCATTTCAATTGAATATGATGAAACAATATGTATACGCTGAAAATTCCCAATGGATGAACAACAAAATGACACGATCTAACGCATGATAGTGTAGAGAATCATCTTTCAAAAAAGGTAAAAGAATCCTCCACATTGGTATATTAAAACCATATTTTCACGCAACGTTTGATGAAATGATTTCAATTATTTCTTTCACATGTTTAAAATAGTACTATGACAACATGGGAATCCCTCTAACGAAAATCATTCTATCCGCCCGGATTGCATAACATGAAGGACTATTGCATCACCTATAAAAATGTTACCATTATACAAAAAAGGGATATGTATAAGAATATCAGAAGAGGCAGTTACTGTATAAAAAAAAAAAATAACAATAACAATCCAGGGAATGCTTGTGTCGCCTGCGAAGCGGCTTGATTATAATTCTAGAAAGTGGATCAAAATTATTGGTATCAGTAGAAAAGTCTTGTCAAATGAAATTCATTTGAAATATCAGACCTCTTAATTACAAATTAAAAGATATGGTCATTCTCAAATTGTCTGAAAAGAGTGCCAATCATCTAGGTCAAGGTTACTACGTAAAAATTGGTAACAAAAAGGTCTCATCATAAGAAATATTAAAGACCTATCACCTACCAATTAAAAGATATATACAACCTTAATTTCTTGATAAAGGTCAAAAAGCTAGGTCAAGGTCAAAAGGTAAAAAATTATGGTATGTGTAGAAAGGTATTGTTACAAGGAAAATACACGTGAAATATCAAAGCCTTGGTCACTTACCAATCAAAAGATATAGCAAATCTTATCTTTTTTTTCAAAAGTAGGTCAAATATCTAGGTCAAGGTCACAAGGTAAAAAATTATGGCATGTGTAGAAAGGTCTTGCCACAAGGATTGCACATGTGAAATATCAAAGTCCTAACAATTACCAATCAAAAAATATATCCATTCTTAATCTTTTTGAAAAGTAGGTCAAATATGTAGGTCAAGGTCACTAGGTCAAAAATTATAGTATGTGAAGGAAGGTCTTGTCACAAGAAATACACATGTGAAATATCAAAGCCCTATCACTTACCAATCAAAAGTTATGGGATGTGACACCCAAAGTGTGACAGACAGACGGACGGACGGACAGACGGACGACGGACAAAGTGATCCCTAAGTGTCACTATGCTTCGCAGGCGACACAATAAAAAACTTAACAACAACGACAACAAACAGAATCTGACTTTCATAATTCGCATGTTCTCAATATCCTTTGTTGCAAATAACTACGTTAGGATTGAAACTGAACAAGAATCAACAAAGTCTTTATCCTTTATAAGATGGAATGTTTTGTTTGATGTTTTTGGTTTTACATAAACTTACCATTATCATTGTACCCCGCTATCGCGATTTCAAGTGTAAGAACATTAAAACCAGTTCGTCCTTCCGGCCGTCTGTCTGTCTGTTAGTCACAAAAACTTTAACCTTATACATAACTTTTGAATGGAAAGTGATATGACTTTCATATTTCACATGTGTATTCCTTGTTACGAGACCTTTCCATGGATACCAACATTTTTTACCTTGTGACCTTGGCGTTTGACCTACATTTTAAAACTTTAACCTTGGGCATAACTTTTGAATAGTAAATGATATACCTATCATATTTCACATGCGTATTTCTTGGTAAAAGATATTTTCGTAGATACCAACATTTTTGACCTTGTGACCTTGACCTTCGTAAAGAAACTTTAACCTTGATGCCTAACTTTTGAATGGTTAGTGATAGGGCTTTCATATTTCACATGTGTATTTCTTGTGACGATACCATTCCGTGAATACCAACATTTTTACCTTGTGACCTTGACCTTGGTGTTTTACCTACTTTTAAAAACTTTGACCTTGGTCATAACTCTTGAAGTTTTAGCGATAGGACTATCATATTTCACATGTGTATTCCTTGTGACAAGACCTTTTCGCGGATACTTGAATTTTTGAACTTGTGACCTTGACCTTAGTATTTGATCTACGTAAAAAACCTAAACCTTGGACATAACTTTTGATTGGTGAGTGATAGGACTTTCATATTTCTAATGTGTAGTGTTTGGAGAATCGTCCTTCAGTAAATTTAGGGGAATCCAGTGAGAACTAATTTTGCTCATTTCTTATTGATATTTTTCTATGCTCACACAAAGTCGAATTATTTCAGACCTTGAAGAACTTGGCACTTCAATTATTCATAAAGATATATTGTTAACATGACGACTTCAACTTCAAAATTGCAAGTACTTACCTCAATAGTAACCTTCCTTCGTCCTCTGTCTATGGTGTATTCATCTTGCTATTCCAGAGCAAGCTCAAACAACGACTTCGTTCTAAGGGCAAGTACACCAACCGAAAAATATTGAGCCATGGGTACATTTGTGAGAGACTGACTTTGTCGTTGCAATTTTTGGACGATTCAATTAGAATATCAAACATTATCACATTTCCTTGTCCTCCGTGTTGGAACATATTTTAGGTTAGAGCCATCCAAAACAAAGAATTTAACAAATTTTACCGGATATGACATTCTTTTCTGCACGGTCTAAATGACAGATGTTGCTAGCAAACAGGAGATGCTTACTCTCCCAGGCACCCGATCTCATCTCCATTTGGGATTCGCTTTTGTTCTTTTATAGAATTCTGACTTAGTCCATTGTATTATGAAACATGCATGTCGAATCCATGCTGCAAATTAATATGTTCTCAAATGATGCTAAGAATATGAAGACGTGTAATATTCGAATCTCCATAGAAGTTTTTATAAAATGGAAATTCATACTAGGTGGCGCTTTATAAATTAGTAAGTGCGACAACGCACACATGTAAACTGCTATAGATCTAACTCCCTACTAATTAGTCTGAAATTTTGTATTTAGTTTACAAATATTTTCACAAACAGATTATTCAAATTGATTGTATTCGTTATTGTGGAACAAATTTCAATTTTTTTGTAATAGCAACTTCCATAAGAAATTATTATGTTTGGTAGGATTTTGGACCAATAAAATTGTATTTTTTTTATTGAATTTTTCAATTATAGTGTGCATCTAATTTCTTCATCGATTCTATTTAGGGTGACACTGCTTACAAACTTTTTCTTGTAATACCATGGCCATTGAGCGAACCCCCATTGTTTTTAAATGATCCAGAGTTAAAAATTTATATAAGCTATAAGCTTCTTTTTTTTGTCCTACTTTCATATATATCAAAACTTGCATTTTGAACCTAAATATCATAATTGTTAATGGAGAGATTCATACAAGAGTTTTTGACAAAACAGATGATTTTGGATTCAACAAATTTTCCCTGGATTGACGATGATGTTCCTAGATTACCGCCATACGATATCTACATTTCACACCTCATCTGTGCCCAATCTCACAAAAGTTCTTATGAAAAAAATTCAAGACTTTTTGTAAATTTCATCATGGAATAAAATGTTGTTAACTTTCTTTATCTAGATTGTATTATGTTTTTTATATCATTTCTAAAGACTAAATATAAATTCAGAAAACAAACTTCAATAATCTAATTAAAAAGTAGAACTTAACAATCAAAAATTACGAAAAATCCTGAAATTATTCGTAAGAATTTTTTGTGAAACAGGCTGCTGGTACGCTAGGGCATGTACTGATGTTTTGGATTTTCATAATAGAAATTCATAAATTACCAAGAAACTTTTAGGTCAAGGTTTTCGCTTTCACAAACTAGTAAAGACCACCTTTAAATTTTACAAAATTATTGTCAGCTTCTTTTGAAATTCGGACCCATACAAGCAACAGAGTATATTACTATCATAATGGATATTTCACAACCTGACTTGTATGTGGACATAATAAACAGAAGAAGAAAAATCAAAGGTAAACAGAATCACCATCGAAATTGTGTTACAATCAACAAACGCCTTTTATACCATGGATATGATCATGTTGTCACCAGACGGACATTTAGATTGGTACTTGACCAATTTACAGCGTTTAACGTGCCACCTACCTACATGTACAATGTATTCCGTACTTGCACTGTACTTTGGAGATAGTTTATTAGATTAAGTTGTCCCTTGTGCTTCTATGAAGCTGTGATATTGTCTCCGTCTGTTTGTCACATTTTCTTTTCTTGTGAAAAAAATTCTGATATTTTTTTTCAAGAATTTGAAAGCCTTTTGATTGTGATTGTTGGATTCAGATTCCGGGTTTTGTGTTTTACTTTCATTCCCTGATTGCTCTCAATAGACGATTTTCACATTACCGCAGTTGACTTGTATTTTACACGTCCTAAGACCCGACATGACAACATTTGACGTAACTTTTAACTGTGACGTCGTATCTGAATTATGACATCACAATTAGAAATAGCGTCAAAAGTTGTGATGTCGGGTCTTGGCGTGTCTAAAATGCAAGTCTAAGGGTAATATGAAGAAGGCCTATTAATAATACAGTCTTGCATGATTGAGCATAATGTATCAGTGAGAACTAGAAATTTAACTTTGTTCCACATTTTGATATCATCTTATCTTTTGACGACAGCGATAACCTCAATATTTCAATATATGACAAACATGACAAACATGCCGACTTCGACTCCAGAAATACAAATTGCCATTTCCTGACCGAGTAGTATGATTCCTCCTTTCCTGATCGAGTAGTATGATTCCTGCTTATGGTTCAAAGTTCAACGACTTCAAAGTTCAACGACTTAAGTTTGAACAGGTCAAGCTTTGGCAGTGAGACGACACAATCTGGAAGTCTGTTCCACTGCACAATGGCGAGTGGGAAGAAAGAATACTTTAATACATGTTTAGTTGCCTGTAACTGTCTGTAGGAAAAACTGTGAGAGTGTCTAGTAGGACGGAGTGGGAGAACAAATTGATCAGAGGGGATAGCGACAAGATGGTGGACAATTTTATACATGAGAGCCTAGTACAGAGAAGACAGGACTGTTCAATTCTGTATTTTTAACAACTTTTAAGAAAAATGAGGGAGGATGACATATTTTGCTTAAAGAGGGATAAATTGGTTCCCCTGAAATGTGTTCCCCCAATTTATGTTCTTATTACGGTCTCATAACGAGGTCATCTATCCCATTCCCTTTAATCTACTAGAATACATTTATGACACTTTTAAATATCTATATTTCTAAAGGTCAACTTCAACTATTTTAAGTTAACCTCTAGCCACTAGAACTTATGGACATGCAGCTCTTGTCTTTGAATGTTTGTTCTCAGCATTTTTTCTTCTCTATGATCTTTCTCAAGTTCTTACAGTTTTATGTTTGTTTCGTATCGTTTTGATCAGTTTCGTTTTATTTCGATCAGTTTCGTATCGATTCGATTTGTTTCGTTTAGTTTCGATTTGTTTCGTTTCGTTTCGTTTCATTTTGATGTTTCGTTTCGCACTTTACAGGGACCCACAAGGAACACTAACTCACACCATAGAAACATGAAACACAATCGACCGCACAAACCAAAGATACCAATGAGCAACCGGTGCCGACTTAGGCCGGCAATCTGCCACGCAAACAGCAGACGGTGTGGTTATCCGGGATAACGTGCGCACAAGCCTCCCACTTTTCCGATTACCAAGAGGTCTCGGAGAACGCACAATTTTGGTGTAAAATAACCTCCTCACTGTAAGATGAACATATAAACAGACAGCATGACGCAGGGGCCCAAGAAACACACAGATGGGTATGTAAATGTATATAAAAACAGAAGACATACGAAATACAGTCCGTGCTCTGTCGGCTACGGCGAGCTCATGTATGTGAACATCTGAGGAGTCCGACTGAGATTCAGAGAAGACGTTGGTCGGCGCCCTGTCTTCTCTAAAGAGGTTTGGACAGGGTCCGTCATGGAGTCCAGTCGTAACAGTCAGTCAGAGTGCAATTCTTAAGAATGCGCTGGTACAAGGCTGTAGATTGGGCCAGTACCAAGCCAAGTGTCCGTCTGGTTACAGAGGGATCATATCCACGATATAAAAGGTGTTTGACGATTCAAACAAAATTTCGATGGTAATTCTGTCTACCTTTGATCCTTCTTATTTTGTTAATCATGTCACCATAAAATGCAGGTTGTTAAATACTCAAAGTAATATACTCTGTTGCTTGTATTGATCGGGGTCTCAAAAGAAATTGACAGTAGTTATTGTAAAATTTCCAGAGTCTTTACTAATTGATTTTACCAACTGACTTGGACTTCTCCAAAGCATTTGATAAGGTCCCCCATAAGAGGTTGCTTTTCAAACTTCACTTCCATATTGTTCGCGGTAACCTGTTTGTATGGATCAGGAGCTTTTTGTCTGGATGCACACAGTGTGTATTGGTAGAGGGTCATTCCTCATTCTAACATGACTTGAGATTTTCCATCTGTGTACTATAAAACTCGTCTGGTGTAAAATGTCCAACAAATTTCGGATTCGCTAAGCTCCGTCCATGCACGTGCTATAGAGCTCGTGCAGAACAATAACAACTAGCTAGCTGTGATTTGTTGTCCAGTATTCCCCTCGTCGCATGAACCAATCAAATTATCATCTCGCCGCTTCGCGGTCCTCGGTCCTCTTTTATTAATGGCGTACATCATCGACCTACCCGGTACAGTTATGTCAACAGCCAGACTTCTCGCTGATGATTATTTCTTGTACATAACAACGAAACTGAGGAATATGCCAAGCAGCCCCAAGACGACCTCAACAACCTCCAGCACTAGGAATCAGACTGGCTGATGTATTTCAACCCAGACAAATGCGAAGTTATCCGTATATATAACAACAAAGCGGAAACAGCGCATTACCCCATACTACATCCATGGGAATAAACTGGCCATAAAAAACCTAAATATCTTGGGGTCAACATATCCAACAATCTGTCTTGGAATCATCATATTGACAGCATATGAAAGAAAGCTAACAACACCACAGCTTCCCTACAAAGAAACCGGTTCATATGTCCTTCCTACACCAGTACAAGTGTTACAAGACATTACTTAGACCCAAGGTGTAATATGCATCAACTGCCTGGGAACCTCATACAATGGAAAACATTGAAAGATTATGGCAAACACAAAGGAGAGCAGAACATCTATAACACCACATGTAGCGTCAGATCATTGATGGAGAGGCTTGGGTGAGAAGCTTAATGAAAGGCGAACCAGAGTCAAAGCTACCATGATGTACCGTGTAGTCTACTCCTTGGTTGCCATTCCAGCACCGAACTTGTTTGGTTACATTGGGGCTTCCACTGGGGGACACCAATCCCGGTACATGGTACCAGGATCAAAGGACTGATACCACCACCATAGACATCGGCTGCAAATTTTAATCAGTTTTTTAATTGTAAATGACGTAATAGGGCTACCCTCGAGCACCCGCTATTAACTCACTGTGAGATAATGCCGCAGTAGCGGCCCTTCACTTTTTTTTCGGGAAGAAGAAGAAGAAGAAGAAGAAGGAGTTATGCCATCTTGTTGTACTCAATGTTGGAAGATATTTTAAATTAGAACCATCCAAAACACCGAATTGAACAGTTACCGGATACTTGTAAGATATTTTGTTTGTCTATTTTTTAGCTCACCTGAGCGAAGCTCAAGTGAGCTATTGTCATAGCGCGCCGTCCGTCGTCCGTCCGTCGTCATCGTCGTCGTCCGTCTGGCGTAAACTTTTAACATTTTCGACATCTCCTCTGCAACCGCGGCACAGAAGTTCATGAAACTTTACAGGAAGGAGGTACTCAAGGTCCTCTACCAAGTTTGTGTTTTTCGTGCTGATCGGTCAACAAATATGACCGCCAAGGGCTCTGATTGGCTGACACATTTTCCACATCTCCTCTGCAACCGCTGCACAGAATTTCATGAAACTTTACAGGAAGGAAGTACTCAAGGTCCTCTACCAAGTTTGTGTTTTTCGTGCCGATCGGTCAACAAATATGGCCGCCGAGGGCTCTGATTGGCTGACACATTTTTCGACATCTCCTCTGCAACCGCTGCACAGAATTTCATGAAACTTTACAGGAAGGAAGTACTCAAGGTCCTCTACCAAGTTTGTGTTTTTCGTGCCGATCGATCGACAAATATGGCTGCCGAGGGCTCTGATTGGCTGATACATTTTCGACATCTCCTCTGCAACCGCTGCACAGTATTTCATGAAACTTTACAGGAAGGAAGTACTCAAGGTCCTCTACCAAGTTTGTGTTTTTCGTGCCGATCGGTCAACAAATATGGCCGCCGAGGGCTCTGATTGGCTGAAACATTTTGACATCTCCTCTGCAACCGCTGCACAGAATTTCATGAAACTTTACAGGAAGGAGGTACTCAAGGTCCTCTACCAAGTTTGTGTTTTTCGTGCCCATCGGTCAACAAATATGGCCATCGAGGGCTCTGATTGGCTGACACATTTTCGACATCTCCTCTGCAACCGCTGCACAGAATTTCATGAAACTTTACAGGAAGGAAGTACTCAAGGTCCTCTACCAAGTTTGTGTTTTTCGTGCTGATCGGTCAACAAATATGACCGCCGAGGCATCTGATTGGCTGACACATTTTCGACATCTCCTCTGCAACCACTGAACAAAATTTCATGAAATTTTACAGGAAGGAAGTATTCAAGGTCCTCCAACAAGTTTGTGTTTTTTCGTGCCGATTGGTCAACAAATATGGCCGCCGAGGGCTCTGATTGGCTGACACATTTTCGACATCTCCTCTGCAACCGCTACACAGAATTTCATGAAACTTTACAGGAAGGAAGTACTCAAGGTCCTCTACCAAGTTTGTGTTTTTCGTGCCGATCGGTCCACAAATATGGCCGCCGAGGGCTCTGATTGGCTGACACATTTTTGACATCTCCTCTGCAACCATTGCACAGAATTTCAGGAAACCTTGCAGCAAGCAAGTACTCAAGGTCCTCTGCCAAGTTTGTGTTTTTCTTGTCGATAGATCAACAAATATGGCTGTCAAGGGCTTTGATCTGTAGAAGTATTTTTGTGACTTTTAACCTTTTGTCTGCAACTCAGGTGAGCGATGTGGCCCCCTTGGGCCTCCTGTTTTTTCGTGTGAGAAAGTTCTGTATTTTTGTTTCCGAAATTTGTATGCATTTCGTTTGTGCTTTTTTAAAATATGTTTTTGGCTTTTGTGTTTGACTATCATTCACTGATAGCTTCCTTTAACGTTTCATGAAATTCTATGTGGCAGTTATTGAGGAGAGATGGAAAATGTTTTAGCCAATCAGAGCCCTCTGTGGTCATGTTTATTGATCAAACGGCTTAGAAAACACAAACTTGGTAGATGACCTGCAGTACTTTTTAAATTCCTGGAGATTTTGTAAAATGTGGACGAAAAGTAATAAATGTGTCAGTCAATCAGTGCCCTTGACAGCCATAATTAATGACAGATCGACAGATTGACAGATTTGAAAAAAAAACTTGGTTGAGGGCGTTGAGTATTTGGTTTCTGTGGGTTTCGTAAATTTCTATGCAGCGGTTATATAGATGTTGAAAATGCATCAGCCAATCAGAGCCCTTGTCGGATATTTTTTGTTTAGCGATCGGTACAAAAAACACAAAATTCGTAGAGGATCTTGAGTACATGCGTCATGTAAAGTTTCGTAAAATTCTGTGAAAAGGAGTTGACACAAGTTTTGCACATAAGAATAATGAAAGCTCTTTCACCTACAGCTACGCTACAGCTAAGTTATATTCCTTTTATTGAAAGCGGGACGGAATGACAGACAGACGGATGAGCGAAACGGCACATGAATCCTTGGTCGGTAGACCAGGGTCATAACAATTTACATTACACTACTTATAAACCTTATTCATCGCGGATAAATCGTGAAGTCATCGAGCGAACACTTAGTATTGGACATGTCTACAGTCTAGTTAGGTCTTCCGACTTCCGTCGGAAGACCTATTGTTTTCGTAACCGTGGAAAATTGGATCAGCGATTTCTCAAGAACCCTGTAAGCTAGGACAATGAAAGTTCTCCAACGTTACGTTTGGAGTAAAAGCTAGATTGGTCTTTTTTATTTTTGGTCTCTGTTATTTCTTTTATCATGTTTTTTAGTAGATTCAAATATTTGACAGGAGCGTCGAATTACTCAAAAGGACCGAAAATTTCATGTTTTGCTATTTGTAAGCTTAAATATCTCGAATTTTGCTATCTACAATTTCCATTCTTTTTGAAAGTCGACAGCCATGCAAGATATGAAATGCTAGATGCACACTGTAACGATTTATTACGATGACGTCCTTCACCGTCCTTCATATTTCCAAATTCAGAAGTTCATAGGAGGAAGACACTTTTTTGCTTATAATAGTAAACAAAAATTAAGCTTATGAAGTTTCCTAAAAATTTCAATATTATTATTTTTTATCCATATATCTGTCTTATTTAGTCTATCTGATTTTTCCTATCTCTTACTGTTGAAAAGATATGAGCATCGAAATTTTGAGTTGGGTATTTCGATACACCTTCACGCCAACAGATCGGGCGCACACTAAAATTGGTAGTCCGAGTCCGACTCGAGAAAAGCAGTGTTGAGATTTTCAAATTCCGATTTCATGGCAATGATGAATATGCATTTCATAAATACATTTCGATATACACAATTTGATTTTAAAACAGTTGATTAATTTAGAAGAGATCAGCTACAAACCAGAATTTACACACAAAAAGTGGTAGTTTGATTCCGATTTCTAACCTACATGTACAAACCTGTTTCTAAACTTCAATAACTATATTTTGAACATCAAGTTTAATTTCTAATTCTAGCAAACGTTCGAACATAATTTTCGGTTGGTTTATTTACAAATTGATGAACAATTTCTCCAACATTCTTCCCTCCCCTCGTTTTTCGAAAACAGTTCTGTTTATATATTGAACGATGTCGCCATGATGGAAATTCAAAATAAACTTTGAAAAAAGGGAAGGGGGGGGGGGGGTCCAAATTTGAACCTGCACAGCAAGAACCTCATGGTATTTATATATATATATTGAACGTAACTTGTTATTACCATTTCTCTTCTCAAGAAAATTGGTTCTACAGCTACGAGCTCGCCTTTTTTATGGGGGAAGGGGGCAGGAAGAATTTGCAAAAAAAAATCCCGGCTCTGAAAAATGCTGAAAAAAATATTCCGGCCCAAAGGGCCGGCAATTTTTTTTCCCGGACCATGCAAAAGTAAGGATACATTGCATGATATGGAAATTTTTGCTGGCCCTTTGTGCCAGACAATTTAAAGTCAAAAAATTAATTAATATAAATACAAACTGTTCACATAGCTGTATCTACCAGAGACCTAATACGCATAGGCACAAAAATCTAAAAAAGGTTCTATTTAAACATCATACAATCTGTCTGAAATTCGCTAATTGCAAAGAGACATCTGAAGGAACGGTTATTAACTCATACTCTGTAACAGCGGGGAGTTTAACTTACACAGACATTCACAACATTTGACAATTTGTTTAAATCCGGCCCGAAGAACCGGCGAAAATTTTTCTCCGACTCTGGTAATGGCTGAAAAAAATGGCCTGCTCAGAAAATTGCTGAAAAAATTTTACCGGCTGGCAATAGAATTCCTGCCCCCCCCCCCCCCCCCCCCCCCCCCAAAAAAAATCAAATGGTTGCTCACCAACAATTATCGGTCCTTCATATTTCCAAACCAAAAATTGTATAGGAGGAAGACACTCTTGTTGTAACCGCAACAAGAAACCTTTCTAGTTTAAACATATTCTAGAAAGTTTCTCTCTATCAACTATGAAGATGGTCCTGTCCAAATCTTAACAGATAACGGGGGTACTTACAATTGTACTCAAGGGTTGTGCGCACATAATCCAGGATAACCACACCAATTGCTACTTGCGTGACAAATGGCTGTCCAACGTCGGCACCGGTTGCCCATTGGTCTCGTCGGTTTATGTGTAGTCTTTTGTGTTTGATGTTTACAAATCGTGTGTCTCTTTTCCGTCACGTGCTATACTCGCCTTTTGTGTTTTTGCATCGGGTGTTTTGCTGTTGATGCTGCAACGGGGTCTTGTTGGAGATCTCCTCCCTTCTCAATATTGGTCGGACTGTTTGAGCGGGGTAATTGTCAACTTTATACATAAAATCCCGTCTTATACTGGTAAGAAGCGGAAGGAACCATGTGTACGATTACAAATGATTTAATAATTACTATTCATGGACACCATGGAATCGGCAAGATGATATTTAGCTTATATGACTACAAAGATGACAACAATTTCGCTGTCTATTATTATCCTCCTCTTATGATTCATTATTGAAATAAAGATCAACATACCTAACTACGTAAAAATATTAATCAAGAATATTATCATATGTACTTTACATCTTTAAAAAGACATAAATTTAAAATAGTTTATCGTCATATATCAGTAATTCAGACTTTTATAATTTTCTATATGTTCAAAGTTCATTGAAAAGTCATGACTACAGCGTGGATAGAAAAAAAATTTGGTCTACAGAATTTGAAATATTTCCTACTAAATGCTCATTATTGAAAGGCAACGAAGCTAATGTATTTATTTTCATTTAATGCACTAACGCGCATTATATCAAAATAAATGCATAAGCCATTGATATTTATTTCTGCATAAAAACACAAAATAAGACACTTATTATTTTATACTTCAAGACATTATGCTTGGGCGAAATATTCACGATATTAACGTCTCTGCCTTTGTAAGAATACAACAGGCTTATTTTCGCCTTGGGAAATATTCGTGAAAATCCATTGATCCGTGAAAAATGTGAGAAATGCCCCCCATTCGAAAATTTGCCACATTTACAGTACGACTTTTGAAGAAATCAACCACATCGGTAATATATTGTTATTTATGTACAAATCGATTAGAATTGTAATTGTTCACAGGTTGTAGAGAAATGTCTAAGATATACATTGGTATTAAGACGAACAGAGATAATCAGAATATTTGAAAGAGGAAATCATATACCTGGATTGGAGACACCCTGGTGAGGAAAAGATGACGTTTTTATAGAGCTAAAATAACTATCGTAATACGCATGTAGAAGATTGATGACAAATATAGATGACCATATCCCTGTATACAGCACAAAATCGATAATTCAGAAAATCAGAAACCAAAAGCAGGATAAAACAGAAACCAAAGCAAACAAACAAAAACCTCCACCACATGAAAAGAAGCGGACTCCCGATATGAGAGTGAGACCAGGTGCCCAGGAAGAGTAAGCATCTCCTGCTTGCATGCAACACCCGCCGCTTCAATTCGGTAGAACTGTCACATCCGGTAACTTCCATATCGGAAGACATAGAGTACAATCTTTGGTTGGATGGTTCAAATGGTCTATGACAGAATATCGTCCACCATTCTGGAGAGTGGGACATCATAGTACTAGTGTATGACGAGTTCCCCATATCGACCGTAGAACTTCCTTAGTGACGATGTTAGTCGGTCACAAACATATCCCTGACTGAGAACATTATCTGAAAGACGTCTAGCTCTCAGAACAAAATCCGTACATTTGGTACTTGCTCTGGCATAGCGTATCAACTGAGATATGAACACATCATAAGCAGGCGATGAAGGGAATGTTGCTACTCAGAAAAGGAAAGTTTGTAATGCTGAAATTGAAGTCGTCACGTTTGTCATAGAGTGAGGTGTTCATGTGACCATCAGTGTCGTAGGACAACATTATGTCCAAATAGGATGCTGAATTATTTGTCTCTGTAGTTTCTTTGACTTCAAGCTCCGAATGATAGATACTGCTCAGGTAATCCGCGAAATTTGGATTATTGATGGACAACACATCGTCTATGTATCTGCAAGTGAAGTTGAAGTCAGATGCTAAGTATCTTTTCCCTTCAGAGACCAAAGATTGAATGAATTCAGCTTCGTACGAGTAAAGGAAAATGTCGGCAAGGAGTGGGGCACAATTGGTCCCCACTTGGAATTCCGACAATTTGCTGGAAGACCTTTCCCCCAAACACAACAAAAATGTGTCGATCAGAAAGTTTAACATCTGAATAATATCAGTTTCAGTGTACTTATTTTCTGAATCGGACTTTTCTTTTACAAAGTAGGTTTTGTCATAGTTAACAACAATAAATTTGTATTGCGATTACCGTTCTTACTTGTAAACGCATTACTTATAATTTTTGCGAGTCTCTCTTTCAGTTTAGAATGTGGAATTGCAGTGTAAAGTGTCGAAAAATCAAAGGCTTGATTATTCATATAGTAAAAGGACGAAATAGACTCTCCTTGTCTAGACTTTGACGTTGCTCAATTAGTCACTTAAGACTTTATAATTACTAATATTACAAATAATAATCAATTTTGTTTTCATATTTTCTATTTCTAAAAGTTTTTTTTCTGTGTGGTATATATTTCATGGAAGTCTAGTTTCTGTTCTTAAATGATGCTTTGAATTTAAAGACTTGTAACATTCTGATTTTTTGTAATTGCTCATAAAAAAAGTCCTTCGAAAAAATTGATATCAATGGAAAGGTAGTGTCACAAGTAATACCCATGAGAAATATTGAAGCCCTACCACCTACAGTTACATTACAAAGTTATACTCCTTTCATTGAAAGCCCGAAGGCCGGGGCATAAAAATCTACATCACACTTCTCATAAATTTTCGTTCAGAAGCCTAATTTATCGTTGATAAATCGTGAAGTAATACAGAACACTAGGCTTGGTATATCATGCATAAACATATTCTAGAATGTTTCACTTTATCAACTATGAGAAAGTCTCGACAGATAACGGGGACACTTGTAATTGTACTCTCAATGTTGGTCGGAATGTTCATGCAAGTGAGTTAAAGACGATCCCAGGTGACGATAATCTCAACAGCATCCACAATAGAGCACCAAATTGAGCATAGACGGACCCCTAGCAAGCTAGAGGTGGGACGAAGAGGCCGGGAGGAGTAAGCATCTCCTGTTTGGATAGCCGTCGATGTGCTCACGCACTGAAATGAAAACAATATCCTAAAATTATATGCACTTGAGGTCGTGTACTATATAGAAAGTGCTATGGCGACCATGTCAGGAAATATACTGAATACATTTACTGTCAAACCCCTCGCAGGGAAATTTTTTTTACGAGCTCCACAAGGCAAAGGGCATAAGTGGGACACATAGGTAATTGTCAGATGTTTATATTAGATCCCGTCTTGTATTGATGAGATACGTATGAGTACAAATAATTTCATAATTACCATTATTGGACAGGGAAACAAAGGAGGGTATCTTCAACATCACCAGGTTGCAGCAGCCACAGCAAAACCCCAAAACACCCAATGTAAAAACACAGAGCAGACAAGCACAGAAAGAGACGCAAAAGGGACAAGGAACGTCAACGCACAACACAGAAACATCAAACACAAAGGACTACACACATAATCCAATGAGACCAATTGACAACCGGTGCCGACGTAGGACGGTCATCTGCCGAAATAGCAGAAGTTGTGGTTATCCTCGATTACGTGCGCACAACCCTCCCGATTTCCGATTACCCAGAGGTTTCGATGAACGTACAATTGTGGTGTAAAACAACCTCCTCATTGTCATGCAGATGACCACACACAAACAAGACCGCAAATCGCAGGGGCCGTCCAACACAGATGAATATGTACATGGATATAAAAAGGGCGTACGTGATACAATCCTTTCTCTGCCGCCGCGAGCTCATGTATGTTACCACCCGAGGAGTCCGACTGACATTCAGAGAGAACAGGTGGTCGGGGCCATGTCTTCTCTAAAGAGGTTTGGACAGGGCCCGTCATGGAGTCCAGTCGTCACATTCAGTCGGAGTGCAAGTTTTAAGAATGCGCTGGTACAAAACTGTAGATTGGTCAAGTACCAAGCCTAGTGTCCGTCTGGTGACATTAGGATCATATCCACGGTATAAATTCTGACGCATTTTCGATAGTTATGTCGTCTATCTTTGATCCTTCTTATCTTGTCAATCATATCACCATAAAATGCAGGTTATGAAATACCCATAGTAATATACTTTGTTGCCTGTATTGGTCCGAATTTCAAAAGAAGTTGACAATATTTTTTGTAAAATTTCCAGAAAGTCTTTACTTGTTTGTGAAAGCGAAAACCTTGTCCTAAAAGTTTCTTGGTAATTTGCAAATTTCTACTATGAAAATCCAAAACATCAGTACATGCTCTAGCATACCGTATGAACTGTGAAATGTAGATACCATAGGACGGTAATCTAGGAACATCACCGTCAAGCCAGGGGAAGTTTACTATGTTAAATCCAAAATCATCTCTGTTGTCATACACACTTGTATGAATCTCTCCATTTTTGATATTTAGGTCCAAAAATGGTGTTTCTGTGCTTGTAGAGTTTGTCTTGTTTAGAATTAATTCTTGAGGGTAAATAACATTTTTATACTTTTCAAAAACAGGATTGTCGATAGTAAGAATATCATCCAGGTACCTAGAAGTACCAATGAAACATTTCACATCATTTTTTCTTTGCTTTTGAAAGGAAAGATACGACGGAACTGGCAAGATACACTAGTGTGTATGATATGATATGTAGCTTATGAGATTGCAAAGATGGCCTCATTTTCGTCTTCTATTACTATCTTGCTCGAAGACTTATGATTCATTTTTGAAATAAAGATCAACATATCTATATATAAATATATAAGGAATGAATTATACACCCCCCCCCCCCCCCCCCCGCTTAATTATTTTTTCTGAGCAGATCCATTTTATGACCTGATATTAGATTTTCAAAATAGATGTCCTCTCAAATAACGTCATCATTTAGGGTTAAGGTCACTGTATTAACATTGCAAGTTGATTTCCTATGTTAAACGCCTATTCAATTTTGACGTTCATTTCACGATGAACGCAAGTTGGCCCCAATCACATAACATGCGCCCAAGAAGTACAAAAAATATAATATTGAAGGGCGGAATAGACACTCCTCGTCTAGACTTTTGACTTTGCTCAATTATTCAAAGACAAAATTTATTTGTAATCATTTGCCAACTTTTTTTATATAAAAACCTATGCAAAGCAAAGAGTATCAACCACTTGCATGGCAGGAAAACAAATGTGCCTTCTAGGCTGTATACAGGGAAAATCAATAAGGTTCTTCCTCTAGTCATAAGCAATAAGTGCATGAAGTTTGGTTAAGATCCAATCAAAACTGCGCCCTCTAGGATATATACAAGGATTTTTATCGTTTGCGGACAAAAATCAAAATAAAGGTCATAAGGTCCCAAGTCATGGCATTATATGAGACCATAAGTCATGTGAAATATCAAAGCTCTACCCCATATGACTCAAAACATATAGCCAAGTCTAGCTGAAATCTGTATCTGGGTTTGATAAATTAGCCCTAATCACTTTTTCCTAGGGAATTAAAAATAGCATACTTTTCAACTCTCATAGAGAAAAAACCTTTGCAAGCATTTTAATTGTACATGCAGCAAGCATACTCAAAATTTAATGTTTAGAGAGATACAAAATTGTGCATGTATCAGATGCTTAGATTTATTTTAAAATCATATACCGATAAACAACTAGCACAAAACAGACAACAATGGTACTTAAAGGCCGACGTTGGGAACCACCCGGTCGTTTATAGGTATACCTGAGTGACATAAGCTTGATAGGCGTGGCATACCGTCTTTGAAGATAACGCCGTCTGCGAGTGGCGTGTTACATCAAAGACAAACCGACAGGTAATCCTTTATTATGCTAATGAGATACCCGAGTCTCATCTGTTTTAAGCTGTCAATCAAAAATTGATAGGGGTAAAAGGATTAAAGGGAACCAATCAGATACCATTAAGAGATGTTAACCCTATAGTGGTCAGTGAGGAAATGACAGAAAATTTACCTGTCCCCTTATATAGTCCCCCGTCGGCCTTTAAATATATAACAATAGTCCTCTTGTGATGTCACAATGGAAATAATTAAATGATGTTATTTGTTAGAGATTTTGTTGTAGTTTTGTGGAAGGGTGAATAATGAACAAGCTCCCTGAAACTTATCTATTCTAGTATCATATGATTATTTAGATACTGCATCTTCTTCATTGCTCAAAATCAATTTAGATGATGATGTTATGCATGTACATACTACATCTATTTAATGTGTACCTGACAATCATAGCTCAACATAGCAAAAGCTACACATGTAAAATGGACATACATGTATATCATAAAATAAAACACCGCTAAAGACGGTATGGCCGGATTGCAAAGTAAGTTTTTGTCATCAACTGGGTCAAGGTCACTAAATCAAATATTACAGCATACATTGAGAGGTCTTGTCAGAGGCAACCTACATGTATAATATAAAGTTTCTACTGTATACAGTTCCTTAGATTTTGCTTAAACCAGGAACTTTAACCAAAGTCTTTGACTAGGTCAAAGTCCAAGGTCAAGGTCACTAGGTCAAATGTTACGGCATAAATTGAAAGGTCTCGTCATAAGCAACCTAAATGTATAATATAAGGTTTAAACTGCATACAGTTCCTTAGATTTTGCTTAAACCAAGAACTTTAACCAAAATCTTTAACTAGGTCAAAGTCCAAGGTCAAGGTCACTGGGTCAAATGTTACGGCATAAATTGAAAGGTCTCATCATGGGCAACCTACATGTGTAATATAAAGTTTCTACTGCATACAGTTCCTTAGATTTTGCTTAAACCAGAAACTTTAACCAAAATCTTTAACTAGGTCAAAGTCCAAGGTCAAAGTCACTAGGTCCAATGTTACGGCATAAATTGAAAAGTCTCATCATGGGCAACCTATATGTACAATATAAGGTTTCTACTGCATACAGTTCCTTAGATTTTGCTTAAACCAGGAACTTTAACCAAAATCTTTAACTAGGTCAAAGTCCAAGGTCAAGGTCACTAGGTCAAATGTTACAGCATAAATTGAAAGATCTCGTCATGGGCAACATACAAGTATAATATAAAGTTTCTACTGCATACAGTTCCATAGATTTTGCTTAAACCAGGAACTTTAACCAAAATCTTTAACTAGGTCAAAGTCCAAGGTCAAGGTCACTAGGTCAAATGTTACCGCAGAAATTGAAAGGTCTTGTCATGGGCAACCTTCATGTATAATATAAAGTTTCTACTGCATATAGTTCCTTAGATTTTGCCTCAACCAGAAACTTTAACCAAAATGTTGACGGCAGATGGACAGACGGACAGACAGACGGACATCGTCAATCTATAGACCGGAATTGCTTTGCAATCCGGCCAATTAGTCTTCATAGCCTTCACTATCCAGAAACATAAAATTAGTCTTCATAGCCTTCACTATCCAGTAACATAAAATTAGTCTTCATAGCCTTCACTATCCAGTTACATAAAATTAGTCTTCATAGCCTCTACTATCAGTAACATAAATTAGCCTTCATAGCCTTCACTATCAGTAACATAAAATTAGTCTTCATAGCCTTCATTATCAGTAACATAGAATTAGTCTTCATAGCCTTCACTATCAGTAACATAAAATTAGTCTTCATAGCCTTCACTATCAAGTTTCACTATCCAGTAACATAAAATTAGTCTTCATAGCCTTCACTATCAGTAACATAAAATTAGTCTTCATAGCCTTCACTATCCATTAACATAAAATTAGTCTTCATAGCCTTCACTATCCAGTAACATAAAATAAGTCTTCATAGCCTTCACTATCAGTAACATAAAATTAGTCTTCATAGCCTTCACTATCCAGAAACATAAAATTAGTCTTCATAGCCTTCACTATCCAGTAACATAAAATTAGTCTTCATAGCCTTCACTATCCAGTAACATAAAATTAGTCTTCATAGCCTTCACTATCCAGTAACATAAAATTAGTCTTCATAGCCTCTACTATCAGTAACATAAAATTAGTCTTCATAGCCTCTACTATCAGTAACATAAATTAGCCTTCACTATCAGTAACATAAAATTATTCTTCATAGCCTTCATTATCCAGTAATATAAAATTAGTCTTCATAGCCTTCACTATCCAGTAATATAAAATTAGTCTTCATAGCCTTCACTATCCAGAGACATAAAATTATTCTTCATAGCCTTCATTATCCAGTAATATAAAATTAGTCTTCATAGCCTTCACTATCCAGTAACATAAAATTAGTCTTCATAGCCTTCACTATCCAGTAACATAAAATTAGTCTTCATAGCCTTCACTATCCAGTAACATAAAATTAGTCTTTATAGCCTCTACTATCAGTAATATAAAATTAGTCTTCATAGCCTCTACTATCAGTAACATAAATTAGCCTTCATAGCCTTCACTATCAGTAACATAAAATTATTCTTCATAGCCTTCATTATCCAGTAATATAAAATTAGTCTTCATAGCCTTCACTATCCAGTAATATAAAATTAGTCTTCATAGCCTTCACTATCCAGTAATATAAAATTAGTCTTCATAGCCTTCACTATCCAGTAACATAAAGTTAGTCTTCATAGCCTTCACTATCAGTAACATAAAATTAGTCTTCATAGCCTTCACTATCCAGTAACATAAAATTAGTCTTCATAGCCTTCACTATCCAGTTACATAAAATTAGTCTTCATAGCCTCTACTATCAGTAACATAAATTAGCCTTCATAGCCTTCACTATCAGTAACATAAAATTAGTCTTCATAGCCTTCATTATCCAGTAACATAAAATTAGTCTTCATAGCCTTCACTATCCAGTAACATAAAATTAGTCTTCATAGCCTTCACTATCAGTAACATAAAATTAGTCTTCATAGCCTTCACTATCAGTAACATAAAATTAGTCTTCATAGCCTTCACTATAAGTAACATAAAATTAGTCTTCATAGCCTCTACTATCAGTAACATAAATTAGCCTTCGTAGCCTTCACTATCAGTAACATAAAATTAGTCTTCATAGCCTTCATTATCAGTAACATAAAATTAGTCTTCATAGCCTTCACTATCCAGTAACATAAAATTAGTCTTCATAGCCTTCACTATCAAGTTTCACTATTCGGTAACATAAAATTAGTCTTCATAGCCTTCATTATCAGTAACATAAAATTAGTCTTCATAGCCTTCACTATCCAGTAACATAAAATTAGTCTTCATAGCCTTCACTATCAGTAACATAAAAAAATGCAATGATCGCTGTGCGATATAAGTCCCCTACCGGCGGCATAAATTTATGACTTGCATCCCTGTTCATCAGTTCATCTTCTGCAACAACAGCCAAGAAAAGTCTGGGAAACCGAATTCACGAAATTTGCTAAGTCCAAGGGCCATAACTCTTGTGAAAATTAGTCAATCTAAATTAAACTCAAATCTGCATCACACTATAATGTATTCACATACAAAAAATCAGCTCATTATCTGCAATAACAGGTATGAAAAAGTCCGAGAAACTAAAAATTTCATGAAATTTGCTAAGTCCAAGGGCCATAACTCTTGTAAAAATAGGCCAATGGAAACCAAACTCAAACTTGGTCTGTATCACACTGAGATGTATTCATTTACCAAAAATCAGTGCATTATTTGCAATAGAACGAAAGAAAAGTCCGGAAACTGAAATTTTCATAAAATTTGCTAAGTCCAAGGGCCATAACTCTTGTAAAAATAGGTGAATCTAAAGCAAACTTAAACTTGATCTGTATCCCATTGAGATATATCCACATACCAAAAATGAGTTCAATATATGCAACAACAGCGGAAAAAAGTCCGGAAAACTGAAATTTTCATAAAATTTGCTAAGTCCAAGGGCCATAACTCTTGTAAAATTAGGTCAATCGAAAGCAAACTCAAACTTGATCTGTATCACATTGAGATATATCCACATACCAAAAATGAGTTCAATATATGCAACAACAGCGGAAAAAAGTCCGGAAAACTGAAATTTTCATAAAATTGGCTAAGTCCAAGGGCCATAACTCTTGTAAAATTAGGTCAATCGAAAGCAAACTCAAACTTGATCTGTATCACAATGAGATATATCCACATACCAAAAATGAGTTCAATATATGCAACAACAGCGGAAAAAAGTCCGGAAAACTGAAATTTTCATAAAATTGGCTAAGTCCAAGGGCCATAACTCTTGTAAAATTAGGTCAATCGAAAGCAAACTCAAACTTGATCTGTATCACATTGAGATATATCCACATACCAAAAATGAGTTCAATATATGCAACAACAGCAAAAAAAAGTCCGGAAAACTGAAAATGGGACAGACGGACAGACGGACAGACAGACAGACCGAGAGGAAACTAAGAGTCCCCTTCGGCGTTGCCGGTAGGGGACTAATTAGTCTTCATAGCCTTCACTATCAGTAACATAAAATTAGTCTTCATAGCCTTCACTATCAGTAACATAAAATAAGTCTTCATAGCCTTCACTATCAGTAACATAAAATTAGTCTTCATAGCCTTCACTATCCAGTAACATAAAATTAGTCTTCATAGCCTTCACTATCAGTAACATAAAATTAGTCTTCATAGCCTTCACTATCCAGTAACATAGAATTAGTCTTCATAGCCTTCATTATCAGTAACATAAAATTAGTCTTCATAGCCTTCACTATCCAGTAACATAAAATTAGTCTTCATAGCCTTCACTATCCAGTAACATATTTGCAGGTTACCAACTGACAGACGTTTTGATTTACAATATTCTATTTCTTTTAAACCCACAACAAGTACATGTACCATTGCACCTTAATAATAACAATGATAATTTTATCAGGAGAAAAAAAATCAAAAATGAATCAAAGGAGGCTAATTTATCATAAGATACTCAACCTATTATGATACAATCAGGGTGAAAATATCAGTTATTCAATAAATTTTGGAGAAAATCACCATTCTGACTGCAATTCACAAGCAAAAAAAAAAAACAGATCTGGTGTCAAATATCTTTCCTCCTCTCAAAATAGGCTTTGCTGGATTTGATCAACATGATTTAAAGCAACATTATGCATAATGAATGATTGGTCACTATCAAAGATACATGTATATTGAACACATATGGCACATAAAACAGGACAACAATAGCTCTAAAAGCCTACTACTACATCTATCAATTATTACAGATTGCATTATTTTTCTCCCTAAATTAGAATCTTTAATGTTCTAATGAAGTTTTGAAAAAATGAATAGCTATTATCTAGTTGATTAAATATATCACATTAGATTCACAATCAACTAGCAAAAACAGATCTGGTCTAAACATTTCTATTGTAGTTCTCCCAAATCAACTGTTGGGCTTTAACATGATTTCAATCAGGCATTATGCTTATATAGAAATAAATTGAACACAATATGGCACACAAAACAGGGCAACAATAGGTCTAAAAAGAACATACTACACCTATCTGATAGTAACATATTCTTCCTACGTATGAATCTTTGAAATACATGTACGTGTATTTATGATGTATTAAAATTACGGATTAACAAAAAGCCTGGCTGGTTAAGATTCTACTTTCTGTATAAAAATGAAAAATATATACATGTATATTGTATAAGTAGAATAATTCGCTAGTACTTTCTTTCATGGTTTTATAAAAGCAAACCTTTTTCCTTGGACCATGATTCACGGATCCTTTCATAATGCTATCGAACTTAATTTGCACTTCGTTTTATTCAAATGGGACAAACTTTTGCAGTTCCAGTCTGACTGCGAAAGTAGGGAAGGTTAATACACAGCGAATGATTCTACGTATACAGTATGAAAGATTTTTTTGCTCCCCAAGATTATTTTCAGTCGAAAAGCTACACTAGCTTCTACAGAACAATTTTTTCCATTAGATAATTCATTTCTTCATTGTTGAAAAAAAATGTCCTCTTGCTGCTTCTTGATTTCACTCAAAAATCACTGCAGATTTAAAATGTTCTTTGTCACAGAACATATCTTCAGTATCTTCATTACATCAAACAGGGATTTCAATAGTAAATGCAGCGGATTCTGTGGAAGGGAATATGTGGCATTTTGTCGTTATTATCTCGTCGGAAATCCCACAGGAAGTGGTCGATCAGGATGGAATTCACCATGGTGTCTTTTGTTTCATCATCATCATCCAACATCTGCCTTGTCTGCTTACAAATCATCTGGAATATTTCAAAATCCTTCCAATTAACTTATTCATCTCCATTTTTCATATAGAATTATTTCAATTAGACCAAATCAATGGTACAGGGACATGAAACGTCATATGATGTGGTCCCTAAATGTTAATATTCAATTCAAAATGATTAAAGCAGACAATTAATTTGAGCAATGGAACGAAGAAATCCTAAAACAATAAATTTGACGTCAAGCTTATGAAATATCTTTGATTGTTAGAAACAGTTCTTCTAGGTCTAAAAATTTCATAGCTTGAAATGGTTAGAAATAGTTAAGGAATTGACAAATGTCTGACATCACAGATGTTGGTGGATTTATAAATTACCGGTATATATTAAGATGTCATAATCAAACACCCCTCTTGGCATTGTTTGATGAGCCATTGATCATGATATCATGATGTATTATAACAGTCCGCCAGCAGGTGCAATGTGAGACATCTGATGATCTAGCGATAGACAATTTTCATTTTACTGCTAGACTTGAATCTTAGACACACCAAGACCCGACATCACAACTTTTGGTGTTATGATGTCACAGATCTGTTTCGACGTCAAAGTAAGCAATACAATTAAATAGTGTGATGTCAGGTCTTCGTGTGCATAAAATTCAAAGCTACTGCGGAAATGTGAAAATAGTTTTTTGATCTTTCATAGGAAATGGGATATGAATGTTTTCTGGTAAATGAATTAAGGTTCTATTAAGAAACTAGTGATCAAAGAAGTAAATGTAAGTCAATAATAACACAATGAAAGTCTTCTCACTAAACATTCAAAAGTAGGACCATGCCTAAAATAGGTCAAGGTCACATAGTCAAAAATTTTATGCCATTAAATTGAAAGGTATTATTGCAAGAAATACAAATGTAAAATATGAAAGTACTATCACATCCCATTCAAAAGATAATTGCCCAAATGTCTTTGACTGATATTGAAAAAGTGACAAACTGGTTTTAAAATGATCCCCTGCTTTCCCAAAAGCAAGGGACAAATAATCACCCTTGAAAGATGCATATAAAAAAAAATCTTTGATGCGATACAAGTCCCCTACCGGCATAAATCTATGTCCTGCAACTCTGCCTAGAACTCTTCAATTAAATGTAAATCTAAACTTGACCTGCACTTGCACAAAAAGATGAATGCCCCCACAAAAATCAGTTCATTATCTGCAGTAACAGAAAAGCCCTGGAAAAGTGAAATTTTCATAAACTTTGCCCAGTCAAGGGGTTCTAAAATTAATAAAAGTACAAGGTAAGTCAAACCCCAACTAAAACTTAATCTGTATCACACTAAGATGTATTCACATACCAAAAAATAAGTTCATTATGTGCAATAACAGCCAAGTAAAGTCCAGAAAACTGAAAAATTCATGAAATTTGCTAAGTCCACAGGCAATAACTCTTGTAAAAATTAGTCATACAGAACTGAACTTGAACTTGATCTTTATAATATTGAGATATATCCACATACCAAAAATCAGTTCAGTAACTGCAAGGAAAATCTGGAAAACTGAAAATTTCATGAAATTTACTAAGTCCAAGGCGATAACTCTTGCAAACATTAGGTCAATCGAAAAGTTAACTTAAACTTGATCTGTATCACACCAAGATGTATTCATATACCAAAAAATAGCAATCCAAGGAATGCTTGTGTCGCCTGCGAAGCGATGTGATTATTATTCTAGAAAGTGGATCAAAATTATTGGTATCAGTAGAAAAGTCTTGTCAAATGAAATTTATTGGAAATATCAGACCTCTTAATTACAAACTAAAAGATATGGTCATTCTTAAATTTTCAGAAAACAGTGTCCATCATCTAGGTCAAGGTCACTACGTAAAAATTGGTAACAAAAAGGTCTCATCATATGAAATATTAAAGACCTATCACCTACCAATTTAAAGATAAATACAAACTTAATTTCTTAAAAAAGAAGGTCAAATAGCTAGGTCAAGGTCAAAAAGTAAAAAAATTATGGTATGTGTAGAAAGGCATTGTTACAAGGAAAGTACATGTGAAATATCAAAGCCCTATCACCTACAAATCAAAAGATATAGCCAATTTTACTTTTCTTGAAAAGTAGGTCAAATATCTAGGTCAAGGTAACAAGGTCAAATATTATGGTCTGTGTAGAAAGGTCTTGTCACAAGGAATACACATGTGAAATACCAAAGCTCTATCACTTACCAATCAAAAGATATATGCAATCTTATTTTCTTTGAAAAGTAAGTCAAATATGTAGGTCAAGGTCAATAGGTCAAAAATTATGGTATGTGTAGAAAGGTCTTGCCATAAGGACTGCACGTGTGAATTATCAAAGTCCTAACACTTACCAATCAAAAGATATATCCATTCTAAATTTTTTCAAAAAGTAGGTCAAATATGTAGGTCAAGGTCACTAGGTAAAAAATTATGGTATGTGTAAGAAGGTCTTGTCACAAGGAATACACATGTGAAATATCAAAGCCCTATCACCTATCAATCAAAAGTTATGGGCTGTGACACCTAAAGTGTGACAGACAGACAGACGGACGGACTGACAGACGGACAACGGACAAAGTGATCCCTAAGTGTCGCTATGCTTCGCAGGCGACACAAAAATCAGTTCAATACCTGCAACAGAACCAAAGAAAAGTCTGGAAAACTGAAAATTTCATGAAATTTGCTAAGTCCAAGGGCCACAACTCTTGAAAAATTAGGTCGATCCAAACCAAACTGGAACTTGATCTGCATCACACTCAGATGTATTCATATACCAAAAATAAATTTGCTATCTCAAATAGAACTGAAGAGAAGTCAGGAAAACTGAAAATTGCCAAGTCCAAGGGCCATAACTCTTGTAAAAATAGGTCAATCAAATCCAAACTCAAAACTGATCTGTATCACATTGAGACATATCCACATATCAAAAAAGAGTTCATTTATATGCAACATCAGCGAAAAAAGTCTGGAAAACTAATGTGTGACAGACAGACGGACTAACAGACAAACAGGGTGGAAACTCTGGTGTGCCGGTAGGGGACAAATAACATACCTCTGTGGCCCAGATGCTACAGCCTCTGATTTCCATCTCAAACCTGTCACCTGTCTTCATCATTGTACCTAAATCAATTGGGACAATAAAATTACATACATAAACAGCTATAAATTGTAAATAAATTGCTTCAAATACATGTTATGAAAAAGTGTTTTGTTACAGGTATGCAATACAAAGCAAACTGGTGAAACAATGCTATCACACATTACATGTATTATAAACACACTTGCTTTGTGTTGCATACCCATAACAAAACATAAATTTTGATATTTCTTCTCTTTATATGCATCACAATAGACCATTTAAAGACAGTGTTTTTGAGCTCAAAAAATTGTTCCAGGCTACATCCTTTCGTGTTATTAATTTTCTTTATGTATTCACAGTAAAAATCAAAGATGACTTAGCTCGCCTATACAGGTTTTTGTCAGAAACCAGGTTAAAGTTTTTGAAAAGTAGGTCAAAGTCCAAGGTCACTAGGTCAAAGGTCATGGTCTCAAATGAAAGGTCTCGTCACAAGGTATCTACATGCGAAATATCAAAGCCCTACCCCTTATAGTTCAAGAGATATAAGCCAGGTTAAAGTTTTGTCTACGGACGACGACAACGACGCCGCCGAGGGTATGGCATAAACTCTCCAAACTTTTTCGTCCCGGCGAGCTAAAAAATGCGTCAAAAGGTTTCAACTCAAACAATGTTTTGCCAATGTTACTAAAAGTTTGGGCAAGTAGTCATTCTTGTTTTCTGAAAATACTGCTTTCCATGTTAAGAGATATATGTACAATTAGGTTACTGAGTGTTCAATTTGCAGGTTAGAACAGCTTTTGCAGCATATTTTCTGTAAAATTAATACATTGTGACGTCGTCAATGTTTTCAGGCAAAATGCATTACATACAATTTTATGAGTTTTGTCTCAGAGAATTACATTGGCTGTCATCCTATGCATATACATCAATACTGTAGATGCGACTACTCGTATTAAGCGTCCATCTGCCCGCAGTGACCAGTCTAATATCCGTCAGTGTGCGAAATTAACGGTGGCCCGATGGCCAATTTGTACAGTAAATTGGGATTCGGTCTATAGCAATTGAAAAAGTCATAGACCAACTTGTCTATAGGAATTTTCAGCATCAATTTTAGTCACAAAAAAATTATAAGATTAATAATAAGAATTTCTATGGATTTTGAATCATTGTCTATGAACCTATCTTTGAAAAAAATTAAATTGCTTTAACCAATAAAAAGCATAAAAGATTTTAAATTAGATTTTTGGGATTATTTTTATTTTGGTCTACAATGAAATGTCATAAAAGATTCCATTTTTGGGGGTTATTTTTATTTTAGTCTACAATAAATTGCTGCAGTCTATAGGATCTAAAATCACTGCAGACGGAATGTCTAGAAGACTTCAATTGTCAATCTCACACACTGTATCCTCCCAATGTTTTTTTGCTATATAATTCCTTTGTATTAAACGGAAATCTGGCCAACGCGACCAGTGTCCAGCTAAATTGTTACCTATATGATCAATTCAATAAAATTATTTCACCGTGAATGTATTGACCTTGTATTTGTTAACATCAAAACTCTTGTAATACAGACGCAAGAATTTATTTTAAATTGAAGCCCTATGTAAGTACCGATCACACTTCACAACAGGAACAATGGTGACATTGAAGACAGCAATGACGCGGACGAATTTTCAAATGACAATGTGGATTTATTTATATAACTTAATGAAAACATAGTGTAATCAAAGATTACGAAGCTCACCTCGCGGCAGCAAAATTCAATTAAAACATATCTCTAGGTACATGTATATTGGCTTTAAAAGAAAAATCGCTCAAGTGGAAAAAAGTAGGTCAAGGTCATTTTATGAAAGTTTGATCAAAGATACATCCAATATGCAAGTTTGGTACATGTAGCACTTATACTTTGCTCAATATGAGCCTTTAAAGGCAAAATCACTCAAGCGGAAAAAGTAGGTCAAGGTCATTTTATGAAAGTTTGATCAAAGATACATCCAATATGCAAGTTTGGTACATGTAGCACTTATACTTTGCTCAATATTGGACTTTAAAGGTAAAATCACTCAAGCGGAAAAAGTAGATCAAGGTCATTTTATGAAAGTTTGATCAAAGATACATCCAATATGCAAGTTTGGTACATGTAGCACTTATACTTTGCTCAATATTGGACTTTAAAGGTAAAATCACTCAAGCAGAAAAAGTAGGTCAAGGTCATTTTATGAAAGTTTGATCAAAGATACATCCAATATGCAAGTTTGGTACATGTAGCACTTATACTTTGCACAATATTAGCCTTTAAAGGCAAAATCACTCAAGCAGAAAAAGTAGGTCAAGGTCATTTTATGAATGTTTGATGAAAGATACATCTAATATGCAAGTTTGGTTTATGTAGCACTTATACTTTGCTCAATATTGGCCTTTAAAGGTAAAATCATTCAACCGGAAAATGTAGGTCAGATGCTGAATCCGATGCATGGGTTCACCTCAGCATCCAAAGATGAATCACTGGTGCAAGTTTGGTTACTGTAGCATCAGTACTTTGTCAGATACTGAGCTACCCCAAAAACTTTAACCAGACATTGACAAAGTCATTCAACCGGAAAATGTAGGTCAGATGCAGCATCCGATGCATGGGGTCACCTCAGCATCCAAAGATGAATCACTTGTGCAAGTTTGGTTACTGTAGCATCAGTACTTTGTCAGATACTGAGCTACCCCAAAAACTTAAACCAGACATTGACAAAGTCATTCAACCGGAAAATGTAGGTCAGATGCAGCATCCGATGCATGGGGTCACCTCAGCATCCAAAGATGAATCACTTGTGCAAGTTTGGTTACTGTAGCATCAGTACTTTGTCAGATACTGAGCTACCCCAAAAACTTTAACCAGACATTGACAAAGTCATTCAACCGGAAAATGTAGGTCAGATGCAGCATCTGATGCATGGGTTCACCTCAGCATCCAAAGATGAATCACTTGTGCAAGTTTGGTTACTGTAGCATCAATACTTTGTCAGATACTGAGTTACCCAAAAACTTTAACCGGACACGGACGGGGACGGGGACGGGGGAGGGGACACCGGGGTTATAGCATAAGCTCATCTCAACTTCGTCGAGGTGAGCTAAAAATTGTCATATGTAATTGTACATGGAAATCAAAAATTTTTCACAATTTTGATTTGATGCACAAGCTAGGAAGACATATTCACAGAGGAGTTCGTGAAGGCTACTTCAGAATTCTTTATTTCTCACTTTCATCTTGTAAATATTACGTACGTTGCATGTTTATTAGTTTGATTGTTTATTAGTTTGATAAACATGCAAATATTTTATCTTATTATTTCATTAAAACCGGATTCTTATTCGTTAGAGATTCCTTTTAAACAACCACTTTTCTTTAGCAACAATTTTTGTTCTTTCTCTTCAGTGGAAACTTAATACAGTATTGACTGTACTTCCATCATGGTGTATTCTCAAGTAAAGTTACTTAATGTCAGAACTCCTCATAGTTTTCTCCCCATTTAATGGCCAAATTCTGCATTTTCTACCTCAAGGTCAAATGTCAAGGTCAGCTTCAAAATTTATTACTGCGTTTGATTTGTCTCATCTTGGCCTATGACCGTATCAATTAAGGTACATGTATAAGGGGAAAAATAAAAATATAATTCAAAAGCTAGAAATAATGTACTTCCTTATTTACATATTTTAAGTTATTTAATATTCTTTTTAATGTTTCATTCAGCTCGCCAAAAGCTAGAAATAATGTACTTCCTTATTTACATACCTTAAGATATTTAATATTCTTTTTAATGTTTGATTCAGCTCGCCATGAAAATGTATGGTTCCGGATATTGCAGAAGTTGTGCGTCTTCTGCCAATTTAGTGGTATTTAATTTATTTTTCTATTATCAAAGCAACCGGAAGTAGAGTACATGTATCATACCCCTTATGCCTTAAGTTTAAAGTTTCTACTCCAAACAGTTTTCTCCCAACAGATTAATTTAAACATTTATAACGGCAAGTTACAGCTAAACCAAAATGTTGATGCAGACAGACAGAATGACCAATTGTGAAATGGATGGACAGACTCCATTGAATTTCACAGACAGGTTTTGCTTAAATCTTGCTAATAAATTTAACTTTATAAAGGTCTTCTCTACCAAAGTTATCCTACCATAATACTCCATCATGTACTATATACATGTATGTATTTAAACAATTCTGAAACTGATTAAAGTGGTACTTAAATTTAATACTATGGATACTGAACTAAATTTAACTATTTTTGTCATGGAGGTTACTTTATGGCAGAATTGGAATATTTTGTTTTCCAATACCTTTCTTGAGATAGTTCATCAATTCCTCGGAATATTCCATAGCTCCAAAAAACACCAATGATTGTGGTATCCTGTAATTATATTTAAAAAAAAAATTTAAACTTTATTTATTTTACAACGTTTAACAAACAAGTTACACAACTTATATTAATGTCTCATGTTGGCTCAGATGTTGGCGTAATAATATTTACATACTGTAAACAATTTGTATACATTAAAATACATGTATTCTCTTAACGGGTACAAACGTACTACTCAGCACATTATGCCTGTGTATTATGATTATAATATTGATTGCTATTAAGGAATGTTATTATGTATAATCAAAGACAAATCTTTTATGACTTCACAGAAAATATTGATAAAAATATGCACAAGTGATCAAGATAACAATTTTCTCACAGTATTTTTAACAAGAGCCCCATGGGGCACAATGCTCACCTGATACCCTAGCACACTCTTACTACACTGAAAAGGCATAATGAAACACATAATTGTAGTTGTACTTTACCAGGGCAGATCCAGATTTTCGTGTTAAAATGAAAGTATCTATAGGTAACATCAGGATGTGTAGAAATTGATATAAGAAAAACAACTCTTGCATATTAAGGAAAATAAATTCCCTTTCACTTTTTTGTACTTTTAAAAAAGGAAAAAAAATCAAACTAGAAGTCTCTGACGAGACAGAAGCTCTCCTGGTTGTTTAGTAAAATTCATAACTAAATGACACAACTACTTTCTAAGACCCAAGGGTAAGGGGCTAAAAAAGTATATCAGATGCGCAAGCGTAACATAAAGCGTAAGTCTGAACATACTGGAAAAATCTTTTTATCAGTCATACTTTCTAAGTAATGGTGTTCAGAAAATGACCACATCCATTTTCCAAGAACCTGGAGGCCAGGGTCTAAAACTAATTATCAAGTGGATAATCAAACTACATACCCTTTACATATGTATTATGCAAAAAGAATTTATACTCTATCAATTATGCACTCTGAGAATTGATGTTCACAAGAATGCATAATATATATAATATATATTGGAAATGACCACACCCATTTTCCAAGACCCTTGGGTCTGAATCTCAAACAAAACATCAAATACATGTACACAACTAGACCATGGACCCATCATGTTTCAAAAAGAATTGACTTTGTATCCTTTATACTTTCTGAGAACAGATGATCACAAAATTACAGTAAGTTATACATATAGGAGAAAATGACCCTGGGGGTTGGGAACTCAGATAAAATATCAGGTGTACAACTAGATCATAAACCTTTTATATTGCAAAAAGAATTAACATTCTATCATTAATACTTTCTGAGAAATGGTGTCCACCAGATTACATAGAGTTACACAGGAGAAAATGACCACACCCACTTTCTAAGACCCTGGGGTCAGGGGCTCAAACAAAATATCTTGTGTACAGCTTGATCATAGATCTATAATATATCAAAAAGAATTAACTTTCTATTATTTAGACTTTCTGAGAAATTGTGACCACAAGATTACATTGAGTTATATTTAAAGAAGATAATGACCACATCCAATATCTAAGACCCTGGGGTAAGGGGCTTAGACTAAATATCAGGTGCATAACTAGCCCATAGACCTTGAACATTGCAAAATGAATTAATTTTCTATCATTTACTCTTTCTGAGAAATGGTGACCACAAGATTACATAGGGTTATATAAGAGGAAATGACCACACCCATTTTCTACGACCCTGGGGGTTAAGGGCTCAAACAAAATATCTTGTGCTCAACTCAATCATAGACATATAATATAGCAAAAAGAAATGACTTTCTATTATTTATACTTTCTGAGAAAAGATGACCACAAGATTACATTGAGGTCTGTAGGAGATAATGACCACACCCATTTCCTAACACCCCAAGGGTCAGGGGCTCAGATGATTATCAGGTGCACAACTAAATCATCAACCTTTAATATTGCAAAAAGAATTAACTTTCTATCATTTATACTTTCTGAGAAATGGTGACCACAAGATCACAGAGTTATATAGGAGAAAAAGACCACACCCATTTCCGAAGACCCCAGGGGTCAGGGGCTTAGACAAAATATCAGGTGCACAACTAGATCATCAACCTTTATTATTGAAAAATGATTTAAATTTCTATCATTTATACTTTCTGAGAAATGGTGACCCCAGACTACATAGAGTTGAGAGGAGAAAATGACCACACCCATTTTCTAAGACCCTGGGGGTCAGGGGCTCAAACAAAATATCAGGTGCACAACTAGACCATAGACCAATCATGTTTCAAAAAGAATTAACTTTACATCACCAACAGTTTCAGAGGACTGGAAACCACAAGAAATGTTTAACGGACAGACGGACGGACGGACGGACGGACGCCGGACGCCGGACACAGGGTGATCGCATAAGCTCGACTGGTCATAGACAAGTAGAGCTAAAAAATTAGCCACAACAGTTACATATAGTTATTTATGTGCATATACATATTAAAGGATTGTAATTTTTCATGTTTAAGTTGGTAGTCTCAACATAACCCTTACATTCAATTTTCTTCATAATTGCAATATTAATTAACTATGAAGACATGCATCTTTTGCTAAAGTTTGAAAGAAATCGAACCTATCGTTTTGTGTGGGTCGCAATTCAAAATCTCCAAATTTTGTCCCCCTTTCAATGCAGAAAATGGCGAGTTTGTCACGAAATTTGTTCTCAGATATTCAATGAGCCTGCAAATTTAATAAGTATCAGCTTTGCATTTCAAAGATAATACATAAAATTTTGATGTTTTAATATCACCATACTTATTTTAGAAGTGATAATATTGCAAAAAGAACTAACTTTCTGAGAAATGGTGAACACAAGATTACATAGAGTTATATAGGAGAAAATGACCACACCCATTTTCCAAGACCCTGGGGGTCAGGGGCTCAAACAAAATATCAAGTGCACAACTAGACCATAGAGCAATCACATTGCAAAAAGAATTAACTTTCCATCACCAACAATTTCAAAGGACTTGTAACCACAAGAAATGTTTAACGGACAGACGGACGGACACCAGACACAGGGCGATCGCATAAGCTCGACTGGTCATAGACCAGTAGAGCTAAAAATAAAACACCGCTAAAGACGGTATGACAGGATTGCAAAGTGACATTTTATCACCAACAGGGTCAAGGTCACTAGGTCAAATATTACAGCATACATTGAGAGGTCTTGTCAGAGCAAACCTACATGTATAATATAAAGTTTCTACTGCATACAGTTACTAAGTTTTTTGCTTAAACCAGGAACTTTAACCAAAATCTTTGACTAGATGAAAGTCCAAGGTCAAGGTCACTAGGTCAAATGTTACGGCATAAATTGAAAGGTCTCATCATGGGCAACCTAAATGTATAACATAAGGTTTCTACTGCATACAGTTCCATAGATTTTGCTTCAACCAGAAACTTTAACCAAAATAATCTTTAGCTAGGTCAAAGTCCAAGGTCAAGGTCTCTAGGTCAAATGTTATTGCATAAATTACAAGGTCTCGTCATGGGCAACCTAAATGTATAATATTAGGTTTCTTCTGCATACAGTTCCATAGATTTTGCTTCAACCAGAAACTTAAACCAAAATCTTTAACTAGGTCAAAGTCACTAGGTCAAATGTTACAGCATAAATTGAAAGGTCTTGTGATGGGCAAGCTTCATGTATAATAAAAAGTTTCTACTGCATATAGTTCCTTAGATTTTGCTTAAACCAGAAACTTTAACCAAAATCTTTAACTAGGTCAAAGTCACTAGGTCAAATGTTACAGCATAAATTGAAAGGTCTTGTGATGGGCAAGCTTCATGTATAATATAAAGTTTCTACTGCATATAGTTCCTTAGATTTTGCCTCAACCAGAAACTTTAACCAAAATCTTTAACTAGGTCAAAGTCCAAGGTCATTAGGTCAACTGTTACGGCATAAATTGAAGGGTCTTGTGATGGGCGAGCTTCATGCATAATATAAAGTTTCTGCTGCAAATAGTTCCTTAGAATTTGCCTCAACCAGGAACTTTAACCAAAATGTTGACGGCAGACAGACGGACGGACAGACGGACGGACATCGTCAGCCTAAAGACCAGAATTGCTTTGCAATCCGGCCAATTAGAATTGAAGGGAAAAACAATTAAAAATCATTTAGAATGATAAAATCTAAAATGTGTCAAAAATGCAGTATTATATGTGTGCACAAAATCATACATTTATTGTGTTATTCAATGAAAATGTTAAAAAAATATAAGATGGTATGGCCGGATTGAAAGTAAGTTTTTGTCACCAACTGGGTCAAGGTCACTAGGTCAAATATTACAGCATACATTTAGAGATCTTGTCAGAGGTAACCTACATGAATAATATAAAATTTCTACTGCATACAGTTCCTTAGATTTTGCTTAAACCAGAAACTTTAACCAAAATCTTTAACTAGGTCAAAGTCCAAGGTCAAGGTCATAATGTCAAATGTTATGGCATAAATTTAGGTTTCGTCATGGGCAACCTGCATGTATAATATAAAGTTTCTACTGCATACAGTTCCTTAGACTTTGCTTAATCAGAAACTTTAACCAAAATAATCTTTAACTAGGTCAAAGTCCAAGGTCAAGGTCTCTAGGTCAAATGTTATTGCATAAATTACAAGGTCTCGTCATGGGCAACCTTCATGTATAATATAAAATTTCTACTGCATACAGTTCCTTAGATTTTGCCTCAATCAGAAACCTGAAAAATGAGCATATCTGACAAAGTCAAAAAAGATGCAAAAACGCGTCAAACATTTGACTTCAGAGTGGAACCAAAAACAACAACATTTGTTAAGACATCCTTCTAGATCATCCAAATGCTTTTAGTTTGACGATACATGCTTCAGTTCTGAAGAAGTTTTTTTGTCAAAGGAGGGTAGCCCCTGTGACATACTTTTGCCTGTGGTGGCACCACACAGAAAAAGTTAAAAAATAGTTGCCAGAGTCACCTAATGCTCAACTGCATAGCATAAATGTCTTTAATGACACAAAATTTCTTAACCTTATTTTTTACAGTTTTAAAGTTTTTGAAAAGTAGGTCAAAGTCCAAGGTCAAGGTCGCTAGGTTAAAGGTCATAGTCTCATATGAAAGGTCTTGTCACAAGGTATCTACATATGAAATATCAAAGCCCTATCCCTTATAGTTCATGAGATATAGCCCAGGTTAAAGTTTTGTTTACGGAAGACGACAATGACGACAATGCCAGGGGTATGGCATTAGCTCTCCGGACTTTTTTGTCCCGGCGAGCTAAAAAGTAGGTCAAGGTCATTTTATGAATACATCAACTTGTAAGTTTGAACATGTAGCACTTACACTTTGCTCAATATTGGCTTTTTAAGGCAAAATCACTCAAGCAGAAAAAGTAGGTCAAGGTCTTTTTATGAAAGTTTGATCAAAGATACATATAACATGTAAGTTTGGAACATGTAGCACTTATACTTTGCTCAATATTGGCTTTTAACATGTTTAAAGGCAAAGTCACTCATGCAAAAAAAAGTAGGTCACGGTCATTTTATGAAAGTTTGATCAAAGATACATCCAACATCTATGTTTGGAACATGTAGCACTTATACTTTGCTCAATATTGGCTATTAAAGGCAAATTAATGCTATCTTAACATTTACCTAATCATCTGAACATTCGCCTTATCATTTAAAATGATTTAAAAAATCCGAACCCAAGGGTCTACATCCCCATCTGGTAATATTAAACAAAGTATAATTAAACATTAACAACAAAAAGGACCAACAGAATATGAATATAGGAAAGGTGTGATCTTAACATTTACCTTATCATCTAGTTCGGATGATGCTGACGAAGGGGCTTTTGCACTACAGTGCAGTCGAGCTAAAAGTGAGCATTTCTGAGGAAATCAGAGAACATGTCAAAAATTTAACTTCAGAGAGGAACCAAAGATAACAATACTTCTTAAGACATCCATCTAGATCATTCTGATTCTTTCGGTTTGTCGATACATGCTTCAGTTCTGAAGAGGAAGTTTGTCAAAAGAGGGTACCCCCTGTGACCTACTTTTGTCTGTGGTTTCAACAAAATCCCTTCAGTTGTTCTAGAGAAGAGGTCCAATGTGACAAATATACAGTAAATGAGTGCACAAAATCACACATTTATAGAGTTAATCAAAGAAAAAGTTCAAAATTGGGCATTTCTGACAAAGTCCAAAAAGACATCTAAAACATGTCAAAAATTTAACTTCGGAGTGGAACCAAACATAAAAACACTTCTTAAGACATCTCTTTAGATCATTCTGATCCTTTTGGTTTGTTGATATGCGCTTAAGCTCTGAAGAAGAAGTTTGTTAAAAGAGGGTATCCCCCCCGACCTCCCTTTGCCTGTGGTGGCGCCACCTGTTGACGGATTCTAACGAAAAACAACAACACTTGTAGGGGACCATTAGTACTTCACTACCAAGTTTCATGAAAATCTGTTCAGCTGGTCTGGAGAAGAAGTTGAAAATGTGAAAAGTTTAGGGACAGACTACAGATGATGCGGTATGACAATTGCTCACTTTGAGCCTTTGGCTCAGGTGAGCTAAAAAAGTGTTATATCAGTTTCAGAAAGTTAAAGATGAGCTTTGTTTTTTCGTACCTGTAATCGGCAAACATTGTGATAGTGTCAATGTCGTTGAATTCTCCATAACTTTTCCCCTCAAAGCATGACCAAATATCAGCTATCAGAATCTGTGCCCTCTTATAGAATGATACTGCATATAGGAAAATAATTGAAATTTTGAATTACTGTATTTGTCAATTTTTGACTTCTTATTCTTCTTCTCTCAGTTTTTAGCAAAATTTCATGTTATTGAAGCTGATAGATAAAGCCCTGGTCACAACCTGCTGAGCATGTTTTTTGTATGTGCGTGCTTTGGCGAGGCAATGGTAGCTCATTTTTCTGAAAACCTAAGGAAGTGAGTGGCAAGAGAATGGTAGGCGTACATCAACACACATCAACACACATCCATGCACAGTCATACAAATGTATGGGTGGTTGCAAGCATTATATGTTGTGCCTGTGGTAAGTGCATTGTATGTGCTAACAACGTGACTGCAACTTGCTTTCAATTATGTCCTCTGAACATCTTCCACATTATCGTATGGATTTTGCATCTTTACTTGCTGTTAACACAAAGGGTCCTTACTCTACTTGCAAAGTACAGGGTGTGAGTTGTTCTTCTGATAAAACTGTAGACCTAGCTTAAATTCTGCATAAACTAAAAATGCTATGCAGCTTGTCGGCATGCTCCCAAATCTGTACAGTCTAACACATACTGAATACGTGCTGACCCTGTACAGATCCTCAGTTTTTGTACATTGACAGCTTATTCTTGCATGTACAGTGGGTTGTGACCACTGACCACTGCTTAAATTTCATAAGTATATCAAAACATTTGAAGTGTTTATGATTGCTTACATCATAACAATTTATACATGCAATTCATAAGGAATCTATCTGATATCAAAGAAAAAATTTTACATTTGGGGAATATTAAAAAATTCAAAAGTTAGTGCAAGATTAAAGCTTCGGAATTTGGGATGGACTGACAGACAGACAAACAGATAAAGACATAAATGATACTTTGGATTTGACATTTTCAAAAAATGCCTCAACCAATTATGCTTTCAAACAAATAATAGCGATTTCTGTACTTTTTCTGTACTTTAAATTATCATACATTTCATATTATTACAAAATAACATTTATTGAACTTAAATGTAAATTTCATAAAATGGAGAAAATGAATTTTCTTCAATTTTATTTTTGCCAAACGTCACTATAAATTGAACATAATAAAAGATTTGCAATCTTGAATAAAATGTGAGAATCAGCTTAATTTATGAAGAGTCTTTTGCAAGAAAATAATCAAAAAGGTTAGGTGTACTGATATTTGCTGACATTTTATGGTTTCAAGGCATTTTGCAAAGAAGTAATTTTCTTTGGAGTCTTGTAAAAAACAAAATTAATTTTCAGATATCTATAAGCCTTGTACACAAGATTTACTGATGGAGAACAACAGAAGTATGAAACATTTTATAAATACATGTAGATACTCCTGCCATCTACTGCTTGTACATGCTTTAAATACAATTGTACAGCAACCATCAAATTTAATTTGATTCTCCTAAAGTCTTCCGTCAGTTGTAGTTTGTCAAAGCGAATTATTTATTTCAGTTTTTATGCAAAAAGGCTTATAATAAGTTCAATTCAAGCTTTACAACGAAATATGATGGGCCATGAATGAATCTGTGATTTTGAAATCAAGAAATATCTGAGAAGTCAAATTTATGGAACTCAAAATTAATACCTTGGGAATATTTTGCTGTTACACAGCATGTAAATAAGCTATATAGAATAATACATCAATACAAGGAAAATAATTTGGAGCAAAATCATATAATAAACTAAAGTGTCACGTACCCTTTCCCCATTTACTTTATGTCATAAGAATGTTTGTGATTAGCCTAATTTTCATGGAAAACATGCTTCAAATACCAAGCTTCTATAGGAAGTTCATTAGGTCATAACACATCTAAGATTTCCGAATAGATGGAATATAAGCTGATCAGAAACTTTCAGGCTCAATAACATCAGTCTCTTGACACAAGCGGACATTATGCACTTCCATGAGAAAAATATCTTATAAGTCCTGTTTCTTGAAAATATAAATTGGGTTAAAAATAAATAAAGCCTGTGTTTGTGAAACACGAATGCCCCCGGTGGCATCTTTGTTAGTATGAACACTATTTTCTGTTAAGTACATGTATGTGAGGTCACTGGGTTAAAAGGTCAAAGGTCAAGGTCACGAGGTCAAAAATTTTGGTATCAGTGGAAAGGTCTTGTCACAAGGAATACACATATGAAATATGAAAGCCCTATCACTTACCATTCAAAAGTTATGCCCAATGTTAAAGTTTTTGAAAAGTAGGTCAAAGGTCAAGGTCAAGGTCATGAGGTCATAAATGTTGGTATCAATGGAAAGTTCTTGTCACAAGGAATACACATGTGAAATATGAAAGCCCTATCACTTCCCATTCAAAAGTTATGCCCAATGTTAAAGTTTTTGAAAAGTAGGTCAAAGGTCAAGGTCAAGTTCACAAGGTCAAAAATTTTGGTAGCAATGGACAGGTATTGTCACAAGGAATACACATGTGAAATATGAAAGCCCTATCACTTAACATTCAAAAGTTATGCCCAATGTTAAAGTTTTTGAAAAGTAGGTCAAAGGTCAAGGTCAAGGTCTCGAGGTCAAAAATTTTGGTATCAATGGAAAGGTCTTGTCATAAGGAATACACATGTGAAATATGAAAGCCCTATCACTTCCCATTCAAAAGTTATGCCCAATGTTAAAGTTTTTGAAAAGTAGGTCAAAGGTCAAAGGTCAAGGTCACGAGGTCAAAAATTTTGGTATCAATGGACAGGTCTTGTCACAAGGAATACACATGTGAAATATGAAAGCCCTATCACTTCCCATTCAAAAGTTATGCCCAATGTTAAAGTTTTTGAAAAGTAGGTCAAAGGTCAAGGTCAAGGTCACGAGGTCAAAAATTTTGGTATCAATGGAAAGGTCTTGTCACAAGGAATACACATATGAAATATGAAAGCCCTATCACTTCCCATTCAAAAGTTATGCCCAATGTTAAAGTTTTTGAAAAGTAGGTCAAAGGTCAAGGTCAAGGACACGAGGTCAAAAATTTTGGTATCAATGGAAAGGTCTTGTCACAAGGAATACACATGTGAAATATGAAAGCCCTATCACTTCCCATTCAAAAGTTATGTCCAATGTTAAAGTTTTTCGGACAAACAGACAGACAAACAGACAAACAGACAAACAGACAAACAGATAAACAGACAAACAGACAAACAGACGGACAGGCCAAAAACTATATGCCCCCGAATCTTTGATTCCGGGGGCATAAAAAAACTATATGCCCCCGAATCTTTGATTCCGGGGGCATAAAAAAACAATTTGATTTCCTGGCAACTGCATGAACTTGTTAATTATAAATTCAATGCAAAAGGCAGAATATTTCATGCTACACAGCGTAACAAATCACTGCTAGCATGGCCTTGCTCAAAGGGTATCACTCTAATTCTTTAACATGTAACTTGCTATAAAATTGTGACAGCCTATAACACACAATGTTAAAGCACTAAAGACCTGACCTTTCTTCCCATTATACTCTGCTGTGTCTCTATATGACGGGAAATCTGTAACAACAAGTTTTAGGAGAGACTGGGCACTCTTCTCACACTTTTCTATGACATTAGAAAATTGTCCATTGTATTTCTAAAATAAAAAAAAGTAGGGTTTGCCATATTCCCCTCTATAAAAAGTATATAAAAGGATAATTTCAAAGTTTAATAAGATATAAAACTGTGTAAAATGTATCTTAACATCTTCAAGTGGTATATAAAATTGGATCAGGTGTCATATGAAAACATCAATACCAAGGTCTTTGGATGAAACAACCAGTTTTGTATGAAAGTGAAACTGATTTGAAATTTCTCTAAATTGAATGTACGTACTGTAATTGAATATAATAAGTACCATCAAATCTACTGGTACTGATACCTTACCTTCATCAATACTTTTCCAGCTTCTTGTAACACCTCCCATCTCTCTTCAAACATAGGTATGTCATAGTCACTGTCTGATTTCAGAATCTCTCGCAGGTCGTCCTTGGAAACACTGGCGAAGAAGTCGGCACTCGTTATCTTGATTCCATTCTATCAAACAAAAGAAAATTCCAAATGGTCAGGTGGTCATTTAGGAAGTTATAAAACATAAAAATCAACATAAAAAATATGTGATTATAAATTCTTTAAACATAAGAAGTTCCAATACTCTCTATATAATTCATGGATATCATACTTGTATATTTGCATAATCTGATGACAGAAACAGACCGACATACCAGTAATTCGGCTCGTTCTAATGTAGGCATTTTTAGCCCTCTAATGACCGATTAAGGAAAAGATGGATATCAGGGATTATAACAAGAGGCGAAATCACATCATCTCAATGACAGATATTGGTAGTCGAATTTCTTATGACTCTGTACTTGCTCATAACATATGCATCTTGTAAAGTGGTCAAAAGATGCTCCAATTCTTCAATTTCTTATATTGTACACCAACCCATGGGATCACAGATCCATCAGTATTTTAATACAAACTCTGTTAAAACTTACATCCAAAGCCCTGTTTAAAGCTGCACACCAGGACCAATAACCAGTGTATTCTTTTCCTTTGTATTTCACCATGTACTTTTTGTCTTCATCCCCCGACCAGAAGGAAAAGTTCAAGGTATCGGCAACGAACACCCTGAGAGAAAAACAAACCAGAACATTTTTTTTCTATTTTCATACAAACATATATGTTATGTTAATTTCTCTTTCAATATCTTATCTTTCTGTGCTTAGATTTTTATCTTCTAGTCAAGGTTATACCAGATTTTGACATATACTTTTGCTACATTTGACCCCACTGTAACAGCATGACTAAATCAATTTGAATCTTCTCCTCCTGATAAAAATCTTCTAATTCAAATTTTATTTGAAAATATTCAATTAATTGCTCTTGATTTATCATCTGGAAACCAATATTTAAGCTTACATTTCCAGAAGTGACCTTCGCATCAATGACATATGATCCAAAAATCAGCGGGTGTTTTCCCCTTCTAATAAGTATTGATAAATTCAAAGTTGGTTTGGATAGGCTAAAGGATTAATCAGAAACCCTCTGGAAACAAATATTTGAAGTGCAATTTCCCTTCCCTTCCAGTGACCCTGATTTTTTAAATTTAATTGGTCTAAACTCATCAGTATCGATATGCATGTATCAAAAGGAGCTGTTAAGATAAGGCGTAAAATCAGCCCTGAAAAGTGGAATTTTGAAAATTGAAATTTCAAGAACCTTTATTGGTAAAATGTATACCTATACGGCGTCCCATCAGAATGTGAAGTTATTTTTCATCTGTTTTGCATAATATTGCTAATTTTTAGATCAAAAGTTATCTTTTTCTCATAGAAATCAATAGAAAACGGGAAAGTTTTATTGAACATTGTTCCCCCCGGATATATACAGAAAGCCACTTTTACTGGAGATGTGTATCCATGATACAATTTTTTTGGCAAAGTGGGGTTCTGTATCTCCGGGGGGAACACTACCCCAGAGGCGAAAAACTAAAAATGGAAAGGGGGTGCATTTTATAAGAATCGATCTTTTTGACCATTAAATATAGCACATTTGACTATTTTTCCTCTTTAATCCATCAAACATTGTGTACTCAATATGATTGAATGAAAGATACAAAAATTAGAAACGAAATAAGCAAGAGTGATGTTCATTTCTCCGTCAATGTGTATTTCGCGCTAAAAGGCTTACATTGTAGCCATTGAATGAAGAATAAGACCGTATTTTAAGTTCCGGATTTCATTATTTACCGATTTAAGGAGGTAGAACGTTCGAAATCTATTTCTGATACACAATGTAGACATATTTGATGTCTTTTAGCTTATATTTATCCATTTTAGATAAAATATTCAAAAATGTATACGTTTTTTGTCGATATTATCGGATTTTCTATCCGAGCACCCCTACCTCTTTCGACCTTAATTTTACAACCTTAAGAGTTCCTTAACATAATGTAAAACATGTAAAAGGTCTGCAAATACATTATATTTCAATAATGATTCATGTTTTTCTGTGTACGATTCGCCATGCGGAAGAAATAAGTCACGAGATTCAGGGCTAAATACGGCTCTTATCTTAACAGCTCCTTTTGCTTGGATAGCCCATCCATAGGATAAGAGTATTTTGAGTTTTCATTGAGAAATGTTTAGTGTTAAAAAAGGACAAAGCAATCTCTTCAAGTTCATTGCTCTGAAACACACACATGTACATAATTATCATCATAAATATGTCAAAACTTGGTTAAGTTTGGGATACTAAAGACTGTAAACACATACAAACAGGGATCTACTTATACATTTGGTAACAAATCCTGAAAGAGAATTTAGTGCAGTTTTTGAAAATATTTCCTACAGAAAGAAGATAGTGATTTTGCTCCACATCAGGGGCAGACAAACTGCCAATGGTAGACGATTTTCACATTACTGTCAGTAGACTTCCATTTTAGATAGTTCAAGATTCGACATCACATTGATCACAACATTTGATATAACTTTTTACTGTGATGCACCGGTAGTTACAAATTTATGACGTCAAAAGTTGAGATATTGAGACTTGGTGTCCCTAAAATGCAAGCCTAGATGTAATATGAAAATGGTCTATTGCATGAGAACCAAGACACTGACTAAGCATTCAATTTCTTAACACACAAAGAATACCAGCATGAATATAGATATGATATGAACTTTAAAACTTTATCATGCTCATGCATTACATTTTCATAATTATATCTCCAATCTTTTTAAATTTGTGATTTGTGTTTATTACAGTGGATGCATCCATGTTTATATTATATAACATACCAATCCAAATCCCCCTTTTCCATTTTCTGGGGGTTCAACTCATGATCTTTTTTCCATGACTGAATGTTAAATGAGTCCTCTTTTACTTTCTTGAACATCTGTCAGAAAATAAAATATTTGCTAGAAAAATACATGTACATGTTCAGAAATATGATGCAATAGATTCTTGGCTGTGGTTCTTAATGTTGCCATGGTATGGTAAATACATTTAGCCAATCAAGAAAGCAACTACTTAACTGTATTAATAAGCTCTGTCAAGGACAATGAGCCTGTGGAGTGAATATTTACATTGTCAGCCCTTTTAATTAGGTTTGAAAGTAAAACTCAGACCCTGCATCATTTTATTGATATGAAATAATATGACTTCATGTAATGTATTGATCCAAAATATTGAATATCAAGGACTGAAAGCTCATACATGTGCACATAAAGACAAAATCAGTATGGGTGCTCCCTGAACATAATACTGTTGATACCAAAAATTTGATTTTCTGAGTGACTTTGACCTTTCAGAAATGATCATAATGACCTTGACCATAAAACCTAATATGACATTGAAGACCTTTGTCTGAAAGCCAACAACCTGCAAAACAGATTGTGAATTTTTAACAAATTATCTCCCCAAAGTTATGTCTTATACACTCCCCCTTTGTAAATGGTACACAATTTCTTATCAATGCAATGAAAATTTTAAAATCTGTTACAGTATATCAACAAATATGAATTTTTCCTTTATAAACAATATTTCAAACCATTTTGAAATGAAATAGATTTTTCGATGAAATTCATAAACTTTTACATAGGAATATCTATTTTAAGCCTGAAAATGACATTGACCCCTATGAATGACCTTTTTAAAGTGACCTTTGTCCTGAAGGGGCTATTGTGGGATATATGATGAAATTCTCATAAAGCAGTTTATATATATACATGTACATTGTATATACATTCACCTGAAGTTATGTGTAACAATAACCCCCCCCCCCCATTTTGGCACATAATTTCTTGTCAACAATAGAAAACATCTCAAAACCCATAACAAATGTAAAAGATTATGCATTTTTCTATCATTATTCAAAATTTCAGAATATTTGGACAAAATTCTGACTAAATGAATTTTTATAATCTTGTATACAGGAATAGCTATTCTAGCCTGAAAATGACCTTGACCTTTATGAATGACCCTAAGTGAACTTTTTCCTGAAAGGGCTATCCTATCCTAAGAAACAGCTGTAGGATATATGATGGAATTCTCATACATACAGCATATATGTTTCTTCATGTACAAATTGAATTTTTACTCACCTGAAGAGAAGCGTAAACACCCCCCCCCTCTCCCTTCCTTTGGCACACAACTTCTCATCAACACAACAAAAAAATCTCAAAAAGTGTAACATACCGGTATGTAAAAGATTATGCATTCCTCTATCATTGTTCAAAATTTCAGACCATTTGGACAAAATACTGATTTTAAATTAATTTTTACATAATTTCTTACATTTATTTTTTAGCCTGAAATTTGACCTTTGATGACTGACCTTGAGTGACCTTTGTCCCAAAGAATCTATCCTAATGAACATTTGTGTGAAATATGATCAATTATAATGTAAGGTTTAGGAGTTATGAGCTTGGACAGACAGACGGCTGGACGAGACAGCGACTATAAGCTCACCCGAAAATGCATAAAAAGGAATATTTATTTCTTCATTATTGAAAACACTAAACTTATCATATACATACATGACTATACAGTTCTACATATAGGGTTAAAATGAATGTATTTAATATGAGCAGTTTGGTCAGGTAAGACTCACGTACTAATTCAGCAGCAGTCTTTATTCCCTCATCCTTGACTGACACATCTTTACTTGTTTCAGCAATCAGTTTGGCTGATTCTTTGGGTGAAAGCACTCCTTCCATAATCTGAAAACATTTCATTGTACATGTAATTGTTGTTGCTCTTCCCACATATTACTCTTTAATATTCAGATCACAGGGACATGCGATCTCATCAGGCACACCAGAAGAGGGAATTGCGGTGGCAGCTCTCACTATTCTCACCTAACGAGCATTCTTTTTGTGTTGCAAGCTTGAAGTAAAGCCTGCATCTAAAAGGACACAAATACTATGGAAAGCCAAAGGCTTGGGGTAAAATTCTAACATTGCAACTATGTAGTTGCAAATTGCTAAATCAATATTTGTTATTTCTTGTTCTGTAAATGTACATGTGTGCTGTGTCATTTACACTTGTAAACTGAAAAGCATTCATTTATCTGTAATGAACATTCAAATCAGTGGCAGAACTAGGATTACAGAAAAGAGGGGGCCCGAAGTCCAGCTCTAAAAAAAATTGTTCACAGAAAAGCTGACAAGCGAAAACTAGAACTGCCCTAAAATGGACAAATTGTGACCCCAGCAGGATGTTTTTTTTATAAATGGGACCATTTATGATGCAATGTGAAAAGCCTAACATTTATAGTATGCAACAAATCTGCTTTCAAATCTTCTTAACTTAAACTGCAACATCTGTCCAAAGTCAAGGTCAAGGTCACAAGGTCAAAAATAATGATACCAAACTGTAGTACTCTTTCTGGTGAATGTTTGTATGAAATATGAAAGACCTACCACATATAGTATGAAATAAATCTGCCTTCATAACATCTTAACATAAAATGTTGTATAGGGTGAAGGTCACAAGGTCAAAATTCATGGTACTAAAATGTAGTACTCTTTATGGTGAATGTGTGTATGGAATATGCATACCATTAATAGTATAAAATAAATCTGCTTTCAAAACTTCTTAACCAGACAGACAGATGGATGGATAGACAGACAGACGGACGGACGGACGGACAGACAGATGGACAGGGTGATTCCTATATACCCTCTAAACTCCGTTTGCGGGGGTATAAAAAACAAGAGGCCCAAGAGGGCCACATCGCTCACCTGAGAGCCATATTCACTTTTAGGATATCAAACAAGATTGAGGCATTTTATAACTTTTGATAGCAAAGAAGTACTGGCAGCAGATGAAGAGCCTTCTTTTTAAGTGTATCAAATAATGCACTGGATTGTCTTAGATGCTAAAATTATGAACTTTTAAAATGTGGAAAGTTTGTACTTTAGTTTAAACATCCTGAAATATATGTAAAGGTGTATTGTGTATAATAATGGCCGAAGGTAAGTGACTCCTGTATTAGGGCTATTGTAGGTCAACATCAACCACATCGTACATCTGTATCACTATTAGTTTGAAACTGCACAGCAAGTTTCATTCAAATACAGAGAAAATCTTTTTTCAAAGAGTAACAACTTTTGTAAAAGTAGGTCAACTACTATAGAATTGAAGTTAATCTGTAAATCATCACTATGATGCTCCAATGCGAGATACATTCAATTATTTGTAGAAGTTGCAGATGAAAGTCTGAATAAAAACACAAGCAACACAAAGCATATGGCAAAAAATACTCCAATGCTTATTTTATCCAATTAGTGTTTGTGTATGAACAGGTTTTCCTGTTTATGTCTGTCTTTGATTTTGAAAATCAATAGCAGATTGGAAGTAAACTGAGACCTCCAGAGTGTCATCAAGCTTTTTATATCATCATCCATAGTGGCTTTGATCTCTGACCTTGAAATTCAATAGGTGTCATTTTCTCATCATGGAAAACTTACATGCAAAGTTTGGTGAAGATCAGAAGTAACCTGTGACCTCTAGAGTGTCCACTAGGTTTTCCTATTATTACACAATGAGACCTTGACCTTAAAAATCAATAGATGTGTTTTTCTCAGTATGAAAAACTTACACACAAAATGACCAGGCCCTTTTTCTAAGACCCTGGGGGCCAGGGGCTCAAACAAAATATCAGGTGCACAACTACACCATAGACCAAACTAAATGCAAAAAGAATTAGGTTTCCATCATTTATGGTTTCAGCAGAGTTGCGTTCACAAAAATTGTTTACAGACAGACGGATGGACGGACCGACGGACAGACGGACACCGGACAACATGGTATCGCATAAGCTCAACTGGTCTTTGACCAGTAGAGCTAAAAAGTAGGTCAAACTTCAAGGTCATGGTCACGAAATCAAAATTTTTTGGTACCAATGGAAAGGTCTTGTTACAAGGAATACACATGTGAAATATAAAATTGTTTTTGGAAAAAAACGAATGTCTCCCCCCCACATTAAAAATGTACTAAGTGACCTCGACCTTGATCACATGACCTTGGGTCAAGGGGATGTGAAACCTTTGGGACGTAAGCAACAACATATCAAAATAAAAATTTTTTGGTACCAATGGAAAGGTCTTGTTACAAGGAATACACATGTGAAATATAAAATTGTTTTTGGAAAAAAACGAATGTCTCCCCCCCACATTAAAAATGTACTAAGTGACCTTGACCTTGATCACATGACCTTGGGTCAAGGGGATGTGAAACCTTTGGGACGTAAGCAACAACATATCAAAATATAAAAGTGATCCCTTAAAAAGTTCAAGAGATATGGCCCGGACACGATTTATGACAGACGGACGGATAGGCAAAAACAATATGTCTCCTCCTATTGGGGGAGACATAAATATGAAAGCCCTATCACTTACCATTCAAAAGTTACGACCAAAGTTTAAGATAACCTGACCCCCTTCCCCAAAAAGTAAAAAAAACAAGAGCCCCAGGGGGCACAACGCTCACCTGATACCCATGCACGCTCTAATTGACATACTGCTATATGAATACTGATAGTGCCAGTACCGGGATTTTAGCCCACAACCTTTCTAAAAACATTTTTGCCGGATGCAGAGAAGTTTTTTTTTCAGACAACCTTTAAAAGTACAAACAAGAAAAAATAGTCACATTTCAAAACAATAACTTTTTTTAAGTCATATGCCCAACTAGTATAGTTCAATTATGCAACATCAAAAATAAAATCATATTGTAAAATCCCACTTTAATGCGCAGCAGAAAAAGAATAAAACAAGGAAATGATTTCATAAATTAAGTTTATTTAAAACTGAACGACCATACCTTTCATTATTGATAGCTAGCATGCCAGAAATTATAAAGCCTGACAGGCTGTGTTTGTGAAACGAGAATGCCCCCGGCGGCATCTTTGTTAGTATAAACGCCATTTTCTGTTAAGTATGTGAGAGGTCAGGGTCAGCGTAATATTGGTATCTATGGAAATATCTTGTCACAAGGAATACACATGTAAAATATGAAAGCCCTATCACTAACCAATCAAAAGTTATGCGCAATGTTTAAGTTTTTGAGAAGTACGTCAAAGGTCAAGGTTATGGTCACGAGGTCAAAATTTTGGTATCAATGGAAAGGTATTGTCACAAGGAATACACAAAACCAAGTAAGTATAAAATAATAAGTGACATTAGAAATGTAAATTTTAGTTCAGATCTCTCTGTTCTTATAGAGACAATAAATCTATATTCAATAATAAAATTTGAACTATTTCACCAAATAACTTTGATTTATATCCAAGGATAGCCCATTTAAGCTTTTACAAAGCTTATTTCCAAAGACACTCACTAGGACTTTTACAATATTTTTTTTTTTTTGAAGATGAATTAAAATGGAATATTTTCATACACTTGAATCTTTAAGACTTGACTTACCACTGCAATAACTTTTTCCCTTGCAACCCCCTCCAAATCAAATTTTTCTGACTATTAATGCAAACAACTCATACCCCCCCCCCCCCCCCCCCCCCGCATTTGCAGATATATCTTTGTATGCAATAGTCGCTCAGAGCGAAATATTACTTATAGTCCTAATATTGAATTTCTATGGGATATTTAACCAAATCAGCATGCAGCAAGTAACATGTCACACTACGTATATGAATACATAGCCGTAGGCCTAGATCCAACTCGAAAACATGTTTATACATCAAAATAATTTAAACCTAGGAATTGATTACTTCAAGAACTATACCATCATGTATTTGTTTTAACATAACAGTGTTACTAATCTAATTTATGTGAAAAATCGCTGACTTACCTTCACAGCGCTTCGTTGTTTCGGTACGTATATTGAAAGTGAAAGTACTTTCTATGCCTCCCGGTGGGGGCGCTGCGGACACGTGAACATATTGTGCTATTTTTAGAGTCGGCGATCCCTCTTGATATACGTCGAAGGTGTAACTAGGGTTAATCATTTTAGCAGGGAATCCCTTCCCTTTTGACTGGTGAACCGGGCTGAATAGAAGGTGTCACCTCATTGGACATAACTATTGAAAATTTAAAAATAGCACATAAAATCAATGTATGATTCCCTGCTGTCTGTAGAAATTGAGTTTTGAACATGATTTTGCCTTATATGTAATCAATAGATCGATTTGAAAATATATAAAAATTAGCAAATTTTCAATTCGGAAGGAGGGGTCATTAAACAAGTGAATTTTGCAGAAAAGGTATGCATGACCCCCTTTTTTCTTTCGTTTTTATACGTGCCAAAGATGACCTAGGCCAAAAATATTCCTTAAAAATCTAAAAGTGGATATCTTGACAAAATTCTTTCACTTGTAGGGTACCATGCATGAGTACCTCATATCTACAAAATGTCATGACAATCTGAAGAGTGGTTATAGAAAAGAAGCAGAAAATGTATGAAAATCACCCCCCCCCCCTTCCTTTTTACATAAGAAAAAAATTCATAAAAAATCAAAAAAATAAATTTTAAGCATAAAATGCATATCAAAGCATTAAGTAAGTTAAATATGATAAATATGTAGTAAATGAGTGTGTAAAATCATACACTTATTGAGTTATTTAAAGAAATAGTGCAAAAATGTGCATTTCTGACTAAGTCCGAAAAGACGTCAAAAACGCGTCAAAAATTTGACTTCGAAGTGGAACCAAAAATAACAACACTTCTTAAGACATCTCTCTAGATCATCCTGATGCTTTCGGTTTGTCGATACATGCTTCGGTTCTGAAGAAGAAGTTTGTCAAAGGAGGGTACCCCCCGTGACCTACTTTTTGCTGTGGTGGCGCCACCTGTTGACAGATCCGGACGAAAAACAACAACACTTGTAGGGGACCATGAGTACTTCATACCTACCAAGTTTCATCAAAATCCCTTCAGCCGTTCTGGAGAAGAAGTTTAAAATGTGAAAAGTTTACGACGACGACGGACGACGACGACGACGACGACGACGCCGACGACGACGCCGGACGACGGACGACGGACGCAACACTATGACAATAGCTCACTTGAGCCTATGGCTCAGGTGAGCTAAAAAGGGAAAAAAATTTTTGTCGGGATCCCGTCGGGGTTTGAAGCCGATCCCCATGGGTCCATTGGGCATGGAAAACATACATTATACCTATGTACAATCTTAAAAAATATTCCTTAAAAATCTAAAAGTGGATATCTTGACAAAATTCTTTCACTTGTAGGGTACCATGCATGAGTACCTCATATCTACAAAATGTCATGACAATCTGAAGAGTGGTTATAGAAAAGAAGCAGAAAATGTATGAAAATCACCCCCCCCCCTTCCTTTTTACATAAGAAAAAAATTCATAAAAAATCAAAAAAATAAATTTTAAGCATAAAATGCATATCAAAGCATTAAGTAAGTTAAATATGATAAATATGTAGTAAATGAGTGTGTAAAATCATACACTTATTGAGTTATTTAAAGAAATAGTGCAAAAATGTGCATTTCTGACTAAGTCCGAAAAGACGTCAAAAACGCGTCAAAAATTTGACTTCGAAGTGGAACCAAAAATAACAACACTTCTTAAGACATCTCTCTAGATCATCCTGATGCTTTCGGTTTGTCGATACATGCTTCGGTTCTGAAGAAGAAGTTTGTCAAAGGAGGGTACCCCCCGTGACCTACTTTTTGCTGTGGTGGCGCCACCTGTTGACAGATCCGGACGAAAAACAACAACACTTGTAGGGGACCATGAGTACTTCATACCTACCAAGTTTCATCAAAATCCCTTCAGCCGTTCTGGAGAAGAAGTTTAAAATGTGAAAAGTTTACGACGACGACGGACGACGACGACGACGACGACGACGCCGACGACGACGCCGGACGACGGACGACGGACGCAACACTATGACAATAGCTCACTTGAGCCTATGGCTCAGGTGAGCTAAAAAGGGAAAAAAATTTTTGTCGGGATCCCGTCGGGGTTTGAAGCCGATCCCCATGGGTCCATTGGGCATGGAAAACATACATTATACCTATGTACAATCTTAAAAAATATTCCTTAAAAATCTAAAAGTGGATATCTTGACAAAATTCTTTCACTTGTAGGGTACCATGCATGAGTACCTCATATCTACAAAATGTCATGACAATCTGAAGAGTGGTTATAGAAAAGAAGCAGAAAATGTATGAAAATCACCCCCCCCCCTTCCTTTTTACATAAGAAAAAAATTCATAAAAAATCAAAAAAATAAATTTTAAGCATAAAATGCATATCAAAGCATTAAGTAAGTTAAATATGATAAATATGTAGTAAATGAGTGTGTAAAATCATACACTTATTGAGTTATTTAAAGAAATAGTGCAAAAATGTGCATTTCTGACTAAGTCCGAAAAGACGTCAAAAACGCGTCAAAAATTTGACTTCGAAGTGGAACCAAAAATAACAACACTTCTTAAGACATCTCTCTAGATCATCCTGATGCTTTCGGTTTGTCGATACATGCTTCGGTTCTGAAGAAGAAGTTTGTCAAAGGAGGGTACCCCCCGTGACCTACTTTTTGCTGTGGTGGCGCCACCTGTTGACAGATCCGGACGAAAAACAACAACACTTGTAGGGGACCATGAGTACTTCATACCTACCAAGTTTCATCAAAATCCCTTCAGCCGTTCTGGAGAAGAAGTTTAAAATGTGAAAAGTTTACGACGACGACGGACGACGACGACGACGACGACGACGCCGACGACGACGCCGGACGACGGACGACGGACGCAACACTATGACAATAGCTCACTTGAGCCTATGGCTCAGGTGAGCTAAAAAGGGAAAAAAATTTTTGTCGGGATCCCGTCGGGGTTTGAAGCCGATCCCCATGGGTCCATTGGGCATGGAAAACATACATTATACCTATGTACAATCTTAAAAAATATTCCTTAAAAATCTAAAAGTGGATATCTTGACAAAATTCTTTCACTTGTAGGGTACCATGCATGAGTACCTCATATCTACAAAATGTCATGACAATCTGAAGAGTGGTTATAGAAAAGAAGCAGAAAATGTATGAAAATCACCCCCCCCCCCTTCCTTTTTACATAAGAAAAAAATTCATAAAAAATCAAAAAAATAAATTTTAAGCATAAAATGCATATCAAAGCATTAAGTAAGTTAAATATGATAAATATGTAGTAAATGAGTGTGTAAAATCATACACTTATTGAGTTATTTAAAGAAATAGTGCAAAAATGTGCATTTCTGACTAAGTCCGAAAAGACGTCAAAAACGCGTCAAAAATTTGACTTCGAAGTGGAACCAAAAATAACAACACTTCTTAAGACATCTCTCTAGATCATCCTGATGCTTTCGGTTTGTCGATACATGCTTCGGTTCTGAAGAAGAAGTTTGTCAAAGGAGGGTACCCCCCGTGACCTACTTTTTGCTGTGGTGGCGCCACCTGTTGACAGATCCGGACGAAAAACAACAACACTTGTAGGGGACCATGAGTACTTCATACCTACCAAGTTTCATCAAAATCCCTTCAGCCGTTCTGGAGAAGAAGTTTAAAATGTGAAAAGTTTACGACGACGACGGACGACGACGACGACGACGACGACGCCGACGACGACGCCGGACGACGGACGACGGACGCAACACTATGACAATAGCTCACTTGAGCCTATGGCTCAGGTGAGCTAAAAAGGGAAAAAAATTTTTGTCGGGATCCCGTCGGGGTTTGAAGCCGATCCCCATGGGTCCATTGGGCATGGAAAACATACATTATACCTATGTACAATCTTAAAAAATATTCCTTAAAAATCTAAAAGTGGATATCTTGACAAAATTCTTTCACTTGTAGGGTACCATGCATGAGTACCTCATATCTACAAAATGTCATGACAATCTGAAGAGTGGTTATAGAAAAGAAGCAGAAAATGTATGAAAATCACCCCCCCCCCCTTCCTTTTTACATAAGAAAAAAATTCATAAAAAATCAAAAAAATAAATTTTAAGCATAAAATGCATATCAAAGCATTAAGTAAGTTAAATATGATAAATATGTAGTAAATGAGTGTGTAAAATCATACACTTATTGAGTTATTTAAAGAAATAGTGCAAAAATGTGCATTTCTGACTAAGTCCGAAAAGACGTCAAAAACGCGTCAAAAATTTGACTTCGAAGTGGAACCAAAAATAACAACACTTCTTAAGACATCTCTCTAGATCATCCTGATGCTTTCGGTTTGTCGATACATGCTTCGGTTCTGAAGAAGAAGTTTGTCAAAGGAGGGTACCCCCCGTGACCTACTTTTTGCTGTGGTGGCGCCACCTGTTGACAGATCCGGACGAAAAACAACAACACTTGTAGGGGACCATGAGTACTTCATACCTACCAAGTTTCATCAAAATCCCTTCAGCCGTTCTGGAGAAGAAGTTTAAAATGTGAAAAGTTTACGACGACGACGGACGACGACGACGACGACGACGCCGACGACGACGCCGGACGACGGACGACGGACGCAACACTATGACAATAGCTCACTTGAGCCTATGGCTCAGGTGAGCTAAAAAGGGAAAAAAATTTTTGTCGGGATCCCGTCGGGGTTTGAAGCCGATCCCCATGGGTCCATTGGGCATGGAAAACATACATTATACCTATGTACAATCTTAAAAAATATTCCTTAAAAATCTAAAAGTGGATATCTTGACAAAATTCTTTCACTTGTAGGGTACCATGCATGAGTACCTCATATCTACAAAATGTCATGACAATCTGAAGAGTGGTTATAGAAAAGAAGCAGAAAATGTATGAAAATCACCCCCCCCCCCCTTCCTTTTTACATAAGAAAAAAATTCATAAAAAATCAAAAAAATAAATTTTAAGCATAAAATGCATATCAAAGCATTAAGTAAGTTAAATATGATAAATATGTAGTAAATGAGTGTGTAAAATCATACACTTATTGAGTTATTTAAAGAAATAGTGCAAAAATGTGCATTTCTGACTAAGTCCGAAAAGACGTCAAAAACGCGTCAAAAATTTGACTTCGAAGTGGAACCAAAAATAACAACACTTCTTAAGACATCTCTCTAGATCATCCTGATGCTTTCGGTTTGTCGATACATGCTTCGGTTCTGAAGAAGAAGTTTGTCAAAGGAGGGTACCCCCCGTGACCTACTTTTTGCTGTGGTGGCGCCACCTGTTGACAGATCCGGACGAAAAACAACAACACTTGTAGGGGACCATGAGTACTTCATACCTACCAAGTTTCATCAAAATCCCTTCAGCCGTTCTGGAGAAGAAGTTTAAAATGTGAAAAGTTTACGACGACGACGGACGACGACGACGCCGACGACGACGCCGGACGACGGACGACGGACGCAACACTATGACAATAGCTCACTTGAGCCTATGGCTCAGGTGAGCTAAAAACCAAAAACAAAACAGGTTACATATGCAGGAGGTAGAGACATTTTGTTACTTAGGAAATGTAGTCAACAACAACAGTGAAGTAAAGGAGGACAACCCTGAATCCGCCACTCTTAGGGGTATCTCCCTCATTGCATAGCTCTGTCATTAGCTGGGGTTTGGTCATAATTTTTTCAGTCATGTTTAGAATTAAGCTCCTTGCGCCTACCCTCCAACGATTTTTGGCCATATTTTTCACTTAAATACTCTTCTGAATAAACCCTATACAAAGGGGCAGTGCTACGAAGCCCGATATTGGCCCTAATTTTCAACATTGTACATTATGTACTTCATTGAAGGAGCTGATAAGATCAAGACGTAAAATCTGCCCTAAAAAGTGGAATTTTGAAAATAGAAATTTTAAGAGAAATTGATCGATAAATTAATACATATACGGTATCCCATCAAAACTTGAAGTTATTTTAGATCTATTATGCATAATATTGCTAATATTTGGGTCAAAACTTGTCTTTTTCCTGTAGCAATCAAACGGAAAAGTTTTTTTGAACATTGTTCCCCCCGGAGATACAGAACGCCACTTATACTGGAGGTGTATTTACATGATACAAAATTTCTGGAAAAGAGGGGTTCTGTATATCCGGGGGGAACACTACCCAAGAGACGAAAAACAAAAAAAGGAAGGGGGTGCATTTGTTAAAGGATCGATCTTTAAGATCATTAAATATGGACAATTTGACTATTTTTCCTCCTTAATCCATCAAAAAATATGTTCTAAATACGATCGAATGAAATGTGCAACAATTAGAAACGAAATAAGCAGGAGCAATGTGGATTTCTCCGCTAATGTGTATTTCGCGCTAAAAGCTTCTATTATAGCCATTACATACAACATAAGACCGTATTTTGAGTTCCGGATTTCATTATTTACCGATTAGAGGAGATAGAACTTTCGAAATGTATTTCTGATTTACAATGCAGATATATTTGATATCTTTTAGTTAATATTTATCCATTTTAGGCAAAATATTCTAAAATTTCTACGTTTTTGGTCTACCGGTATATTATCAGTTTTATAACCTGAGTACCCCCTTCCTCTTTTGACCTTCATTTAAGGATCTTCGGAGTATTTCATTGAAAAGTAGAACATACAAAAAGTCTTCAAATACATTATGTTTCAATAATGATTATCTTTTGTCTGCATATGTACCGTCATGCAGAAGAAATACGGCATGAGATTTAGGGCTAAAAACGGCCCTTATCTTATCAGCTCTTTTCTAACACTGATTTGACATTTTGGAACATTCTCTATTGCATCATTAATCTATCTTTTATAAACATTGGGTATATCAATAGCTTTTAGCCCTTTGAAAACACCAAAATTGGTCGTATTCCACGAAATTGATGCAAAAACTACATAATTCTCTAAAATTAGCAATGGCCGCATGCATTAACTAGGATGAAAAAATTAGATATGAAAGATTATCATTATATCCTTTTGACATAAACGTTTTATATCAGTTAACGCATGCGGTCACATTGAATTCTTCCACAAAAGACAAAATTCCTAGCAATTTTCGCCATATTTTGTCAATAACGTCAAAATGACGTCACTTCATGACGCCATTACTGTTAAATGGCACTTTGTTTGGTGATATTTTTGTTTTCATTAAAAGCGGTAAAAATTCTTGTATTTTCATGGGAGAAATCAAGTACATGTATTCCTCATGAAGTTTATTTCTAGAGAAAAATCAAGGACCGATTTAGGGGTCTCGTGGCCCTACCCCATTGGAATCACTCATTTTGGCAAGAGGAAATTAAAAGTCTATATTGTAGATGGCGCTAGGAAAATCCACTTTGGCTTTTTTTCAACTGTTTGACATGAAGTACTACTGACGAAGATTCAATTCCAAAACATGTATCTAGTACAATAAAACTGGTACTATAGAACATACTAAAAGTAATTTGTTTCATTATTGACAATTTCAACCACTAGGCTGGTATCACTGCTGGTGGACTGTAAGTCCTCGAGGATATCGCTCACCTTGTTTTAGTGTTTAAGCACTGCATTGAAATATATTCTAAATTTCCTGTCATCAAATTAGACCTAAATTTCTAAAACTAAGGGGTATCTCCCTCATTGCATAGTTCTGTCCTTAGCTGGGGTTTCGGCATAATTTTTTGGTCATGTTTAGAATTAAGCTCCTTGCGCCTACCTTCCAACAATTTTTGGCCATATTTTTCACTTAAATACGCTTCTGAATAAGCCCTATACAAACTTTGGAGCCCCTCATTTTGGCAAGAGGAAATGAAAAGTCTAAATTGTAGATGGCGCCAAGAAAATCCACTTTGGCTTAGTTTAAACTGTTTGACATGAAGTTCTACTGACGAGGATTCAATATCCGAAACAAGTGTCTAGTACAATATGGTAAAATTCTATGTTCACATGATGTTCTATAGAACATACTAAAAGTATATTTCAATATTGACAATTTGATCCTTCTTATTTTGTTAATTATGTCACCATAAAATGCAGGTTGTGAAATACACAAAGTAATATACTCAGTGGCGGATCCAGCATCCCCTTTGCCGGGGGTTCAGAATTTTGCCTATTTTTACTGAAAATGGGCCAAAGTATATATAGGGTTTTTTTGAAAATTTTTGGGTCAGTGCCGGGGGTTGGACGCCACTGATGCTCTGTTGCTTGTATGGGTCCGAATTTCAAAAGAAGTTGACGATGATTTTTGTAAAATTTCTAGAAAGTCTTTACTAGTTTGTGAAAGCGGAAACCTTGACCTAAAAGTTGCAAGGATAATGATTGAAAAAAAAAAAAAAATGTGAGAACCTGTTGAAAGGAGGGGATTTTGTTTTCCTTCGTCAATTTCTGTCCTGCTCTTTTTCTCTTGCGTTTGTTAATCGGCTGTTCTTTGACTCTCGATTTCTTGTTTTTGGATCGTTTCTTCCCATCCCTGTGGACAAGTTGAGTTTTCAGAAAATGGACTGATGGAAGTTGAATTACTCTGTCAGTCTGTTACTCTCTATTTGTCAGGGATTTATTAGTGTCTTTCGCTAAGACTTATGAGGAAAAAAGGAGAATCTCAATAATAATCATTTAACATATCAAAAGGTGTCGTTTTTTCATTCTGTAAGGTAAGAAAATTGAATATCGTACCCTTCTAAAGTAAATCGTCAACCGCACGTTTTCAGTTTCGGATACACAAAGTTAAAAGTAACATACAAATCAAAACGGAAACAATCTCCGTTAACAACCCCCCCCCCCCCCCCCCCCCATTATTATTTAAGTTAGGCCATACCAAATTAATTAAATGTTCTTTGGATTTCCCGCATCATATTTTTCAAAATTCAAAAAATAATATTATAAAAATTAAATGCTCGCCCGCACCACTTAATTTCTGGCTCATGGATTTTTAAATAAGGGTCGGTTCTGATTACAAGCTTCTAGAAGTCTCAAATTGTGAAAATTTCGAAGAAATTTATACTTCTTGTGTTTGAAAAAAAATTGTTGGGAGCAAATTTGTTGTCCCGTATACATGGCACTGAAGGTGATCTTTTCCATGCTGCTATGTACCACTGAGGCTTCCTAGTCAGATTCCTACGGGGATTCCTTTTTGAGTACGGAAAACATCAGAAATGTATTACTGGGGTAACTTAAATCAAAAATAAAATTATTTCACTCGCTCGCGCAAACTTGCAAAAATAAAATAAATATATTGTCGCTCGCTCGCACCCTTTATTTCACAAGAAAATCAGAAGAACATTTTATTAATTTGGTATGGCCTTACTACCAACTAGATCTTCTGTCCGCGCGACTCACTTCGAAAACTGGATAAACGCGATTTTGACTATTTCATCATGCAGAACATCGAATAAAATTGATACCATTCAGTAGATCTCGCTTAGTCGTAAATTTTGGTATTTATATAAGTTATATCATTGTCAGTGCACGCAATCAAAATTAATAGACAAAACAAATTTTAGATGGGCCTTTTTATATGCATCAAGGACTAATACCAGATAGTTCCAGTGGTGGATTTAGAGGGGGCCCAGGGGGTCCGCCTCCTTTTTACAGGGACGTATATATATATTTATACGTCCCCGTTACTTTTTTATTCTTAAGGTACGTCATTGGTCACAATTTAGGACCATTCTTGCGCATCTCCTGTTTTAGCACTAATTGAGCTTGAATTAATTTATATATTATGGCCAGTGTATCATTTCTGACTCAATTCAAATTCTTTATTGATGAAATACCATGACATGAGGCGTACATCATACACAATTAACATTTCAATGATATAAACAGTGGCGGATCCAGAGTGGCAAGCGGGGGGTTTTGTATCAACCCTAAGGGTCGATTCGAGGCACGAAGTGCCGAGCGGGGGAGGGGGTTGCCCCCTCCTGTAGGTGGGGGTCCGGGGGGCCTCCCCCGGAAAATTTTTGAAAAAATGGAATATAATGGTGCATTCTGGAGCACATTTTCTCCTTACCTTCTCGAATATTCAAACCATTTTCTACTCAATTTATGTGGTTAATAAAGATTTCTAAATAAGATAATTTCTCCTGACGTAGCCAGGGTGTTATCGATGTTGACGTCTGTAAAGAAGGGTTGGACCAAGAACTTCAGCTGTCCGGGGGCACAGGCACTTTTTGGTGGGATGACTTGGGAGGCCCGAAGGGTCAAGTGGGGACAGTATGGAAAAATTGTTACCCATCCCCTTGAAGGGGGTCCCCTGTGAAAATTTTGAAAAAAAATGAAGCAAATTGCTGACCTCTGGAGCGTGTTTGAGCTGAATTTAGATGGGATAACGCATATGATTCGATGTCCACAAACGATGAACCATATCTAAGACGAAGAAAACTTGAGTTGCGCTTTGTATGCGATCGTTGTATCATGCGCGGATACAGCATTTTTGGTCAGAGGGGTCCAAAATTTAAGGAAGTCTACCTGTCATGTAGGTACATATATATCGGTGCACATGATGGGGAGGGGGCAATTTTGTTAGCTTTCCTTTCACGTTTATTTTCATGAAGAATTGGCGAGCGTAGCGAGCCAGAAATTTTGTTAGATATAAAATATTAATGTGTCTTGATTCGATCGAGATGATTATGTATAACATTGAATATTTCACTCCTTATATCGGCGAGCGGAGCGAATTTCATGAGAATAATTAGGTAAGAGATGTGTCATTTTCCAAATAATCAGACATCTTAAAATGACAAAACCTTGAAAGAGATGAAGGAGGTTACATCCTATGAAGTAAGGGACTGTTCAAAATATGAGTTCCTGAGACCCAAGACAATTATATAAAATTACTTATTACTTAGTATGAACAATTGATAATAATTAAGGAATTTTGCAGAAAAATAGTTTTGTATTTGTAAATGGCGAGCGAAGCGAGCCGAAATTTTAGGTTTCAAAGCCCTTCAATGCATTTTAGACCCATTTCAATTAGAAATGGTCCAGCGCTGGACCCCACCTCCGAAAATCTCAGGGGGGCGGGGGGGGGGGGTTCCAGACCCCGGTAACCCCCCCCCCCTTCTGGATCCGCGCATGGTTGTATTGAGTTCTAATGAAACACGAGAAAATTACGAAAAATGCATTCAAATCGGTGGTTTCTGCAGTGTCTTTGATCTATTTCTGAACAGTAGTTTGCTTTACATACTATTTCAAAAGACCCTAACCCTTCTTTTTGGCTACTGGGGGAGGCGCTCTCCTTTTTTTTTTTCGAGAGAGACGATGTGGACCTTTTTGCGTACAAATGTACGCCTGGCTTCGCCCCTGGCTTGTTTATTTGTCCTTGCTGTAACATGTACTTAGAATATTGGTACGATATCGAGTATCATTGGGTTTTGGTTTTGAAAAATTGAATGCTTAATTATAGGCCCCCGGAGCATATTCGAGCTGTATACAATGTTAAATATTTGCCCATTTTTCCGGTTATTACAAAGTATGTTTTCAACAAAATTTGTAGATGACAAAATACTCAAACCTGGTATTTGAGGACAGAAACGTGTAGGTTTCGATCCCCGTACCATTTACATTGATTGTTTGACACACGTACATGTTTTGCAAATTATTAGAACATGATCATATTATAGTATTTGCTAATGTTAATTTTCGTAAAATAAATAGAAAACCCCCTCTGCGACGTACATTTGTACATCACAAAAACTTCGCGATTGTCTGTACGAATCCACAAATACGCCAATTGATACGGTATCGAATCGATATGCGGTAGAATGTATCAGAAAATTTTTGTAAATTTTGTTTCAAAATAGTGAATTCTGGTGGACATTAAGCAATTATTTTATTACTCAGTTTGCAGGGTTTTTTTCCTAGTGCTAATGTTACCAAAAAAAAAAAAAAAAAAAAAAAAAAAAAAATTGGGAAACCGGGGGGGGGGGGGGGTTCCCGAACCCCCCCCCAACCCCCCTAAATCCGCCCTTGATTAAATATTTTCTTTTCTTATTCAACTTTATTAAGACAGAACTTGCAATAACTATTTGAACGAGGAATAGGAGGAGGTTGACAATATCTACCATCTTCAATATTCAAAGGGTGTGCACTTATTCGTAGTTTCGAAAGTTGTTATCTTAAGGTTTTCTGTAATGGATATGTTAAATAGTCTAGTATTTTAAATTCATAATTGTAAACTTTGCTAAAGAATAATTATTTACCCTCCTCTAAATAATTACATACATAAAAGCGGATAAGTTTGAAAATTTGATCTAAACTGCATGAATGAAATATCCGTAAGAAAATGCTTCGCGAGCTAGAGGTACTCTTTTGAACAGGTCGGATTTCTCTTGCTCAAGTGATAACCCATGAATGTCGTTTTACGAATGGAATATTATTGACATAAACTGTTTAAAGAGTAGAGCTGATGGATACCGAAAAATTATAAATTGTTTAAATTCAACCCAAATTAAGGCAAACTTTACCACTCTGACACTTTCTCAAGAAAACCACAAAATGGCACTGTTATTGAGCGTTTGCACTCTCCTATTTCAACACGGACACATACTTTTTGTTCTTTCTCAGGATCACATTTTACTGTGTGTTTGAAAAAAATCGTTGAAATTCAGTATCTCTGATATTTTGACCTAAACTTATATGATTTTCGCAATTCTTGTGTAAAATCGAGAAAATTTTAAAAGATCTGTGAATTTGGTACCTACGGTGAATTCAGAAACTTCATCAAAATCAAGTTTTATACAAAGTTTCTAACCTTTTTTATTGTATGTCATCAAAGAAAACTAAAATCAAAATCAAATGACTGTATTTTAGCACTTTTGTATTTTCGTTACAAATGTGTTATTTTTAGCAATAAATTTCTAGCATTTTTAACCCTGTTTCCAAATAAGCAAAAGTATTGATTTTCATCTTTGACACATTAATTTTTCTTCATAAAATGATTAATTGACACGAATCCTACGATTTGATATGGTTTTCATAAAATCGTTGAAATTCCTTAGGTCAGAAATGACATGTCTTAATATCTTTACTTAAAAAGTCTTTTCGAAAAAAATTCGACTCGCTTCGGTCGCCGCACTTCATTTTACATTACTAAGGATGTCTATTTTCCATATACTCACTTTGCCTTCATATTTCTTTGTTATTGTGTTTCAACATCGTGTGAACCCCCGGGGAAGATTACACACGATGTGTTTTAATGGATCCATATATCATAAATTCAAAGTAAGTCTTCAATAGTTACTTAAAGCTTCACCAATTTTCATGGGCCAACATATGGCCAAGTCAGACAGGTGGATACCTTTCCTACCGCCTCAGGGGACGACCATTTAATCCTGAGGGGGGGGGGGGGGCAGTTTTTTGACCCAGAAAATGTTGAAAATAAATAATCTGACCCTCTTTGTTGCAGAAATAAATATTCTGGTCAACATATATGTGTTCAAAATCCAAATATTTCGCTCGCCATTCACTTTTTGTACCATAAATCGACAATTTTTCGGTCAATTTTCAAAAATTTACTTTGCAACCGCTCGCCAACTCTTTATAAACTTTCTGAATTATTTAGCTATTCTGATCCATCCTATATCCATATTACCTTATCAATGTACATGAAGACATTTAACTCAAACGATATAGAATATCATTACATGTACTTATTAATGATAGAGGGCATAGAAAGTATTTTCTGATGTCTATATTTTGCAACAAAAAAAAAAAAAAAAAAAAAAAAAAATGTTCTTGGCTCGCTACCGCTCGCCAGACATTTATTCATGTACTTATAAAAACAGACCCAAATTTAGAACTGCACCAGATATATCTAAAGTGCATACAGAAAATGAAAACCCCCATTCTTTATCCATTCCCCCTTATTATTATTATTATTATTTTTTTTTTGATTGTAAGAAATTTTGGGATGTTGTGCCCCTCCACTTTTTTTCAGGCAGAGCTACGCCGTCGGTCCTGCTAGTTATCGATCGTTGTGTGCAAACCTGAGACGATTTGGAAAATGTACTTGTATGGTTTGTGGGGTGTCTTTGAGCTATTTCTACACTGTAATTTTCTTTAAAAAAACCCTAAGTCATTAGTAACCGGGGTGGGGGGCTCTCCATTTTTGTGTGTGTGTGGAAGCTTTTGCGTATGAACGTCCGCCTAGCTACGCCCCTGCCATAGATATCTAGCCATATACTGTCTGGTTTAACTGTTCAATGTTCATGTGAAAGCTACAATTAAAAAAAACCTTTATTGCACTTAAACACCTCGGTGCTCAAGCACTCGGCCTCCGCGAGTAAAAGTACAGTGACCTTTATAAAATATTAAAAGAAGAGGAAAAAATAATAACATGCCATGTATTATAATTTTTTTAACACAAAATGATAAAACCGTTGCGTAGAGTTAAAAATAAAGTTTAAGTCCTAATTTATATGGTAATCGATTTTGGGGGGTTGTGTAACTGTTATATAAAGCGGGGATCATCACGTTGGCGGTAGCGTGGTTGATCGTGCATTATGCTACACGGAAAACGCATATAGAAACTTTAAAGCAGCTATTCATTGATACTAAAGGTAAGATGCATCTCTAATATGTCTGGTCCATGCTGTAAATTTATCTGCTCTAAAATGATGCTAATGAATTTGAAGACGTTAAACATTCTTTATTTCGGCTGAATGCATTTTTGGAGTAACAAATATTTAATTATTTTTTTTTTCAAAGAAGTTTATTTTAGCATTAACAGGATAATATGTACTTGACATATAATCATGAATTTACGCACTTTACTTTAGTTCTGGACACATAGTTACATATGATTCAGTAAATAGAGAAATATAATGGGAAAAGTCGAGTCCTTTTACTCATGATTATTACCGGCAGTCATGACTGCCGGTATACTGTAATCAATCGTGACATACTTGCACGGATAAAATGACTCTTGGCAATATGATTGGTGGACAACTACAAAATATGCAAATATTCGTCAAGGTTATTCTGAATCTGTACATAAGATGCTTTCATCAAGTCCGCTGAAGAGTCTAGATGACTTGACAAATGAAAGTCATATCGTATCAGTGCATTTTCTTCCGAAAGATGCATCGAAAAGTCTTTGTACCGATACGTCCTACAACAAATCACAGATCCTCGGAAATTTCCGTAGCTTGAATCGGAAATAAAAACGGAAAAGCCCGGAAATGTGCGATTGGTCTAACAAGAATAAAAATCGTTTATTCCATTTCTTTCTTACTAGAATTTTACAACATTTAATGTCAGCTAACTGCCGGCAAGCTTTTTGTAAAAGCTAATACTTGTAACGCTTATTTAATCAATTTGTCAATTTTTCCATTATTGAAATGATATAGCTTAGTTTTGGCGCAGTCTAAGTACATGTAGCACTGACACCGCTGAAATATCCCCCACCTTTTAATGTTTCGGATATTTAACTTCACTTACAGACTTACAGATATATGGACGATGTGCTGTCTTAGGCACGGGAGGGGGGGGGGGGGGCTTGGATTTCAGTTTCAGCATCACAGACTTTCCTTTTCTGAATAGCATCATCCCTTCATCGCCTGCTTATGGCGTGTTCATATCTCAATTGACACGTTATACCAGAGTACCAAATATGTATACAGATTTTGTTCTTAGAGCTAGGCTTTCAGATAAGCTCCTCAGTCAGGGATACGTTTGTGATCGACTAACGTTACTGGGGAAGTTCTACGGTCGATAGGGGAACTCGTCATACACTATGATGTCACATTGTCATAATTTATGTTGGATGATACTCTGTCTTAGACCATTTGAACCATCCAACCACAGAATATACTTGTATCTTCCAAAATGGAAGTAAGCGGATGTGACATTTCTGCCGATTGAAGCGATGGGTGTTGCATGCAAGCATGAGATGCAGAGTCTTCCTGGGCACCTGGTCTCACTCCCATATTGGGAGTTAACTTCTTTTCATGTGGTGGTTTTTGTTTGTTTGCGTTTGTTCCTGTTTTATCCTGATGTTGTATGCCTTCGTTTTATGATTTTCTGAATTACCGATTTTGTACTTTGTACTAGTATTGGGATATGGTTATTGTCCATATTTTTTTTATACATTATTTGTTATAGATATAAGCCAAAGTGATTTTCAGATAAGCCAAATTTATTTCAATAGCGCCCTCAAAATTTTGTGTATCTATTTTGTATAGTTGTATATTGTTATTTGCTTTCCAGATGGCCATTCCTGAAGTAATGGACAAAACACTATCATCAGGTGGTACTGAGGTTCTATCTATTCTTGTAGTTTTTACAACAGTTTTGATGGTAATCAAACTCGCTATGACGTACAAACAAAACAAAAAGCTTCCTCCCGGTCCCTGGGGATTTCCTCTTCTTGGTCATCTCCCTTTTCTCGGAAAGGATCCTTTATCGAAATTCGACAAGTATAGGAAGGAATACGGCGATATATATAGAATACGCTTCGGAAAATGGCCTACAGTTATAATCAACGGCAAAGCTGCAATCAAGAAAGCTCTGTACCACAGAGGTGATGCCTTCAATGATAGACCAGAATTTACCTCTGTCCGACTCGTTAGTGATATGAAAGGGCTTGCCTTCTGCCATTTTGACTCTAGATATGTTCTCCATCGAAAGATTGGTGCTAGCGTATTAAAAGTGTTCACCGGAAATGGAAATGAGATAATCCGGGACATCATCGAACATGAAGTAGACATGTTAATTGATTATTTTTTGTCCCACAAAGGACAAGAATTCGATCCGAATGACGCAACGTATCTTGCTATGGGAAGCATTATATACCAAGTTGTATATGGTAAAGGGAAAAATGTTCGTGAAGATAAAGATTTCTTGTTTTTTATAAAAAATACAGAAACATTCAAAGATTTTGTGAAAGCGGGAAACCCTTTTGACGTCATGCCATGGATGCGCTACATTCTACCCAAGAAATACAATGCTTTTGTCGAGCTTTTAGAAACATCAGATGCGGCTGAAGATAAAAAGCTAGATGAGATAAAGAGAACATATGACGAGAAAGACATTCGTCATGCTACAGATGCTCTGATAGCAGCAACAAAACAATATAGTGAAGAAGAAAAGGCAAGAGTGAACCTAACCGATGACCAAATTGTCAAGACAACGGGTGATTATCTAGGTGCTGGCTTCGATACCACTGCAACGGCCTTAAAATGGGCGTTTTTGTTCCTAGCCAATAATCCAAACGTTCAGGAAAAAGTACAAAGGGAGATTGATGATGTTATTGGGTGTAACCGTCGGCCGACGATGCATGATCGTTCAAAACTTTGCTACACAGAGGCAATGATTATTGAAACACTCAGAATGGGGTGTATCGCTCCACTATCCCTTCCTCATAGTACTTGTGAAGATACAGAACTTCTTGGATACGACATTCCCAAAGACACGGTGGTATTCTTCAATATTTTCTCTTCAAATTACGACGACGAATTATGGAGGAATCCCTATGAATTTCGACCAGAGAGATATTTGAACAAGGACGGCATGCTCGATCGTGAGAAAACAGAGAATGTTCTAACATTTGGAATCGGTCGACGAAGATGCGTTGGAGAACAATTAGCCCGGATGGAATTGTTCTTGTGTTTATGTATCGTTTTACAGAGATGCCATATAAGGAAACCAGAGGGTGAAGAATACAAACTTCAGGGAGATGTCACGTTGACATACGCACCAAAGCCTTTCAAAATACAGGTTGTTTCTAGAGATTAATCGAATCTCAAATGCAGATTTCTCCTGCAACAAACTCAAACGTACCGGTACCACTTTGCAAACTCAAGAATACTCTGGAGCTTTTACATTGTACATATTATTACTATTGAATTTTATTTGCATATACTTTTAAATATACATGAACTATTAGATATATGTAGTATATAAAAATGACTTTTTATTTAGTGTTTTGACGCAACTTGTAATGTTTTTGTATAAAAATTTTACATTGACAAAAATAAAGGAGAAAGAAAAATTAAAATAACGAGCTTTGTTCGAATATACTTTTTATTTGTTATTCAAATAGCTGATTTTTCAGTTATACAGTCAGGCACCAGGACATCACAAAAGTTTGCGATTTTTTTCATTGTGACGTCAAAGTAGAAAACATGACAGCAATTATGACAGTGCGATCAAGTATGATGTCACAATGAAAAAATTGTGCAAAAAGATGTGTTCTCCGGTGTCTGTGCGTATTTTAAAAATCTAGGTTTAGAACAGTCACAGCTTTTTACTGGCAAACTGACTATTTTCTCATACATTAAAAGCAAGTGCATATGAATAATATATACAGGGATATGAAAAAAGCATATCCTCCTCTTTGACCAGACTGTTCCTCGCTGAATCAGTGAAAAAGAGTCGAACACAAAACCCGAAAACCAGAATCTGAAAGTCATAATCAGTATAGGCATACACATTGTTGAAAAAATAAAACAAAACAAAGATGGGGCGGAGATCCAAACAGCAGAACATTTTCTAACAAGAAAAGAAAAAAATGACATGATAACAGACAGAGATTATCACTGACGATAGAAACAAGAAGGACAACACTATCTAATAAACAATCTCCAGAGCCCAGTGCAAGTACGGAATGTATTGTGGGTGACGCTGTAAAGCGTGCTGTATTACTAATAAAATAGGTACCATAGACCCTTTCACATTATCTGCGGCACTAAATTTAAAGGCCAATTACGGGGACAAACAATATATTGCGCATGCACCAGTGATGTTATCTGATTGTTCCAGGACGTTTTCCGCGGATCAAACGAAATACAATTCCGCGCTAAACGTCCTAGAACAATCAAATGACGTCACTGGTACATGCGCAATCTATTCTTTGTCCCCCGGAACTGGCCTTCAAATTTAGTACCGGAGATAATGTGAAAGGGTCTATAGAACATATATATATATATTTCAATATTGACAACTTAGTTTAAAATCTCACATGAATTCATGTTAAACGTCTTCAAATTCAATAGCATCATTTAAGAACAGATAAATTTGCAGCATGGATCAGATATGCACATTTCGGGTACTTAACCCTCGTTAGTGATCCTCAATTTAAACAATTTAATATGACCAAAGAGTGTGAAAGTTATGTCTAAAATGTACCGGAAGACGTAGCAGGATTGGTGGGATATGATGCTACAGGACCCACGTTTTAGAAATTTCATCAAATTTTCAGAAATTTTCGAATGTGTTGAAGAAACGACCAAGCGAAGTTTGAAAGAATTCAAAGGAACTTTTAGAACATCTGAAATCCACTCATTTCAATAGAGTCCATTCGATCAAAGCCTTTGATATTTCGACACTACACAACAATCCCACATTCTACATTGAAAGAAAGACTCGCAAAAATTATAAGTAATGCGTTTACAAGCAAGAACGGCAATCGCAAATATAAATTCATTGTTGTTAATTATTATGGTGGCATACTTCTGCCTCCTACATGCGAGATATTTTCTATAGATTATGTTGTCATACGACTTATTTATGTCAACATGCAAGATAAATATGTTGACATGCAAGGTAAATATGTTGACATGCAAGATAATTATGTTGACATGCAAGATAATTATGTTGACATGCAAGATAATTTTGTCTCATGTTGACAAAATAAGTTGCATGTTGACATAAATAAGTTGCATGTAAACATAAGTAAGTCGCATGTCGAAATATTCTAAAGAAAAGTATCTCGCATGTAGGAGGAAGAAGTATGCCACCATAAATTATGACATAACCTACTTTGTTAAAGAAAAGTTCGATTCTAAAAATTAGTACACTGAAGCAGATCTTATTCAGATGTTAAGCTTCATGATCGAGAACATTTTTGTGGTGTTTGGAGGAAAGGTCTTCCAGCAAATTGTCGGAATTCCAATGGGAACCAATTGTGCCCCACTCCTTGCCGACATTTTTCTTTACTCGTACGAAGCTGAATTCGTTCAATCTTTGGTCTCTGAAGGGAACAGATACGTACCTTCTAACTTTAACTTCACGTACAGATACATAGACGATATGCTGTCCATCAATAATCCAAAATTCGCGGATTACCTCAGCAGAATCCATCCTTCAGAGCTTGAAGTCAAAGAAACCGAGACAAATAATTTAGCATCCTATCAGGACATCATGTTGTTCTACGACACTGATGGTCACATGAACACCCCACTCTATGACAAACTTGACGACTTCAATTTCAACATCACGAACTTTCCTTTTCTGAGAAGCAACATTTCTTCATCGCCAGCTTATGGCGTATTCATATCTCAGTTGATACGCTATGCCAGAGCAAGTACCAAATATACGGATTTTGTTCTGAGAGCTAGACGTCTTTCATATAAGCTTCTCAGTCAGGGATACGTTTGTGACCGACTAACCTCGTCACTGAGGAAGTTCTACGGTCGATATTGGGAACTCGGCATACATTATGATTATCCACTATCTAGAATGCCTGTCTTAGATCATTTGAACAATCCAACCACCGAATATACTTCTATCTTCCGAAATGGAAGTAACCGGATGTGACATTCTACCGAATTGAAGTGACGGGTGTTGCAATGCAAGCAGGAGATGCTTACTCTTCCTGGGCACCTGGTGTCACTCCCATTTTGGGAGTTCGCTTCATTTCATATGGTGGAGGTTTTTCTTTGTTTGCTTTTTTCTTGTTTTATCCTGATTTTGTATGCCTTCGGTTATGATTTTCTGAATGATCGATTTTGTACTGTGTATTGGGATATGGTCATTATCCATATTTGTCACTTGGCTACATGTGCCCGCGGGGACACCTGGTCCACCAGCAGTGACCCTCACCAAATGGTTCAAATGTTAAACGTCTTCAAATTCAACAGCATCCTTTAAGAACAGATAAATTTGCAGCATGGATCAGACATGTACGTTTCGGGTACTTAACCCTCGTCAGTGCATGTTACATTTACAATTTAAGAAAACATTATCTCTTTAAGTAGGATTGAAGAGCTTATTTGAATTCTTTCGCTATGTTATTCAAAAAGAAGAGGTTGGCTCATTTGCCCCGGTAGCAGAATTTAGAATAAAAAATCCAGTGTTGGTGGCGCTACCTAGATTCATTAAAACGAAGAAATGATAATCCAGTTATCCCAGACCTGCCAAACAGGATACTTTCTCGTGGAATCTTATTTTAGAACCATTGTGAACACTGAAGACTACCACACCGACAGAGTAAGAATCATACAAAATATTCCCACAAAAAAGAGCAAAATTAACTTAAATTTTCTAAAAACAAACAAACGTGAATGACCAATGGAGATCAGGTAACCGAGGTGAGTAAGCATCTCTTACAGAAAGAGGTCGTGCACATTCGTTAGATTGTTGAATTATTCGGTATTTTTGGTGGTTCTAATTAACCTAAAATATCTTCCATCATAGAGGACAATGAGATTTTATAATGTTTAATATTTTTATTGTGTTTTTAAAATAATTTTGTAGTGAAAAATTCGGGTAAGTCGCTCACAAATGTACGTTTGGTTCAGTAGTTTTTCGATTAGTGGACTTTCCCTGAAGTCGTTGTAGTTGGAATAGCCATAGGCAGCAGACGAAGAAATGCTACTTCTAAGAAAAGGGATATTTGTGATTTTGAAGTTGAAGTTGTCATGTTTGTCATATAATAGTTGGCCAAAGATAAACTGAGATCTAAGTATGAAGAAGAGTTTATGCGCTCGGTGGTTACTTTCACCTCTAGTTCATAAGGATAGATTGTGCTAAGGTGATCAGAAAACTTTAACCAATATTTAAGTTTTCATTACATATCTTCTTTAACTCATATGCACTAAACATTACCTTGTGATTCTAAAATCAGTACATTTGTATTTACAATCGGCTTGCGTCACGGAAATCTATGGAAAGGAATCGAAACCTCTGACATGAAATATATTCTAATTTCTAATGAAGTCAAATTATACATCTCATAAATTTCGTCTCTCAACTTCATATGAAAGAATATGAATTCTCTCAGTTTTATACCTCGAATCCTGCCGAAATTCTTTTTGTGCTGAATTTCTGTCAAGTATGACCAAAGTAAGTCCAGCTGAATTTCAGGGTTCGGTATAGTCTTGCGGCGAATTGATAATTACATGTAGTTTCAAATGCAATCGGCATCCCTTTGTAAAATTAAGTGGTATGTCCATTTATTGTTTTTTGTTCTGATTCTAAAGTCAAAAATATATTTTTGCATGGCACGTCAGCTTTGTATCGGCATCTTTCAAGCATTACACCCTAACGTACTGTTACGATGAGGCTCCTTGACAGATCCTGTCGAAACACTATCAGAGAAGACAGGGGTCTGAACCCTTGTCCTATATGAAAATTGGTTGGACTGGTTTTTCCTCTTTGCTTTTGACATATTTTACAAAACCAAATAATGAAACTATGAAGAGCAAAAGTCTTAACGTGACCTTAAATGTTGCAAAAGAACCTTGCCAAGGACAGAGCTATGCCATCAGGGAAATAACCATTAGGTTTAGGAAATTTTCAATAATATTTTGTCAACCTATTCACCTAATTTAAACGTATGAATTCACAAAGATTGACAATTGATACTATCAGAACAATGGTGAGTCATAAATGTCCAATAATGATTTTTGTCTGATCGTTTGATAAACAAATGACAAATAAAAAGCCACATTCCTTGGCATTGGTTGATACTTTTTTTAGTGGGATTGGTATCTTATCTACGAAGTAATAAAGATAAATTACGAGGCTCCTTTTCGCCTCCTCATCGCTGATACGATGTCTTCCCGGAATGCCCACATTTTAAATGAGATATATTCCCGGAATGCATACATGGAGAAGACAATAGGTGTTTTACCAATTAAGAGTGTCCAATTACCGTATATGGTCAGTTAAATCAGGTAAATGGTCAAATATACGCAAAAAGTTAAACTTCATTTTACAATGAATTTGAAAAGGGAATTACATTTTGAAATATTTGAAGAAAAAAAAAAACGAATGTAAAGGAACGCTTCTTTTGTTCATTTGTCAATAAAAAAATGATGAAACTTACCATAAAGTAGTGAAAATAAATATTTCAGTATTATTTCGTGTTCACATTTATGACATAGAAGAGTTTGACGGTAACAGAATTCATTGTTAAAAGTGTTGTTTTAGTAATTTCATGTGTTCCCGGAATGCCCACAAAATAATTCAGGTTTATCTGTCGGTACATCAACGATTTTGGGCATTCCGGGAATAAACCGCTGATGCTTCCGGTACTCTGAATACTGAGTTGAATCAGGCGCTTGAAAAATCATAAAGGAGCCATTTAGTACACAGACACAAGTCACCAAAATGGTATGGGGTTGACATAAAAGGGGAAAACGGAAAAATGAGGAAAAAAAAAGAAAGTTAACTTTTTAGACAATTTTGCGAACAACTGAACGTATCACGTTGCTGAATAAGCCTGGTCCACCAGCAGTGACACTCACAAAGTGGTTCAAATGTCAAACGTCTTCAAATTCAAAAGCATCATTTAAGAACAGATCAATTTGCAGCATGGACCAGACATGCACGTTTTGGGTACTAAACCCTCGTCAGTGATCCTCAGTCTAAACAATTTAATATGGCAAAAGAGTGTGGAAATTATTATGTCCAAAAATGTACCGAAAAACGTAGTAGGATGGGTGTGATCTGATGCTACAGGACCCAAGTTTTGGAAATTTCAAGACGTTTTGATAAAAGAAATTTTAGAATGCGTTGAAGAGAAAGACGATCAACCGAAGTTGACATGTGCCATCGGATACATGTTGAGGCCATATTTTCTGTCTTTGTTTCTTTCTTTACTGTTTTGCGTCCGTTCTTTAAAACAAAATCCTAGCGGTCAACAAATTTCGACGATTTTTACTATTTATAGCAAAATCTTACGGAAGCGTATTAGTGCATTTATTTTACAGACTTAAATGACAAATATGGATAATGACAATATCCCTGTATACAGCACAAAATCGATAATTCAGAAGATCAGAAACCGAAGGCATACAAAATCAGGATAAAACAACAACAAAAGCAAACAAACAAAAAACTCCACCACATGAAAAGAAGCGAACTCCCGATATTAAATACCATGAGCGGATCCAGAAAAAAATCAAGATTAAAATAAAAGTAATAATAATGATAAAATCATATAAATAAAACATAAATAAATAACAAGAGGCCCAAGGGGGCCACATCGCTCACCTGAGGAGACTGTATGTATGTTTTCAATCAAAGTCAGTATAAGAACTGAAGAAAATCACTTTTAGTGAAGCTTTGAGAAGGACAATGTGTACTTACTTCCTGTAAAGTTTGGTGACATTCTGTACAGTAGTTTAAGAGGAAAAGTCAAAAATGTGTCATCCAATTAGAGCCTATGGAGGACATCTTGGGTTTCCGATCGGCTCGAAAAACACAAACTTGGTAAATTGAGAGGGCAATGAGTACTTGCTTCCTGTGACGTTTCAAGAAATTCTGTGAAGCGGTTTTAGAGGACAAGTCGAAAATGTGTCAGCCAATCAGAGCCTGTAGCTGCCATCTTGGATTTCCGATCGGCTCCAAAAAACTTAAACTTGTTAGAGGGCAATGAGTACTTGCTTCCTGTGAAGTTTCATGAAATTCTATGCAGCGGTTTCAGAAGAGAAGTCGAAAATGTGTCAGCCAATCAGGGTCTGTTGCGGCCATATTGGATTTCCGATCGGTTCGAAAAACAAAAATTTGGTAAAGGGCATTGAGTTCTTGCTTCATGTGAAGTTTAATGAAATTCTGTGCAGCGGTTTCAGAGGAGAAGTCGAAGATGCGTCAGCCAATCAGAGCCTGTGGTAGCCATCTTGGATTTCCAATCGGCTCGAAAAACACAAACTTGGTAGAGGGCATTGAGTTCTTGCATCCTGTGAAGTTTAGAGAGATTCTGTGCAGCGGTTTCAGAGGAGCAGTCGAAAATGTGTCAGCCAATCAGAGCTTGTGGCAGCCATCTTGGATTTCCCATCAGCTCGAAAAACACAAAGTTGGTAGAGGGCATTGAGTACTTGCTTCCTGTGAAGTTTCAAGAAATTCTGTATAGCGGTTGCAGAGGAGATGTCGAAAATGTTAAAAGTTTACGCCGGACGGACGACGACGACGGACGACGCGCTATGAAAATAGCTCACTTGAGCTTCGCTCAGGTGAGCTAAAAAGAGTTGAAATTTTGAATTTCCACTATGTTATTCTTGATTAATGATCAAATCATATGTAAAATAGTCTGCGAAAATTTGTCAGAGCTGGAATAAAAACACCATTTGCATCCTCTATTCGTGTATTTTACAGTTTATTGCCCTTAGTTATTGACAAAGGTGTATTGTATAGGGGTTTTCAAAGGTAATCATCATTTGAAATCATTTGTATTGTATGTAATAAAACTTGGTGAGCGTAAGCGAGCCCGGGAAAATTTTGAAATGTGGACCACAAAACTAATAAAAATGAAACGATTTTCAATACAACCCCCTCCCCCTCTGGATCTGCGCTTGAAAACAACACTTCTTTGTGTATAAAATAGGAAAAGAATATGAATGCGAAACTAATACGTTTGCTTAGAATGTGGATTAGATCTATTAATCAAGAAAATATAAGCTCTCACTGGAGGTTGAAATAAATACAGGCACCTCAATTGGAGGCATCGTGATTGTATGTAAAGTATAAAGATGAAACAAGTTGATATTAGCTTTCCAAAAAAGCTTGGTCGATATCAACATTTATTTAATTTGACTCTTAGAATAAAGAGTAAAGAGAAGTACTAATAAAGCTCTTCATGCATGGAATTCATAAAAAATGGACACACAATAGAAACTTATATGAGTTAAAGAAGGTTCTCACAATAGAGCACAAAATTAAGTATCGACGGTGATACCAGATACCCGGGAGGAGTAAGCATCCCCTGTTGGCTAGCCGCACCCGCCGTCGATGTTTAAGCACGGAAATGAAAACAACATATAAAATTTATGATTTGTCTGAGGTTATGTCTTTATAGAAAGTGCTATGGCGACAATGTCAGGGAAATATATTCAAAACACTTACTGTCAAACACCTCACGGGGAACTTTTTTACGAGCTCCACACGCCAAAAAGCATAAGTTTGACACAAATGAGTTAAAGAAGATCCCGAAGACAATCCCAACAGCACTCACACTTGAGCACATGTGTTTATCATTCTGAAAAGTTAGAAAATAGGTACATTTACATTAGACAGCACAAGATGCAATACTCATCATAGTCATTAATAAATTCCATGGCCTGGGTCGTAGGAAAATTCCATTATATAAACAAATTAACTTGACCAATCAAAAGCCTTACTGTATATATTCGCGGGAAAAGCAGAATAAGAATTTTGGGGGAAATTAGGCTGCTTATTCAAGTTATTGATTTTTTCACCGCTCATTAACTTCTTTGTTGCACTTTTTATCAAATTGTCTTTGGTAAGAACAAGCAAAATGGTATCTCCTCAACGAAACAGCTTCAGTTAGCCCGGCTGGACGGTGAGAAACTTTTAGCCCACAGGCACCTCCAGAATTGCTGTACCAAAGCGTTGTTATGACGACATGACCTATTTTTGTGAAGTGGGTGAAGTACGAGAACATTGGAATGCCTGACTCTGGTCACGTGTTTTTCACTAGTCACAAAAATGTTTCTTACTATCGGATAATTGCCCCTATTGCAATGTTGAATCTGATGAATCAATTCGGAAGTTGACAGCTTATACAAATCTAATACTAGGTCGATTTCATGAAAAAAACTTTTCATATATAAAGGAATTTTATGATTCTCGTATGGTTTCTGGATTTAATCCTACCAATGTGACGTAGCAAATCAGAAACACAGAAATGTTTTTTTTAGTTAAACAAAAATTATTGAGGTTGCATATAGTTAAATTCGCATGCATTTAAAAAAATCTATGAATCTCAAAGCGATACAAGTCCCCTACCGGCATTAATCCATGTCCTGCAACTCTGCCTTGACCTGTACTTACACCAAAAGATGAATACCAACATGAAAATAAGTTCAATATGTGTATTAGAAAAGTATGGTGGCATACTTCTGCCTCCTACATGCGAGATATTTTCTATAGATTATGTCGTCATGCGACTTATTTATGTCAACATGCAAGATAGATATGTAGACATGCACGATAAATATGTTGACATACAAGATAAATATGTTGACATGCAAGATGATTATGTTGACAAGCAAGATAATTATGTCGCATGTTGACAAAATAAGTTGTATGTTGACATAAATAAGTTGCATGTTGACATAAATAAGTTGCATGTTGACATAATTAAGTTGCATGTATACATTATTAAGTTGCATGTTAACATAAGTAAGTCGCATGTCGACATATTCTAAAGAAAAATATCTCGCATGTAGGAGGCAGAAGTATGCCACCATAGAAAAGGTCTGAAAAACAGAAAGTTTCATAAAAGGATTTACTAGGGGGCATAACTTTTGTAAAAATAGGTCAATCAAAACTTAATCTGTATCATCCTATAATGTATCCACATCAGCCGGAACGCCACTCGCCAAAAATAGTATCATGATGCCGATCTTTGTCCTAAGGTGTTTGTGTCACCTTTCAAACTTCGATATTCAGTTCGGGCGTCCATCATTCATATCAATGTATGAAAACTCGTTTGTAAACAGAGAGTGCACGGGTACACATGTACTCAAGTCGGCTCTGATAAGTGGTTTGATTTGCATTTTTTACATAAATTTTAAGTGATTTATGTTTTAATCCCCTCTTATTTTAAAAATGAAAGAGAAAAAAATAACTTATGAGCAAGTAAATCCTATTAAAAGTTTATACCAATAATCGTTTAACGAATACTATTTTTCTATTTGCTTCAATAGAACATAAAATTTTAGATATTTTTACACCAGATGAAATGCCTACTTCTTGAAAAGAGGGGAATGTATAATGTTAACACCAAATTGGTACCCAAGCGCTTAGTTGTCGAGTACATACAGTGACCCCCTACTCAATGCTTGACATAAAAGTACTTACTTAATAACAAACAATATTATTTATTGTACGATTGACCTATCGTTCTATCTTATATGGTAATAGAGGGGTTGTATAACTATAGTTGTATAAGGGGGATCATCACGTTGAAGGAAGTGTGGTTACTGCAATGCTAGACAAGGGAAAACATACATAGAAAACTATTCACTCACACAACGAGTCTTGTTAAAGGTAAGTTACTTTGTAATATTCTGTATTTTAGGTTCATATTATTTCTAAGGTAGGTCTCTACTCGAACCGTTATAGGTTTTCCAAATACACAGCAGTCTGCGTATAACGTCTTACAAAAATTGGTAGCGGACGAGCCATCACAAAAGGTTTTAAATGCCAAAACAAAAGATTGGGCAATCTATCAATGTCCACACCCATCCTATAGTAGATATTCTTAGTTGAAAATGTGATGAATTTCAGAAATTACAATATGTCTTTATCATTTATAAAACTGTATATATGTATGTGATTTTTTTCATCATCTATATACATTATCTTATAAAATGATGCAACATGAAGAAATTCCGTGTGTTCTTTTTTTGCAAAAAGTGGGATATACTATCTATTATTAGTAAAAATGTGATGAAATCATAAGGGGATCACCCTTATGTTTGGAGTTATATGTTGATCATTTATAAAACTGTATACCTGTATGTGATTTTTCACCATCTATATACAGTATCTTGTGAAATTATGCAATATGAAGAAATTCCATTCGTTCTCATTTGAAAAAAAGTGGGATATGATCTATTATTAGTAAAAAATGTGATGAAATTATAAGGGGTTACCCTTATGTTTGGAGCCATATCTCGATCATTTATAAAACTGTATACCTGTATGCTATTTTTTCTTCATCTACATACATAATATCATGAAAAATTACAAAAAAAAAAAAAAAAAAAAAAAAAAAAAATCAACTGTTTCTTTTTTCAAAAAGTTGGACTAAGTATATGTTATAGGTCAAAAATATGATAAATTATAAGGGGTACCCTTATGTTTGGAGACATATCATACTTAGATTTATGTTAGGATCTATTGCTGTATAAACAATGTCGCATATTATGACGTCACTAACGGCGAGCGCCGCTACGTTAGGCCTGTTCAAATATTACGTCGCCAGTTTTGAACTTGAAAATCAACCATGCTAAAATGCCTTCAATTGCAAAATAAAGTAGATAATTTAATGGTGATTTAATTAAATTATAAGAAATTACTGTTACAGTATAATTTTTCTGTCTATCGATGTATAGACAAAAAACCGATGCACAAACAAACGCGAAGCGGATTATGTAGTTTGTGCATCGATCGATAGACAGAAAAATTATTACAGTCATTTCTTAAGCAAAAAATGACACATTAGAAATATTCCGAAATCATTGGGACAAATGCAGCTATTTGATTGACATTCAAATTGTAACTGATGAGAATATTATCCCACTTCTGGCAAATGTCTTGCTACGCCTCGCCCAATACAACTTAATACCAATATATTTCTGTATTCCCACATGGAAAACACTGTATAACGAATATTTCCCGCCGATGGCTTTTGGTTTGTGTATGTTTACGTCAACATATTTTAAAGCATCTCGGTGACATCAACAGCGTAAAACGTCAGTAACATAATACAACATATTGTCACACTGCAAATAAATTTCTAGGAATCTCATTGGTTGTTCAGCCGTAATTATGAGACTTTATCACGCCTCAAACAAAAATGTTGGAATCTGATTGGTCAGATCATGGTCACATGACGCCGTGAAAAAACCCGTATCGGACTTGTAAATCCGTATCGGGTGAGTAGTTTGAATTGTATGATACAGAGACCCCCACACATACAGTTAGAGGTATTCGACATGATAAATTCGTTACACGGTTAGTTAGTGACCTGATATGGAAAAATACATGGTGTGAAAAGAAAACCTGTATCGGGCTCGGCTTTCGCCTCGCCCGATACGGGTGTTCTTTTCACGCCATGTATTTTTCCGTATCAGGTCACTAACTAACTGTGTAACTAATAGTATCCCCCCTGTATCACTCTATCATATACCCTAATTTACGTTACCGTTTATAATTGTAAACGTCTTCATATTGAATAGCATCATTTAAGAACAGGTAAATTGGCAACATGGACCAGGCATGCACGTTTCGGGTACTTAACCCTCGTCAGTGATCATCAAAAAGCTTTCCCATTGGCCAAAACGCGGTCACGTGCAATGCGATTAATCGTCGTATTGAACCGGTTTCCGGTTTCCGCGTTATGTGTATTAGAGGAAAATGGTAGTCGGCAACAAACTGTGTGTTTCTGATATGACTGACTATTTGGCAGCATTTTTTAATAATAAAAAAAATAATAATAAAAGATGAAGTGTAATACATTTTACTAGAATACAAAAGTTTTATCTGAAATAAAAGAAATGTGATTTCAAGCAAGCAGACCCAGTGCTAGGGAAGCAAAACATTATAGCTACCCTCTTCTTTTCCAGTTTTCGCGTATATGATAAAACAGTTATATTACAGATGATTCTGTCAATATGATGATTTATGGAGTGATAAAACCAATATCAACCTCGGCCTTCGGCCTCGGTCGATATTGGTTTTATCACTCCATAAATCATCATATCGACCTCATCACTGTGCAATAATTGTATAGTATAACTAATATTATTATATAGTCTGTTTATATTCCCACTCTAATTGGCCGAAAACTGTCACGTGACGAGTCATTGTCTCATCATATTGACCTGTGAGGGGCGATTTCATTAAATATCACTACCGCGAAAACTCTTGCTTCCGGTTTACCATGAAATATCGAAAACGCGCGAAATTTATATCTGTGACGTCATTAACGTCATTTCGTAAACAGCAGCATGGACCCTGAAGCTGAGATCAAATTCTTGAATATTGAGCCTATCTACGGATTTTGACTCTGAAATATTCTTCATTTGACTCATTGAATGAATTCCATTACGTTCAGGATAATCTAGCGACAGAAAATGCTGATTTTAACACGTCTTGAAACATTTTCTAAGAAAAGTCGATGTCAGCCATTTCGAAAAGGTACCTTTATAAATATTGTTTAAGTCTACTATATAATAAAACAATTGTGGACTTTTCACTCTGTAAATATGGTGGGATATTTTCTGAATTTGAAAATATTGACCTCGGCTGTCGCCTCGGTCAATATTTTCAAATTCAGAAAATATCACACCATATTCACCTCGTAAAAAGTCCATAATTGTATAATGTTACCCGTCTGCAGCCGTAAATATGGAACTTTGTGACGTCACGGATACCTGATTGTTTCTTGACGTCATAGCGAACTTTTCCCGTAAAAACGTTCAAACGTTCTGAATTTTCCTCTCGCTTGTACAGCCGGAACGCCAATCCCTATTTTGACGGTTGGAAGCATTGTTTCTAAAAGGGGCGGATAACTCTTGACACAAAAAGTAGCAGAATAAGAATAAATTTGGCTAAACGACCTTAATTGTTTATCTCAAATTTTAAGTATTATTATACAACAAATGATACTCAGATATAATTCTCTACATATAACTGAAATTCCTCTGAAAGGGATTTTTGACATTTTTCAGCCCTGCTAAAGATCCAACGAAAATTGTGCATACACCGTTGGATTTAAAAGCTGACACAAATGCTCCCCTTTGCACTTCTGGTCAAAATTCAATGATAATCTTTTCAACAGAATCCCAATTATGATACCTATATAGAATTTTAGTCAGTAAGTACTCTATAAATAGGAATAAAAACGCTATAACGAGGACCAGATTTGAATTAAAATTCATCATTACGGAATCAGAATGCACCAAATTCAAGTTGCGATGGAAATTTTTAACATATGTTTTATGGTTTGATACCTTGTAGATGATTTTGTACCAATGCCATGTTTCATTTTGGCAAATCTAACCACTTCGCAGCACCGACTTGGGTACATATGTACTCGTGTACTTGCTGTTTACAAACGAGTTTCCATACGTTGACATGGAAGATGGACGCCCGAACAGCATATCGGAGTTTGAAAGGTGACACAAACCCCTTAAGGCAAAGATCGGCATACTATTTTTGGTTTTGGTGACTTTGGTGATATATAAAGTTTACACTCAGACTGTTCCCAATCATTCCCAGCCGGGATTTTAAAAGAAAATAAGCAATAAAATGCAGGTAAACAGATCGCTGGCGAAAAACTGCCCTTGACAACGCCCGATTTATTTCAAAATGCCACAAAATTTACCTGATTAAGTGTTATGACTTGAAGCGGTATCTCTATTGCCATCAAAATCACCTGTGTCATTCTTGTTTACACATGCAGCACAGTCAGTATGACGCGTTTTTGATGACGTGGTACAATGTGGTCATATTCAAAACATTTGTCACGTGACTTCGTTTTTAAACTTCAAAGACAAATGCCGACTGGCGTTCCGGCTGTGTACAGATCCTTTTATTTCAATTTTCTTTTAAAATGAATGTCATTCATGGTTTATTCATTTTTGAATAAACCAATTACGGGTACGATCTTTTTAATGGTGAAGAAAATGTTATAATTCATCAACAAATAAAAAAGTTAGAAATTTTACTGTCGTGACGTGAGGGTATACTTGCATTTTTTGTAAACATAATATATATGTATTCATTGTAATTCTAATGAAATACAAATGTTAAGCGTTTTTATGTTTCAGATGGCCATATCGGATACAACAGACAATGCGCTATCATCTGGTGGTACAGATGTCCTTTCTTTTCTTTCAGTATTTGCAACAGTTTTAGTAATATTTAAATTCGCTCTGACGTACAGACAAAACAGAAAACTTCCTCCCGGTCCCTGGGGATTTCCTCTACTGGGTCATCTTCCTCTTCTCGGGAAGGACCCATTGTCAAAATTTGATACATATCGGAAGAAATACGGCGATATATATAGAATACGCTTCGGAAAATGGCCTACTGTTATAATAAACGGCAAAGCTGCAATAAAGAAAGCACTTTATCACAGAGGCGATGCATTCAATGATAGGCCTGAATTTGAATCTGTCCGGCTTGTGAGTGATATGAAAGGCCTTTCCTTCAGCCATTTTGATTCTAGATATGTACTCCATCGAAAAATTGGCGCTAGTGTGTTAAAATTGTTTACCGGACTCGGAAACGACGCCATACAGGATATTATCGTACGTGAAGTAGACATATTGATCGATGACTTTTTGTCCCATAAAGGACAGGCATTCGATCCTAATGACTTTACATATCTTGCTATGGGAAGCATTATATACCAAGTTGTGTACGGCAAAGGTAAAAATGTTCGTGAAGATCAAGATTACTTGTTATTCATACAAAGCACAGAGACATTCAAAGATTTTGTAAAAGCGGGAAACCCTTTTGACGTCATGCCATGGATGCGCTACATTCTACCCAAGAAATACAACGCTTTTGTAAATCTTATTGAAACAACACGTGCTGTTGAAGCAAACAAAATAGAGGATGTAATGGGGACATTTGACGAGAAAGACATCCGCCATGCAACAGATGCCCTGATAGCAGCAACAAAACAATATAGTGAAGAGGAAAAGGCAAGAGTGAACCTGACCGATGAACAAATCGTTAAGACCATCGGTGACTTTCTAGGGGCCGGTTTTGATACCACAGCAACGGCCTTGAAATGGGCTTTTTTGTTCTTAGCAAATAATCCAAACGTTCAGGAAAAGGTGCAAAAGGAAATCGACGATATTATTGGATATAACCGTCGGCCAACGATGAATGATCGTTCAAAACTTTGCTACACAGAGGCAATGATCATTGAAACACTCAGAATGGGATGCATTGCTCCTCTAGCTCTTCCACATGGTACTTGTGAAGATACAGAACTTCTTGGATACGAAATTCCCCAAAACACGGTGGTTTTCTTCAACATTTTCTCTTCAAATTACGACGAAGAATTATGGAGGAATCCCTATGAATTTCGACCAGAGAGATATTTGAACAAGGACGGCATGCTCGATCGTGAGAAAACAGAGAATGTTCTAACATTTGGAATCGGTCGACGACGATGCGTTGGGGAACAATTAGCCCGGATGGAATTGTTCTTGTGTTTATGTATCGTTTTACAGAGATGCTATATAAGGAAACCAGAGGGTGAAGAATACAATCTTCAGGGAGATGTCACGTTGACATACGCACCAAAGCCTTTCAAAATACAGGTTGTTTCTAGAGATTCATAGAATCGGATATCTAATTTTCAACGTATTCTTTACACGGTTATACTTGTAATTTTCTACAGCATTTACGATGAATATATGATTACTTTACATATTTTTGGGGAATTTGCTTGATGACGAATTATCTTTTGTGTCCATTGTCAGTTTTTGCTTATTTCCCCTTTATCTACCTTATCTATTTTCACCTTGTAGATTAAACGAACAATAAGTACTAGAAATCAATTTTTACATTTTTTGTTAATAAAACATCTGTTGAAATAAAGAATGTTCTCCTTAAGAACGTATTGATTACCTATACACAATCTTTTCATTTTTCTTCATTGAAAGACAATGCAATTGGCCTCATGATATTTTTATTTCGATAATTTTATTATCACATGAAAGACTCAACTGATGAAATTTGAAGGAAAGAGAGCGCCGAGACTTTATTATTTGACTGTTTTACATCACTTGAAAGTGTTACATGTTGCCACTTAATGAAACAGGATGATTGCTTACATCTGTTGTGAATATTATATAGTCTAACACGATATCAATGAACTATTTTCTCTCCTTTAATGAATAAATAATAACCCTTAATTACATGATTAATTTCCTTAGGTTTAACCGATTACATTTCACAATCAAAGACGATATTGGAATAATATGACGTCGTAAAGAAATGTTGATATGAAAAAAAAAATCATACAAAACCTTAGAAAAACCAAGTTCACCACAGCCCGATCAATTCATTTAATGTACAACACATACGAACCATTCTTCGTTCTAAATTGAAGCAAAGAGTTTCAATATTATTTGAAATTCCTGCACTGGCAAAACGGGCAACCTAACATTTCAGTCCTCTATTAAAAACGACAATACTAATTTGTGAAACAAATGAGTTAAAGAAGATCCTGACGATACTCCCAACAGTACTCACAATAGAGCACCAAATTGAGCATCGACGGACCCCTAGCAAGCTAGAGGAGGGACCAGGTGCCCGGGAGGAGTAAGCATCCCCTTTTGGTTAGCCTCACACGCCGTCGATGTTCATGCACGAAAATGAAAACAATATATGAAATACATGCACTGTCTGTGGTGAGGTCAGGGAAAATATTCAAAACACTTACTGTCAAATCCCTCATATTCATATTCTATTAATAATTGCACAGAGGAAGATATAATCAAAATTCTGAACTGTCTGATCTATAGTTAAACGTCTTCAATACTTGTCGTATTTTGAGGCATGGGATTTTCAGCATATGCTTGGTATTAGTGGGAACCAACTGTGTCGATCCTTAATCAAATGACGACAACCTGTTCAGTCTGTGCTTTCTAAAGGAAAGATATTTCGGTACATCTTAACACCATCCCTCGAATGTTATTGAATTACGCTACTAAATTAACCCTACATGAAACACGTGTCTGGTGCATAAAGATTCTTAAGAAGGTATTATAAAAACATACAGAGGTAATTATAACGTGCTGTCGATTAATGATCTAAAACTAAGGTTTGCCTTATCAAAATCTATAGGTGTAAACTAAAGGTAAACGAGACTTCATATAAGATCGTTCAACCCCGAAATAAGAAGTCAGAAATCATGATAAATGAAAATATAAAATCATGAAACATATACAATACAAAACCAAAACATTTCCTATGTTCCGTAATGGAGCGAAAGTGACTTTCCGTTATTGCAAAAATGGAATAGTCAGAATGTAAGTATTATAATTAAATGAGATACTGATCCTGAGATCCTGACGACAATCTCAACATCACTCACAGTAGAGCACCAAATTTAGCATCGTCGGACCCCTAGCAAGCTAGAGTTGGGTCCAGGTGCTCTGGAGGAAGCATCGCCTGTTTGGCTAGCCGCACCCGCCGTCCATGTTCACGCACGAAAATGAAAACAATATCTACAAAACATGCACTGTCTGAGATTGTGTCCATAAAGAAAGTGTTATGGCAACCGTGTTAGGGAAACATTTTTAAAAGCACTTACTGTCAGACCCCTCGCGGCTACTTCTTTACGAGCTCAACACGACAAAGTGCATAAGTGAAACAAAAATGAGATAAAGAAGATCATGACGACAATCTGAACAAACAAACCGACAACAATCTCAATCTTAAATGAAATTAGTTTAAACATAAGGGATAAGTGATGGAAATAAACCTCCATATGATCATTCTCAAGAGGAATAAGTAACAATAAAAGCGTGGATACCCGTATTCATATTAGATATCTTAAAACACATTAATAAACAGCATAAAAATATATATTCCTATGATACACATCGAGTTTTGTCCTTGTGACAAATATTTTTTCCTTGTCAGAAATTTCCAGATTTGAACACCCCCACCCCACGTTTCTCATCCGAGAATGTTGTAAGAAAGTGTTAAACGTCTTCAAATTCAATAGCATCATTTAAAACCTGATAAATTTACAGCATGGACCAGACATGCACGTTTCGGGTAATAAACCCTCGTCAGTGATCCTCAGTCTAAACAATGTACTATGGCCAAAACGTATGAAAACATTATGTCCAAAAATGTACCAAAAGACGTAGCAGAATGGGTGTGATATGATGCTACAGGACCCACGTTTTAGAAATTTCAAGAAATTTTGTAACGGAAAATTTCAAATGCGTTGAAGAGACAGACGATCAACCGAAGTTGATCGAACTTGGCTACATGTGCTACAAAGCTACAAATACTTAGTCTCCCTGTATAACTCATCCGAATCACTTCCATATTCATTTCTGCTCTCTTTGTTCATTTGTTTCCTCATTTTGTATTCATAACTAGTGTACGTATTTTTTTTTTAATTTTGTGTCTTTAAATTTGAATTTCGTGTCTTGGGTGCCTTGAAACTTTTAGGTCAAGGTTTTCGCTTTCACAAACTAGTAAAGACTTTCTGGAAATTTGCCTTGAAACTTTTAGGTCAAAGTTTTCGCTATATATTATTTATAGTATATTACTTTAGGTATTTCACAACCTGCATTTTATGGTCACATACTTAACAGAATAAGATGGATCAAAGGTAGACAGCATAACTATCGCCTTCTATACCGTGGATATGATCCTAATGTCACCAGACGGACACTAAGCTTGGTACTTGACCAATCTACAGTCTTCTACGAGCGCATTCATAAGACTTGCACTCTGACTGACTGTGACGACTGGACTCCATGGCGGGCTCTGTCCAAACCTCTTTAGAGAAGACAGGGCCCCGACCACCTGTCCTCTCTGAATGTCAGTCGGACTCCTTGGGTGATATCATATATGAGCTCGCTACAGCCGGCAGAGCACGGACTGTATTAAGCACGTCCTCTTTTTATATCCATTTACATATTCATCTGTGTTTCTGGGGCCCCTGTGTTTTGCGGTCTTGTTTGTGTGGGGTCATCTAACAGTGAGGAGGTTGTTTTACACCAAAATTGTGCGTTCTTCGAGACCTTTGGGAAATCGGAATAGTGGGAGGGCTGTGCGCACGTAATCCAGCATAACAACACCGTCTGCTATTAACGTGGCAGATGGCCGTCCTAAGTCGGCACCGGTTGCCCATTGGTCTCCTTGGTTTATGTGTGGTCTTTTATGTTGAATGTTTCTATGGTGTGAGTTGATGTTCCTTGTCCTTGTCTCCTTTCTTTTGGATAATCGGAAAAGTTGGAGGATTGCGCGCACGTTATCCAGGATAACCACACCGTCTGCTACTGACGTGGCAGATGGCCGTTCTAAGTCGGCACCGATTGCCCATTGGTCTCGTTGGTTTATGTGTAGTCATTTGTGTTTGATGTTTCTCTGTGATTTGGCGTTCCTTGTACCATTTGCGTCTCTTTCTCTGCGTGTCTCCTTTGTGTTTTTACAATTGGGGTTTGTTGGATGGGAAATCCTCATCAATGGTACTTATTCAATGCCGAAGTGATTTTCTGGCACAGCCAAATGTTTTTCAGTACGAATTTTTGAATCTGATTTTTGTTTTGTTTTGTTTTCATGTTTGACTCTTGTAAAATCTTTTTGGAAATTTTACAATAACTATTCTGAAATTCTTTCAAAATTTGGGACGACTCCAGGAGAGAGTTATGCCCACGTAATCCGGATAACGACACCATTTGCTATTAGTGCATCACATGATAAATCCTCGGAATTTCATTGGTTAAGCACGCGGGACTATGAAAAAATAGTACCCGGCACCCAAGCACTATTGCTTTTTGCTTTACCGAGTTACGTCCCTCAGCAAGTATTATGACGTAATAGTAAACAGCAATAAGCGGGGGTGATCAATGAAATTTTAGATATCTCAAGTAAATTACAATTAATTCATTTATTAATCAATACAGTACTACAGTCATGTGATGCACTAAACCCATTAATGCCCGTTTGTGTGGGTACTTTCCTCTCATAGTGTTGCTTTTAGAAGGTAAATAGTGCCCTCGCTGACGCTCGGGCACTTTTCCTTCCAAAAGCAACACTATGAGAGAATAGTACCCGCACAAACGGGCATTAATAGGTAAATAGCAGATGGCCGACCAAAGTCGGCGCCGGGTGCAAATTGGTCTCCTTCCTTTTATGTGTTGTCATTAATGTTTGATGTTTCTATACGTTTGTTTCCATTGTTTCGTATGATGTGATAATGAATATTGTTGTGTCTTTTTGCGATTTGTAGATTTGCTTGAAGTCATTTATGTGTCGCTTTCTTGTCGGTTTGTTTTGCTGGGTGAGTGCAGGGTGGTCATGCTGGAGATCCTTTTCTTTTCTTCGTTGTCAAAAGCAACGAAATTCACATGAAAGAACAGCAAAATATATCATTATCAATATATGTATTGAAATATATATATTAGTAATAATTTAGTGCACAATAAACAAAAATCAATAACAAAAAAAAAAAAATGTATCATCAGTGATAAATAATGAGTATATGAAGAGTGAAATTGTAAACATGACCTACAAATGAGCTCTCTTAAGATGTTCTGCAAAATGAGTTTATAAGAATAGAACTTCAATTTAATGTTTAGTAGATCCTTAGAGAAAAGCTAGCTTCATATGATCCTTTTCGTCACGCTAGATGTAACCCATATATATCGAATGCATACATGCGCCCTACTAATGCACATTCTGTGTTCAAGGTAAGATGATACGATACATTTTTTTTATATATTAACTCATTGATTTTATTTTCAAATCTTTAAAAATGATAATTTTTATTTTCAGGCACATGAAAAATATTTATGAATATAGATATAATAAAGTTATATAATAAATATTACAAACCTTCAAATGTGATTCTTTTGTTATTCACCGGTCATTTTATTTCATAAAGACCGCGGACGATTCTAAATATACAAGGTTTTATGAACGTTCAATGAAGTGTGGAGGTCAATAAAAAACAATGAGGGGCGGAGAAACGAAAATTATTTCAGTCGCGGGTGTGAATTGTTTTGATTATTATGAGTATTCAGCCATAGTATAGAAAATATTGTGTTTCAAGTCCGCTTAAGACATCCTTTTATAAGAAATGTTAACAGAAAAAGTATAGACTCTTCCATCCCGAAAACCCCAAAATGCCATTTCAAATCAATCTAGATCCCTACAGCGATTCTTGAAGACCAATTATTCTAAATGCCTTTCAAATACATGTATATTGAGGAACGTGATGGTCAAAATAAAGAAATATTATCATCACTTGATTAGAAAATCTTTCCTTATCTCTATTTGCAATAATGTAATCACATATTTAAAAACTTTTATGCAAATAAAACTCATTGTTACACTGCTATTTTTCTCCTTTGACCGAACACAGAGTACCTTTCAGAAATTCATCGAGATGTATAACAAATTATTTTACTTCTATGGCCTAATAATCGTTACCGTTGCATATTTCCATCCGATAATTTGCATGGTCAATTTCATTTTGAAACACAGGGTGTACTAAATATTTAAATTTTTATTTTTCGAAAAAATGAAGAAAATCTGCGGTTTGTAAGTCGGATAAAGACCTCGTTGAGGTCTGTATGAAGGTTAGATGCCCTCGGAGAGAACAGGGTGGTGCTTAAAGACCTCGGCCTTCGGCCTCGGTCTTTAAACACCACCCTGTTCTCTCCTTAGGCATCTAACCTTCATACAGACCTCAACTCGGTCTTTATCCTATACGTAATTTGAAAACATAAACAGCATCAATATCTTGAGGAATGTCGGTCAAGAAACTTAATAAAGATTTATTTAACATAAAAATCATACTTTGTATCATCAAACTCTTTAGCACCATACGCGGCAAAGAATAATTGAGTTTTGTTTTTTTTTTGCATTTCGATTAAAGAATCCAACATATTTCGAGTCATATCGTTGCATTACATCTTGAATTGATTTTTCCAAGAATATTTTGACGATTGTTAACTTCTTTTCAATGATGTTATACTATAATATGATATTTTAGTTTCAGAAATAATTGATAAAAGTACAGAATTCCTTAATTCAAGAAATAAAACATGGTAATATGAAAACCTTAACTTCAGAATATGGCTGACTGGTTTTAGGTCACAGAAGTAGGGCACCGGTGAAAGGTAATAAAAGTACACCCGTAGTGACAAAAAGGCGACCGAATTCATCGTGACTTTGGTACGATAGGTTACGGAGAAATCGTATTCGTTTTAATTCGATTTTTTGTTGCAATGTCCAGGGCTGACAAATGTATAGAGAGTAAAAATTTATAAAACGTCATCATGTCAGACAAATCATATCACCGTTTTGTTATACATATTATTATATAGTCTGTATATATTCCCACTCTCATTGGCTGAGAACTGTCACGTGACGAGTCATTGTCTCATCATATTGACCTGTGAGAGGCGATTTCATTAAATATCACTACCGCGAAAACTCTTCCTTCCGGTTTACCATGAAATATCGAAAACGCGCGAAATTTATAACTGTGACGTCATTAACGTCATTTCGTAAACAGCAGCAGGACCCTGACAGCTTAGCTCAAATTCTTGAATTTTGAGCCTATCTACAGATTTCGACTCTGAAATAATCTTCATTTGACTCATTGAATGAATTCCATTACGTTCAGGATAATTCAGCGACAGAAAATGCTGATATGAACACGTCTTGAAATATTTTCAAAGAAAAATCGATGTCAGCCATTTCGAAAAGGTACCTTTATAAATACTGATTAAGTCCACTATATAATAAAACAATTGTGGACTTTTCACTCTGTCGCCTCGGTCAATATTTTCAAATTCAGAAAATATCACACCATATTCACCTCGTAAAAAGTCCATAATTGTATATTGTTATATAGTCTGTTTATATTCCCACTTTCATTGGCTGAGAACTGTCACGTGACGAGTCATTGAGCCTATCTACGGATTTTGACTCTGAAATATTCTTCATTTGACTCATTGAATGAATCCCATTACGTTCAGGATAATTCAGCGACAGAAAATGCTGTTATTAACACGTCTTGAAACATTTTCAAAGAAAAGTCGATGTCAGCCATTTCGTAAAGGTACCTTTATAAATACTGATTAAGTCCACTATATAATAAAACAATTGTGGACTTTTCACTCGGTGAATATGGTGTGATATTTTCTGAATCTGAAAATATTGACCTCGGCTGTCGCCTCGGTCAATATTTTCAAATTCAGAAACCGTAAAAAGTCCATAATTGTATAATATTGCCCCGCTCACTTTTTACGGAGAAGGTTTCTAAAGTTTTAAAATCAATGAGGAGGAGCCGCTCTAATATTTTTTGGTAATCTTTTTTATAATTTTGAATTGCATTCTACTAAATGAGACATGTATAAACATAGAAGAAGGGTCAATCAGTTAGTCAAGGCCAAATCATAAGAAATTTCATTGGAACTTTTGCGAACCCTGTAACAACAATATCACGAAGTGAGACCAGGTGTCCGGGGAGAGTTAGCTTCTCATGTTGGCATGCAACACTGGACGCAATAGTTCCATGAAAACTTGTCATATTCGGTGATTGTCTCGATGTATATTGGTATACATATCAGATTAAGGTTCTTGTTTAGTGACGTTGAAAGCCTTTCAATCGCAATCCAGATTGTCACGGAGCGTTCTTTATGTCAAGTGTACCAAATTGAGATGTATTGTCTATGAAGGCTGCTCTCTGAACACAGAGCTTGGACACTTCTTTAAAACTGATTCGTAATCTAAAAATTGGGTTTAGTACATACATGAAGTAACAACCTAAAATTATTTAGTTACATTTGATTACACGAAAGGTTCGTCGCTCGTTGATTTTGTGTGGATATGTCTCTGTTTCTATAGACTGTCTTGTTTGAGATAATTTACTATTGTCGTGTTGCATGGATCTTTTGGAATGTCTTTTTCTTTAAGCGCTAATCTGTTACAGTCAGTGAGAAAAAGACACAAAACCCAAAATCAGAAATAAGTATGACTTGTAATTTTTGTTCATTTCCTATACTACGAGGGCATTCAACTGGACAGTTGCAATTAATGCGCACAATGGTTATTTCCTAACGCTCAAATATCATATTTAGATTGTTTGTAAATAGTATACAAGGGTTGTCCGTAAAGTTCGTGGACTGCCTTAAAAGCTAGCAAACAAAGGTGATGATACATGTAAATGAAAGAATCATCTTACTTAATTCAAGTTTCATATTAACAATTTACCAAATTTTCTCACTAACAAAGCACAAATAGTTATATTTCTCAACAATGTAAAAAGGACACTTCCTGACGTACCCGGAACACTAGCATGAGAATCCCTTCCGTTACATCCGTTATAAACTATTTTGACAATTCTACTCTCCTCGCTTTATGAAAATTTCAAAGATTTTTTGGAACTCATCCAGCATAGGCATGACTTGTTGTAGGATCATGGGATAAGATGTTATGCGCTATTTTTTAAATTTAACAGTAACCTGGAATTTCCTGAATTGTAAGTCGCCGATCACGGTGAATAACGTCACGTTCGTCATTTCAAAGCACTTCTTTCTTTGATAGAAAGTCTTCCCTGGCGCTTACCATATTGTAAAATGTCCTTAATGTCCAAAAATCCTCTTTGCCACTTAAAGAATTGCGAACAGCTTGTTTTATCATGTTTTTTCCCCGACAGTTTAAGGAATCAGTCGGTCTCTGTCGGGGTTTTTCGGAAGCCTTAGCAAAATCTCACCTCTGCTCCATGCTCCAACTTTCGAGAAAACATATTTTTTTACAATGACGATAACATCTTATTAGACCCAGATTCGGGTTTCTGTGTCATCTTGAAACTTTGAACGTTCACATTTTGCATGTGTGATGTCATTACAATTGGCAACATCACAATGTAATTTAAATCATCGTTTTATCTGCGGGATTTTACAAAATGCAAATGAAATGAATAACAAATGATAAACAACAAATTTCGGTAAAAAACCTTGCTCCGGGTCACCATCCTATGTCTAAGTAGTAAGTCATAGTTGTAATAATGAAATCAAAATATATACCATTTTGAACATTTCGTAATTGGCAAAAAGTATATGATAATAGATATACTATAATTAAATATATTTGACGCTATTTTTCCTTAATTTAAGACTTGTCCACGAAATTTATGGACAGCCCTCGTACCGTAATTCCCATATCAATTTTTGTTACGAAAATAAAAGAGGGTAAACAAGTACAAGAATAATAAAGAAAATAATAATTCATCGAGAAATGTACATGCATGTATGGTTTTGTTGGTTGATACGTGTCTTTAAATTTCCAAGCCTAAGCAAAATCTTACCTCTGCTCTATGCTCCAACTTTCGAGGATAACATCTTATTACATCCAGATCCGGGTATCTGTGTCATCTTGAAACTTTGAACGTTCACATTTTGCATGTGTGATGTCATTACAATTGGCAACATCACAATGTAATTTAAATCATCGTTTTATCTGCGGGATTTTACAAAATGCAAATGAAATGAATAACAAATGATAAACAACAAATTTCGGTAAAAACCTTGCTCCGGGTCACCATCAAAAAATAAATATATTTGACGCTATTTTTCCTTAATTTAAGACTTGTCCACGAACTTTATTGACAGCCCTTGTACCGTAATTCCCATATCAATTTTTATTACAAAAATAAAAGAGGGTAAATAACTACAAGAATAATAAAGAAAGTAATTATTCATCTAGAAATGTACATGCATGTATGGTTTTGTTGGGTGATACGTGTCTTCAAAAATTATGGTAAAACAACCATTTTAAATTTCCAAGATATACCAAAGTACTTCAGTATCTTTTTCATTTACCAATTAGTGGGATTATTTTAGGAAGGGGGTATATTTTCCAAATTCTCGATCATTTCCTTTTCTTCAATAGTTGCAATAGGATACCTAAAAAGAACAAAATGGTAATAGCTCTCCAGCAAGACCAGAGCGGAACACTCCCGTCGGTATGCAACACACGATGGGCATCCGAAAAAGAATCCAACAAACATCAAGGACCAACGAGACACACAATTACAAATTCACCACGTTGACCAACAAACAAACATGAGTGGCAATACATCAATTAATGAAGAGCAATGTGCATATGGCGTCGATATTGGACGGCAATCCGCTTAATAAATAGCGAGTGGTGTGAGGGTTTTTTTTTTCGAATAATGTGTGCATAAGGATACATCCTACGTCTACCAAGACGCCCATCTGTTTTATGAACGAACGCATTCTAACTAAAATGTTACAAAACGAGATGTAATGTCCAAAAGCACGTAAAAAGTTAGAAAGTTATACACATGCGGCCGTAGGCAACACTTTGACTAAAGAGGTAAACATTGGATATAAGGAAAAAAGTCCGCGTTCTGCGCTCACTGAAGCTAGCTCATGATATCCAACCAACTTTACATTTTAGCGTGATCACGAGTCAGAATATACGACCTATTTTCCTATGATGTAGTTATTGTATCTGATTTACCGTATTGGATAAATAGCGCTTACTCCGCTATAAACCGAATCATGCTAAAGTAAGTATACAAACATTACATTTCGGAGCTTCAAATGTTATTTGACCCATACAAGCAATAGAGCATATTACATTGTATTTTACAACCTACATTTTATGGTGACATAATTAACAAAATAAGAAGGATCAAAGGTAGACAGAATTACCATCGAAATGATGTTAGAATCATCAAACGCCTTTTATATCGTTGATATGATCATTTTGTCACCAGACGAACACTTGGCTTGGTACTGGGCCACTCTACAGCCTTGTACCAGCGCTTTCTAAGAATTGCACTCTGACTGACTGACGACAGGACTCCATGACGGGCCCTGTGCAAACCTCTTTAGAGAGGACAGGGTCCCGATCACCTGTCCTCTCTGAATTTCAGTCGGACTCCTCGGGTGATCATATGCATTAGCTTGCTACAACCGGCAGATCATGGACTGTATTTCGTATGGATTAGGGGTTACCATGCGTGTGTTTTACAAAAACTAACAGGGAATCGGCGAATCCCCTGTCAGAAATTAAGTTTTAACGGACATTTTTGACAGGGGATTCGCCGACACCCTGTCAGTTATTGTAAAACATCAGTATGTTAACCCTATTCTAATGCTTTATTCAGTAAGAAGGAAGACGCAAGAAAACGGCTTCTTTTAACTACGTCGCCATAGCAACGCATGACGTCATAGCAAAAAATGCAGTGAAACGCGAATCCCCTTGCAGTTTTTTAATCGCTCAGCCAATCAGAATGCTCGTTATAAACGAAGTGCATTATAATTCTGCTTTTTATAGGCATATTATATAATTTTATTTTATTCATATCAAGGATTTTGATTGGTCGTTGGGAGCATATTTACAAAATGCCATTTACGTGACGTAAAATCCATTGTGACGTCAATATCTTCGCGCCAAATGACGGTCAAATTCAAAACAAAATGGCGACCTGTTTCCGTTGAGTTACTGTGTACAACCCATTCCCTATTATATGGCAGTCCCTATTTTCGGAGGGTTTGCGACGCAAGACAGTTAGAAATGGGACTAATGACAGGTATACAGCACAAAATCGATTATTCAGAAACCGAAGGCATACAAATCAGGATAAAACAGGAACCAAAGTAAGCAAACAAAAACCTCCACTATATGAAAAGAAGCGACCTCCCAGTATGGGAATGAGACCAGGTGCCAAGGAAGAGTAAGCATCTCCTGCTTGCATGCAACACCCGCCACTTCAATTCGGTAGAACTGTCACATCCGGTTACTTCCATTTCGGAAGACATAGAGTACAATCTTTGGTTCGGTGGTTCAAATGGTCCATGACAGAATATCATCCACCATTCTGGAGAGTGGGACATCATAGTGTATGACGAGATCCCCATATCGACCGTAGAACTTCCTCAATGACGATGTTAGTCGGTCACAAACATATTCCTGACTGAGAGCTTATCTTAAGACGCCTAGCTCTCAGAACAAAATCCGTATATTTGGTACTTGCTCTGGCATAGCGTATCAACTGATATATGAACACGCCATAAGCAGGCGATGAAGGGATGTTGCTACGCAGAAAAGGAAAGTTTGTAATGCTGAAATTAAAGTTGTCACGTTTGTCATAGAGTGAGGTCGTAGGACAACATTATTTCCAAATAGGATGCTGAATTATTTGTCTCTGTAGTTTCTTTGACTTTAAGCTCCGAAGGATAGATACTGCTGAGGTAATCCGCGAATTTTGGATTATTGATGGACAACACATCGTCCATGTATATGTAAGTGAAGTTGAAGTCAGAGGCTAAGTATCTTTTCCCTAGCTAGGAATATTTTCCCTAGCTAGGAATATTTTCCCTAGCTAGGAATTTTAAGCTAGGAATATTTTCCCTTTTAAAGTCGTCATTTTTCTGACCAGGGCAATGCCGTAGGCGGTTGGGATACTTTCCTCCGCTATTGTTATTACAATTGTGTTTGTAGTTTAAAACATACTTTAATCGACGTTTTTCTAGTATTGGATTAAATTATAAGGAATAACTTTAACAATTTAGCAAGTAATTGAGTTATAATATGGTTTGAGGCGGTGCACACTTTTTTTTATAATACGCCTCACAGACAAATCCATCTGTGTGTTCCGTGAGCCCCTGCGTCATGCTGTTGTTTTTATGTTCATCTTACTGTGAGGATATTATTTTACACCATAATTGTGCGTTCTTCGAATCCTCTTGGAAATCCGAAAAGTGGGAGGGTTATGCGCACGTGTTGCATGACAGATGGCCGTCCAAAGTCGGCACCGTTTGCCAATTGGTCGCGTTGGTTTATGTGTGGTCTTTAGTGTCTGATGTTTCTATGTTGTGAGTTGGTGTTCCTTGTCCCTTTTGCGTGTCCGATCTGTGTTTCTCCAACAACACCAGGTTGCAGCATCTACAGCAAAACCCCAAAGCTCCCAATGCAAAAACACAGAGCAGAAAAGCATAAAAAGAGACGCAAAAGGGACAATGTACACCATTGCACAACACAGATAAACCAACGAGACCAACGGGCAACCGGTGCCGACTTGGAACGGCCATATTACGTGACGCTATTGTTTCAATTATTTCTCAAATTCTGCTATTGTGACGTCGTGTTTTCAGCCCGCAAAACAAACAAGCTAGCGGCGACATTGCAATAAAACATTGATTAAAGATCGTTTTTCAATGTATTCTTAGGTTATATTTTGAAAAGCCTAATATTCGTAGTTTATTCTTATAGAATTTTCGGGGGCGCTGATTTCGAATATCGCAAATATTTTGCAATAAGATAACTTGATATTTTTTTCAGATTTCTTCTTTTATCTTTCAGTTTTGATTTTGGTCCATAAGTATGAGAGAAAAATACTCTTTCAGTGTTTTTTATGAAAGATACATCGTTTCCACACTCGGGGTATCAAAATTATGCAAAACTCTAGGCAAACCTCAGGTTTTACATTAATTTGAGAACCCTCGGGTGGAACAGATGCATCTTTCATAGAAGAGGGTGAAAGAGTTTTATAATAATTTGGATACTTTGAACCTTTTTAATTTGTTTTTTGCAGGTGATTTGTAAAATTCGTGATGGACACCACATTTTACTTGGATATAACAGAGATGCTGTCCTTTCTAGCAGTTTTTATGACAGTCTTTGTTATATTAAAGATCCCTATGATGCACATTCAAAACGCAAAGCTCCCTCCAGGTCCATGGGGATATCCTGTTCTAGGACATCTGCCTGTCCTAATTAAGGATCCATTGTCAACACTTCATAAGTATAGGAAAGACTTCGGAGACGTCTACAGAATACGTTTTGGAAAATGGCCTACCATTATTATCAATGGTAAAGATGCCGATAAAAACAGCTCTATATCAACGGGGAGATGCCTTCAATGATAGACCAGAATTTTCGTCTGTACGACTTGTTAGTGATATGAAAGGACTTGCCTTCAGTCACTTTGATGCTAGATATGTGCTACATAGAAAAATTGGCGGTAGTGTGTTGAAAACGTTCACGGGAATAAAAAGTAAGACTACACAAGAAATGATTGAAAATGAAGCACGTGGACTGATAAACGATTTTTTGTCTCACAAAGGCCAAGCATTTGACCCAAATGATGCTGTATGTATTGCGATGGGAAGCATAATATTTCAAGTCGTGTACGGACAAGGTAAAAATGTTCGCAAGGATAATGAATTTTTGGTGTTCATTAAAAATACAGAAACATTCAAAAACTTTCTTAAAGCCGGAAACCCATTTGATGCCATGCCTTGGCTGAGATATATTTTACCCAAGAAATACAATTCTTTTCTGGACTTTATCGAAACAACACATGCAGCTGAAGAACGTAAACTCCAAAACATCATGAGAACTTATGACGAGATAAGACATCCGTCATGCTACAGATGCTTTAATAGCAGCAACAAAGCAATACAGTGAAGAGGATAAAGGCAAGAGTGAACCTAACCGACGATCAAATCGTTAAGACCATCGGCGACTTCCTAGGGGCCGGCTTTGACCCAACGGCCACAGCTATGAAATGGGTATTATTGTTCCTTGCTGATAATCCATATGTCCAGGAGAAGGTGCAAAGGGAGATTGATGATGTTGTCGGATGTAACCGTCTACCAACGATACTTGATCGGTCAAGACTCTCTTATACAGAGGCAATGATATTGGAGTCTCTAAGAATGGGATGTATCGCTCCCTTGGCTCTACCACATGGTACTTATGAAGATACTGAGCTTCTGGGATATGACATTCCTAAAGACACTGTAGTATTTTTCAATCTTTATTCCTCAAACTATGACGAGGAAGTGTGGAACCATCCGTATGAATTCCGACCAGAGAGATTTTTGAACAAAGAAGGCATGGTCGATAACAGAGCAAAGGAGAACGTCCTCACATTCGGGGTAGGACGGAGAAGATGTGTTGGAGAGCAATTAGCCCGGATGGAACTGTTCTTGTGTCTTAGTATCATTTTACAGAGATACGTCATAAGGAAACCGCTAGGGGAAACGTATATCCTCAAATGCGATTTTTCTTTGATATATGAGCCAAAAGCCATTTCAAATACACGTTTATACAAGTGATTAATTACACTTTTTGACATTTTTGTCCAGTAAATTCAATGTGCAAAGTAGGTGCGGCTTATCATATGTGAATGTGTTAGATAATCATCATCGGGTAAGTTCTATAGAACATATAAGGAAGCAATCTCAAGAAATATGATTTAATATAAACATCAAAGAAGTACCTAACTGTTATTCAGTCTCAAAGTCGATAAGGCAAAGCAAAATCGTGAGAATTCCCATCGAAACGACTGCGAACCCCGGAATGAACAACATTCCGAAGTGTGACCAACCATAAATAACGAATATACCAACCAGCCATATCAGACCAGACCGAGCTATACCAACCATAAATAACGAATTTCTTACATTCATCTTCGGCATTTCCAGCACGACAATGACAGATATTGCTAGCAAGCAGGATAAGTTTACCCTGCAAAAGTACCTGATCTTGTCTCCTTCGGTGGTTTCCATTTCCTATGCTTCTTTGCAAAATGCTTTGTTTTCGTAGGGTTTTGTATGCCCATCGACTGTGACTTCATTTTTTGTGTCGCCTGCGAAGCATAGCGACACTTAGGGATCACTTTGTCCGTTGTCCGCTGTCAGTCCGTCCGTCACACTTTGTATGTCACATAACTTTTCATTGGCTTTGATATTTCACATGCGTATTCCTTGTGATGAAAACATTTTCACACATACCATAATTTTTAACCTAGTGAACTTGACCTAGATACTTTCCAAAAAATTAAGATTGGCTATATCTTTTTAATTTATGACCTAGTGACCTTGACCTAGATATTTGACCTACTTAAAAAAATAAGATTGACTATATCTTTTGATTGGTAAGTGATAGGGCTTTGATATTTCCCATGTGTATTTCTTGTGATAAAACCTTACTATACATGCCATAATTTTTGACCTAGTGACCTAGATACCATATCTTTTAATTGGTAAGTAAGAGGTTTAATATTTTTTACATATGAGTTAATTTGACAAGACTTTCCCACTAATACATGTTGAAATATTAAACCAAGTGACCTTGACCTACATATTTGATCAACTTTTTAAAAATAGGCCGCTTCGCAGGCGACACAAGCATTCCTTGGATTGCTATTTTCTTTTAAATTACGATATGTGTTTTGTGTTTGATTTACACTCATCCATACAGATTTTTAAAAAATATTTTATTTTCATAAATGAGTACCTCGTATATCGTATACCATGATTCGTTATTACCTTAAAAGTAAATGATACCAAGCATCAAACACCTCATTTCTACCGACAACGTCAACCTCTGCATGTGATTTGCTGTGGACATTGTTTGGTGGTGTCTAATGAATTATCACCTATCCTTCCTGATACGTAGGAGTATGGACCATTTGAATATCAGTGAATACATCGTTAGCGGTTGTGAATCATAACCGAATGACCTTGACGTTCTCTGGTGGAGGCACTTGAGCCCTTCCACACAAAAATTACCGAATCATCAAATCACATCGCCTAATAAAGAAATCAAACATTACTTTAGAATATTAAATTATCGAATTGAATAAACAAATGAATATCTTCCTTCCAAAAAATAACTTTTTTTTCTGAAGAGTAGATTGGCTAGTGTATATCTTAATTCGGTTACTTTCTCGATTGCAAACAGAAAACGTACAATTCATGATCACACTGCGAATGTATTTATACCCGACAACACAAAATATTTTCAAAATCAAAACAACCTGTGGAATAAGGAAAAGTGTCCCAAGTTCGCGAGCTCTACTTGAAAGATTACCCTCCTTAATCGTAAAACCATAGTGAGGACGCAGGCGGATGATAAGTGTCTATATATAGACAAAAAGATATCACTGTTAAAAACGATAAATCAGATAAGTGAATATGAAAATAAATCAGTGAAAGCAAATAAAAAGATGAATCAAAAGATAGAAAAATGAATTAAAATAATATCTATATTTTCATAAATGAATGAAAGGAAGAAAGAGGGAGGAATTTAAAAAGGAAATACACATAAATTTGCTGTAAGCAAAGATGAATAAATGGGCAGTTAAACCTTTTAATTCATGTGGGGAATTTTTTGTGTACTAATAGCCCTCCTCTAGAAAATCGAGAAAGTAACCGAATTAACATATACACTAACCAATCTACATCCTATCTATTTTATTTTTATTTCACAGATATGACTTCTTCCTTTTACGGCCATTCCTCGGCAAAGTTCAAACTGATAAAAAAGAAGAAAAATAAACCCCAAAAAGCCTCTGTCATTTGCTAAAACAGTGAAATGGTTTCAGATAGTTAGGAAATAAAAAGATTGACATAAAAGATAAACAGATTTTAACATTATACGCACGAGCAGAAATAGTCTACGTTAATGACGTGACATTCTGACGTTGCATAATGACGTCGCATCGTAGAGGCCGTAATTTGTCAAAGATGACAATATGATTAAACAGCTTCAATATTCGCGTATATCTAAGTAAAATCAAATATGAGTTTGATTATAGAATTCGTTTGACAATAGTCCTCCACTCTTGTAGAAGTATTCCGAATTTCTATTGTATTGTAATTGGTGGTTGAATAAACCCAGAGACTCCGGTGAAACCGCACGGCTAAGTTTGTAGGTTATACAGATTTTGTAAAGAATTAACACTGGAAAATAGTATTTTACCTATTTATTTACATGTGTTAACTTCAAGAGGACTACGTCCGCGCATGGTGCGTCCTCCATTTTTACAGCTATGGTATGAAAGATTGTTGTCCACACATTTTATGTTTGATCTTACTTTGTGCCTAGTTTGACCTTTTCATCCCAAATCAACATGGCTCCTTATTAGGTTATATGCAACAAATACGGGAATTTACATCGATGTAAGTAAAAGATGAGTTTTGGGCTGATTCATTTTATATGTTGCAGAAAAAGTAAGGAAAACTGACAGACGGACTTCCTTCCGGACGGAGGGAGAGACTGGCTGACTGAATGACAGACAGACAGACGAGATGACTCTTTTGCAGGTAGGGGACTAAAAGCTAATACTGATGCCATGGGTAGTGGACAACGATATAAAATGTACACTGGGAAATTTTGAAAAGAGTATAGGACAAAGGATATAAGTTTGGCTTCAACAAATTAAATATCCTTAGCTTGATGGTGACGGTGGTAGACTGCGATTGCATATATTCCTCACTGTATAAGATACACCAGAGCCTGCAATGATATGGCTTTTGAATAATACGGAAGTGTTCCAACTCTATACCTTCTTGAAGAAAATTTCTAACCAATTGAAGTTAAGATAAACAAATGACTATGAACAACATTAAGATCAAGGCTTTCGCTATCACAAATTTGTAAATTTTTCTGGAAGTTTCATAGAAATAAGTAAAATTTCCTTTCGAAATTCGGGACAGTCCGGAATCTGAGTCTGAGATATTTGAAATTTCATTGCCATTAATTTACGGTGATTCAAAAATGTAAATTAGAAAATCAAATCTGATCGAAACTGTAAAAGCGATAAGAGTTGTAGGGCCATGTCCTCCAGACATTTAAGAGACGCTTCCTTACTCAAAATAGACTTGACCTGATTGCCTCTTTACTGACGTCATCTTAAGTTCCTTTACCTTTTATCAACTTCGCCTTGTACCAATTGAATGATCCATATCTACCAGCTGCTAGGTCATTCAATGTCAAGGTCTTTTTCACCATTAGGTCAGGGAACTGGAGTTGATGTTAGTGAAAGGGCAAGTTGGTATGAAAAAGGTCACGTCTATTTTGATCAGTAGGTCAAGGAACTTAAGGTGATGTCAATAAAACTGCCCGTAAATTTGTCAGTAAATTGTCTGTGGAGGCTGTCCTACCCTACTCTATACTGAAATATGATCCTGAGGTAATATATAGAATTTTATATGAAGTATTGGAGCAATCTGCTATCATCTTAAAGTTGATAAGACTTTTCAGGTTATTAATCTTAAGCTCGATTTCGCCAGTTGAGTACGGACTGTTTTCCCAATGTCAACCTCGATTCATAACCATTTACATACCCTTTCCGTTACCTAGGGCCACGAGTTGTACTTTATTGTTTGTGATGTCAACTTACAATGAAAATACATTTTATAAAACAGTTGTGCGTCTTATAAAACAGTTGTACCTCTAACAAATAGCACTTTCTATATAGAGATAACCTCAGACAGTGCATGTTTTTAGATACCGGTATTGTATTCATTTTCGTGCGTGAACATCGACGGTGGGTGCGGCTAGCCAAACAGGGGATGCTTACCCCTCCTGGACACCTGGTCCGATATCTAGCTTGCTAGGGGTCCGTCGAAGCTCAGTTCAGCACAGTTGAGATGATCGTTAGGATCTTCTTTCACTCATTTGATATATCTGTGTATGTGGATAAGTGGGAGGCTGTGTGCGCGTATTCCGGAAAGTCACATCATCCGCATTTTAGTTAGTCAATACCACCCAAAGTAGGAAATGAATACGTGTTTGTCTCACTCCTTTTTGTTTTTGATGTTGGTGTGGTAGTTGTGTTGTGGGTCATGTATTACTTTAGTTTTACTTTATGTGTAGGTACACATGTACTTAGTCATGTTATTTAATGATTTCATAATAATTCTTTCTAGATTTTACTATGTCATGTTTATTTCATTAGAGAATATTCCAGTATGTTCTTTGTTACATCATTATCATCACATGACTGTGATTTCTAGAATTTACTCTATTGTTAATCATGTGTAATGAGTCATTGTTCTAGAAGCTTCTGGTAAATTCATTGGTATTAAGTATAAATACCTCTGAGGAACTGTGTTGATAAGACATTCGTACACATTCGTAGACACGATTCATTCATCTATTCTGATATACTGGGACACTTTATTTGTTGAGACTTTAATCCATTTAACAACGTTTGGACACCGATCTTTCGAGAACGTTTGTGACTACCGGAAACCATACATTCGATAGACTTTGTGGACCGTAACGGACACTTTGATCCGGACATTGTATTGTGAGTTGTAATCGTTTTAAATATATATATTTTGTACATAATTAAACTTGTAAATTTATATTCTGTCTTTGTCTGATTTTTGCTGGCGTTTTGGGGTATTCTGACCCATAACAGAATTGGGGGCTCGTCCGGGATAGTAATCTCTGCATATTTGCACTTTACGTAAAGTTCGTTTTTTGAAAAAAGGAAAATTCTCCAAACTTTTGCCAGCAGAAATCAATCATGGTATTTTCGGTCACTGAATTTTTGAAATCGCCGACTGTAGATGAGTTCGAATTATTGAAAAAAGATGATTTGATTGGTTTAGGTCTTCACTTGAAGTTAGATGTAAAATCTTCTATGAGAAAACAAGAAATTAGAAATATTGTGGCTAAAGAGCTTTTAGCTAAGGAAATCTTTTCGTCATACGATTTTCCTGTTGAACCTGTTTCAAGCGAAACCAAAATGTCAAAATATGAGTTTGAATTAGAGAAAATGAAATTACAATTACAATTTGAAAAAGAAGAAAAAGAAAGACAATTTCAAATTGAAAAAGAAGAAAAAGAAAGACATTTACAATTTGAAAAAGAAAAAGAAGAAAGAGAGAAACAGGAACGTATGCACGAGAAAGAACTCCAGTTTGAGTTAGAAAAGTTAAAATTAGAGAAAAGCGCTAAGGAAAATCCTGTTCCTTCGCCTGTCAAGTCTGAATTCGACGCCGCCAAAAACATCAGATTAGTACCAAAATTTCAAGAAAAGTCCGTGGACAAATATTTTCCACATTTTGAGAAAATCGCGGCCAATCTGAAGTGGCCACGCGATTTTTGGCCAACTTTATTACAAAGCGTACTTATTGGCAAAGCGGCTGAAGTGTACTCGGCGCTCAGTATTGCTGAGAGTTCAGACTATGACAAGGTCAAGGACACGATTTTGAGAGCATATCAGTTAGTACCTGAGGCGTACAGACAAAAGTTTAGAAAGTACAAAAAGTTTGAAAATCAAACATATGTTGAATTCGCTCGAGAAAAAGAAGATTTATTTGATCAGTGGTTTCGATCTAAGAAAATTCCAAATTCATTTGACAATTTGCGTCAAATAATTCTGATAGAAGAGTTCAAAGAGTGTGTACATCAAGATTTAAGAACTCATTTGGAAGACAAAAATGTTAAAACTCTTGAAGAAGCCGCTGTTTTGTCTGATACGTATGCTCTCACTCATAAGAAAAATTTTGTGTCAAAAACTCAATCTAGCGATAGTGCTATTAAAACGTCAGATTTTCCAAAGAAAAATTTACAAGAGTCTCAGTCGTCCATTAGTTCCCAGTCACCATCTCAAGGTGGTTCTACGTCCGGTCCTAGGTCCGAGCGTTCTGAGGCATCCCCAGGGGTGGGGTCGCTTCCTACATGCAATTATTGTAAGAAAAAAGGTCATGTTATTGGTGAGTGTTTGAAGCTTAAGAAGAAAAAAGAACTTAAGTCACAGGCCTGTGCGTCTGTTAGAAATGATAGGAAAGCCTTAGATTCGATTTGTTCTGACACTCCTGAGATTCAGGGTTCTAAGTCCAGTTCTGATGATTTTGTGGAGGATCATTATAAGCCCTTTTTGTCACAGGGATTTGTTTCACTCAGTGATTCTAGCGAAGCGTTGCCTGTTCAGATTTTGAGAGATACTGGTGCTGCCCAGACTTTATTATTAGAGGGTTCATTGCCTTTGTCTGAGCACACTTTTACTGGTAGGTCAGTTTTATTACAGGGTGTGGAGCTAGGCGTCATTGATGTTCCCCTTCATAAAATTTATTTGCAGTCAGACTTAATTACTGGACCTGTTATCGTAGGTGTTCGACCTACTCTTCCCGTTCAAGGCGTTTCCTTGTTGCTTGGCAACGATTTAGCTGGCGGCAAAGTTGTAGCCGATCCGATTGTTTGTGAGAAAATCACGTCCGATGTCGTGTCCGATGATGAAGACGACGACTTGTACCCAGCCTGTGCAGTTACCAGGGCGATGGCCAGGAACAGACTGAAAGAGGCTGAGCGTACTCCTGCACTTAACGAGGACCATCCCTCCAAAAATATAGACCTTTCTGACACATTCATGTCTACTATTGATGACAGCGTACCTGAGACGTCAGTACCACTTCATGTTGACAAGTCTCCGACAGTACCTGGTGATGATTACCATCCGCCATTTGACAGAGATACAGATGCCTTATTAAGCCGTGAGCAGCTCCTCTCCGAGCAAACTAAAGATCCGGAGATCATCCGACTAAGCAAGAGGGCCCTTCCCCGAGAAGAAGCGGACAAAGTCGGAGAGTGCTTCTACATACAAGATGGCATCCTTATGCGGAAATGGAGACCACCCGATGCACCCCCTAATGAAGTGTGGCGGGTCGTTCACCAGATAGTGGTTCCAGTAGCGTATCGCGGGGACATCATGAGTGTAGCTCACGACACACCCATGGCAGGTCATTTAGGTGTCAATAAGACTTATAATAGGATTTTAAGTCACTTTTACTGGCCTAAGTTGAGGAAAGATGTGTCTGAGTTTTGTAAGTCTTGTCATAGTTGTCAGATGGTAGGTAAACCCAATCAAGTTATACCACCTCCCCCCTTAAAAAAGTGACGTAGGAATCGGGGCTGCTTTGTTTCAAGAAAATGATGATGGTGTAGATAGAGTTGTTTGTTATTTTTCAAAGAAATTGACAAAATGTCAAAAGAATTACTCTACTATTGAAAAAGAGTGTCTTGCATTATTGTTAGCTTTACAACATTTTGATGTTTATTTGAATGTTACTTTACATCCCATTCTTGTATATACTGACCACAACCCTCTCACATTTCTGCACAAAATGTCAAACAAGAATCAAAGACTTACAAGGTGGAGTTTATTGTTGCAAGAGTACAATATCATTATTAACCATATCAAGGGCAAAGACAATGTGATTGCAGATGCACTATCGAGAGTTTCATGAGTGATTTTTTGCAGAATTTACCACCTAAGTTTTCATTGACATTCAAACTTTTTTTAAGGGGGGAGGTGTTGTGGGTCATGTATTACTTTAGTTTTACTTTATGTGTAGGTACACATGTACTTAGTCATGTTATTTAATGATTTCATAATAATTCTTTCTAGATTTTACTATGTCATGTTTATTTCATTAGAGAATATTCCAGTATGTTCTTTGTTACATCATTATCATCACATGACTGTGATTTCTAGAATTTACTCTATTGTTAATCATGTGTAATGAGTCATTGTTCTAGAAGCTTCTGGTAAATTCATTGGTATTAAGTATAAATACCTCTGAGGAACTGTGTTGATAAGACATTCGTACACATTCGTAGACACGATTCATTCATCTATTCTGATATACTGGGACACTTTATTTGTTGAGACTTTAATCCATTTAACAACGTTTGGACACCGATCTTTCGAGAACGTTTGTGACTACCGGAAACCATACATTCGATAGACTTTGTGGACCGTAACGGACACTTTGATCCGGACATTGTATTGTGAGTTGTAATCGTTTTAAATATATATATTTTGTACATAATTAAACTTGTAAATTTATATTCTGTCTTTGTCTGATTTTTGCTGGCGTTTTGGGGTATTCTGACCCATAACAGTTGTGTGTCAATTTCTTGTTAATTATATGTATATGAGTTGAAATTCCTCAGTGTTAACTATGACAATACTCAGCTTCAATCTCGTAACAAAAGTGTACCTAGAAGCATTGCGACATAGTGATGCAATTAGAATATAAGGAAATAAAAATCAAAGTGAAATAAACTTACAGAAAACACATAAGATTTGCCAGTTTATCTCTTCTCAAATGATGCTACTGAATTTGAAGACGTTTAACATTTGAAACTACGTGCCTTATATTTTAGTCAAAGCGAACAAAAATATTTTGTATCTTATGAATTCTTAGAATTAGTGATGAAGAATGACTTCTCAGAAATAAAATCACTATTTTGAAACAGTAATAAGACAAAAGACATAATTTTGGTATCAATATATCAAACATCTTTGGCTTGATGGTGACAATTGTTAACTGCGGTTGTATATATATATCATTGTACAAAATACGCTAGAGCCTGCAATGATAAGACTTTCGAAAATTTGTAAATCCTTCTGGAAGTTTCATAGAAATAACTTTTAAAAAATCCTGTCGACATTTGGGATAGTCCGAAATTTGAATATGAGATATTTGAAATTTCACTGCCATTAGTTCACAGTGATTCAATAAAGTAAATGAGAAGATCCAATCTGATCGAAACTGCAAAAGCGATAAGAATCGAGTATGTATAGTTGTAGGGTTACCTCCTGGAGACACTTGCCTCTTTACTGACGTCATCTTAGGTTCCTTTACCTTTTATCCGAATTAAATGACCCACATCTATCAGCTGCTAGGTCATTAAATATCAAGGTCATTTTCACCATTAGGTCAGCGAACTAGAGGTGAAGTTAGTGAAAGGCCAAGATGGTATAAAATGTCAAGGCTATTTTATCAGTAGATGAAGAAACTTGAGGTGACTTCAGTAAAACTGCCTGTATATTTGTCAGTAAATTGTCTTTTGAGGCGGTCCTACCCTACTCTGTACTGAACATATGATCCTGAGGTAATCAACAGAATTTTGTATGAAATATTGGAGCAATCTGCAATCATCTGTAAGGTGATCAGACTTCTCGGCTAATTAATCATAAGCTCGCTTCGGTCAGTAGAGACCACATTCGAATGCCCACTTCATTTGATGTAACATGTAACCGTCTTCAAATTCTTTAAGAACAGATAAATTTGCAGCATAGACAAGACATGCACGTTTCGGGTACTTGAACCTCGTCGGTGATCCTCGATACTCATTTTCATACTCTTTGCATTACATATACCTAGAGCCCCGAGTTTTAATTACTTCATTGTTTGATGTCAACTTACAATGAAAATACTTTTTATCAAACAGTTGTGCGTTATGTATATATCTGTATATGCGGATAAGTGGAATGCTGTGTGTGTGTGTATTCCGGTTATTCACATTGCTATGAATAAAGTTAGAAAATAGATCCCCAAAGTAGGAAATGAATACGTGTTTATCTCACTTCTTTTTGTTTCTGATGTTGGTGTGGTATTTGTGTGTCCATTTCTGTTCATGAGCTGAAATTCCTCAGTGTTGACAATACTCAGCTGCCATCTCGTAACAAAAGTGTACTTTGTATTATTGCGACATAATGATGTAATCAGGTTTTAGAGAAATAAAAATCAAAATGAGGTAAATTACTGAAAACACAAAAGTTTTTTTTTAAATTAAGTGCGTTTATTTATGTTTTTGTCAAAACGAACCAAATAATACAAAAATGTATATTGTGTGTTATAATTTCTTAGAATTAGTAATGAAATATGACTTCTCAGAAATAAATTACCATTTTGACCCGTTTATAAGAAAAATAGCAATCCAAGGAATGCTTGTGTCGCCTGTGAAGCGGTTTGATTGTTATTCTAGAAAGTGGATCAAATTATTGGTATCAGTAGAAAAGTCTTGTCAAATGAATTCATTTGAAATATCAGACCTCTTGATTACAAATTAAAAGTTATGGTCATTCTCAAATTTCAGAACAGAGTGTCAATCATCTAGGTCAAGGTCACTACGTAAAAATTGGTAAAAAAAAGGTCTCATCATAAGAAATATCAAAGACCTATCACCTACCAATTAAAAGATATATACAACTTTAGAAACGAAGGTCAAATAGCTAGGTCAAGGTCAAAAGGTAAAAAATTATAGTATGTGCAGAATGGCATTGTTACAAGGAAAATACATGTGAAATATCAAAGCCCTATCACCTACAAATCAGAAGATATAACCAATATTACTTTTCTTGAAAAGTAGATCAAATATCTAGATCAAGGTCAAAAGGTCAAATATTATGGTCTGTGTAGAAAAGTCTTGTCACAAGGAATACACATGTGAAATACCAAAGCCCTATCACAAACCAATCAAAAGATATATCCATTCGTAATTTTTTTGAAAAGTAGGTCAAATATGTAGGTCAAGGTCAATAGGTCAAACATTATGGTATGTGTAGGAAGGTCTTGTCACAAAGAATACAACTGTGAAATACCAAAGCCCTATCACTTACCAATCAAAAGATATAGTGAATTTTATCTTTTTTTCAAAAGCAGGTCAAATATCGAGGTCAAGGTCACAAGGTCAAAAATTATGGTATGTGTAGAAAGGTCTTGCCAAAAGGATTGCACATGTGAAATACCAAAGCCCTATCACTTACCAATCAAAAGATATATCCATGTTTAATTTTTTAGAAAAGTAGGTCAAATATGTAGGTCAAGGTCACTAGGTCAAAAATTATGGTATGTGTAGAAAGGTCTTGTCACAGGGAATACACATGTGAAATATCAAAGCCCTATCACTTACCAATCAAAAGTTATGGGCTGTGACACCCAAAGTGTGACAGACAGACAGACGAACTGACGGACGGACCAGACGGACAACGGACAAAGTGATCCCTAAGTGTCGCTATGCTTCGCAGGCGACACAAAAATGACATAATTTTGGTTTGGTTTTAATAATGGCGAAACATGGCGACTCCTAATGCGGGATAAGTATGATGAAACAATCAATTAAATAAAATAGATATTTTGTCAGTATTCCGAATAAGAATTGAGTTAACTCAAGTGTAATCAATAACTTTTATGAAATCGTCCTCTAAAAAGCCGAATTTCATGGAAAAGTAGGGGAAAATGCCGCGAAATATGATCACTTTGCTCTATCTGGCATACCACTTTTAAGAGGGCTACGTTCCGAAAGAGGCAAAGGAAGGTATATTCAATCAACCGTCTAAGGGAAATATAATAATGGGCGTATAAAACGATTAGATATGTCAGCCCATTAAAGAATTTTTGATTTTATAAGGTAGAAGACAAGCTAACAATTTCCTTTCTAATTTCATTTGTAAAATCAATCTTTTAATTTAAACTTTATTTTTGTGAATTCCTTTTGCGTAAAATCCGTCGGAATTGTACCTCCTGTAGCTATGATACGTAAATGATGCATGCCTTGTCAAAACTAACATAGAACTGTTAATAATCTTGCTCACGTTAGACCGCGTACTGAGTATGATTCATTTTAAATTTTGTGACGACAATAAACGTCGATAAAAACAACACAAAGACTTTAAAAAGTGCTGGAAAAAACTGTTGACATTTACCTAAACAAATAAATTACCAACTTAGGATATATTGCAAGAAATGTTCGTGTATGAGGTAGAGTTTTGCTCTGTTACAAAAGAAAAGAAACGTTTCAAATAAATATTGTATTTCATTGGAAATTCTAAAGGGGAAAAACAGAAAGACATAAATATAAACTTGTTTAAAAAAGAAAAGAACCGTTTCAAATAATTATTAGATTTCATTGGAAAATCTAAAGGGGAAAAACAGAAAGACACAAAAGTAAACTTGTTAATAAATCATTTGACCTAAATTTCTTAGGTCACTGTTAAAAAAATACTGATTTATGTTAAGTATGAATATCGATATAAACAATTCGAATGTTTAACGTCTTCAAATTCTTAGCATCATTTAAGATCAGATAAATTTGCGGCATGGACCAGACATGCACGTTTCGGGAACTTAACTCTCGTCAGCGATCCTTAATCTTAACAATGATAAAATGACTAAAGAGTGTGAAAAGTTATATCCAAAATATGTACCCAAAGATATTATGCTACAGGACCCACGTTTTAGGAATTTCAAGAAATTTTGATGACAGAAATATTCGATTTCATTGAAGAGTATTTTCCACGATTGTTCCCTGTCGTTTGTTGATGTTGTTATGCCTTATTTTTGTTGTTTGCAATTCTGTGGGTGTGTTCCACTGAGCCTAGCTAGCACAACGTAGTCATTCTTGGGATCCTCTCCATATCCTTTTTCGATTGAATTGTAAATATATAGTATATCATTCGAGATAATTTACAGTGAATATGTAAGAAATAAAAAATGACAAGCCGGGCTCTATTGTCTCATAATGCCCGAGCGTCCTCAGCCAATCACATTTATTACCGAGCCGCTCGGTAATAAATGTGATTGGCTGAGGACGCTCGGGCATTATGAGACAATAGAGCCCGGCTTGTCATTTTTTATTTCTATTCTAATGAAGACCAAACTTAGACCTTTTGATTCTTTGTAAAAACCAATTCCTGCCGGTTTATCTGCTTTCAGAAAATGGGTAGGCGTGGCTTATCGCTATAGGGCCTATATTGGAGAATAGAGCCCGGCTCGCGTCTGTTGTCTTGATAGGGAAAAAGAATCAAGTCATATTAGAATTACTCATTTACTTTCTTAAAAATACATTATATTACTGTTATTGCATAACCTTTAAAGAACATGTAAAATAAAGTCAACAAGGCGATGAAATAGATTTCTCAACAGAGAAATAAATTTTCCATATCCTTAAAGGATAAACAAGGCTATAAAGGAAAGAAATAAATCCTCGTCAGAAATAGGCTTAACACATTGGTCAAAGAAACAAGGTATAACATTTCATCATCGAAAAAAAATTCTTATCAAGAGGAATACAAAAGTAAACTGTGAACGTCCAACATCTTTTTCAAAGGACGTTTGCATCATTGCGAATCAGTTGAGAATATCACTATGATGTTTTCCCTTCTATAGAATGTCCACAGTAAGAAAATTGGCAGTACAGAATCATGTTTGAAATATTCAACATAAACATTACATTTAACAATAAAATTATAAAACTATGATTAAGCACAAAGGTAATATATATGTATATATTTTTTAAAATATTGTTTTTCAATAAAAAGCTTCAAACTTTAACAAACAATAAAATTTGCGTGGAATATAAAACAATCCGTTATTGTAGCTCGTCATATACGTTGTCATCCCTCCTCTGGTTTGATATGGTCTCGTATTGTCTGTAACAGAATATTCATAAGTGATCAATGTCAAATTTATAAAAATCATCTTTGTTATTTGAAAGTCACTGAAAAAAAAGATATATTGGACGAGACAATGAAAATATAGATGTTTTATGTTAGAACCATCCAAAACACCGAATTTAACAATTAACCCAATATGACTTTATTCTGCACGTGTTGCTAGGAAAGAGGAGATGCCGGCAATATTATCTTATCTTCATTCGAGATTCACTTTTTCTTCTTTGCAGAATGTTTAAGTTGATTTTGTATTATTCAAGAGAAATTTTGTAGATTCGATATCTCTTATAGTTTACGCTGTAGAAATCATTTTGTGCGCCGCCGCTCACATGTTAAGTGCTGTAGATTTAACTCTCTCTTGTCAGTCTGTGATTCTGTATTTTTAAAAAAAATATTTTAAAAAACATATAGAATGTTAATGGTGATTGTTGTATAATTTCAGTGTTCGCTGTGCTACTGTTTCGTTATGGCACGTTCCACTACGAATAATCATGTTTGGTGGGTTTAGGGATCAATAAAATTGCGTTCATCAATTATAATGTACATCTATTTCTTCATCGAATTTATTCAGGGTGGCACTACTTACTACTGATTTTGGTCATTTGGTGGGCCAAGGAGCAAAACTATGGGTACTGTAATACCAAGACAGAAATTTGGATTGGCTTTGAGTTTCCTTTTTGGTCTTTTCTGCTTGGTTACTACTATGCTTGCATTAGATATGTTACATGATTCATGTGCTGCATGGAAGTAATTAGCACGACGCGTTTTAACAGCGCCTCCCACAATGCATTGCGCGCTTGCAATGGAGATTGTTCATTTATATAAATTGTCCTTCGTATTCCTATGAGGTTTGTATCGTTGTCTCCGTCTTTTTGTCCTATTCTCTTTTCGTGTAGGGAAGTTCTATTTTGTGTGGATACTGTACTATACATACTCTAATACTATACTTGCATAAGATAAGTAACATTATTCATGTGATTCATGTGTTTTTCCAGCCTTTAGATTGTGGTTTTTGGAAAATGGTTTCGGCTTTAGTGTTAGACTTTCATACACTGATCAGCATATTCTTAGCATTATTCAAAGTGGCATATCATACTTTAAAATTTATTTTTAGCATATTCAATTACTTGAATGTTCTTTCTTCCTCTGTGAAAAAGACTGTGCTGGTATTTTGCTCCCTCACGAATCTTTTTCATAATCCATCGTGTGACTGACTGTATATAATAGTCGTACATCCAACGTGTACCATGTAGTCTTACATGTGAGATCTTTTCTTAGTGAAGAACCAATATTAGAATACACTAGTACTGCTTCATCTGTAGAATCTGACAAGTTTACGAATGTTGACTCTGAGATATCGAATAGAGCGAACGGATCGTCTTTTTCATTAGATTATATTTCCCCCGATAGATTTTTGTATTGCTATATACGAGAAATAAATCGTTTAAGCAAAATTATGATATACTAGAAAAGAACCCGTGCAAGCGCGGAAAAAATTGTCAATTCAGAGGCCTATATTCCATATAGGCTAAAAGACTCAAGCTTACACATAAATTTTCCGGATATATCGTAAACCTAAAAACTGTCTACTAACAGCATCCGTAGTTTTAAAAGAGGCATATCCGACACCCTCCCGCCCCATCTAAAGTTTCCAAAGGTTGACAATTTTGCCTTAAAAATCATCTCCTTTTTACTATTTTAAACCTTGGAACCCCATAAAAATCGTCAAGATCTTAAGACAATTGTCAGTTTTAACAGTGTATATTTTGTATTACTTGAAATATTCGTAACGCTTCTTACACTTTTAAGAAATCCAGGATCGAATAGATTGAATATCAAAAGTGAGACTTCTTAATCATAAAACACCATTAATTTATCGGGAAAAGTGTATAATGTAGATATATATGCAACTTTTTACGTCAATCATCATAGCAAATAAGATTGTAAAATATATTTTTAAAAATGCAGCATTTCACAATTTCCAGGGAAGCCCCCCTCTCCCGGACCCCCACCTGCGGGAGGGGCTACACATTTTAAATATACAAAAGTGAAAAAAAAAAAATGATATTTGGAAATTAAGTTAAATATCAAAAATGAGCCTTCCTAATCATAAAACACCATGAATTTTCGAGAAAAGTGTATAATGTAGATTTATATGCAACTTTTTACGTCAATGTTCATAGAAAATAAGATTGTACAATATATAACCAGACTTGTCAGAATGACAACATAGCTCGCCGGTGGCAACCATATGTAAATTGCAACAACAACAATAAAAAAGGTCTTATCACAAGGAATGCACATGTGAAATATCAAAGCCCTATCACTAACCATTCAAAAAATATGACCAAGGTTAAAGTTTTTCAAAAGTAGGTCAATCATCTCCAAGGTCAAGGTCACAAGGTCAAAAATTTTGGTATCCATGGAAACGTCTTGTCACAAGGAATACACATGTGAAATATCAAAGCCCTATCACTTACCATTCCAAAAATATGGCCAAGGTTAAAGTTTTTCAAAAGTAGGTCAATCATCTCCAAGGTCAAGGTCACAAGGTCAAAAATTTTGGTATCCATGGAAACGTCTTGTCACAAGGAATACACATGTGAAATATCAAAGCCCTATCACTTACCATTCCAAAAATATGGCCAAGGTTAAAGTTTTTCAAAAGTAGGTCAATCTCCAAGGTCAAGGTCACAAGGTCAAAAATTTTGGTATCCATGGAAAGGTCTTGTCACAAGGAATACACATGTGAAATATCAAAGCCCTATCACTTACCATTCCAAAAATATGGCCAAGGTTAAAGTTTTTCAAAAGTAGGTCAATCTCCAAGGTCAAGGTCACAAGGTCAAAAATTTTGGTATCCATGGAAAGGTCTTGTCACAAGGAATACACATGTGAAATATCAAAGCCCTATCACTTACCATTCCAAAAATATGGCCAAGGTTAAAGTTTTTCAAAAGAAGGTCAATCTCCAAGGTCAAGGTCACAAGGTCAAAAATTTTGGTATCCATGGAAAGGTCTTGTCACAAGGAATGCACATGTGAAATATGAAAGCCCAATCTGTATTGGTTTAAAAGTTATAAGCAAGGTTAAAGTTTTTGTGCACGCGCACGCAGACGCAGACGCAGACGCAGACGCAGACGCAGACGCCGACGCCGGGGGTATGACAATAGCTCTCCGGACATTCGTCCCGGCGAGCTAAAAATGCAGCATTTCACAATTTTCCGGGGAAGCCCCCCGCCCCTACCCCAGACCCCCACCTGCGGGAAGGATTACACATTTAAAGTATACAAAAGTGATAAAAAAAATTATATTTGGAAATTGTCCGCATCCAAGTCTGACACTGATTCAATGGAAAACGTCATGGGAAAAATAGCATGCGATTGGTAATTTAGAATGCATTGAGTATTAAAAAATAGAGCCAGAAAACAGACTGGAGCAAGATGATATAATACACAAATCTATTGTCAGAATGTCCGCCCTCGACGGGACTCGAACCTAGTCTTTTTGGAATTGAAATCTGGTTAGATGTCCGCCACTTCTCGTACGTTTTGTTGTAAGATTGTAGGTCGCAAATTTCAGAAAACGAATATGGAGTTTTAAATCAAATCATCCTCCTACTAACATCAGAAATGTCTTGCAAGAATCGCCTTACAAAATTTATGATACTTGAAATGTCGGGGATTAGAAAGGGAGAATAAATCAGAGGAAAATATGAAGTTAATGATTAGTGTCCGTCGTCGGTTTTGAATTTTAGATTTTTCTCAGATTTGATTTAGGAAAACGGTGAGACATAATTAATGATTACACGCTGATTAGAAATAATTTCTTCTAAACAATTATCAATTACACATTGTCGTAGCATATGCTATATCTTCATATCACACCATTTACAAATGTAGCTCTGTCCTCTTCGTTTCGACGGAGAATCGGCTTATTCGTTCCTTTAGTAGTGTAGATACTTATGGGTTTTCTGTGGACCTGTTGGTCTATGAACAGAGTGAATGAGCACAATAAAGGTCTAATTTCAATAAGATTGTATGTATACTTATTGACTTTTATGGCCGGTATATAAGCTTTGAATATTTCAAAAGACGAAAGCTTCATTGGTAAGTTTTTGCCTACTCTTCAATTTATTATCATTTTTAAATGAATTAGGATAAAGAATGCATCTGGAAGAAAATAGAGTATGACGTGTACATTTTCATGCTATGTACAATTTGTCTAAGATATAGCAAAAGAAAAGGCAGTTTTAGTTCGGATAGGACTTTATTAATTGTGTGCATAAAACATAAACTCAGCTATTCTTTACGTCAACACCCAAGAGGTTGGTAACAAATTCGACCATCGATTTGTATCATGTCTACCGCTTGTTCTCCTTCTATTGTTATATGCACACTAAGCGAAACATTAAAATATATTCATACTGATATCATATCTATACTTTCAAGTCTGCACACTCTGTATATTAATGACCATTACAGACTTACTGTGTTGGTGGTACATATGCTGGGGGAGCGGATGCTTTGTTTTCTGGGGCTGAGCCATGGTCGGCAGTATACGCTGTATTTGTCACACCCCCTTGTGGCTGGTATGGCGGTGGATGAGAAGTAGCAACACCTACCGGCGGTTGATAAGGTTGGGCAGGTGGAGGTGGGTAAGGATAATTCTGAGGGGACACCACGTAAGGTTGAGTAGGGTAGGCTACTCCTGGTTGTGCTGAAAATATTCATCATCAAAACCTGAATAAAAATCATGTATACAACTTATCTCCTTATAGAACAACCCAATTATTTATTAATTTATTTATTTATTTATTTATTTATTTTTTGATACTATACACTATGCATTTTTCTCGCACATTGGATAGGCTGATTCCCCTTTTCAGCGGTGCTGGAGAATTCGATCCGGCACCCCTGATCTGGCACTGTTGATTGTTCCTTTATGACGTCACAGTCAACTTGACGCACGTTATTTCACGTGCACATACTTTTAGCATGACGTTCAGTCATTTTGATGCGTAAACAAGAGGACTTTGCAAGTTTCAATGTCCGAGAAAAATAATCAAGCACCACATTTTGAGTTCCGGATAGAAATACATCAGTCTCGGTTGGGACTTGATAAATCCCACCCTCGACTGATATTTTTCTATCCGGAACTCAAAGTGGTGCTAGATTCTATTATTCTTTTATTTTTGTAAGATTTAGTAAGTGCCTTACCCTGACTATGGACTACGGCTACGGCTGGTGTATTGTTTTGGTATACAACTCCTCCACGAGCTGGTCTCTTGCGTACGGCACAGCATATACATACTATAATGCTTACAATGATGGCAGCAGCAAACAGTACGCCAATTACTATCCCAGCGATGGCTGCTGCTGAGCTGTAAAAAAGTTTGATTACAATTTAAATAAAACCACGTCAAGCTCATACATAAAAACACACAAAAGACAGCCCCCCCCCTCCCAAAATAAAAAAAATTAACAAATCAAATATGAGAACTCTTTTTAAAAAGCGCTTCACTTACCAATGCAAAAAACAAAATTATACCTTGGGGTTTCATTCTCAATGTACTTATCGTCTTGACTTTCACAATATTACCATATATGTACATTACTTACGTAGCCCTCTAGCAGTTTTGACTGTCTCTATTGTAAAGAGTTAAATGTAATTCATTAAAAAAAAGAATCTTTTGGCATACATCTCACTTTGGCTGAGTTTTACGTCATGTTGAATACCAAACAAAATAAAGCCTGTGTTTGTGAAACACGAATGCCCCCGGTGGCATCTTTGTTAGTATAAACGCCATTTTCTGTTGAGTACGTGAAAGGTCAAAGTCAAGGTGACGAAGTCAAAAGTTTTTTGCTATCAATGAAATGGTCTTCTCACAAGGAATACACATGTGAAATATGAAAGCCCTATCACTTACTATTCAAAAGTTATGCCCAATGTTAAAGTTTTTGAAAAGTAGGTCAAAGGTCAAGAGGACAAAACTTTTGGTATCAATGAAAAGGTCTTGTCACAAGGAATACACATGTGAAATATGAAAGCCCTATCACTTACCATTCAAAAGTTATGCCCAATGTAAAAGTTTTTGAAAAGTAGGTCAAAGGTCAAGGTCACGAGGTCAAAAATGTTGGTATCAATGGAAAGGTCTTGTCACAAGGAATACACATGTGAAATATGAAAGCCCTATCACTCACCATTCAAAAGTTATGCCCAATGTTAAAGTTTTTGAAAAGTATGTCAAAGGTCAAGGTCACGAGGTCAGAAATGTTGGTATCAATGGAAAGGTCTTGTCACAAGGAATACACATATGAAATATGAAAGCCCTATCACTTACCATTCAAAAGTTATGCCCAATGTTAAAGTTTTTGAAAAGTAGGTCAAAGGTCAAGGTCAAGGTCACGAGGTAAAAAATGTTGGTATCAATGGAAAGGTCTTGTCACAAGGAATAGACATGTGAAATATGAAAGCCCTATCACTTACCATTCAAAAGTTATGCCCATTGTTAAAGTTTTAAGTTCGGACAAACAGACAAACAGACATACATACAGACAGACAAACGAGGTCAAAAATGTTGGTATCAATGGAAAGGTCTTGTCACAAGGAATACACATATGAAATATGAAAGCCCTATCACTTACCATTCAAAAGTTATGCCCAATGTTAAAGTTTTTGAAAAGTAGGTCAAAGGTCAAGGTCAAGGTCACGAGGTAAAAAATGTTGGTATCAATGGAAAGGTCTTGTCACAAGGAATAGACATGTGAAATATGAAAGCCCTATCACTTACCATTCAAAAGTTATGCCCATTGTTAAAGTTTTTAGTTCGGACAAACAGACAAACAGACATACAGACAGACAGACAAACAGACGGACAGCCCAAAAACTATATGCCCCCGAATCTGTGATTCCGGGGGCATAAAAAGAAAAACGAAGTGCCCAGCTCAGCTACCAGAAATGGCAGCTCTCTGCATATGGTGCACCACACATGTTAATCCTGTGTCAAAATAGAAAAAAAACCATTGACACATTCATTGAAGCACCACCTGCTTTATACAGTGAAAATAACATTAAACAGTTTAATTAAAATGTGATAAAGATAATACTTACATAGTATGAGAGATGTAACTATAGACGTAGGAACTGTAATAGTTTGTGTAGTCGTAACAGCAGTATCTGTACGTGTAGGTACCACAGCAATATTGGTATGATGAACAATATTTATACTTCAGAGAGTACACATTGTATATGTAGCTATAACTTTCGTAGATACAGGGATGTTGGGTGGTGGTGTATCCCTGACCCAACACACACTCTATAATACGAATTCAATAAAAAAATATATATATGGCCATTGAACAAGTACTGTAGGGAATTGTTTATGTCTCAGTACGAAAGAGAGAAAAAAGGTAAAAAGCTACTATTCAAAATAAACAAAATTAACATCGAACAAGTACTCTTGCAGTGGCGGATTTAGAGGGGGGGCCCGGGCCCCCCCCCCCTTTTTCACCCAAAGTTATTGATTCAGAGTACTCTTTTTATGCTTATTCTCTTTACTTATGGGGAAATTTTCGGCTCGCTTCGCTCGCCGCACTAAATTTTTCATTAGTTGTCTATTTTTTCGTCTTCACTTTGTCTTCAACTTTCTTTGTCATCGTGTTTGAACTGATTCATATGTCATAAACATATACAAAATTCAAAATCAATTAACACTGGAATAAAGTACTATATGCTTCATTTTCACGGGCCGATCTAACCAGGTTAGACAGGTGGATAGTGGGGTTGTAATGCCCTAATCTTCCCAACCTTCCCCAATTGGTCAAACAAAAATGGAGCATGGAAAATGAGAGAGAGATTGTATTCTTATGACAAAATGTAACCATCTATTAAAAAATTCTACGGCTCGCCAATATAAAATAAAGTTGTATATACATGTATAGATGACTAAATCTGAAAACAAATGAAAACTTCATACCTTAAAAAATTTTCTGGCTCGCTACGCTCGCCAGTCTACCTGTAAACTAAAGTAATGAATCACCCCCCCCTACTTCTTAATTAGATCAGCGGTCTTGAGGTCCACGATTTTCGTTTCTCTACCTTTTTTTTTTTTGCTTCTCAGTTTTTCCGTGAACAATTTTCTTCGAGCTGAAACCTTGGGCCCCCCCCCTTTTCTGAAATCCTAGATCCGCCACTGTCTTGGACTGTTTTATAAATAATTGTGTGCAAAAAAGAAGTAAAAACCTTAGGGTGCATGTCGGAGGATCTAGTTCTGAAAGCTCAAGGTCCTGCGCACGTGACAACTGACAACAAGTCAATGACAAAATACGCGTAACCGAAAGCTCAACCAAGACGAAATAAATATGATAGATAACAACAGTCAATAAATTGCTCAAATAAATAAGGAACTGAATAATTTATTGTCTGTTGTTACATGTGTGATTTAATTCCCTAATTATGGAATAAAATGATAGAATATAATGAAAATGTTTTAATCAAAATTGAAAAAAAAAACCAAACAAGAAATATTTGAAAGGTACCTTGCAAGTAATGAATTTTGCACTTTTTGTATACATATATACTTATTACTTTGAAGCCTCAGAGAATGGTAAAATTATTTATTCATCTAAATCAGATCAGATAAATATAATGCAGATAGGGGATGTTTCAGTACAACCTTATGCTGAATTTGGGTTATCCGGGAACCAGTCTTACAACCTTACTAAGGTAAGTATAGGTCAATCATTATAAACAAATACCCCCTCCCCCTTTCCCAAAGTCTATTATATCATAGAGGTCTAATATTTATCATCTGCAAAAGCATTTGAGTATTTGCTTTTTGAATCGTGAATGTAAGGAGATGAGGTCATATCAGTATGAAATCTACTGAAATGAATTATCAAGTCTTTGAATAACTCGTAAATAAAGACAATAGTTATAATGAGACCAGTATACACCTTAACCTCGTTGACAGTGGTCCAAATAATTGCCAAAGAGGAAGTTCTTACCTGCAACAAGAAGAAAGATGTAACAAATCAGTATAACAGTCAGCGCCATTTTAAGAATTGTCCCATAAATCGATCATGTGTGCTACATACCCGGGCGTTTACAAATGCACGATATTTATACAATTGTGGCTTTTCAAGCGGAACGGGAAGACCATATCAATTTAAACCTCTGGCGAATGTACTAAATTTAAGGACATAAATGATACTATTACATGTAGTGAGAGTATTTTGACAATCTACAATTTCGAAATAGATTCGACAATAAAGTAAAATTATATATATATGAACTATTCGCTGCAAGATGTACGAAAGATAATTACTATGTGACTGTACTATTCACATATTCTCATATTTTCAAAGGAGCTGTTAAGATAAGGGCCGTATTTAGCCCTGAATCTCGTGACTGATTTCTTGCGCATGGCGAATCGTATACAGAAAAACATGAATCAGTATTGAAATATAATGTATTTGCAGACCTTTTACATGTTTTACATTATGTTAAGGAACTCTTAAGGTTGTAAAATTAAGGTCGAAAGAGGTAGGGGTGCTCGGATAGGAAAATCCGATAATATCGACAAAAAACGTGTACATTTTTGAATATTTTATCTAAAATGGATAAATATAAGCTAAAAGACATCAAATATGTCTACATTGTGTATCAGAAATAGATTTCAAAAGTTCTACCTCCTTTAATCGGTAAATAATGAAGTCCGGAACTTAAAATACGGTCTTATTCTTCATTCAATGGCTACAATGTAAGCCTTTTAGCGCGAAATACACATTGACGGAGAAATGAACATCACTCTTGCTTATTTCGTTCCTAATTCTTGTATCTTTCATTCAATCATATTGAGTACACAATGTTTGATGGATAAAAGAGGAAAATTAGTCAAATGTGCTATATTAGATGGTCAAAAAGATCGATTCTTAAAAAATGCACCCCCCTTTCCATTTTTAGTTTTTTGCCTCTGGGGTAGTGTTCCCCCCGGAGATACAGAACCCCACTTTGCCAAAAAAATTGTATCATGGATACACATCTCCAGTAAAAGTGGCTTTCTGTATATCCGGGGGGAACAATGTTCAATAAAACTTTTCCGTTTTCTATTGATTTCTATGAAAAAAAGACACGTTTTGACCCAAAAATTAGCCATATTATGCAAAATAGATAAAAAATAACTTCATATCCTGATGGGATGCCGTATAGGTATACATTTTACCAAAATAGGTTCTTGAAATTTCAATTTTCAAAATTCCACTTTTCAGGGCTGATTTTACACCTTATCTTAACAGCTCCTTCTCTATTTGGACAAAGTTTTTATCGAATCGTTAGTAGACGGGCACGCACGTAAGTACATTGTAGCTACAGCAGTTAATTCAAAATCACTTTGTTATAGCTGAGTTACTCAAAAATATTTCGTTAGATCTAATTTTTCCACAAACAGACTTGACAAAAAACTTTACAGAACTCTTATATCTATGAATAATTAGGCACGGTCCATTTGATATTCTGGGGGGGGGGGGGGGGGGGCTTGGGTTTTTTTTCGAAAAAAATAATTTTGCTCTCTATTTTGAAGAAAAAAATAAATTTGCTTATGGTGAGACAGAAAAAAATAATCTTGCTCTTACAAATAATCTGAATTTGAAGATTTACCATAAAATTTCGCTAAAATTCTTGAAAATTTTCCGGCTCGCTTCGCTCGCCGCAGTTTACAAATTGTATCAACAATTTTTGGCTCGCTTCGCTCGCCATAGTTTTCTATCAAAACATTATTCACTAATAGCATTTTAAGTTCAGATATTTGAGGATATCAAAAGTTATACGTGTATGTGAATGAAAAAGGGCTTCCTTAAAAGCTTAAATATACAAATATACATGTATTATCAATATTTATGTATTGCTGTTAATACATGATGTATGTATCCCATAGCTAGAGTCATGTTCTTGTTAGCTTGGAAGGAGAACTTCAGTTATTCACCAATTTACAATTCTTAGTAACATTTAAAAAAAAATTGTCTAGGAGACTTTTCCCTCAGACCCTCTTATACATGTTATATACATGTACCTTATATAAAATATTGAGAATTGTATTGTACAAATCATTTATCTCTCTGTTTTAAAAGTGAATTGAATACTTGCATAAAAATAAACTAATATATTAATATTTAGAGTTTTGAGTAAAAATATAAATAATTTCTATTGATAACACACGAACATTCTTAATATGCGCATCACTTTGTTAAAAAAAATTCCTTGCTCCAACTTTGCCAGAAAAAAAATAATTTTGCTCCGGTCCGGGGCAAAAAAAATAATCTTGCTCCGACAAAAAACCCAAGCCCCCCCCCCTCCCCCCTGAATATCAAATGGACCATGTCTTATGATTGAAAAGATATTATCTGGCAAATTCAAAACATTTGTACCGATTGATCATTGACATTTAGTCCATACATAGGCCCTTCCCGTCGGAATTAAAATGTTTTGCAAATATTGCTGATAGTTTGAACATGATTTTCGAAAATCATTTTCGAAAATCAAAAGCAAATATCATTTTACGACTACAAAGATAAGAAGATCCCCATCATGACGACGTTACACTTATCACACATGAGAAAAAGTACAAACAGGCGGAGACAAGACGAACAACATTACATCATTCAAAAATGGAGGACAACACTAAACACATGAATAATCCTTGAAGAGTCACTGTATAAAAACGAAATTCCTCATAGGTGGCGCCACTAAAATGAATTAATGAGTCGCCCAAAAATTGCACAAACTAAAATGGTCCAAATATACGCAAACGAAGAAACTCATATTGCCGTAATATGTTTGAAATGGTACTTAAACCTCAAATTTATAAACAAAATGGCATCCTTAATGTCGGTTGCTAAGGTGTCGAAATTTTTAACTGTTCATTCGCAAATTTTATAAAACAAGTATAAGCTTTTCAACTCTGCCTATGAATAATCAAACCATTGCCATTAATATTGCCATTAATTAATATGTACCAACAGCAAAACCCCAAAACATCCACTGCAAAAACACAAAGCAGACGCGCACAGAAAGAGACGAAAATGGTACAAATTGTCAATATTAAAATATATGTTCTATAGTACCAATTTTGTTGTACTTACCACGTGTTTCGGATATTTTAATTAGGAACGCCAAATCACACATGAAACATCATACACAAATGACTACACATAAACCAACGAGACCAAGGGCCAATTGGTGCCGAATTAGGACGGCCATCTGGCACGTTGGCACGTGAGTAGCAGACGGTGTAATTATCCGGATTACAACCCTCCCTCTCTTCCGATTATCCTGAGGTCTCGATGAACGTACAATTGTGGTGTAAAATCTCCTCACTGTAAGGTGACCATACAAACAGACAGCATGACGTAGAAGCCAATGGAACACACAGATGAATATATCAATGGATATGAAAAAAATAAGGCGTGCGAAATACAGTCCGTGCTCTGCCGGCTGTAGCCAGCTCATGCATGTTATCACATGAGGAGTCCGACTGAGATTCAGAGAGGACAGGTGGTCGGGTCCCTGTCTTCTCTAAAGGTGTTTGGACAGGTCCCGTCATGGAGTCCTGTCGTCAAAGTCAGTCAGAGTGCAATTCTTAAGAATGCGCTGGTACTGCAATTCATATGAATGCCTAAGTCTTCAAGGGTTGCCCATTGGTCTCGTTGGTTTATGTTTAGAGAATAAGTGTCTTAATTTGTGTTTTTAAGTAATCCCTCACTACATCCACTTCCTTGAGAATGTTCTTCATTGGATTTCAACTACTCTCCTTGTGGAACCGTTATTACTGGTGACCTTAGTATAGTCAAGAACGACAATTGAGAAAAATGTTAAAAAGGGTCCCAAATACAGAAAAAGTATGTCCTTTACATGAAACCAAATTGTCAAAATTACCATGAACTCTTGTGAGGAATATGCAAGACGTTTGGCAAAGAAAGAGGATGAACAGCTCGACACCCTTTCCGAATGGATAAAATCCATCAGAGGGTTACTTTTATCTAGAATTTACCGATTAAAATCAACTGTAAACTCAAGATTCGAGTCTATCTTTAAAGACCCTGATGTTATCACATAGCTTGCCTACCTCCAAGAACATTATGTCATCACACCAGCAGACAAAGCCTCAAATAATTACTTACAAAAAGAACTATTTCGACAGTCTAGTTAAAGAGTTAGGTTTAAATTCAACACCTGGAAATTCCACTTACACCCCCAATAAACCTTTCTGCCTCTGAAATAATAGATAACCACAAATCAGCTCTTGCTTCTTTTGGCTTCGACACTAACAATTTAGATTTAGATTTACCATACTTATACTGCAATCCTAAAATGCATAAGAATCCGTACAATGTTAAACGTCTTTAAATTCAATAGCATCATTTAAGACCAGATAAATTTACAGCATGGACCAAACAACGTTTCATCGCTGGTTCCTCAAAATGTTCTACCTAATCTGTATCGATCTTACTCACCAAAGTTTTATCTGAAATCAAATCTGGGCTTCAAAAATATTGTTCGACAGTATATTCTCGCAGTGGTATCAACCAGATGTGGATTTTAAAGAATTCGAAGGAACTTTTAGAACATCTGAAATCCACTCATTTTAGTAGAGTCTATTCGATCATAGCCTTTGATTTTTCGACACGTTACACTACAACCCCATATTCTAAATTGAAAGAAAGACTCGCAAAAATTATAAGTAATGCGTTTACAAGTAAGAACGGTAATCGCAAATACAAATTTATTGTTGTTAACTATGACAAAACCTACTTTGTAAAAGAAAAGTCCGATTCTAAAAATAAGTACACTGAAACAGATATTATTCAGATGTTTAAAAACTTTCTGATCGACAACATTTTTGTGGTGTCTAAAGGAAAGGTCTTTCAGCAAATTGTCGGAATTCCAATGGGGACCAATTGTGTCCCACTCCTTGCCGACATTTTCCTTTACTCGTACGAAGCTGAATCCATTCAATCTTTGGTCTCTGAAGGGAAAAGATACTTAGATTCTGACTTCAACTTCACTTACATATACATAGACGATGTGCTTGTCCATCAACAATCCAAAATTCGTGGATTACCTCAGCAGTATCTATCCTTCGGAGCTTGAAGTCAAAGAAACTACAGAGACAAATAATTCAGCATCCTATTTGGACATAATGTTGTCCTACGATACTGATGGTCACATGAACACCTCACTCTATGAGTTAAAGGAGATCCTGACGATAATCTCAACAGCACTCACAATAGAGCACAAAATTGAGCATGGACGGACCCCTAGCAAGCTAGAGGTGGGATCAGGTGCCCGGGAGGAGTAAGCATCCCCTGTTGGCTAGCCGCACCCGTCGTCGATGTTCACGCACGAAAATGAAAACAATATATAAAATACATGCATTGTCTGAGGTTAAGTCTGTATAGAAAGTGCTATGGCGACAATGTCAGGGAAAAACATTCAAAACACTTACTGTCAAACCCCTCGCGGGGAACTTTTTTTACGAGCTCCACACGGCAAAGGGCATAAGTGTGACAAAAATGAGTTAAAGGAGATCCTGACGATAATCTCAACAGCACTCACAATAGAGCACAAAATTGAGCATGGACGGACCCCTAGCAAGCTAGAGGTGGGATCAGGTGCCCGGGAGGAGTAAGCATCCCCTGTTGGCTAGCCGCACCAGCCGTCGATGTTCACGCACGAAAATGAAAACAATATATAAAATACATGCATTGTCTGAGGTTAAGTCTATATAGAAAGTGCTATGGCGACAATGTCAGGGAAAAACATTCAAAACACTTACTGTCAAACCCCTCGCGGGGAACTTTTTTACGAGCTCCACACGGCAAAGGGCATAATGACAAACGTGACGACTTCAATTTCAGCATTATAAACTTTCCTTTTCTGAGTAGCAACATCCCTTCATCGCCTGCTTATGGCGTGTTCATATCTCAGTTGATACGCTATGCCAGGGCAAGTACCAAATATGCGGATTTTGTTCTGAGAGCTAGGCGTCTTTCAGATAAGCTTCTCAGTCAGGCATATGTTTGTGACCGACTAACATTGTCACTGAGGAAGTTCTACGGTCGATACGGGGAACTCGTCATACACTATGATGTCCCACTCTCCAGAATGGTGGATGATATTAAATTCTGTCATAGACCATTTGTACCATCCAACCAAAGATTGTACTCTATGTCTTTCGAAATGGAAGTAACTGGATATGACAGTTCTACCGAATTGAAGTGACGGGTGTTGCATACAAGAGATGCTTACTCTTCCTGGGCACCTGGTCTCACTCCCATATCGGGAGTTCGCTTCTTTTCATATGGTGGAGATTTTTGTTTGTTTGCTTTACTTTGCTGTTTTATTCTGATTTTGTATGCCTTCGGTTTCAGATTTTCTGAATTATCGATTTTGTGCTGTATACAGGAATATAGTAATTATCCATATTTATCATTTGTTACGGGTATGCAACACACAGCAAGTGCATTTATCGCACATGTAATGCGCGTTAGAGCATTGTATGCGATAAATGCACTTGCTGTGTCTTGCATACCCGTAACAAAACACAAATTATGACATTTATTCTATATATATATATGCGCCATAGCTGTCTGTTTCATTCTTGTTTTCTGAAATTGCCTTTTCTAGGTAAAAGGGTGACATTAAAATTCAGCTTACCGCGGGTTCAGTTTGCAGATAAGAACAGCCATTGCGCATGCTCCTTTAATTTCGGCAGCACTTCAGTAATGGACAGTTGTAACATGATAAATTAATGAGTTAAAGAAAATCCTGACGATAATCTCAATAGCACTCACAATAGAGCACCAAATTGAGCATTTGAGCATCGACGGACCCCTGGCAAACTATATATAAATATATATATGTATCAATAGTCACTGTCGCCGCCTCGACTCGGAACCCACTCTTTAAAAGATAGCTTTGTCCAAGGGCATTCCATTCTACCACCTGAGCTATTTCTGAATTTAGATATATAAAATAAACATAAATCTAAGACGATATACATAGTATCTAATATGTATTATTCCGTGTAATTTAATGTATATACAATGTACTGGGATAGTGGCTGTACATAGTCGTGTGATAGATTCTATTAAGTGGGCGAATGTCCGAGTAAAACTCATGTCCTTAAAAACAATAGACCTCGTGCCCTTCGGGACATCGGCACCATTACTTTTAAGGAATAGAGTGTTACTCGGACATTTTCCCTTATCGCTGTGAGATAAAGACACATTCGCAGGGGAATGTATCAATGATATAGAGACTCGTAGTTTGTGATTCATTAATCTTTTACTAGACAGATGCATTTTCCATTTACGAGGCGATGTTTACGGTTAGGGTTGCGACTGCAGGAATATAACTCTATTTTCATATCACATAATATATAAAACCAACATACACGATAAATGATATGACATCAGTTTGTTATATTATTTCAGAAAAAATATATTTATATATATAATATATATATAAAATATATAATTTTCATTGCTGAATGGGTATATTGGGAAGAAAATACATATTTTTTTTCATGATAATAGGAAAAAATCATTTTTGGTTGAGTACTGATATTATATATTCAATCATCATAATATCTTCTATCAGTTATACTCTTTAGAAAAAAAGAGAATTCAAAATAGTCAAACTCTATATTTTTGGATAAAAAACGTCAATTTTGTGCTTGATTTATTGTGCTATTTATAGAAACAGTCATTTTGCTTAAAAAAACTAAAGCAGGTACATACTGGTTTGATATCTTGCCCATTGGTCTCGTTGGTTTATGTGTGGTCTTTTGTGCTTCATGTTTCTATGGTGGGATTTTGTGTTCCTTGTCTTTTTTGCGTCTCTTTCTGTGGTTGTCTGTTCTGTGCTTTTGCATTGAGTGTTTTGGGGTTTTGCTGTGGGTGCTACAACCGAGTGTTGTTGGAGATCCCCTGCTTTCTTTTAGGATATTCCCCTTTTTCGAAAACCAGAGTTACTTCCCATTTGATACGGTATCTGACGTAGACTGATTAAGACGTCATCAAATTCTATGGTAACAGTCCTAAAAGTCTGGGAAATGCCGGTATAAAATCGACGTTGCCATACCATTTTCATGACGTCCCAATGGTTTTATGTCAGATACCATCTATAAGGGAAAAAACTCTGTATTCCGCATAGACTCAATAATTATACCATAGCTTCCGATGGGAATTCTCACGATTTGACCGTGCCTTCTCGACTTTGAGACTGAATAACTGTTATGTACCTCTTTGATATTTATTTTATTTGATAAAATGAATACGATAACATTCCCTTTTTGTCATTTTTGTACCAACAAAAAAAAACCTGATCTGTGGCACTAAATAAGACCGTCACGAAATTTTCCCAATTTCACTGATTTTGTTTACTTATTTAGACCCTTCACTAAAAATTGGCTTAATGGACTTGAGAAATACTGTTATCGATAGTTTGTTATAAAGGATAGATCAATACCATCCTTGCGGACTCAAATCTTGCATCTTTCAATCAATCTCGATTTCTATTTGGTTTCTTCTATCATATTTACGTCACAAATACAGCACTGAATGACTCATATCTTGAACACTTTATTTGTCAGTACACTAGGCCTACCTTAACGTAAATGTTTTTGTAAGAATTGTCATTGTATTAGTCATTTGTCCCCTTTAAAAGTATGTCAGGCTAATATTTTTAATTAAACTTTATATATTTTACAACGTTTAAGAAACAAGTTACACAACTTATATTAATGTCTTACGTTGGCTCAGATGTTGGCGTGAGGAATCCAAGGAGCAGGAGGAAACCGGACTACCTGGCGAAAATTCCAGTGCAGAGGCCTGGGTGGGAGACCACCTACCCTACCACAGACTCTTTACCGAATCTTATCAGGCTAATGTTGTGATAAACGTGTATTAGCTGAAAAACAGCGAACCAGGGAATGCTTTGCGTTACCTTGCCGGAAGAGCACGGACCGTATTTCATATGTTCTCTATTTCTATATCCACTTACAAATCCTTGCTGTTTTGTTTGTATAGTCATCTTGTAGTGAAGAGGTTTTAACACCTCTATTGTGCGTTCTTCGAGACCTCTTGGTAATTCGATATCGGATAATTACACCATTTGCTACTGACGCAGCAGATGGCCGACATAAGTCGCCAACGGCTGCCACTTTGTCTCGTTGGTTTATGTATGGTCTTTTATGTTTGATGTTTCTGTGTTGATTTTGGTGTTCCTTGTCCCTTTTGAGTCTCTTACTGTGATGTCCCAAGTCGTCACCGAATGCCCATTGGTACTCGTTGGTTTATGTGTAGTTATTTGTGTTTGATGTTTCTATGTGATTTGGCTTTCCTTGTACCAAATTGCGTCTTTTCTGTGCGTGTCTGCTTTGTGTTTTTGCAGTGGATGTTTTGGGGTTTTGCTGTTTGTACTGCAGCCGGGTGATGTTGGAGATCCCCTCCTGTCTTGCTGTGCATGTGTACTCTGTTTTGCATGTTTTTTGTGTTTTGCTGTAGAGGTTGTAACCGGGTGATGTTGGAGATCCCCTCCTGTCTTGCTGTGCATGTGAACTCTGTTTTGCATGTTTTTTTGTGTTTTGCTGTAGAGGTTGTAACCGAGTGTTTTTGGAGATCCCCTCCTGTCTTGCTGTGCATGTGAACTCTGTTTTGCATGTTTTTTTGTGTTTTGCTGTAGAGGTTGTAACCGGGTGATGTTGGAGATCCCCTCCTGTCTTGCTGTGCATGTGAACTCTGTTTTGCATGTTTTTTTTGTGTTTTGCTGTAGAGGTTGTAACCGGGTGATATTGGAGATCCCCTCCTGTCTTGCTGTGCATGTGAACTCTGTTTTGCATGTTTTTTTTTGTGTGTGTGTTTTGCTGTAGAGGTTGTAACCGAGTGTTTTGGGAGATGTCCTCCTTTCTCTTACCCCGTTAAACTATGATTTGTATTCACACATTGGCTTCTTGTTCCATGGACTCATGGGTCAAAGCGATTTGCTGGTCTCGTCTGACGATAGGAGGCTTGCATAAATATAATACATGAATCAAGTACGTCTCGGTCGGTATTTCGGTCTTCGAAAGGGCTTCAGAGTATTTTTTCTGTTTATAAACTTCATTTCATTGAGACTTGATCTCTGTGTCAACAGAGACTGGAAGTACACACATGTAACATTAAAAACGGTGCTAGCAACACAGTATTCAAAGTCTCAAAACTAATATTTTAATGCGTAAAAATCATTGATTAATTGTTTTTGTGTGATCGAGGTCTCAACATTATAAATTGTGGGAAAACTAATGCATCAGGCGTTACGCGTATGATGCAGTTTTCCCTAAATTTTCCTTGAATCCTTAATTTGTCTTCAAAAATGATAAAAAGTCAACCCATTTCTTTTCTGACCTTTTATCGAGGAAGTGAGTTTCTCTTATTGATTGGTTAAGAGCATCGTAAATAAAATGTTAGGAAAAGAATTTTTCAATAATAATAGTATATGCGAAGCGCAACATATTAACCTTTACACGATCACTGCATAACTAGCATTATGTGCACAGCAAGTATTGACCGATTAAAACTGCTTGTCCTTGCCGTCATTTTGCAAGAAAGGATACTTATGTTGTCGGCAAATACAACTTGACCACAGTTATTGTGAAAAGGTCTTTGTTTTCTCTTTTGAGAAAATCCAAATGTCATCAATCTAGAATGCTAGTGGCCTCTCTCTTTTAAACTATTCTTTGACCTTAATCACACGTCATCTGATCGTATTGTTCATAGCAACAAGTTTCCTGGCAAACATTCATATATCATACTATTTACGTCACATAAAGTGTCCAACACGATGCCAAATTTATGTTTCATATCATCATGATCTTAATTTAATATTCTACACTCTGTTGTTGAACAAGTTATAGGCATCTGTACTTTTTCTTTGGCCAGAAATTGCCAAATCTGTAACATGTCATTCTCATTTGAAACGAAATATTACGAATTCTTTCAGAAATTGTTCCTGACTATTTGTACCAGTGACGACAAACATATAAAACTTAACATTTGTTATTCAAATTTATTTATTTGATCAGAATTTAACAAAGTCATGCATCATCACACAAGTGACAAAATTAAGAGATACAGTGCAATCAAAATATTCCACATCGCAGATTGGAATATACATGTATTTCATGATGTTATCTGACCGACTGACTGAAATTAAGTTTACCCTCTACCTTTTCATTATATATTGAGCATTCAATTAGAAACAGAACGCTCCTTTAGGGTATTCTTCTCAAATAAACTTAAGTACAAGTAACTTAAATTCAAATCAGCATTTGTAATTATCTGAATGTATGGCATAGTATGATTGAATACAATAAGTTTGGGTAAAAGATTACCAAAAAAGGCCCCGATGTAAGAATCAATAAAGAAGTCACGAAACAGTGTCATCTTTCTAATTGTCTTGCATTTTCAGTCTGTATGTTACTAGCAACACCTCACATGTTTTATTGCATATTTCTGCACTGTGCCCAGCTTTCTGCCTGCCTGCCGTAGCCAAGTCTTTCGCCTTTGCTTCAAACAAACATTGAAACAGTTTGGTGCGAACCATTCCAAGTCATGGACGATGTAGTCGATCATGTCCTAGCGCTTTTTAGACGTAGGGTCAGTTTTCTGAAGCTTCCCTTTAAGAGCGATGCAATTGTAGATTTGTTGTTCTCTGCAGTGGAACTCTTTGAGGAAATCCAGGTAAGAACTCTCGGACAGTGACATTCTATGAAGTCCATGCATGTTTTTCCACGTCTATTTTTAGCCTTAAGGTCCGCGCCAGATTCAATCAGGGTCCTTATCAACCTCATCTTCTGCAGATGATAATGTCTATTCACCCTCAGAGAACATGCTGCCATCAGGACGGTCGTTCCATCCATCTTTTTCTCATTTACATCGGAGCCGCCTTCGACCAAAATTTTGCAAAGTCGAATTTGCCCAGCATCGACAGCGTCAAGTAAGCTTGTTGAAGTCATTGCAAGTGTCTTCAATTCAGATTTGAAATGTAGAGATGTTGATGTCAACTCAGTATTTAAAGCATTTACTGACCTTCAAGTATTGTATTGCTCCTCCTTTTCATTAGCAGTTGTGATCATGAAACCTTCTATGACTTTTAAAAATTGTCAATCATAATTAACAGTTCGGGTACGCTGATTACCATTTGTCAAAAGTACTATCTTTCTTTCCTCCAATCGTCAACATGCTTTCGTCCATGTGACGAGAGAATTTTTTTTTATCTAAACCGTCATCAGAGGGAATATTTTCTTTAGCGACAACGTTATAATTGAACATTCTTTTAATTAAACCTGTCATTTCATTCTAAATTATCATCAAAATATAGGAGTTAACACCCTTGGATCATCAACCCAAATATATTTTGGTCACATTTTTCATTGAATTATGCTTTTCGATAAACCCTGTACAAAATTTGGAACTGCTGAGTCTTACGACTGATGAGGATTTATTATCCGAAACATGCATCTCTTATGTATTACATTTAGACATTTGTTCCGTCTTATCGTTGGTGTATGCTTGTGCTCGATTTGGGACGGTCGGTATCTGACGTTAAAACATTATGACGTTATAAAATTTCGATACAAACACCGGTTGTGTAGCGTATTTTCCGTCAAAAAGGGGAAGTAACTCTGTAAAACTAATATCTCGAATATCCAGAAGGCAGGATTACTCATATGATCTCCAAAGATTGGTCGAGCTTTTTTTTTTTTTTTTGATGAAATGCATATTACATTCATGTCAGTAAATCATTTTCTCAAAGTCATAAAGCACATTCATCAGGGATTGTTTTCTGATAGAAGAATCAAGAACAGAGAAAGAGGAAAGAGAAGAGAGGAAGAACGAAGAAAGAGTGTGAGAATGTATTTGATAACTTCATGTTATTTCCAAGCAGGACAAAAACAATCATGATATATAATACATATGGGTAAGATATGTAAAGAGTAAAGAGTCGTAGAAATATAATGAAATATATGCAGTGAGATTGATATAAATTACCCCATACAAAAAGAAATGTAGTTACGTGTTGGCAATGAAGAATCTGTACTATTAATAAATATATGATATCAGATAAGGTTTGAATTGAGTAGACATGTTTGAGTTGAGGAAAAAAAATAAAGTAAGCATTACCCTCCCACTCTTATAATCGCATGAAAGTTAAGCAAAATCATTAATAGAAGAGAGGGGGGGGGGGGCATTACAAAGACCCAGGTTGTATGGGAGTATCAAATAAAACAGATGTTTAGTTCCGCCAGTTTATTGAAAACTCATTTGATGTATTATATTTCACTGCATTGTACTTTAAATACTTAAACATGTGTTTTAAGGATAAATAGTGGGCCATGTAGACTTGGTAATCTTTCTAAGCATCTCATAGTATAGATATAATATTTAGTCTGTAAAATTATGTTATTCAGAACTTTTTGTTTTGACATTTCACCAAAGTCTGAAGTTTAAAATTGTTATTCTGTTTTTGTCTAATGATTTCTTGGAAATTTACAATTAAATTTGACAAATTTGACATTCCCAAAATATATGTTCAATGGTCTCAATTTCAATTTTGCAAAATGTACGTTTATCCGTATCTCTTTTCTGTATTTTAGATAAATATTATTTGTTGCTATGATTCTATGATTAATCCTTAGTACGGATTTAAAGGGGGCCAGGGGGCCAGGGGCCCCCCTTTTTTACCCAAAGTTATTGATTTAGAATACTCTTTTTATGCTTAATTTTTTTACTTTTGGGGAAATTTTCGGCTCGCTTCGCTCGCCGCACTTGATCTTTCAATAGCTGTCTATTTATATTTTTGTGTTAAACTTTCTTTGTCCTCGTCTTTGAACGGATTCATAAGTCATAAACATTTACAAAATTCAAAATCAAATTAACAGTTGAATAATTACCAAATGCTTCATTTTCATGGGCCGATCTAACCAGGTTAGACAGGTGGATATTGGAGTTGCAATGCCCTAATCTTCCGATCCTTCCCTAATTGGTCAAACGAAAATAGAGCATGGAAAATGAGAGAGAGATTGTATTCTTATGACAAAATGTAACCATCTATTCCAAAAATGTTACGGCTCGCTCCGCTTGCCAATATAGAATAAAATTGTATATACATGTTTTGATGACTGAATTTAATAAAGTAATAACTTCATACCTTAAATTTTTCCGGCTCCCTACGCTCGCCAGTCCACCCCTATGAACTAAAGTTAATGTATCAAGAAACTATATATCTTGTACATGCAGTTGAGATGAACTCCTTGAATGGTTCTTGAATATTATGATCAGGTTTCTCCTTATAGTTTTTACATATAAATGCTGATACTGCATTCACAATTCCATGAAATGTAACAAAATTTAGCTCTGGCACAATGTTTTCAATTTCATTAAAGCAATGAATGAACCCTCATGGTCGAGCTTTTTAGTTTAACTCTCCTCTGCTCGCTTCAGCCAAAAGAGCAAATTGATATTCACAAATAAAATTTGAATGAAGCATATCATATGTAGGTACAAATTTGTGTCAACGTCTGTGGGTTACATATCCTGAGCTGACTCATAATTTTTAATACAAAATATATACATATCATATATTTTTAACCCTCTATGTTTTTCTAAGCGTACATGTGTGATTGGATTTGTTTGGCAATTTCGAGAAAGAGAAGGACGTTTTTGTTTGGCGACTGAGCCAGTGCGCTTTGTTTTCTGCAAAATTGTATTCTCAAGATAATGAATGTGGTTCTTAATTACACATCCACGGATCTCGTTTCCATTAAAAAAAGAAATGAGTCGAACGTAAGCTATGAAAGAGACATACATTGTATATTGTTACTAATAATATCGTGGGATGCACTGCTTTTTTCTGATTCAATTATCACTGATGATACACATCTTGTTGCGATGTTGGTGTACTGAAATTATTGCAATATTGATAATATTCTAAAACACCTTGCACTTATCTGTTCAAATGGCAATACGATTGCTTTTGAAACATAAATTCTAGTTTATTAGAGAAAACGTTTTCTCTAATGATCATTTTGAAGAAATTGATATTTGTTTCTCAATCATACAAAAATATCATTAAATAATAATGACATCCTCCATTGATTGTTTTCTCAACTTTGAAAGATATGGAGAAGAGCCTCAACATGGCCACATTGTCACAGCGGAGCACACACGGGAGATAGGGAACAGATAGACGGAGACAACGAAAACATACTATCATATTGACACAAACGACAATACTATACATAACAATAATATGAGTGGCAGTCTTAAAGCAAAATACATTATAAGTGGTGTCATTCAAATGAATTGACGCGACACCACACAATTTCAAAATGATTTAGTTGAATACATGTACAAATAATCAAACATATGCTGTCGTAAAATAGTAATGAATCGAAGCTAGGATAGTGGTAATTCCTGGTAGCAGTACTTCTAGGATAGCGGTAGTTCTGGGATAGCGGTACTGTGTGCTCTGTGTTTTTGTATTGGGTGTTTTGCTGTGGGTGCTGCAACCTAGTGTTGTTGGAGATCCCCTTTGTTTTCCAAAATTTATTCTGACTATGAGATACTTATTTACATGTTACAATCTATCGCTAAAATAAGATATCGACTGTGTTTCTCAATATGAAAATAAAATCAGTTTTGCATTCCACTACAAAGTAGATACATAACATAAGAAATAAACTAGAGGACGCTACTAAAATAAAGTTGGCTGTGTTTGAAAAACACTTTAGTTGGAAGTTCCATTGATGAGGATTTGCTATCCGAAGCACATTGATTTGAAAGGTTGTTCAACGTTGTTCAAGGAGGTAATGAGTTAGGTGTCCGTGTCCGTGGCCTACGGCATACATTTCTTTGAAGTAGCATACATTTGAAGGATCCTCTGTTAAGTATGAAATCCACAAGAGACTAAATTCAATTCAGCTGCAATGGTAAAAAGTATCTCTGCATAAAAATATGGAGACAGTCATGAGTAGTCTTCCCTTATCCCACCCTCTTCCCCTATAAAGAATCCATGTTTTAACTTACGTAATCCTATCAGTGAGGAACAGTTGTTACCAATCTATTGTCTTTAGAAGTTGGCATGGCCAGGAGAGATGTATGTTTATAAAAGCAAAGTATTCTCTTGATAGTAGTTATTGCTGTCCATACATGATGAATAAAAGCCGATAACGAAAAAGGAGTCCAAAATATCAAAAACCTCAAATCAAAAAATTATTTGATATAATATCATTAAATCCGGCTCTATCATGCGAAAGTTAGATTCATTTAGAACGCCACATGTTTAAATATGGAAGGGTTCCAACTCTATACCTTCTTGAAAAAAATTCAAACTAATTTATAATGCACCAGACGGATATTAAATCTCGTTTTAGGAACCATTCTTATAAGATCAGAACCTCACGTCAACAAAAACACAGAAACTTTCTTTATAATCACTTTGTTAAATATAATCATTCTATTTCGGATATCACCATTACCCCAGTTCAGACTTTTCCAAAACGTAAAAATGAAAGTAAGACCGAAATTAAAAAAAACGCCGACTACAAGCTGAACTTGCCTGGATCACCAAACTTCAGACTGCGTACCCTCTTGGTTTAAACGATCTAATCTATGGACAAGGAAACATTTCCTCAGCCTCTACCAATATCAACATTTTTTCAATTCGCCCAAACGCTAAAAGGAAATACAGGTCGCACGGGAAAAGACGGAACAGACAAAAAAGAAAACGATCCAGAATCTACCGCTCTCTCAACGATTTACTTGCTATAGCACGCAACGGCGGCAGACATGAGCTGTTACATGCTCTGTCGTCAATACCAGTTATGCACTTGAAATCTATCTTGGATGAAGCAGAGGTTGCATTCTTAAGAAACACCGACTGTTTCAGACTTAATATCATTGTCTCATTCGCACAGTATAAGCTTTATCCTGTTGTGAAAAACACCTCACCTAAAAGACGATTCATAAAAATCCCGTTTATTAACAAAGGTTTTGATCTTCTAAACATCTCTAATATTTTTCGGGATCATCGCGTACAAAGTACCATTCCTCAATATTTTGAAAATTTAGAGCCACCTCTTATTTGTTATAAGAACAAGAAACCCATTCGAAACTTTGTTTTTAACTATAATAAAGTTACATCGGATCCTGACATACTTGAATCGCGTCCTGCTTCTTGAGAATGTGCAACTTCTAAATATCTCTACAAACCAGCTGGCAATGCTGTTACAGGTGACTTTTCAATTATCCAAGACAGCTCCGTGGTCTTCTTATAAAAGGACCTAAGTATAGAATCCCATCCAAGATAGATTTTGTCAAATGCCGTGAGGTGCTTACGGAAGCCTTAGATAATTATACGAAAAGATGGTGTAAATCAGAAGGAGTCGAACCGCATGCTCTGAATGACTGGAAAAACCTCATTTTAGATATAACGGATATTCGAATAGATAACTTCCATTAAAACCCTCATCTTTTTCAAAATTCACGTTCCAAATCAGAAAGATATTTCAAATCCAAACTAAGTAAATTACATGAAAAATATGTCTCCTCCCTTCTTTTTTGCACCAGCTGATAAAGCAGCCAACAACACCATTATCATTTGAAAACGTTACTACATATCAACTTTGGTTTCGGAACTTTCGTCTACTAATACATATATCAAAAGCAATGAAAGTGCATCTAACATTTTAAGCAAGCATAACAGTGAACTGTCTTCATTCAATATCTCTATTTCTAAATTGGATCTTCCAACACTATATTGCATACCGAAACTTCACAATTCTCCTTACAAATTTCGATTTATTGCTAATTCTAGTAACTGCTCCACTACAATTTTGTCTAGAAATCTGACGTCAGTACTTACTGCTATTAAAGAACACATAACTAAATACTGTTAAACGGTTCTGAACAGGAACGATGTAAATTAATTTTGGTCTATTAAGAATTCAGGGGATGTGATTGACAAAATGAAATCTGGAAATTTCCAAGCCAATACGATTTCTTCATACGACTTCTCTAATATGTATACCACACTTCCTCATGACAAAATTAATGATCGATTATCTAATCTCATTAAATGGTGTTTTGATCGAGAGCAAAAAACTTACATTTGTACATCTGAATCGAAGGGTTTCTTTTCCGTGACAGACTACAAATCATACAAATCATGGACATGTAGTGACCTGTGTAATGCCTTGTCCTTCCTCTTGGACAATATTTATGTTAGATTTGGTGAGGATCTATACAAACAGGTTGTAGGAATTCCTATGGGTACTAACTGTGCGCCTCTTGTTGCAGATTTATTTTATACACTTATGAAAAAGAATTAAAGCAAAGAAAATTTGATGATCTGAAATGTTTCAATAATACTTCTAGGTATCTGGATGATATTCTAACCATTAACAATCCTGCTTTTGAATTATATAAGAATGAAATTTATCCACAAGAATTAACACTTAACAAGGCAAACCTTTCAAATACAGAAACACCGTTTTTTGACCTAAATATCAAAATTGTAAACGGAAAAATTCATACAAGTGTATATGACAAAAGGGATGATTTTGGATTCATTATAGTAAATTTCCCCTGGCTTGACGGTGATGTTCCAAGATTACCGTCATACGGCATTTACATATCACAGCTCATCCGGTACGCCAGAGCATGTACTGATATTTTGGATTTTCACAGTAGAAATTTACAAATTACCAGAAAACTTTTAGGTCAGGGTTTCCGCTTTCATAAACTAGTTAAGACTTTCTGGAAATTTTACAAAAATTACAGTCAACTTCTTTTTAAATTCGGATCTATACACGCAACAGAGTACATAACTTTGGGTATTACACAACCTGTCTTTTATGGTGATATGATAAACAAAATAAGAAGGATCAAAGGTAGGCAGTATAACCACCGAAAATGCGTCAGAATCATCAAACGCCTTTTATACCGTGGATATGATCCTAATGTCACCAGACGGACACTAGGCTTGGTACTTGACCAATCTACAGTCTTGTACAAGCGCATCCTTGAGACTTGCACTCTAACTGACTGTGACGACGGGACTCCATGACGGGCCCTGTCCAAACCTCTTTAGAGAAGACAGGGCCCCGACCACCTGTCCTCTCTGAATGTCAGTCGGACTCCTCGGGTGATTACATACATGAGCTCGCTACAGCCGGCAGAGCACGGACTGTATTACGTATGCCCTCTTTTTATATCCATTTACATATTCATCTGTGTTTCTGGGGCCTCTCCGTTTCGCGGTCTTGTTTATGTGATGTCATCTTACAGTGAGGAGGTTGTTTTACACCACAATTGAACGTTCTTCGAGACCTCTGGGTAATTGGAGAAGTGAGATGGTTGTGCGCACGTAATCCAGGATAACCACACCATTTGCTACTTGTGTGACAAATGGCCGTCCAAAGTCGGCACCGGTTGCCCATTGGTCTCGTCGGTTTATGTGTAGTCTTTTGTGTTTGATGTTTACATGTCGTGTGTCTCTTTTCCAGTCTCGTGCTGTACTCGTCTTTTGTGTTTTTGCATCGGGTGTTTTGGTGTTCTGCTGTTGATGCTGCAACGGGGTCTTGTTGGAGATCTCCTCCCTTCTTCCAGTCAGAGTGCTTTTCAAAAGCCGTCAAAATTTATTTCAGGAGCGCCTTCTGGTGTTATTTTTAGAATTTAAATTTGTGCATTTACTTTACAGAGAGTGCACGGCTCCAAATTTCCTGTAGGGTCGATTCTGTAGCATATCCAAATAAAATTTATGTTCATAGCACTGGAGAGATGGTACTAAGATGATAACCTCCTTTAATCTCGATAATATTTTAGGATGATATGACAATTTTGCGAAATATCCAAATAATATGTATGGTGTCAATTGATGAAGTGCAAAAACAAAGCTTCTTTCATGCTAACCTCCATGTCACGGGGAACGAGTTTAACTGCTCCACACTAAAACATGAAATAAGTGTTTATAGCGATAATACGGAAGGGTTCCAACGCTATACCTTCTTGAAGAAAATTTCAAACCAATTAATTATGCACTTTAGACACGTGTTTAGGATATTAAATCCTCATCGCTGATGCTTCCAGCCAAAGAACTGACATTTTCCATTTCAGAATTGATTTCACTCCTTAATGAATTGGTGACCAAATGTCTTTATAATCAGTTATTCAATGCAGTGACTAAGGGTTTCGTCTGATACCATATGTATGCGCTCTGCATGTGGGACCTTTTGGCTTACTAAGGATGACATCAGAAAGCTGAAAGTTGGCCTCATGACGAACTACATAGCTTTTAGTGTCACACTGGAGACAGTGTGAGACCGACATAGGATTTGATGTTGCATACGTATGTGAAATGGATTGTTCAATCATAACTAGACAGAAATCCCAAGAGGTCCAACACTTATACCTTGCCATTAAATGAACGACATTTAAAATTTTTAAAATTTTTAAAAAGCACGTGTACTTTTTGCTGCAATGACATCATGAATCCTCGAAGATTTCTAATCAATTTTGAAAGGGGACAGGTGGACAGCAGATGGTCATCTCTCATGACAGGTCTCGTAACATTTTGCCAAAGATAAGATATATCTAAAGAAAATCGATTTCGAAGGTATTAAGTTGTTAAATTGAAAATGTACAAGTATTTGACAAATAAGATATAAAGAGAATTGATATCAAGAAAATAAACCCAAAAAGGACAAAGAACACAAAAAAACTACACATGAACCAACGAGACCGAATTAGGACGGCCATCTGCTAAGTGCATTTGCTTGGGTGTTCATCTCGGTCCTTTTAGACTTAGTGTTCTTGTCTGCCTCATTGCCTCTCTCTTATTGATGATTTTCAAATAAACTCATGAGACAGTCAAACACCAGACATCACAAAGTTCCGCGACATTGGGACGTCAAAATAAAAGGCACGACAACACATCAAAGTGTGTCAAGACGGTGCGATCAGATGTGACGTCACAACAATGGAAAATTTGCCAATCGATGTATTGTCGTGTGTCTGTGAGTGTAAAATCAAGGTTAGGAATCGCCATATCTTTTATCTGGAAAATGGACTATTGTATATGAGGTTGTTTCCATAAAATGTTGTAATATTGTGTGTACGTTTCTCTATGGTCTACGAAGTGTGAAATTTGATTTTCTTACAAAGCGATTCTTTTGTGATCTCTTATGTCTTTTGTTTTTAATTACATATCATTTTGAATGAATTTAATTATTATTTGTAATGAATCAAATCTAAATACTGAGGTTTAAATTGTTCAACTATTCTTTCAATCTTTAATAAAAATTCATGCTTTATAAATGATTTAATTCAAAGTATCAGTATGGCACATACATTTGGTTTTTTTTTTGTGGGGAGAGTTGCATTACAAAAAGATATTTCAAGAACACCCCGACTAAGATCCTCCAATTCGAAATTAACCTGACGTTATCTTTGTTTGAAGTCGGCCATTTCCGTCGACAGCTAAGTATCATGCGCATGCATTTGGAAACGCTGCCATTGGAAACGGAAAGAAACTGTGTGACTGCCCGTATGCTACTTCTTCGGAGTATCCGCGGAAGTAAAAACATCCCTGGTATGTCCGGCTTCAAGTAACCGGACAACAAACACTTATTTCTTGTTTCAGTGTGGAGCAGTTAAACGTGACTCGATGTTTGAAGTGTAATAATTACTTCTTTCAAGGTCTGTCGCCTGAAAGAAGTTTTGTTTCGGCCCTTTATAAATATAATATATTATTTTGCAATTTCGGTAACAAGTCATTCATCCAAAAATAACATCGAAATCAAAGGAGGCTAACATCTGAGCACCATCCTCCAAGCTATTTTGGTCATCATCGATTTTACTTCACTATGCTACTGAATCGACCCTACATGAAATTTAGATCCTCGCACTCTCTGCAAAGTAATTGCACAAATCTAAAATCAAAATAATAAAATCAGAGGGCGTTACTGCAATGAATTTTGTCTGTGTCTGAAAATAATTTTGTGTGACTTATGACGATTTACTTTCCGAAACACGTGTCTGGTGCATTAAAATTGGTTTGAAATTTTCTTCAAGAAAGAAAAGAGTTGGAACACTTCCGTATTTTTACATTTTGCGTTTATGGCTTTTTCGCTCTGGTTCGACAGGTCCAAATCTTTTGAGATCCGTTTCGGGGTTGAGAGATTTGCAACTGCTGAACCAGCGTGTACGAACAAAGTGTCATGAACGCACAAAATAGGGCACTCATTCCTCATTCCTCATATCAGACTATTCAGTTTTTGTTAGGAACGATAATTCTGTATTACCTATGAGACATTAATCGGTGCACATTCTAACTATTTTTTAATGCATTAATTACTTTATACGTGCTTTTGGTGAATCTATTATTTTTGTGCAATTTATAATTTGTCCATTTTATTTGAAGACAAACATGAGATACATAAGATCCTGACGACAATTCCAACAGCAACAGCACCAAATTGAGCATCGACGGACCCATGTGACACATGAAAAGGGGAAGGGGTACTTTTTACAGCTCCCCTCTTATTCAAACCACGTGTCCAGCCGACATGCACCTTAGAGTTTTATACATGTTTGTAACGCTTTTACCTTGTTTTAATCCAGTACCAACGGATTTTATCACACACCTCTAGCTGCTTTGTACTTGTTAATTGGTAAAAAATGTCAAGTGAGTCAACCATTATGAGGAATCATTCTTAACAGTTTTTGGATGTTTCTATGGTTAATAACAATGGCTAGCTTGTCTTCAACAGTGTTCAAAATATCCTAAAAAGAATCATTTTTATTCTTTATTCCAAACGATTCCTTGTGTCTCTGTTTACATTTGTTCATTTCTTAATTGGGGTAAGTTAACCTACAATCAACAAAAAAGAACGGAAAACTGCTTCAAAATGAAAAAAAAACTATGTAAAATCGTCCTAGAGACACGCATATTATAATGTCACCTAATGAGTTTATGTATCTTTGTCAAGCCAGGCATTGATTTTGATCAGGCATCAGAGATTTTTGGACATACTGACATTCACACTCTTTGGTCACATTACATTGTTTAGATTGAAGATCTCTGATTCGCGGATTACCTGAGCAGTATCTACCCTTCGGAACTTGAAGTCAAAGAAATCCACAGAGAGAAATAATACAGCATCCTATTTGGACATAATGTTGTCCTACGACACTGATATTCACATGAACACCTCACTCTATGACAAACGTGACGACTTCAATTTCAGCATTATAAACTTTCCTTTTCTGAGTAGCAACATCCCTTCATCGCCTGCTTATGGCGTGTTCATATCTCAGTTGATACGCTATGCCAGAGCAAGTACCAAATATACGAATTTTGTTCTGAGAGCTAGGCGTCTTTCAGTTAAGCTTCTCAGTCAGGGATATGTTTGTGACCGACTAACATCGTCACTGAGGAAGTTCTACGATCGATACGGGGAACTCGTCATACACTATGATGTCTCACTCTCCAGAATGGTGGATGATATTCTGTCATAGACAATTAGAACCAACCAAAAATTATTCTCTATGTCTTCCGAAATTGAAGCGGCGGGTGATGCATGCAAGCAGGAGATGCTTTCTCTTCCTGGGCACCTGGTCTCACTCCCATATCGGGAGTTCGCTTCATTTCATATGGTAAAGGTTTTTGTTTGTTTGGTTTGGTTCCTGTTTTATCCTGATTTTGTATGCCTTCGGTTTCTGATCTTCTGAATTATCGATTTTGTGCTGTAAACAGGGATATGGTCATTATCCATATTTGTCATTTTATAGGGGATGTTTTTAACAACAGGATAAAGTTGTGCGAATGCGATAATGATATTAAAGTCCTCTTCACACTTCCACGGATCGAGCCACAACTACGCTGCGACTCCAAAAAAGATCTATCCGTGGCGAGTAGGGACGCAAAATGTTCAATGCACCTTGAACCTACGACTCCAGCAAGGATTGCTACGGGTTGATGCGAATCGAGTACGGATAGCTAAGGATTGCTTAAGATATAGTCCTGACATTGCTATGGATTGCTACGATACGCGTACGGATAGATAAGGTATAAAGATAAAGAGTTAAGTTACAAGTGCTTTCAACGTGTACGTATGACGTACATGTACACGTCACTTTTTGACGTCACAATCCGAGGACGTCGTTTAGTCACACGTACGAACCAGAGAAGGTCTAAGCATAGCTGTATCAGTTTAATCTGCACGAAATTAACATCGAGATTATTGTAAAACCTAGATGTAAGAAAAATTAGAATCCTAGATGTGCTTTATAACACCGAGAACTGAAAGTAGAGCGTCGTTTACACGTCCATAACGTTTAGCTATACGTCACTTCATGACGTGATTTGATCAAAGATCGCAGGAAGTGATGACGTCATACGTACACGTCGCGCTAAAACTTGTAATTAACGAGGCCCTGGACAAAACGTGTGCGCATCGTTTCGCGCATTCCCGTAACTGGTTCATTCTTTTATCTCTACATCGCACCTAACGTACTGTCATACTATGACGTCACAATCAAATGACGCGACAAAGCATTTAACGCCGCGCTAAAAATCAATAGGCTAGTAATCTGTGTATGTTCGTAATAAACGAAGATTAATGCAAAGCATGGTTAGATGATGAGATCGTCAGACTAGGATTGACTCAAGGTTTTTAATATCATCATTATTTGGTGCACCTCCCCCCCCTAAATAGTTATTTTATTTCATAATGGGGGCCTTTAGAAAAAACGAGAAAGAAATAGAAAAATAAATAGAACTTCATCGATCAAAACTATTTTTGATTCACTAATTTTGTAGAAAAAAAGAAAACAACAACAACAACAACATGTACTTTCCTGATACTATGTACACATATTTTTTGCATCATAAATCATCGTATTATAATCCCAATGCATTGACGGGGGGGGGGGGGGGTTGCTAGCTAGTCATACGCACGGCACGGAAGCACGTGTTTTCTCATCATTATTTTTTTTTTGTTCAGAAATGACTTGATGTTCCTTTTCGTTTAATCGAGAGAATTCGTCTCACCTTGCTCGCAAATTTCATAATCAACAACGCTGACGAATCTTCATTTTACTTTAATTTCTTTTTTTCTCTCTCTCATGAGGTCGGACGGCATTGTTAAACTAGAAAATTTTGCGAAGGATCTGCATACCTCTTATAATCGAGTAGAACATATTCAATTATTAAAGTTTTATATTGAATTATTTAAAGCATATTTTAAATATATCCTCGTAATACGTATGAAGGTAAGCAAATGTATTTTACATAGATATAATTATGTCATTTTCTTTTTTTTCAGAGGAAAAAAGGGGGAAGTACTCAGATTAAAGTCGCTACATGATTTTTTTTTCTCAGGGTTTCACGAGCAATTTATGAATATAAAATATTAAATAAAGTACATTAATTCATTGAAACGAAGCGCTCCGGTCCTGCAATCAGAAAAAGTAGCTGTATAAATATAAAGTATGCATTTTATTTTCAGGGTTTCATTTTCTGAAATTTAGCCGGAGCGAAAATTCACATTTACTTATAAGTTATAGAAGTTTCCGAGATATATACATTTTCCGATTCTTCATTTTTGGGGGTTAATTTCAGTATAGATACATGAGCGGATTTTGAAGGGGGCGCAAGGGGCGCACCCCCCCCCCCTTAAAATTATCGAAGGTATTTTGGGGGCTTAACCTTTATGTGTATACTCAATTTCAGGCTGTTTTGCGTCGAATGTCGGAAAATTTTCGCTGGTTCGCTGCCGCTCGCCACCTTACTCAAATTAGATTAACTTCACACCATCTGCTAAGCATGACCATTTCATGCTAAAATAGCTAGAATTGTAAAGCGATACTACACCTTCCATTTACTATGACTATTTGGACGGTCTTTTTCTGACATATGTACTAGATTTTAGTCAACAAACATGTACTCTTGCAGCAAAGGGGATGCCATTTGGGTTGTGTACCCCAACCCTCTCTAAAACAATTTTAGAAAGTTCGCTGGTTCGCTTCGCTCGCCATATATATTCAATAATACATAGTTTCTACGTTTTTTGTATGAATTATACATTTTCCGTTCTGGTGGTCAAAGGAACCCAAAACATGACTTCGTCCTGGACCCACTGGGGGAGGGAGGAAGCGGTCCCCAGACCCTTTGCCTTTTTGATATTCATGACGTCCTCCTAAACCCAAATCTTGTATCCGCCCCTGAGATAACCCTAACCAATATATAGAGCAGTTCAACCAGAGAATACTTTGTCCTACAGCATACTCCATTCCATAAATGATTATGACCACGATGATGGACGTAATTATTGTCTTCAACGTACAGTGGTCGGATAAAATCGTATGGAATAGAAATATATCAGAGAGGGGGAGAGGTGGTCCAGCTCGGTCATTTCAACTCATTTGGTCCATTTTATGAATTAAAAATATATATTATGCGCAATAATCGGGAAAAGAGGAAATACTGAAGGAGTCGCTCATAAACAACCCCACCCAATCTATTCCCGCGCATGGGGGTAGCCCCTTTCCACTTTCCTTATTCTTTTGAATTTTACTTTACTTTTGGTATCCATCCATGATCTTTTATCGTATTCGAATTATTTTTGCAATTTCGCGTGAGCATGCAATATTATACTTAATCTTGACAGTGGCGTAGCTAGGGTGATTTCTATGTGGATGTCTAGAGAGGGATGAACCAAGTACATCAACTCCTCCCTCGGAAGGGGGAGGGTCACTGACACTTGGGAGGGGGGGGGTCGTTTACGGGAGAGTATGGTTTTGGGTTCGGCCGCCTATATAGTATAGTTAAAACGCCAAAAGAAACGCCTATAGATCCGAGACCTGTCGAGTATGCGATTCTGCAAGGGGAGCATGCACAGTTTAAAGATTAATGTGTGATCTGTGAGTAATCCATGTAACTTTTCAGACGTTTCCCCCAAAATACGATGTATTAAAATTTAAGAATAATGATATAGATATCGATATTGCTGAATCAAATTAGACAAAAGATAAGGCAATAAGAGAAAAACGCTTTGTTCATTTTATCTTCGAAACTTCTAAGTACAAGTTATATGTTTTAAAATTACACAAATTTGATTTGAGATTGTCCCTTACATACATTTTGTATTCTGGCGATAGCATTTGGCTGTCTTTCCCGAGACGGATGTGATATGTCGTATTATCACGCCTCGAACTTATTTCAGTCAATGACGTCGCAGTATTACGGTCACATTGTGTCCTACCTTGACGCCTATTTAGGTCAATTAATTTTCAAACGTTAAGAATTACACAGAATACGTTACGAAATGGTTCTCGTTATAGGGTTTGTTCCTGTCATACTTCCTACTGGACATCAAACTTGAAAGAACTTGATATATTCTGTCTAATGTTTCTCTTTATAATATATAAGAATATGTCATCAAATTCTCTGTTTCAGTTTTTTTTAATTTCACTTTATATCTGCGAGTACAAGTTATGTGTAAAATTGCAAAATAAAATGCTTTTAAATCGTCCCTTACATTTTTGGCAATATCAATTGGCTGTCTTTTTCTGGATAGATATATGCTAACGAATATGATATGCTATAAACAATAAATATACGAGCACGTTCATCCTTTATGAGGCCTTCTTTCATAATAAGGGGCAAATATGCTAAAAATATGATTTTGAGATGTTCCCTGAAGCTCACATAAGCGGTCAAAGTTGTACAGAACTTGATATATTCTGGCTTATGTTTCACTCTTCACCTTATGAACATGTCATCAAATTCTCTATTTCAGTTTTTTTATAATTTCAATTGTACTGATAAAGACAGAGTACAAGTTATGTGTAAAATTGCAAAATATGCTTTGAGATCGCCCCTGATATATTTTCACGATTGAATTTTGCTGTCTTTTTCTAGAGAAATATATACTAACAAATATTATATGCCGTAAACAAGAACTATAAGGACATATTCATCCTTTGTGATGTCTTTATTTCAAAATATAGGGCAAATATGTAAAAATATGATTTTGAGATGTTCCCTGAAGCTCACACAGGCGGTCAAAGTTGTACAGAACTTGATATATTCTGGCTTATAATTCACTCTTCACTGTATGAACATGTCATCAAATTCTCTATTTCAGTTTTTTTTATAATGTCAATTGTACTGATAAAGACAGAGTACAAGTTATGTGTAAAATTGCAAAATATGCTTTGAGATCGCCCCTGATATATTTTCACGATTGAATTTTGCTGTCTTTTTCTAGAGAAATATATACTAACAAATATTATATGCCGTAAGCAAGAACTATAAGGACATATTTATCCTTTATGATGTCTTTATTTCAAAATATAGGGCAAATATGTAAAAATATGATTTTGAGATGTTCCCTGAAGCTCACACAGGCGGTCAAACTTCCACAGAACCTGATATATTTTGTCTTATGTTTCTGTTTTCAACATATGATAATCCTATCAAATTCTCTATTTCAGTTTTTTTATAAATTGAAATTAAAATGCAAAAAATCTTGTTTTTCTATGAAATCATATGGAGAAAACAAGGAAATCTTTGAGATGGTCCCCCCGAAAAACTAAGCGGTGGAATTGATTTATTTTTCACTAAACTCCTGTATATAAGTAAATGACATTATGATATGAATTTAATCAAAATCTCTATTTCTGTTTTTGAGTTATCTTATTGTCCAGGGCCTCGTTAAACCTCTCTTTTGCCACGACACGTGTTCGGACAGGTACGGATTACCACGACTCGGTTACGGATAGCCACGATTCTACTATTTCAGTACAGATTGGTAGGAGTGGTTTAAATTTCCTGTGTGTATTTAAATCGTCATTATTTACTAAAACACCCAATATTTTCAAGCTGTTTTATAACAGTATTGAGGTTTTATACATGTCTTTGTATCATTACTTGAAGTATTATGTCGTATATTGACCGAAAACGCACAGAATACTGGGCTTAGCGATACCTATCAAATAATTTACTGTTGGATACGGCAAGCATATCTATTAATACTGGAGGGCTCTCTTGGATGAAGAGCCCTTTTAAAGACCTTTTAGAGACCATTTCACGTTAAGATTTGACTCACTTTAGAAGAAAGATAATATATTACGTAATAGCGCGATATGACGTCATATGGTCAAAACGTCGCAGATAAACACACAAGTGATGGTTGTTTACGTGAAAGGTATATTTTATCTTCCGTTTCTACGTATTTTTCTGTTGCTATGGCGGCCATGTTGGAATTCTTGATTAAAAATCAGACTTAAGTCTAGTTTGAACTGTAATTAAGAATTTCGAGAATTCTGAGAATTTTGAGACAAAAAAGTCGTCTCAAGTATTTTATGGTGTACTTTTTTCTGAGAATTTGTTGATTTGAGAAAATTCTCAGATTTAAGACGGAATTTTTGTCTTAAGTAGTTTTATGGTGCTAAGCCCTGACTGATTTTAAGTTGATATAAGACACAATCCGTGACTATCCCTACCCTGTTGTGTTCGAATCCATGGCTATCAGAAGCAATCCGTAGGTGAGTCGTATCAATCCGTAGGAGAGTCGTATCAATCCATAGGAGAGTCGTAGCAATCCGTAGGAGAGTCGTATGGCTATTTTTATCACAAAAATGATATCGGTTTGCAACGGATGCGCTACGGGTTGTTACGACTCCCCTATGGATAACTACGAGTTACTAAAACTCCCCTACAACTCCGCTACGACAAATTTGTCTGTAGCCGAGTCTTAGAAAATTTTGAACATGTTCAAAAAATTTTCTGTCTCATCCCGAATAGGTACGGATTGCCAAGGATAGCTACGATTTGTGCTGGATCGAGCTACGAATAGGTACGGATTGCCACGGATAGCTACGGGTGTAAATTTTTTCTCGATCCGTAGCTATCCGTGGCCCCATCCGTGAAAGTGTGAAGGGGGCGTAAGTCTGATTATAAGTCTGACAATGATATTAAGATTATAACTTCCCTGAAAAAGTTAAAAGAGACATTTGTTTAGCACATGCTCGAGGAACTGAAATTCATTTGTTATTTTTTCAGAGTACACTCGTTTCTTAACACACTATTCGAAGTTGATCTATTTCAGCAAACAGTACATTGACAATCAAAACTTCATTCTATCCATTTAAGGTAAATACCAAAGCCCTTGTTGCTTGTTTCTTTGTTATTCAATGAAAAACGTACGTACACAGATGAGGGTAACATTTCTAGTTGCCATTTGTCTGACGCACAATAAGGTTGAATAACTCTCTACTTTTATTTTGATATATGAAACGAACAACAACTCATAGTTGGAGAAAAGAATATATGAAATATGTAGGCTTGCTCAAAAGTGCTTTCCTCAAAAGTACTTTTTATACTCAGCCGAACATAGATCAGATAGTGACTACAAATTGATTTTGAATGTGTATAAATTGTCTCTTTGAATTTTAGTGAAATCACTCTCTGAGTGCATAATCTGTTCAAAAATCACAAACTCAATAAAAATTGAAGGAATCTTTAATGGTTTTTAGAAAGAAGAATTTCATGTCAGCATAAAAAAGTTGCAATCTGTCAGAAACATTAACTCCAAATTTGACAGTTAAAGTCACTTTTATGTAATTGCTATCCATGCTTTATACATGGAAATTTCATTTTTTCCCCAGTAATTTCAAAGGAACAGAATATAAAACTAACAGTGAGTCGTTTCAATAGTGTTAAACGTCTTCAAATTCGATAGTATCAGATAATAGTGTTTAATCCAAAGGTTCATTGGTGTCCATTAGAAAATTGACAAATTTACAATATCGACGGAGTGATGATCAGGAACATGAAAAACGATTTGTAAACATTACTGATGCTACTAAATGCAGTACATCTCCATTTTGGGACATGCACTTAGATGATTTTACGATTATACAGTAGTGTTAGGAATGTTTATTTTGAAAATATCTTTATTGGACTTCAATGAATATAAAGTCTAAGTGACTTTTTAAGAATTCTTTTCCGGTAGGTTGTTTGTCATGTGATACACACAGATTGCATATTCAAATGCACCTAAATCGTAAGTTTTACGGTGAAAATTAGACGCTGTCGTCACGCCAGCTAGCGTTCTTTGGAGTCGCTAACATAAGCTCTCAATGTCATCGTCTTATCTCCAAAGAAACCCGTCTTCGTGGTCGTCATGGATCCGTTTTGCTTACGAAAATATGAACTCGGTTTAAGCAAGGTCTTCAAACATATTTCAGAAATGGAAGTAAGCAGACATGTACGCTAAATGAGACATTTGTTAAGCACTCGCTCGGGGATCTGAAATTTATTTGTTACTTTTTCAGACTACACTCGCATCTTAAAACAAAATTTGAAGTTGATCTATTTCAGGAAGCAGTGCATTGTCTATCAAAACTTCGTTCTATTAATTTTAAGGTACATAGCAGTGCCTTTGTGTTTGTTTCTTTGTCATCCAATAAAAAGCTTGCATATACAGATGGGGGTAACATTTCTAGTTGTCATTTGTTTGACGCATAATTAGGTTGAATAACCGTCTTTGATTTAAATATATTACCACAAATTAACAACTCAAAACTTCTTTTTCAATTAATAGGTCAATAACAAACCTCTATTTGTTTTTCAGGAATACTCACTTGCTATTTTTCTGACGCACAGTAAAGTTGATTATACCTTCATTGCTTAAATACACTAGTATGAAACAAATGAATTAACAACTTCTTGATGACAAAGTTGAATACCCATGGTATCCACGTAGCGTCTTCTTTTCCATGAAATGCTGAATTCTTCCTGGCTTCAAAACTGAATGAATGCGACTTCTTTGAAAATTTTTACTTTACGTTATCTAAGCATTACTTCGAGGGTGTCAACTTTATGAATGACATTTTTTTCAAAGAATATTTGTAGAATGAAAGATTATATATCAGATATATTTCTTTGGTTGAAATTCAAAATGAATAATTAAGGATTGTTTTTCAGCTTTTGTGCTTTATCGGTGTGTATTGGCAGTATGGAATGGAAACAAAATATGTAAAGCATGAAGTGCTTTTCATGAATTTTGTTTCCATTTCCTACTGCCAATACACACCGATAAGCGCAAAAGCTGAAAAACAATCCTTATATTTACATTTAAGTTGTGTTAATTAAGTTGTTTCTGTCCCTTTTCATCCTTTTCTTTATATTTGAAATGTCACTTTGGTGGGAGAACGTCACTTGACGTAACAGCAAACGAACGTTCGGCGTTTTTTGCTAGCTTCGAAGTAGAACCTTCTGTACGGAAACATTGTAGAAAAATAAGAAAATGAATTTTGTTTATGGTTGTATTTTGAACATTCCTATCAAAACTGAATAAAAAATGAATCGTACAAAATCGCGATTTTTGTCCCACATGATAAAGATCAAGCGGATGGTTAGTCTGGAGAAATGTCACGGATATTGGAAGAAAACATCTGAAAACTGACTGGAACACACTGTTAATTTGTTTATAAACCTATGAAATCAATTGGTACCATTATTCAAACATCTGTAAAATTACTCTGTTTCTTCTGGAAGTATTTAGAATAATGCAAAATTCGAGTACAGCCGTTCAAAACGATACAAATACGCGAAATTTTCATGACCTACCTCAACATGGCACAACATTCGCTAATACGAAATATTTCTGATCTGTATAATTCCATAAGAAGCAAAAATAAATTCACTGTTGATAAAAGACACAAGTGGAGCAAATCCTTATCCTAAATATTGAATATTTGATCCACTAATGTCTGAATTCGCTCATCCAAACATGACATGCATCATTCCGTAGACGACAGTGCAGGTCGTCCTTGAATTTCGTCTGGTGTGACGTGTGATCGACTGACTACGTCACACTTCTTGGAAGTGTACACGTGTGACCTAGATTTTGACCCATTTAATCACTGGGGGTAGACGGCATCGATTGATAATGGAATTTTGAATCTGTGTTGAAGCAGTGAATAGAATGGGCATTTTATGAGAAATTAATCCGCATTTGTTCAAATGTCACGTGATAGGCTCTTGCGATTATCGAAAAATGCAGTGCAGTTTCGTTTGGTACCTTCATATAAGGGAAACGCAGTAGGAATGTAAATATATAAATATAACAGGTAGAACGAAAGATAAAATTTGCATCCTTAAATTATTTTGGTCCAAAGTGATGTTCTATCTTTTACTGTATAGAATAACCCGTGTAAACCGAACACTTCCTATTCCAAATAACGATTTAAATTTTTGGTCCCAATGGTATTTTATACATGTATTCTACACTGTCTAAACCGTTATGTTAACACAACACCTACCTGGACCAATCTAACTTAACCAACCATTGTTTTGATAAATTATTACCCCACGCTGATCAATTTAAACTTACTGAACAGAATCCACTTCTCATATTAGTAAACTTCCCGAGCCATGAACAGTATCTTAATTTGTATGTAAACTTACCACCAGGTACAAATTAAGAATATGAAAATTCCCAGATTAACTCATTATCACAGAAAGGAGAATTTCTATGAGAAATCAGAGTAATTTAACAGTTTATGATAAACAAGAAGTATTATCAAGAAGATTTCCAGCTGAATTACGTTGAAGATAACATCAAGAAATTATGAAGAAGCTTTAATTTTGCAAAACCTGTGTAATCCGATAACTTGTAAATAACGATAGTTTTCTTGATCCGAGTCGATATTGGTTGAGACATGTTTCACTGTATATATAGTACCGAAAATCGAAAAATCATACATACAGTCCTTCAAAACATAATAAGAAATAAAATGAACAGGTATTCACCAGTATCTTATATGAAAAGAAACCACCAATCACCACTGGAACCTGATTTTGTGCATCTAAGGTTTTGTACCGGCAACTTCTCTGCTCTTCATATCGATCAACTGTGACGACCAGCCTTTTAGATTGATACTGTCCGAATCTTGTCAGAAACAGCTGAGTCCTGATTTTTTTATCATTTAAGGATTGTTTTTCAGCTTTTGCGCTTTATCGGTGTGTATTGGCAGTAGGGAATGGAAACAAAATATGTAAAGCACGAAGTGCTTTTCATGAATTTTGTTTCCATTCCCTGCTGCCAATACACACCGATAAAGCGCAAAAGCTGAAAAACAATCCTTATATTTACATTTTACGTGTTAACTAAGTTATTTCTGCCAATTTTTCAGCCAGTTTCTTTACATTTGAAATATCATTGCGGAGGGAGAACGCCATTTGACGTAAGAGCAAACGAACGTTCGACGTTTTTCGCTTGATTCGAAGTAGTACCTTCTGTACGGAAACGTTGTTGACAAATGAGAAACTGAATTTTGTCCTCTTGCTGTATTTTGAACATTTCAATTAAAACTGAAGAAAATCGAATCGTGAAAATTCGTGACTTTTGTCCAACATAATTCAGACATGGCGGAGAGTTAAACTGGAAAAATTTCACAGAACTGAAGGGAAAACTTTTGAAAACTCTTTTTAACACTGTTAAACTGCTTAGACATATGAAATCAATCGGTATTATTGTATACAAACTTTTGTAAATACCCTATTTCATCTGGAAGTAATTAGAATAATGCAAAAGTCGAGTACAGCCGTCGAAAACGCGAAAACTTTCGGTATTTTCATGACTTACCTCAACATCATGGCTAAAGATTCGCTGATATATACTCGAAGTATTTCTGATATAATGAATCCATTAGAAGCAAAGATAAATTCACTGTTGATAATGGCACAAGTGAATCAAATCCTCATCCTAAATACTGAATATTTGATCCACTTATGCCTGAATATTCGCTCATCCAAACACGGCATCTTTCTGCAGACAACAATGCAGTTCGTCCTTGAACTTCGTCTACTGACGCGTGATCGACTTACTACGTCACACTTCTTGGAAGTGTACATGTGGTTGACCTATATTTTGACACATTTAATCACTGGGGGTAGACGGCGTCGTTTGATAATGGATACATGTTTTGAATCTGTATTAAAGCAATAGATAAAATGGGCATTTTATCAGAAATTAATCCGCGAAAGTTCTAAAGTCACGTGATAGTCTCTTGCGATTATCGAGAAATAAAGCAACAGTTGGTTTGGTACCTTTATATAAGGGAAACGCAGTAGGAATGTAAATATTTCCGAATATTAGTCAGCATTCTGGGTTGATTAAATATGAGCTCGCTTCAGCCAGCAGAATACCTTAGCTTCTAGCATGCAAAATACTCTTGATATAATTTTATTGAAATTTTGTATCTTGTTTTCTTAATTATCTTAGGCCGTTTCATTTTCGTTTTCATAGTTGATTGAAAAACTGCCCTTCTTTAGAGTTATCTGTCTATCAGGATTAATATGAGAGCTCTTTGCAAAGGTTAAGATGACAGCACCATAACCTACAAATACAGCAGGTGGCTGTCCAGAGCAGGGTTCGAGTGTTTTTTAAACTCCTTATTTCATATACAGTACTGTATTGTCATACATGTTTTATTTTGTCCTCTCGGTGTGAGTGTTTCTATTTACCATATTCTCTTCGGTTGTTTGATGTAATTGCTATACTTTGCTTGTTTCAAATGTCTATATGAGAAAGGGGCTCTCCAACAACACCCGGTTGCAGTGCCCACAGCAAAACCCTAAACATCCACTGCAAAAACACAAAGCAGACACGCACAGAAAGAGACGAAAATGGTATTAGGAACAGCAAATCACATAGAAACATCGAACACAAATAACTACACATAAACCCACGAGACCAATGGGCAATCGGTGCCGACTTCGGACAGCTATCTGCAACGTCAGACGGCGTGGTGATCCGGATGAGGTGCGCACAACCCTCCCACTTTTCCGATTACCAAGAGGTCTCGAAGAACAGTGTGGTGTTAAATAACCTCCTCACTGTAAGATGACCATACAAATAGACAGCATGACGCAGGGACCCAAGAAACACACAGATGGATGTGTAAATAGATATAAAAACATAAGGCGTACGAAATACAGTCCGCGCTCTCTCCATATCTATTGTAATCTCGCGCGTGTCAAAAATGTAATATAACAGGTGTCGATCGGATGCTTCGGATGATAACATACATGAGCTCGCTACAGCCAGCAGAGCACGAACTGTATTAATGAGTTAAAAGGATCCTGACGATAATCTCAACAGCACTCACAACAGAGCACCAAATTGAGCATCGACGGACCCCTAGCAAGCTAGAGGTGGGACCATGTGCCGAGGAGGAGTAAGCATCTCCTGTTGGTTAGCCGCCGTCGATGTTCCTGCACGAAAATAAAACAATATATAAAATACATGCATTGCACTGTCTGAGGTTATATCTATATAGAAAGTGTTAAGTATTAAGTAACCCTCCTCCCCCTTTTTATATCCATTCATTCACATATCCATCTGTTTTAGTTGGGCCCCTACGTTTTGCTGTCTTGTTTGTGTGGTCAACGTTCAGTGGGGATAATATTTTACACTATAATTGTGCGTTCTTATAGATCTTTGGGTAACCAGAAAAGTGGGAGAGTTGTGCACACGTAATCCTGATAAACACACCATTTGCTACTAGTGTGGCCGTCCTCACTCGGCATCGATTGCCCATTGGTCTCTTTGGTTAAAGTGTAGTCTTTTGTGTTTTATTTTTCTATGTCGTGTGTCTCTTTTATGTCTCTTGTTGTGCTTGTCTACTCTGTGCTTTCGCATCATGTGTTTGGTACTTTGCTGTGGGCACTGCAACCCAGTGTGGTTGGAGATCTCCTCCTTTCTCATAACACAAAAATATGATATGGCGTAGTGCAATGGAATATAGAGGGGCTCGGTTGCGACTTCTCGGTATGTCATTGATTTAGGTGAAATTATTCTCTTTTTTTTTTTGGACACCATTCAATATAACCAGTTCTCTAAGAACGTTAAGGCGACTGAACTCCTAGTCAGAGCTGCAAGTTATGAAACTACTTATACGTAACATTGTGAATCATGATGCATCATTTTAATGTATATTCATGATTTATAGAAATAGGAAAGTCAACATCGGATGTGGTAAGACAGAAGAAGATACTCCCTGTATTCGTGTATCTATGGTGTGATGTCATTATCTCCGACCGTTTGTCCGCTTTTTAACGTCTAATGAGAATGCAATCCGCTATTTCACTGTAGGGGATATCCTCACTGTCCTTGTTTTACTTTATATATGTATACCTTTTCCTTGTGAGTTTTTGATTCTGATTCTGGTATTGAAGACAGAGATTGTGTTTGACTTTCATTCACTGATAACAACTGGTATTGTAACGCCATAATGATTTATTCATGATTTAGATTAATAATATGAATATAATTATGAATATGATTAAATATTGAAGGGATCTCCGACAAGACTACACTACAATGACCACAGCGGAACACACCCACAAGATGTAACAAACAACGATCATCTGGCAAAACGACTTCAGTCGAGAACATGGGCAACGAAACACATGACATGTGGATAATGACCATATCCCGATATGCAGTACAAAATCGATAATTTAGAAAATCACAAACCGAAGGCATACAAATGTAAACGTCTTCAAATTGAATAGCATCATTTAAGAACAGATAAATTGGCAACGTGGACCAGACATGCACGTTTCGGGTACTTAACCCTCATCAGTGATCCTAAATCTAAACAATGTAATATGCCAAAAACGTATGAAAGTTACTATGTCGAAAAAGTGTACAGAAAGACGTAGCAGGATGGGTGGGATATGATGCTACAGGACCCACTTTTTAGAAATGTCAAGAAATTTTGATAACAGAAATTTAGAATGCGTTGAAGAAACGATCAACCGAAATTGATCGAACTTGGCTACATGTGCCCTCGGGGACTCCTGGTCCACCAGCAGTGACACTCACCAAGTGGTATAAATGTAAACGTCTTCAAATTTAATAGCATCATTTAAGAACAGATAAATTGGCAACGTGGACCAGACATGCACGTTTCGGGTACTTAACCCTCATCAGTGATCCTAAATCTAAACAATGTCATATGCCAAAAACGTATGAAAGTTACTATGTCGAAAAAGTGTACCGAAAGACGTAGCAGGATGGGTGGGATATGATGCTACAGGACCCACTTTTTAGAAATGTCAAGAAATTTTGATAACAGAAATTTAGAATGCGTTGAAGAAACGATCAACCGAAATTGATCGAACTTGGCTACATGTGCCCTCGGGGACTCCTGGTCCACCAGCAGTGACACTCACCAAGTGGTATAAATGTAAACGTCTTCAAATTGAATAGCATCATTTAAGAACAGATAAATTGGCAACGTGGACCAGACATGCACGTTTCGGGTACTTAACCCTCATCAGTGATCCTAAATCTAAACAATGTAATATGCCAAAAACGTATGAAAGTTACTATGTCGAAAAAGTGTACCGAAAGACGTAGCAGGATGGGTGGGATATGATGCTACAGGACCCACTTTTTAGAAATGTCAAGAAATTTTGATAACAGAAATTAAGAATGCGTTGAAGAAACGATCAACCGAAATTGATCGAACTTGGCTACATGTGCCCTCGGGGACTCCTGGTCCACCAGCAGTGACACTCACCAAGTGGCAAAAATGTAAACGTCTTCAAATTGAATAGCATCATTTAAGAACAGATAAATTGGCAACGTGGACCAGACATGCACGTTTCGGGTACTTAACCCTCATCAGTGATCCTAAATCTAAACAATGTAATATGCCAAAAACGTATGAAAGTTACTATGTCGAAAAAGTGTACCGAAAGACGTAGCAGGATGGGTGGGATATGATGCTACAGGACCCACTTTTTAGAAATGTCAAGAATTTTGATAACAGAAATTTAGAATGCGTTGAAGAAACGATCAACCGAAATTGATCGAACTTGGCTACATGTGCCCTCGGGGACTCCTGGTCCACCAGCAGTGACACTCACCAAGTGGTATAAATGTAAACGTCTTCAAATTGAATAGCATCATTTAAGAACAGATAAATTGGCAACGTGGACCAGACATGCACGTTTCGGGTACTTAACCCTCATCAGTGATCCTAAATCTAAACAATGTAATATGCCAAAAACGTATGAAAGTTACTATGTCGAAAAAGTGTACAGCAAGACGTAGCAGGATGGGTGGGATATGATGCTACAGGACCCACTTTTTAGAAATGTCAAGAAATTTTGATAACAGAAATTTAGAATGCGTTGAAGAAACGATCAACCGAAATTGATCGAACTTGGCTACATGTGCCCTCGGGGACTCCTGGTCCACCAGCAGTGACACTCACCAAGTGGTATAAATGTAAACGTCTTCAAATTGAATAGCATCATTTAAGAACAGATAAATTGGCAACGTGGACCAGACATGCACGTTTCGGGTACTTAACCCTCATCAGTGATCCTAAATCTAAACAATGTAATATGCCAAAAACGTATGAAAGTTACTATGTCGAAAAAGTGTACCGAAAGACGTAGCAGGATGGGTGGGATATGATGCTACAGGACCCACTTTTTAGAAATGGCAAGAAATTTTGATAACAGAAATTAAGAATGCGTTGAAGAAACGATCAACCGAAATTGATCGAACTTGGCTACATGTGCCCTCGGGGACTCCTGGTCCACCAGCAGTGACACTCACCAAGTGGTATAAATGTAAACGTCTTCAAATTGAATAGCATCATTTAAGAACAGATAAATTGGCAACGTGGACCAGACATGCACGTCTCGGGTACTTAACCCTCATCAGTGATCCTAAATCTATACAATGTAATATGCCAAAAACGTATGGAAGTTACTATGTTATTATAACAAAATCAGGATTTACAGGAACCAAAGCAAACAAACAAAAACCTCCACCAAATGAAAAGAAGCGAACTCCAAATATGGGAGTGAGACAACGAAACTTATGTCAACACCTTAACCAAACGGTCCAACAAACAGTGAACATAAGACAAAACAACTTCACCTAAGACTTAGGCCAACGAAACACACAACAACTTAACCAAACGGTCCAACAAACAGCGAACATTAGACAAAACAACTTCACCTGAGACCAAGGCCAACGAAACACACAACAACTTAACCAAACGGTCCAACAAACAGCGAACATTAGACAAAACAACTTCTCCTGAGATCAAGGACAACGAAACACACAACACCTTAACCAAACGGTCCAACAAACGGCGAACATAAGACTAAACAACTTCACCTGAGACCAAGGCCAACGAAACACACCACACATTAACCAAACGGTCCAACAAACAGTGAACAGAAGACTAAACAACTTCACCTGAGACCGAGGCCAACGAAACACACAACACCTTAACCAAACTGTCCAACAAACAGCGAACATAAGACTAAACAACTTCACCTGAGACCAAGGCCAACGAAACACACAACTCCTTAACCAAACTGTCCAACAAACAGCGAACATTAGACAAAACAACTTCACCTGAGACCAAGGACAACGAAACACACAACACCTTAACCAAACGGTCCAACAAACAGCAAACATAAGACAAAACAACTTCACCTGAACCCAAGGCCAAAGAAACACACAACATCTTAACCAAACGGTCCAACAAACAGTGAACATTAGACTAAACAACTTCACCTAAGACCAAGTTCAACAAAACACACAGCACCTTAACCAAACTGTCCAACAAACAGCGAACATAAGACTAAACAACTTCACCTGAGACCAAGGCCAACGAAACACACAACTCCTTAACCAAACTGTCCAACAAACAGCGAACATTAGACAAAACAACTTCACCTGAGACCAAGGACAACGAAACACACAACACCTTAACCAAACGGTCAAACAAGCAGCGAACATAAGACTAAACAACTTCACCTGAGACCAAGGCCAACGAAACACACAACACCTTAACCAAACTGTCCAACAAACAGCAAACATAAGACAAAACAACTTCACCTGAACCCAAGGCCAAAGAAACACACAACATCTTAACCAAACGGTCCAACAAACAGTGAACATTAGACTAAACAACTTCACCTAAGACCAAGTTCAACAAAACACACAGCACCTTAACCAAACGGTCCAACAAACAGCGAACATTAGACAAAACAACTTCTCCTGAGACCAAGGCCAACGAAACAACCAACACCTTATCCAAACGGTCCAACAAACAACGAACATTAGACAAAACATCTTCACCTGAGACCAAGGCCAACGAAACACACAACACCTTAACCAAACGGTCCAACAAACAGTGATTATTAGACAAAACAACTTCACCTGAGACCAAGGCCAACGAAACACACAACATTTTAACCAAACGGTCCAACAAACAGCGAACATTAGACAAAGCAACTTCACCTGAGACCAAGGCCAACGAAACACACAACACCTTAACCAAACGGTCCAACAAACAGCGAACATTAGACAAAACAACTTCACCTGAGACCAAAGACATAGAAACACACAACACCTTAACAAAACGGTCCAACAAGCAGTGAACATAAGACAAAAACAAGTTCACCTGAGACCAAGGCCAACGAAACACACAACATCTTAACCAAACTGTCCAACAAACAGCAAACATTAGAAAAAACAACTTCACCTGAGACCAAGGCCAACGAAACACACAACACCTTAACCAAACGGTCCAACAAACAGCGAACATTAGACAAAACAACTTCACCTGAGACCAAGGCCAACGAAACACACAACACCTTAACCAAACTGTCCAACAAACAGCGAACATTAGACAAAACAACTTCACCTGAGACCAAGGCCAACGAAACACACAACACCTTAACCAAACGGTCCAACAAACAGCGAACATTAGACAAAACAACTTCACCTGAGACCAAGGTCAACGAAACACACAACACCTTAACCAAACGGTCAAACAAACAGCGAACATTAGACAAAACAAATTCACCTGAGACCAAGGCCAACGAAACACACAACACATTAACCAAACGGTCCAACAAACAGTGAACATAAGACAAAACAACTTCACCTGAGAAAAAGGCCAACGAAACACACAACACGTTAACCAAAAGGTCAAACAAGCAGCGAACTAAAGACTAAACAACCTCACCTGAGACCAAGGCCAACGAAACACACAACACGTTAACCAAACGGTCCAACAAACAGTGAACATAAGACACAACAACTTCACCTGAGACCAAGGCCAACGAAACACACAGCACCTTAACCAAACGGTCAAACAAGCAGCGAACATAAGACTAAACAACTTCACCTGAGACCAAGGCCAACGAAACACACAACACCTTAACCAAACGGTCCAACAAACAGCGAACAAAAGACTAAACAACTTCACTTGAGACCAAGGCCAACGAAACACACAACACCTTAACCAAACGGTCCAACAAACAGAGAACATAAGACTAAACAACTTCACCTGAGACCAAGGCCAACGAAACACACAGCACCTTACCCAAACGGTCAAACAAGCAGCGAACATAAGACACAACAACTTCACCTGAGACTAAGGCCAACGAAACACACAACACCTTAACCAAACGGTCAAACAAGCAGTGAAAGCTAATACACGAAAACATAAAATTCTAATGACAAGAAGGGAGGAGGTCTCTTACTAATGACAACACACAATTTGAGGAAGACCAGAGATTTGTTCAAAAACCAGTGGTTACCATGGAAAAACAAATCATTTAAGTGCTTTTTAACTCGAGAAAATAAACATGATTGAGAGGGTACTTAGTATTAGTGTTGCAATGTAAATGTATTTGATATTATTGAATCCTTATTTCTTTTGAAACATTCTTATCATCTTATGAGTCAAGTCTAAATAGTGTACCCACAATAAAAGGTAATAAAGTCTTGTAATTTGTAACTGAAAATGCATATGTCATCGAAAATAGCCTTAATTAACAAAATATCTGTAGAAGAATATTGTAAGAAAGTCCATAGCAGATATTTCCTTGGATGAAGTCTTTTTGTTTGAACATGTATATCATCAACAATTTGCATAACTCATATAACTTTCAATTGCAATTTATTTTCTTCACTTCTTGAATGGTCATAATAATGAAAAGCAAAATAAAATGTATTATTATCACTCAGCGAGGTGAGATAATGAAGATCCTCACAACAATATCAACATCACTCACAACAGAGTACCACACTGAGCATCGACGGACCCCTAGCTAGAGGTGGGACCAGGTGCCCGGGAGGAGAAATCATCCCCTGTTTGGCTAGTCGCACCCGCCGTCGATGTTCATGCACGAAAATGAAAATATCTACAGAACATGCACTATCCGAGGTCATATCTATATAGAAAGTGCTATGGAGACAATGGAAAAAATCATAACACTTACTGTCAAACCACTCGCGGGGAACTTTTTACGATTTCCACACGGCAAAGGGCATAAGTGTGACACAAATGAGATAATGAATATCCTGACAACAATCTCAACATCCGTAGCAATCCGTAGTATAGCTCGAGTCGCCTTTTCGGTCAGTCATAGCAATCCGTACCTATCCATAGCAATCAGTGAGGACCAAGAAAATTTGATATTGTTCAAAATTTCTACGACTCTGCTACGGATAAAATTGTCGTAAGGAAGTCGTAGTGGTATCGTACCTATCCGTAGGGGAGTCGTACCAATCCGCAGGGGAGTCGTAGCAATCCGTTGTACATCTGTAGCAATTTCTTTGATAAAAATAGCTCTACGACTCCCCTACGGATTACTACGACTCTCCTACAGATTACAACTACGCCCCTACGGATTGCTATGGAAAGCCACAGATTCGAAAAGGAAAGGCTACGGAGAGCTACGGATTGAGGATTATATTTATTTCAAATCTATCACAATTATGCGCGTTTTAAGGTCAGTGTATGAGTTAGTACTTCAACTTTTCAATTTCAGGTAATGATATCAAGACATACATATATAAAATCCCTAAACTGTTACAAAACAAGTGAGACCGTCTCATCTTGAAAATCAATAATTATGATTTAAAAATACATATAGTAAACTCAAGCTATCCTGGCGAGAATCTTGGCTATCTGTACTCGAGTCTTGGCAATCCGTAGGGCTTCCCTAATAATCCGTACCTATTCGTATCTATTCGTACGCATGTCGTAGCAATCAATTCATATCTATACTTGCGCATCCTTACCAATATGTACTCGATTTGTATCTATCTGTACCAATCTGTTGCAATCCGTACTGGAATCGTAGTTTCATTGCCCATCGAATATTTTGCGTCCTGACTCGCAATGGATAAATCTATTTTGAAGTCGTAGCGAAGTGTGAAATTGTGAAGGGGGCTGAACAGTTCAGGGATTAACAGCCGAATTTTCTCGGCTGTTAATTCTCAAACCATGCTGGCCTGGCGCACAGTTTAATGAATTTCATTTTACCTTATTCAATTTTTTTTATTTTATTTATTTTTTTTTTTTTCACTTTTATTGTTTTTTTTTTATCAGCCTGCACTTTGGTTTGCACTACTTTGTACCCTTATACCAGTAATAAGTAAAAACTCACTCGCAAGTTATTGGTTTAAGTATTCCTGACAATGTATTGCCACTTATCAATTTGACTTCGTATAGAACTTTTTTTTAATGAAAACGTGCTTTTTCATTTATCAAACCATCCTTGCATCATTCCTCCAGGAATTAACTTACTCGATCAGTTTGAATAGTGAATGAGTAAAAGATCTCCCAACGTGAAAACAAATGTCATAACGCACATGGTAGTTAGAATTTAACTTTTCGTCAGAACAACTTATCCCCTGCCTAGTTTTTAATCATTTTTCACCGATTTCTTTCATGAAGCAAATTCGTGCCATGTTATTTTATTTGAATATCTCGTAGTTACGAGAAACAAATCTTGTAGTTACAAAAAAAAAAAACTTGGTAGTTACGAGAAATAAATCTCGTAGTTACGAGAAACAAATCCCGTAGTTACGAGAAACAAATCTCCTTGCCATTCAGTTTGAATTTATTATTTTTTCTCGTAACTACGAGAATATTTTATCTCAACTATGAGAATTTTTTCTCGTAACTACGAAAAACTTTACAATATCTGTTTCTCGTAACTACGAGATAGTAAAATATATATATATAACATGGCACCAACTGGCTTCCGTACATTGGGCCTCTATGTGGTCCTATATCCTTTGACATCTTGGTCTCCAAGGCGCATCTCATTCCGCTAGGCGCTTCATTACAATGTTGATATATAGAAAACAGTGTGAACCTATGACGTTGTGATGCAAGACGATCCTTTGAATCATGAAAAACATCCATTTTATTTTGCCCAAAACACGCCACTGACGAGGATTAAGTACCAGAGAGATGCATGGCTGGTTTAATGATGCTACTGAATTTATGTATAGCACCTATCCCAAGGTGTTCATAATGTAACATTTTTCAAGCCAAGCCGAAACTTTTGCACCATCCTCGGGCGATAACATGCATGAGCTCGCTACAGCCGGGAGAGCACGGACTGTGTTACGTACGCCCCTTCTTTAACATCCATTTACATATTCATCTGTGTTGCTTGTGCCCCTGTGTTTTGTTGTCTTGTGTGTGTGGTCATCTAACAGTGAGGTTATTTTACACTACAATTGCGCGTTATCGATACCTTTTGGTAACCGGAAAAGTGGGATTTGTATATGGCCGTGCTAAGTCGACACGTGTTACCCATTGGTCTTGTTGGTTTATGTGTGGTCTTTTGTGTTTAATGTTTCTATGACAAATATGGATAATGACCATATCCCTGTATACAGAACAAAATCGATCATTCAAAAAATCAGAAACCGAAGGCATACAAAATCAGGATAAAACAGGAACCAAAGCAAATAAACAAAAACCTCCACCACATGAAAAGAAGCGAACTCCCGATATGGGAGTGAGACCAGGTGCCCAGGAAGAGTAAGAATCTCCTGCTTGCATACAACACGTATGTCGTATGTCTCTTTTTCATCTCTTGATATGATCGTCTTCTCTGTGTTTTCGCATCAGATGTTGGAACTGCAACCGAGTCTGGTTGGAGATCCCTTCCCTTCTTTTGCTGCGTACATGACTTTTTTGTATTTCGATTTTTTTCACACAACCATTGAATAAGGCCAATTCACAGATTTGACATGACTTTTTTCTATTCTTTTCTTTCGCTATGTACATAAGTTTTACACAAGAATTCATGAAAATAAAAGCAACATAAATATTAAACAAATATTCAGAACATTGAATTACATAAATGTTACTTTACAGAAATTATATCATTTCATGAAATAGTACTTTTTCAGAGAAAATCGAGAAAATTTCACAAAATATCATTTCTGACTCATTCCAAATAAGTTACTACATGTATGAGAACGTGTTACGGTGAGTATAATTCTAATATAACGACTTTTATAGTGATAATAGCGGATCACGTACGAATGAGACGAGAAAGGATGAAAGAGACAAAGAAAACGAGAATAAACAAGAACAAAAATAAATACACATACAAAAATGATTTAATTATCTCTACATTGCCCGTAAAACGCCCATACAAGAGAACGGGACAAAGTTTATATTCATACAAGGGCTGATTGATATGTTGTGAGCCTCGGTTTTCTGGGTTGCAGAAGGTATTATCTCCAAAAAGGACAAACAATCAATGGCACATACTATGCTTCACTTCTGATACAGTTACGGGGGAGAATATTAAACTTAAGCGCCGCAGAAAGGTGTGACAATGCATCTGTTCACAATTCTGTCACTGCCCAGTCTGCCATTCATGATTGTGGCTTCAATTTGATTGAGCATCCGCTATATCCACCTGATCATGCTCCATCAGACTTTCATCTATTCTCAAAACTGAAAGCAGCTATTCCTGGCATCCACTTTCAGTCCAATGCTGACATCATATTATCAGTGGATGTCCTTCTGACCAGTAAAGATAAGGAATTCTTTAAAAGTGGTATTGAGGCCCTTAAACAACAGTGGCAAAAGTGTCTAAATACTGAAGGGGACTATGTAGAAAAATTATGCAAAATGTCTGATAAAATTCAAATCCTTAAATACGAGTCTCACAACATATCAATCAGCCCTAGTATCTGTATATATATATATATATATATAAATATCACTCGATTTATCGAGGTCGCGTATAAACACCAACGTCATTAAGCTCTATACAACATCAAACGGCAACCAGCTTGCATCAGATGAAATGGCGGAACAATCAGTTCTTTCTTTTGAATGTTGTCCACAAACTGTTTTGTTGCTGGATTCACGGTTTCTTCAAATTTAAACGCTGTGTTTTCAATGTTCATCAGAAATAATCTGTATCTATTGTCATAAGAATCCAGTGTAAAATTCATGCGCGTCAAAATTTGAATTGACAGTTTTATAAAGTTGTTCTAGAAGAATGAAGTTTTATTTTTGAAATAACAGTCATTAAAGTAAAAGAAATGACTGTAATGATTTTCCTGTCCATCTATGTATATCAAACCATTACACGAACAAAATATAATCCGCTTCGCGAATGCATTAACGTATTTTTGTTTCCTCATCAAACCTGTGGTCTTTACCAAGGTTCCTTACGCATGTTACATATAAAACTTTTGAAGCATTTACAAACGCTCATTTGATGATGTGGTTTCGCTCGGTTTCGTAAAGATGTTGAAAATTTAAGACAATCCAGTTGAAATTTCCTCCTTGGTCTAAAAATGTTTGGGAGGAACTACACAGTAGAAGGTAAAGATCTTCCGTACCAGCGTTTGGCTTGTGGTAGATACGGCGAGGGAGTATTTGATGAAATTATAAGTTATTACTCTCTAAGCACAGATTGTGTGTAGAGAGTAATAGAAATGATCATAAGTCGAAAATGAATTCAGAAATAAAACAGAATCTGAGCTACATCTGATATAGATAATTTTTGTCCCGCTTTGCTTGTATCTATAGGAGTTACATTGTATACTGGCAATGTGGAAATAAATCACGGCGGGTGCGACTAGCAAACAGGCGATGCTTACTCCTCCCGGCACCTGGTCCCACCTCTAGTTTGCTAGGGGTCCGTCGATGCTCAATTGTGCACTCTATTGTGAGTGCTGCTGAGAGTATCGTCAGAATCTTCTTTAACTCAATAAGTTCAGGTCCAAGTGAAGATCAGACAGTTGAAAAACCTAAAAAAAACGTGCTGAACATTTTGCTTTGGAATTTTGTTCAGATCAGCCGCTATATGAATGTTCTGAATCCTTTTACTTGGGTGGTGAAGAAAGTTATAGGGGTAAAGATTTTTGTTGAACTATATAAGGATAATTTTCCCGCAATTTCCTTTTCTCCATTATTCTTCATAAAATATGAGGTCAATATATCGCTTCATCATCCGAACCTTCATAAATGAATTTCATTCCATTTGTTTGTACCCTCATCAAGGCTTAATGTTAAACGTCTTCAAATTCAATAGCATCATTTAGATATGCACGTTTCTGGTATTTAACCCTCGTCAGTGATCCTCAATCTAAATAATCTAAACAGGAATAAAAAGTTCAGCGAACATTTTTCATGTTTCACCCCTGCCTGATTCTTACGTAGACCTGTTCTTAAATCTACTGAAACCAATTGACCCTTTTGATTGCAGGAATAAAATGCAAAATTTCGTGACGTCTCAAAAATTTTCCCGCGTTCGGAAGGGTCAATTGACCATCCGAAAGCCGGAAATTTTTGAGAAATTCCATGACGTCACAAGGAATCCATTTACATATCCATCTGTGTTGCTTGGGTCCCCTGCGTTTCGTTGTCTTGTGTGTGTGGTCATCTAACAGTGAGGTTATTTACACTACAATTGTGCGTTCTTCGATACCTTTTGGTAACCGAGTCTGGGTGGAGATCCCTTCCCTTCTTTTGCTGCCTACATGTACTTTTTGGTATTATGATTTTTTCACACAACCTTTGCCGAGAACCCAACGTGAAAGATTATTTTGAATAAGGCCAATTCACAGATTTGACATGATTTTTTCTGTTCTTTTCTTTCGCTATGTACATGAGTTTTACACAAGAATTCATGAAAATAAAAGCAACATAAACATTCAACAAATATTTAGAACATTGAATTACATAAATGTTACTTAACAGAAATTATATCATTTCATGAAATAGTACTTTTTCAGAGAAAATCGAGAAAATTTCACAAAATATCATTTCTGACTCATTCCAAATAAGTTACTACATGTATGAAAACGTGTAACGATAAGTATATTCCCAATATGACGACTGCTTGTAACGATAATAGTAATTCACGTACGAATGAGACGAGATAAGGTGAAAGAAAACCAGAATAAACACAAAGAACAGTAAAAAACATCACATACAAAAATGATTTATATACCTCCACATTGCCCGTAAAACGCCCATAGATGATAACGGGACAAAGTTTTATTTATACGAGGGCTGATTAATATGTTGTGAGCCTCAGTTTTCTAGGTTGCAAAAGGTATTATCTTCAAAAAGGAAAACTAATCAATGACACATACTACGCTTCACTATTGATACAGTTACGGAAAATAGTAAACTTAAGCGCCGCAGAAAGGTATGACAATGCTCCTGTTCACAAGTCTGCCATGATTGTGGCTTCAATTTGATTGAGCATCCGCCTTATTCACCTGATCATGCTCAATCAGACTTTCATCTATTCCCAAAACTTAAAGCAGCTATTTCTGGCACCCACTTTCAGTCCGATGCTGACTTCATACTATCAGTGGATGTCTTTCTGACCAGTTAAGACAAGGAATTCTTTAAAAGTGGTATTGAAGCCCTTACACACCAGTGGCAAAAGTGTATAGATACTGAAGGAGATTGTGTAGAAAAAATATGCAAAATGTCTGATAAAATTCAAATCCTTAAATACGAGACTCACAACATATCAATCAGCCCTCGTATTTATATATATAATGTCACTCGATTAATCGAGGCCCCGTGTAAACACCAACGTCAAGAGCTCCATCCAACAGCCAAGGGCAACCAGCTTGCATCAGGTGAAATGGCGGAACAATCAGTTCTTTCTTTTGAATGTTGTCCAGAAACTATTGTTGCTGGATTCATGGTTTCTTCAATTTTAAACTGTGTTTTTTTTTTTCAATGTTCATCCGAAATAATATGTATCTATTGTCATGCTGAGAATCCAGTGTAAATTCATGCGCGTCATTATTTGAATTATCAGTTTTATAGAGTTGTTCTAGAAGAATGATTTTTTTAAAATAACAGTCATTAAAGTAAAAGAAATGACTGTAATGATTTTCCTGTCTATCTATGTCTGGCTTGTGGCAGAGGGAATATTTGATGAAATTATAAGTTATCACTCTCTAAGCACAGACTGTGTGTAGAGAATAATAGCAATGACTCATAAGTCGAAAATGAATTCAGAAATAAAACAGTATCCGAACTACATCTGATATAGATAATTTTTTGTCCCGTTTTCTTGTATCTATAGGAGTTATACTGGCAATGTGGAAATAAATCATGGCGGGTGCGGTTAGCAAACAGGCGATGTTTACTCCTCCCGGACACCTGATCCCACCTCTAGCTTGATAGGGGTCCGTCGATGCTCAATTTTGTCCTCTATTGTGAGTGCTGTTGAGATTATCGTCAGAGCTTTTACTCATTAAGTACAGGTCCACGTAAGGATCAGGCAGTTGAAAATAAACTAAAACAAAATTGCTGAACTTTTTTCTCTTGAAATTTGTTCAGATCAGCCTCCATATGAATGCTCTGAATCCTAGGTCATACTTGGATGGTGAAGAAAGTTATAGGGGTAAAAAAAGATTTGTTGAATCATATAAGGATAATTTTTCCCGCAATTTCTTTTCCTTCATAATTTTTATAAAATATGGGGTCAATATATCGCTTTATTATCCGAACCTGGAGAAATGAATTTCATTCTGTATGTTTGTACCCCAAACAAGGCTCAATGTTAAACGTCTTCAAATTCAATGGCATCATTTATGCCCTGTTCACACGAATTTAAGAACAGAAAAATTTGCAGCATGAACCAGACATGCACATTTCGAGTATTGATCCTCAATCTAAATAATTAAAACAGGGCTAAAAAGTTCAGCAAAAAAATTTCAAGTATCACCCCTGCCCGATTCTTACGTGGACCTGTACTTAAATATTATACTGAAACCAAGGCTGCGTTCGATTTGCCGGATCGTTCCAGAACGATCCCATTCTGATAATGGAACGAAAATGGTTCCAGAATGTCTTCACCATAGCAACAGTGGATAGAGGGAAAATCTCGATGTTCACCAAATCCAAAAATAAAGTTGAAATAAATGTTGAAATAGTTCTTTTTTTACTTCTTGTATCAAATATTGATCATTTCTAGTGACATCCATACCAAAATTCCTAATTACAATAAAACTTTCCAGCACTGTAAGAAGATCGTATCAATATCCGCCATGTTGGAACAGCCTGGAACGTCGGTCCTAGACGTGCCAGATGATCCGATCCGATCCGCTGGAACGGCGAGTTCCATTACCAGAAACGACCGGAACAACCGGATCGATTCTGCGAATGGAACGCACCCCAATATAGGCCACTTGCCAAAATTCATAATGGCAGGTGTGCAATTATGCGTACTTTTTCATTGTTACGTATCAATGGAATTGTGTCTTGAAACAGTGACGTCATAATGTAAAAAACACCAAAAGGTGCTGACTCGGACATTTTGTGCTTTCTAACAAGATCGGAAAATAAAAAGGTGGATCCACTGAAATGAACAGATCTAAAAATACTGTCTTTATATGCTTATCATATCGAAATACTTCTTATTTGGACACTCTTTGTTCCAATCAACTCTGTTTTGGCAATAATAAGTTGGTAAAAAGAGGTACTCAGTGACGTCCTTTTGTCTTATTTGCATATTTGTTTGAAAAGCAATCACGCTTTTGATCTTTTCAGTATAATTCATTACAAGATCCCCTCACCGAGGAGCTGAATTTGACAGACTGTATATATAATGCTTTGTAAACAGATTCTTAGAAAGAACAATTAAAAGTTCGAAAGCCTCTTCGTAACTTCAATCATTAACAATGTTTCTTAAAAAGGCAATCCAAAGCTATCCCACACTATTCTCCTGATGACATCCATGTCCTTTATTATCTAGATATGAACAATTTTATATCCATGTTGAATAGTGTGTGCTACCGCATATTTCAAATAATCAGACCCTTATTATTCTTCTAGTCGAATCTACGCAGATATCATACAGACATCACTGTTATTTCCATTCCTCAGTCTGTTGGCCATATGATTTCTAATGGCGTGAACACTCACAAGGGATAGCGACAGTTGCAAGGTCTGCAATGTTAAAAAAAGGCATGATGAGAGCGTAACTGTTTTCGAGAATCATATAGACCCTTAATACACAACGTGTAAAAATGTGAAATTTTAAACAAAACACTTCAAGAGAAATGTATATCGGTATTTCCAATAACCAGAGTTATATCACGTTTAGGACGGTACCTGACATTAACTTACTGTGATATCATCAAATTCTATGGAAACGTACGAAATCGACGTTACCATACAAATGTCATGGAGTATGAATGTTTAACGTCTTCAAATTCATTAGCATCATTTTGGAGCAGATAAATTTACATGAACCCTCGGCAGTGATCCTCAATCCAAAAAATGTAATATGATATGACAAAAATCTGTGAAAATTGTATCCTAATTGTACCGAAAGACGTAGCATAATGGCTGGGATATGATGCTACAGGACCCAGGTTTTAGACATATGAGAAAAATTTGTGAACAGAAATTTTCAAATGCGTTTGAAGAAACGATCAACGTCTTTTTACGTCATATACCGTCCTAGAAGGACAATACCTCTGTTAAAGACTCGATAGTGTAAGACCATTCTTAAAATCATTTCGGATGTTTTTAAAAAAAGATTGCACGCAAATATAAACACATAAGTTGCATCAAAATTTACGTCGCAATCAGTTAAGAATAGATTTAAGGGTTTTTCAAATTAGGTATACGTATATTCAATTTCTAAGTCTAATGGACAGAAGAATGCTTGTGTGCCTTTTATCGTTCAACCAATACGCAAGATCGCAAATGCAGCGCGTGCAGTGTGTCCGTTCTAATTTTTCATTTAGTAACCTACCTAAACCATTGTTCAAAACTTGGGCACCTTTTCTGCCCAAGTAAATTGATGACGTCATAACAATGGAGAACAATCGAAGAATGCGCGAGAACATTCGTATAGTTTTGGTTAGAAGTATTTGCGATCTTCCGTATAAGTTTCTCACACCAGAACGTCTTGCATTAGGTATTACAGTGAAGACATGCAGGGATTGACAAGATTTATCGATCCCTTATAGGCAAAGCAGAAAGGGACTCTTAGTTTCTCCTCGGTATGTCTATCCGTAAATTCTTTTGTCTAACCGTCTTAAAGTTTCATATTCAGTTTCCTGGACATACTAGTGTTTCCTTCAAATAATATATAAAAGATATTGAGATAAAATTGGTATAAAGCCTAGCCTTGAATTATTTTAAAGTAAGTCCTAGTTTGGTAATGGTTGACCTTTTTTTGGAGAAGTTATGTCAACTGATATAAAAAGTTTGCGACCGGAAAAGGACCTCGTATTGATTGCAAACGGTATACTTGTTTTTTGCAAACGGTATACTTGTTTTCTCAAATAGGGCTGACATCGAGAATGTTATCAAATGATATAAAAATAACTCACCCTGGTTTTTCATATGAGGCCTTCTTACACAATGATTGTGAGTATGTCTCCTTCGAATGCAACATGAGCAACAGATGAGACGCACGCAAGCAAGAACTCCAAGGAGTAAGGCCAGAATGAGTATACCGCCAACGATTAGTATTACCACTGAAACAATGGACCTGAGGCTGAAATGAATTGATAATCTTAATAAATGAGAAAAAGAAATATATATATATATTCATTTATATCTTTTAAGCTTTAAAAGTTATACATTGTACTTGCCTCCTATATAAGCCATTTATCTTAACTGGCTCTTAACTATTTAAAGAAAATATTTACTCAATGAGGTATTATTTAATCTAGGATAGATTTTTTTTAAGTTAAAATAGATTGGTTGAATAAACTCTCGATCTCAAGTTATCAAATTATGTAAGATGTAGGGAATCACGCAGTTTCATTTCAATTCGATGTAAATTACAGTTTAAACACATACTCATTATTTGTGGAATTTGAGCAACAATATAGATTGGTCCCTTCCACGCAGCATCCTGAACGGGCAATAAAGATGGGTTACGTCACTATAATTACCGACCCAGCATTCCTACACTTATTTGGTCATTCCCTTTTGTCTCCTTCAAGCCTTGTTTGGGATCCATGCTCCGGGACCATTCTAATTTTGAAAAAGAAATCTTTAGATAGTTTGCTTGATTCTCTATGTTCGTAAGTCCGTATATTGAATAAAATTCAATAGACAATGTTTTTCGTGTTTGTTGTAATTTTCAACTTTCGGTATAAAGCCAATAAGGCTCATGTTGCGGAGGAGGAAATAAATAAACGACTTTCACATAAGCGCAGTAGAATTTAATTTTAATTTTAATTTTAGACACTCCAAGACACGAAATCACAACATTTAACGTAACTTTATCTGTGACGTCATCCCATACTTATGACGTCATAATAAAAAATAACGCCAAAAGTTGTCATGTCGGGTCTTGGAGTGTCTACAATGCATATCTAGCGGTAATATGAAAATGGTCCATTGTACCACTTGAGCCACTATTGGATCTCGAATCCTTGTATTACGTGATGGAGATTTGCATTCAATTATTTATCATTATTTAATATCCTGAAAAAAATGATAGCATATTCTTTTAACATTTATTATCAATTTCTTAAGAATTTGAAAAACAAAGCTGAAATTTTTATTACCATGGCTTTAAGAATGACGAGTTCGTCATTTTCATTTAAATGACAAATATGGACAATGACCATATCCCAATAAATAGTACAAAATCGATAATTCAGGAAATCACAAACCGAAGGAATACAAAATTCGGATAAAACAGGAACCAAAGCAAACGAAGAAAACCTCCACCATATGAAAAGAAGCGAACCCCCAATTTAGGAGTGAGAAAACGGTGCCCAGGATGAGTGTATCTCCTGCTTGCATGCAACACCCGTCCCTTCAATTCGGTAGAACTGTCACATCCGGTTACTTCCATTTCGAAGATACAAGTATTGTCTGTGGATGGATGGTACAAATGGTCTTAGACAGAATATCATTAGTGTATGACGAGTTTCCCGTATCGACCGTAAAACTTCCTCAGTGACAATGTTAGTCAACCACAAACGTATCCCTGACTGAGAAGCTTATCTGAAAGACGCCTAGCTTTCAGAACAAAATCTGTATATTTCTTACTTGCTCTGGCATAACGTTTTAATTGGGATATGAACACGCCATAAGCAGGCGATAAAGGTATGTTGCTACTGAAAAAGGAACGTTTGTGATGCTAAAACTGAAGTCTTCACGTTTGTCATGGAGTGAGGTGTTCATGTGACCATCGGTGTCGTAGGACAACATTATGTCCAAATAGGATGCTGAATTATTTGTCTCTGTAGTTTCTTTGACTTCAAGCTCCGAAGGACAGATACTGCTGAGGTAATCCGCGAAATGCATGCATTTTATATTTTTTTATTTTCGAGCATGAACATCGACGGCGGGTGCGGCTAACCAACAGGGGATGCTTACTCCTTCCGGGCACCTTGTCCCACCTCTAGCTTGATAGGGGTCCGTCGATGCTCAATTTGGTGCTCTATTGTGGGTGCTGTTGAGATTATCGTCAGGATCTTCTTTAACGAAAATATGTTTAAAGTGATCTTTCTTTTTGAGTATTTGAAAGTTTAGCGAAATCCTTCATCACGTTTAAACATTTCTTCAGCACCTTACTCTGGACAAAAAGTACTTAAGGTGGCTCAATAATACAAGAATTCTTTGTCAGAGCAAAAAAAAAAATGATTCTGTTTATTTGACTTTCATATTTGATGATTTATATTTGTAATTAAGATAACAAAATATCGTTCATTTGATTGACTAGTGGTCTTCTGAATATACATGTGTAAACCAATTCCGAGATCTGTCGCAAAACAATGAATTTTGATACATATATACATGGTATAGGGATGATATTTCCACATTGAAACCATTCTTGTGATTATTTTCAAATTAATTATTAATCAGATATGTCTATCTCTCCATAGATAATGCTTTCAAAGAGTGAGATAGCGGATAGATTTCCCTATTGAAAATCTTTGAGCAAGTGAATTTCAGTTTTAACCCTGCTTTGTTCAAAGATATATCCATTTTACAAATAAGTGCACGCATTATCGAGAACGATGGAGGATAGTGACGTCCAATTATTGACCTTGAACGTCAAATGTTTAAAAACGCTTCCGTTTACTTTTTTTTTTCTATTTCCCTTATTCATATTTCCGTATCTCCGACACCCCGCGGTCGTTGTAGTTTGAAAAAACCGCTTATTTTACATTGTTAACGCCTTTTAAGATATAACTTTATCTAGAAATGTCATCTTCTGTGTTACTTATTTCAGAGTCGTCCTCTTCTTTAAACATTATTGATTACCCAACCCCCCCCAACCCCCTTTTATTATTTCTTTTTTTTTTGGAAAAATAGAGTTTGTCTTTGAGAAATATGTAAAAGAAAATAACTTTTGACAAAGATTTCTTATCACTTTGATGACAAATAAGGGCACGGATTCTTCTTTTTTTATGCCCCCGGAATCACAGAGGGGCATATAGTTTTTGGTCTGTCCGTCTGTTTGTCTGTCTGTCCGAAAAAACGTTAACATTGGACACAACGTTTGAATGGGGGGTGATAGGGCTTTCATATTTCACATGTGCATTCCTTGTGACATGACCTTTCCATTAATACCAATTTTTTTTACCTCGTTTCCTTGACCTTTGACCTACTTTTCAAAAACTTTAATATTGGGAAACACTTTTGAATGGTAAGTGATAGGGCTTTCATATTTCACATGTGTATTTCTTGTGAAAAGACCTTTCCATTGATACCTTGACCTTTGACCTACTTTTCAAAACTTTGACATTGGGCATACCTTTTGAATGGTAAGTGATAGGGCTTTCATATTCCATATTTCACATAAGTATTTCTTGTGACAAGACCTTTCCATTGATACCAAAATTTTGACCTCATGACCTTGACATTTGACCTACTTTTATAAAATTTAACATTGGGCATCACTTTTGAATGGTAAGTGATAGGGCTTTTGTATTTCACATGTGTATTTCTTGTGACATGACCTTTCCATTGATACCAAAATTTTTGACCTCGTGACCTTGACCTTTGACCTACTTTTCAAAAACTTTAACATTGGGCATCACTTTTGAATGGTAAGTGATAGGGCTTTCATATTTCACATATGCATTCCTTGTGACAAGACCTTTCCATTGATACCATTTTTTTTTACCTCGTGACCTTGACCTTGACTTTTGACCTACTTCTCAAAACTTTAACATTGGGCATAACTTTTGAATGGTAAGTGATAGGGCTTTCATATTTCACATGTATATTCCTTGTGAGAAGACCTTCTCAATGATAGCAAAAGTTTTGACTTCGTCACCTTTACTTAGTCGCGTACTCAACAGAAAATGTGTTTCTACTGACAAAGATGCTACAGGGGGCTTTATTAGATTTTCATTTTGGATGGGGGTGCACAAAATGTTCTTTTCGGAAGCATTATCTATAAAGAAATTGAAATATTTGATTATATCATGGTGAAAATAATCAAAAGAATGGTTTCAATATGGAAATATCATCCCTATATCATGTATTTATCTATCAAAATTCATTGTTTTGCGACAGATCTCGGAATTGGTTTACACATTACAAATATAAATCATCAAATATGAAAGTCAAATAAACAGAATAATTTTTTTTGCTCTGACAAAGAATTCTTGTATTATTGAGCCACCTTAAGTACTTTTTGTCCAGAGTAAGGTGCTGAAGAAATGTTTTAACGTGATGAAGGATTTCGCTAAACTTTCAAATACTCAAAAAAGAAAGATCACTTTAAACATATTTTCGAGCATCGACGGACCCCTAGCAAGCTAGAAGTGGGACAAGGTGCCCGGAAGGAGTAAGCATCCCCTGTTGACTAGCCGCACCCGCCGTCGATGTTCATGCACGAAAATAAAAATATATCAAATACATGCATTTCGCGGATTACCTCAGCAGTATCTGTCCTTCGGAGCTTGAAGTCAGAGAAACTACAGAGACAAATAATTCAGCATCCTATTTGGACATAATGTTGTCACGACACTGATGGTCACATGAACACCTCACTCCATGACAAACGTGACGACTTCAATTTCATCATTACAAACTTTCCTTTTCTGAGTAGCAACATCCATTCATCGCCTACTTATGGCATGTTCATATCTCAGTTGATACGCTATGCCAGAGCAAGTACCAAATATACGGATTTTGTTCTGAGAGCTAGGCGTCTTTCAGATAAGCTTCTCAGTCAGGGATATGTATGTGACCGACTAACATCGTCACTGTGGAAGTTCTACGGTCGATATGGGGAACTCGTCATACACTATGATGCCCCACTCTCCAAAATGGTGGATGATATTCTGTCATAGACCATTTGAACTATCCAACCAAATATTGTACTCTTTGCCTTCCGAAATGGAAGTAACAGTGACAGTTCTACCGAATTGAAGCGGCGGGTGTTGCATGCAAGCAGAAGATGCTTACTCTTCCTGGGCGCCTGGTCTCACTCCCATATCGGGAGTTCGCTTCTTTTCATGTGATGGAAGTTTTTGTTCGTTTGCTTTTGTTACTGCTTTATCCTGATTTTGTATGCCTTCGGTTTCTGATTTTCTGAATTATCGATTTTGCGTTGTACATAGGGATATGGTCATTATCCATATTTGTCATTGCACTGTCTGAGGTTATATCTATATAGAAAGTGCTATGGCGACGATGTTAACCTTTCTTTTCTCAGAATTTTCATAGCATGCCTTTGGACAAAAGATGCTATTACTGCAAATTAGAATTTCGGACAGTCCGACACTAAAAGAATGCACAAAACTACACTGGTGCACACAAAGACTTCATTAAGTCTTGATTCACTTCAAGCCGAAGGTCGTGAAATAAGGGATTCAAGTTTAATTTTTTTTTTCAAAAGTAGGTTAAAATTAAAATTTCTATTGTGGCGTCGACCTTGACCTTTTCATTCCAAAACCACTAAATATATACAGCCAATTGTGCCTCACATGAAATTCATATTAATGAGCATCATGTAAATTTAACACTAAAGAAGGGAGGGGATCTCCAACCAGACCATGCTGCAGCACCAACAGCAAAACACCAAAAGCACACGAAGAGACGAAAAAGAGACACGCGACATATAAACATCAAACACAAAAGACTACACATAAACCAATCCGGTGCTGACTTTGGACGGTCATTTGTCACACAAGTAGCAAATGGTGTGGTTATCCTGGATTACGCGCGAACAACCCTCTTACTTATCCGATTACCCAGAGGTCTCGAAGAACGTACAATTATGGTGTAAAACAACCTCCTCACTGTTAGATGACCACACACAAAGAAGACCGCAAAACGCAGGGGCCCAAGCAACACAGATGAATATGTAAATTGATATAAAAAGAGGGCGTACACAATACAGTCCGTGCTCTCATTTAACTTCATGGATTTCATATGAAGTACTTCACATGAATTTCACATGAATTTTTCTTTGTGACATTCATGCGAAATTCAATTTACTTGAAATTCATTTCAGAAACTTCACTTCATTTTAAAAACGTCATGTAAATTTCATGTTCTATCTTGTTTCATGTAAATTTCATATGAACTTAATCACTGACGAGGGTGAAGTACCCAAAACGTGCATGTCTGGTCCATGCTGCAAATTTATTTGTTCTTAAATGATGCTATTGAATTTTAAGACCCTAACATTTCACATGAATTTCATACGAGGCACAATTGGCTGTGTAAACCTCAACTCAGGGGAAACATTTCTGGCAACTTTTATATGATAGGTGCAGTTCATGCTCTTACATTATCTAGAAACGATCATGAAACAACAAGTGAAATTGCATCGACTGATGGACAAACATGTGTTTTGTTTCATTTACTTTACTTACATGATTCCATAATGATTTTATCTCTCAATAACCAAATGTTTTATTGCTAATGATGATATCCATTTCGCGTAGCTCGCTGAGTGATAAGCCTCTTTATCAACAAAGATTTTGATTTTCATCATTTACAGATCAAAGTCTCTAACTGTTCATAAGTCGAAAGCGCTTTATATGTTTTTCATTTCAAGTCTAAATCACTTTATAACATACATGTACGTGTTTGAAATCTAAAAAGTACTTCTACTGTTCGAAACATTAATGCCTGCTTCTTAACATAGACATAGTATTTATATTTTTGTACCGATACATGCGTGTTAATATGTATAAATAAACATTTACTCATCTTTCCATCGTCACGGCGCTCAGGTTTTCGCTTTATGGGAATTGACCTATCGCCAACTCCTCCCCCTACTTCCGCAATACCAATGATATTATCTCATATCATTACAGGCATGCTAATAAGGTCTCACTGGGGTAAATCGCCTTCGCGGAAGCCTGTAATAGGGGAATATAGTTCCTAAGGGATAGAACGCTGGAGCTTTTGAATACAAATAAAGTATGAAAACAACTATTTTTGTGCGTAAACTTTATATCATGTTTGAGGAAATTTTATATTCTTTCAAATGAACTATACTTGATACGGAATGAAGCACTATATTTCGTGGAAGGATGCGATATGTACAGGGTAGTATGAGAGCACTGGGTGAAACTGAGAGGTGCTTTTAAAATCGTCCTCAATTTTCGAGGCCAAATTGCTCGAAAGATGCAGCGTGACTTTATTTGCAGACTTATATGAGAAAAAAGTTTGAAATCTTGACTATGCACGTGTGAAAGCATTTTTTATTCTTTTTCCTCTGAGCTGAGATATCGGCGATCAAAGTTGACAAGTTACTATAGAAACATATAGGGATTTATTTACCCCAGTGAGACCTAATAGCCTCTGCCCTGCACGTGCTGGGAGCTCAGACAAGCTAACGCGTTATCCTCATAACTTTAGTATAGAAATGTAAGATAACATGAGCATTTAGCACATAGATTTTCATCATTTTCTTGATTTATTAAAATGGTTGAAAGATGTGCACATAGTACAAGTAGTAGTGATGATGACAGATTTCGGGGTAATATTTTTCTCAGATCAAATACATAAAAAGTGCTTAAAAATAGACAACATCAACGGATAACACGAAATACATAATTTGCGTATACAGTTGATCAAATATATAATATGCGCATCTCATAAAAAAAAACCGATTTTGAGAAGTTCAAACATACATGAATACCCAAATTAAAACCCATTACAAGCTGTATAAAAGTCGATCTTGCCGGCAAAAGAGTAAAGAATAGGCAAAAGAGGGGGGGTCGTTTTTGAATGAAAGTTACCAATTGATTTGCCTTAGATGAAACCATATTGATACTATCTTGACATTAATTCATTTCATACTATTATTCTTAAGTACTTACATTGTAAAATCAAAAAGAATCATTTAAATAGCATAAAGCCCATATAGAAGAATCCAGCTAGATGGATAGAGGGTTGCCCCCCCCCCCCCCCCCCCACTCCTTTGGCTGTACCCTAAAAAGATCAATGATAGCATAAGCACAAAATGATGTTAAGGCAAAGGGAATAAAAAAGAAATGAAGGCCTAGAAGTAAAGAAAAAAGCTACGGTTTTAAATTATGCTCAAAATATTTGAACATGCCATTCCCTAGAAATCTAGAAAAAAAATGAATATTAAAAAAAATCCGGTTCGCGTCGCTCCCGTTTTTCTTCTTTTTTTTTAAAATGAAATAATAAAATTTTGATTTTATGTAATCAGTGATCCTATACACTTATGCATTAATTTCCTAAATTGTCAGGCTTTTACATTATTACACTCGCAATTTAAATCTTCGTTAATATCAAATATTATAAATAACATCCCCCCCCCCAATCAATAAAATCAATTAACGTAATAATATATATTCACGTGTTATAAAAAAATGCTCACACCTCCGGGCTGTACCCGCCGACGGTGTTTCATATTTTACCCCTACCCGAACCGACTTTTCATTTCGCATCCTGAAACAATGTGTTGGACGCCCTCGAAATAACTTTCACAAAAATATTATACTCTTGTTATTTTGATTTTAGAGATAAAGTACATTACACATAATATATTTCATGGAAAAGTGATTACGAAAATCAGTTGAAATGGCATATTTTGTTGCCGATTTTCCTATAGAACATGTACTGTTTACATCCGCCTTAGCTGGTTTTTGTCTGAGCTAGCGGGATCGAGCGTATTTGGTAATATGGGCGGAGCTTATCTGGGAATTGGCGATAGGCGAAAAAACCAGCGTGTTCATACTACAAATCGTCCTAACGCCATTTACTTATATTAATCGGGTGATCGTGCCTTCTGCGACTATGACCGAATAATCATTAATATCATCATAAGCTACTGAAATAGTTTTCTTTTCTCCGCCCCACATTATTTGTTTGGTTTTTTTCTTTAATTGACCTCCACACTTCACTGAACGTTCATAAAACTTCGAATATTTGGCATCGTCCGCGGTCTATATGTAATAAAATGACCGATGAATAACAGAAGACTCGCATTTGAAGGTTTATAAGATGTATAAATGACCTTTATTAGTATTTTAAGTCAGGTACACAGACAGCTGGGAGGGATTTCGGTACTAAGATTTATATATATTTACACCAAAAGCAATCTAGTTTTGATACTCACATAATTTGTAATGTTTGGACCACTTCGTATCTCTTTCAATTTGAATGATTCGGAAATGTTTGCTTTTGAAGACAATCTCACCTCAATGAACAATTTAATATCATAGTTAATTCTACCAAATAAAAATCGCTCGTAGTTGTTGCGATATGTTTTGCGCACACAGCTTCACATTTTTGTTATACTTTGGTATGACTCTAATCACTCCTCTGTCTGACGAAAGGTAACACTAAAGTTGGACGGTGTAAGAATTGCATTATGTTAAATGTAATGATTTCTCAAGATTTTGATAATAATGATTTCTTCTATTAACAGTTTCTTCATGATCACCGTGAGAGAAACCTTGTAAAGATTCTGAAAAATACTGTTACATTAGAGAAGAAAGTGTCGAACTAACTCACCCATTGAGCATATGAATAACAATGCTGCAAAGTTGAAGAAAGCCATCTTTTCTGCATAAAAACAAAATGAAACAATCTCGAAAACTCCGTATTTTATTCACATTTGTTGCGTAAAAGAGGAAATGACTTCGCTTCGTGAATTAAATGCATCACGTTGCTGAAATGTGAAATAAAGTAAGGACAAGTACAATATATATGACAAGATGACCCGTTGAACATGATACAGTTTGAAAGGTGACTCAAAGGAACAAAAACAAAGTCATATAAGGTAACACAGATATATACCAACACTTCATACATGATGTAGCTTAGTGGTCGGAAATTAAAACTTTGTACACTTAATTATAGAGAAGATGCATTATAATGGAATGAGTTATGATGAACAGTCCATTGCTATGATAATTGAGTTTCATTTATCATCCTTCCTTTTAAAGGTATTATTAATTTGTAACTTACTTAATAGTTATAAAGTGAAAAAAGTATAAAGAATATGTGTCTTAATTTGTGTTTTGTTACTAGGTATGCAACATGCAGGAAGTGCATTTATCGTATTTTTAATGCGCATTACCGCATTTCATGCGATAAATGCATTTGCTGTGTGTTGCATACTTGTAATAAAACACGAATTATGAAATTTATTCTATATACATGCACCACAATTGTCAGTTTCATTCCTGTATTCTGAAATTGCGTTTTCCAGGTACACCGCGTTGGATCAAAACATATGGTGATTCCGTACATAGTCTTTGGTATTTTTTCATTTTCTAAATTAAACTTTACAAAAATGATAAGCCGTTGCAGTAGGGCAATGCCTAATAAATCAATCCATATCGTCCAGGTATATGAAAAGTTCATAGTTTTTGCAAACACTTCAATAGTTTATCGACGACAGAAAATCATTCCTTCTGACGATCTCTTGAAGTGTTTGCAAAAAATATTGACGTTTCATATATATTAACGATATTGACTTTACTTATTTAGGGGTTACCATGCGTGTGTTTTACAAAAACTGACAGGGTATCGGCGAATCCCCTGTCAGAAATTGAGTTTTACCGCGAGGCGTCAGCCGAGCGGTAAAACGGATATTTCTGACAGGGGATTCGCCGATACCCTGTCAGTTTTTGTAAAACATACGCATGGTAACCATATTCTAATGCTTTGGTCAGTAAGAAGCTAGAAAACGTCTGCTTTTAACGACGTCACCATAGCAACGCATGACGTCATAACAAAAACTGCAGTGAAACGTGAATCCCCTTGCAGTTTTTTTAATCGCTCAGCCAATCAGATTGCGCCTTACAAACGAAGTGCATTAGAATAGGCATTACCCTACTGCGCGGCGACGTCTCATCAATTTTGTGCAGTATCACTTAAGTTGTGATAAAACAGCAAAGTTCTCCAAAAGGAATCACAACACCATACGTTTCGATCTCACGCGATGAGATCAAAAGCTGACGTTAAAATCTTGGTCACCGCGCGTTCAGTTTGCATGTTAAAACAGGACCTGTAAAACAGCATGTGGTATGTTTCTGTATAGCTTGTAAATGCATTGTGACGTCACGAGCATTTAAAAACATGCGGAATGCGACTCATTCCTGTAAATAGCTCCATCCAAGAGAATGACACTGGTTGTGCATACATACTATCATTAAAGTACAACAAGAATGGCAAACTCGATAACTAAAAACATGAACAATATCTTGGAAAAGAAATAGATAAAACGCCTATTTTATGCAAACAAGTGATATTCTAGGGTGTAGAAAATAATTCTTTTGTTCTTTTTATATTGTACAAATCGATTGAATGTCTCTGTTCATGCAAAGTAAAAAAATCGGAAGCAATATTATAGAAAGATACGTATTGTATGTGCTGGCTTACATTGTAATTGAACTGTTACTACTACTAATAGGATGGAAGTGTTACTCCTTACCTTTTTCATTTCTACCAAAATTATTCGATCTTTGTTGTCATTATGATGACTCTGCAATAACAACTACCCTCAATTTCCTTTTCGCTTCCCTTTATTGACTACACTTTCAGTTTATTTCGGATTTCTTTCAGTTTTGATATGGGTAAAGAAAGATAGCTGAAGCTTGACAGAAGAATCGGATGTAATAATTTATCTAAGTTAGCTCGTACCTCTGTTTGTGAGAGTTTAGGAATTTATCCAAAATCTTCAAAAGCAAAGAAAAAATGATGATGTAAAATGCTTCATTGGTACTTCTAGGTACCTGGATGATATTCTTACTATCGACAATCCTGTTTTTGAAAAGTACAAAAATGTTATTTATCCACAAGAATTAATTCTAAACAAGGCAAACGTTTCAAACACAGAAACACCATTTTTGGACCTAAATATCAAAATTGTTAACGGAGAGATCCACACAAGTGTGTATGACAAAAGAGATGATTTTGGATTTAACATAGTAAATTTCCCCTGGCTTGACGGTGATGTTCCTAGATTACCGTCCTATGGTATCTATATTTCACAGCTCATCCGGTATGCTAGAGCATGTACTGATGTTTGGGATTTTCATAGTAGAAATTTACAAATTACCAAGAAACTTTTGGACAAGGTTTTCGCTTTCACAAACTAGTAAAGACTTTCTGGAAATTTTACAAAAATTATGGTCAACAGCTTCTGAAATTCGGACCAATACAGGCAACAGAGTATATCACTTTGGGTAATTCACAACCATTTTATGGTGACATTATTAACAAGATAAGAAGGATCAAAGATAGACAACATCACTATCGAAAATGCGTCAGAATCATCAAACGCCTTTTAAACCGTGGATATGATCCTAATGTCACCAGAAGGACACTAGGCTTGGTACTTGACCAATCTACAGTCTTGTACAAGCGCATTCTTAAAACTTGCACTCTGACTGACTGTGACGACGGGACTCCATGACGGGTCCTGTCCAAACCTCTTTAGAAAAGACAGGGCCCCTACCACCTGTCCTCTCTGAATGTCAGTCGGACTCCTCGGGTGATAACATACATGAGCTTGCGGCGACAGAGCACGGATTGTATAACGTGCGCCCTCTTTTTATATCCATTTACATATTCATCTGTGTTGTTTGGGGCCCTGCGTTTTGAGGCCTTGTTTGTGCGTGGTCATCTGACAGTGAGGAGGTTGTTTTAAACCACAATTGTACGTTCTTCGAGACCTCTGGGTAATCGGAAAAGTGGGAGGGTTTTGCGCACTTAATCCAGGGTAACCACACCATTTGCTGCTTGCGTGACAAATGGCCGTCCTAAGTCGGCACCGGTTGCCCATTGGCCTCGTTGGTTTATGTGTATAGTCCTTTGTGTTTGATGTTTCTGTGTTGTTCGTTGACGTTCCTTGTCCCTTATGCGTCTCTTTCCGTGCTTGTCTGCTTTGTGTTTTTGCATTGGGTGTTTTGGGGTTTTGCTGTGGGTGCTACAACCGGGTGTTGTTGGATATCCCCTCCTTGTTTTTTATTCTCCCTATGATCACTTTATGGATTTTTCGTGCTTATCATCTTGAACATTTTATAAAAACTTTTCAAATAGACCCTAGATTGTAGGGATATCTTTATCGTCTATACATCACCCCAACTTTAACATTACATTCGATGGAAAAATCCTAAAATTCACATTTGTTCAATTGTAGAAACATTTTTTAACCAAACAACTCTTTGAACCCTGTTTTAGTTTTACCAACTTACCAATAGAAAGAAAAGAAAATATGGGGTATTCATGCATAGTTTTCCCCGATTTTGAACCAGAGGTACAATATTTCGGTTTACAGTTCTATGGATATGAAGAAAAAAAAAGAACTCCAGCAAGATCACTTCGTACTGATCAAAACAGGAATACACCAGGAGTAGTGCAACAAAAATGGTAAAAAAAAGTCACTATTTCAATTGTTAAAAATGTATATACGGCAAAACGATTTTTTTTCCAAAAACCAGGGGTTCTGAACCATTCCCCCTGAAAATCCGTGCTTGGGAGGTCGGTTTATGTGTAGTCTTTTGTGTTTGATGTTTACATGTCGTGTGTCTCTTTTCCGTCTCGTGCTGTACTCGTCTTTTGTGTTTTTGCATCGGGTGTTTTGGTGTTTTACTGTTGATGCTGCAACGGGGTCTTGTTGGAGATCTCCTCCCTTCTTTTTAGGAGACACACCAATATTAAATTGACATACAACATACATTGTAAAAAACCCTATTAAATTATTTAAATTGATATATTAGTCAAAATGATTTTTTGCGAATTTCAGGGGTTCCGAACCCTTACGCATAAAATCCGTACTTGGGAGACATATTCTAAAAATGGACAGAATAAAAAGTCAATATACGCAAACCAAAGCTCCGTAGTTCGATAATCATCAAAGCCAACCATGCCCTTCTATTCTTAGTCTTCCAGTTATGTAACGATCCATAATAGCTAAGGATAGACATCACTACAAGGTCAAAGAGAAGTTTTCTTTCTCGTTTCACATACGCTTTGAAATGAATTCCATTAAAATATCCAACAATTGCAAAATGAAGTTTCCGATATTAAAAGACTAGACTTAGATCGGAATAATTCTCGGGATGAATTCCATTATTGTAACTGAGCTTTAGTGTTTTACACTTCCGTTTTATTAAGATAAACACTTATTTTCTGTTGCAGCTTGGAGCAGTTAAACCCGTTCCCTGTGACATGAATTTTTGAAGTGTATCAATTCCTTCTTTCCAGCTCTGTCGCCTGAAAGGGCAATTCATCAATTCGACGTCATATTTTACTATTTCGGAAACTTGTCATATTTCATTAAAAAAATCATCGAAATTAAAGGAGGTTAACATCTAAGCACCATCCCTCCAATGCTATTTTGAATATAGATTTTATTTGGATATGCTACTGTATCGACCCTACATAAAATTAGGAGACGCGCACTCTCTGCATATTGCACAAATTTGATTTTAAAAAAATTATATATAAACAGAGGGCGCTACTAAAACGAATTTTGGCTGTGTTTAAAAAATCACTTTCGAATTGGACTAAGCATCACTGATGGGGATTTAATATCCGAAACACGTGTCTGATGCATAATGAATTGGTTTGAAATTTTCTTAGGAAAGGTATAGAAAGGGAATGGTTGAAACACTTCCGTGCTATGAAAATACCAAAATTTAATTTGGATGCCTAGACGAATTATCAAAATATTTAGATTACTCTATTCATTAAACAATGTCCCATATTTTCCGCTAACTTTTGACGAAAAATTGTCTGAAATCTAGAAATTAAACGTCGATCTTCATTTTTGACCAGGTTGTATAATCTTTATTCATGTAATTAATAAAAGAGGCGTCACACTCTAACTAAAGGGGGTTACCTAAACATATTTGTATGAAAATAAGTTTGGTACGAGAGCTGATTGATATGTTGAGAGCCTCGATTTTCTGAGTTACAGAATGCATTCTAGTTAAAGGCGTGTTGTTTTATCAGGACAATGCTCTTATAAATCTAAACTTCAGGATTTGCACAGTAAGTATGTCCAAGTATAGCGGTGGTCACAACCCGCCGTACGTGCTGTCTACGTGCAAAAACGTAGGCAAACCTTGTGTATCAGAACGGTGTCCGTCCGTTGTCAGTACGTGTCCCGTAGGCCTCCTTGCGGATTTGGGAACACGCAGACAGGACGTAGCAGTTTTAGTGCATACAGAACTTTCGCTGCGTCCTGTATGCGTGCTGTCTACATATTCAACAAGAAAAACGACACACACGTTGTAAGTACGGTGCAAGTACGTGCAATGCACCTTCGACGAAAGGAATTGAGGACTCTGTGCGTTAGAAGTACGTGTAAATTCGACATCCATACATTAACATAGAAGACGTACGGAGAAAGTACGTTGTAAGTAAGTTGCACGCAAGTCGTAAGTACGTGCAACGTACTTACTTCTTAGCGCAACATATGATACATGTAACCATCCACAGAACCGTGCGTGCGACGTGCGTTGATGCTCTCCTTCCGTACTCTTACCACTTCCTTCTCTGCGTCTTTAGAAAAACGTAGCGAACGTAGCCTCGGCTAATACGTAAGTCCAAAAAGCAAGCACGGCGGGTTGTGACCAGGGCATATGGCTCTGCTCCAGCAGACAAAGCGGCTCACAATACGATAGCAGGACGATCCGTCCACAAATAAATCCGTCCCCAGGTCTTTCCGTCCCCAAGACGATCCGTCCCAAGACGATCCGTCCCCAGATGATCCGTCCACAATGAATATGTAGGATAAAGTGATTATTATCCACAAAACAACTAATTATGTTATTTCCTATCACTGTCTACTGTTAGTTTGATAATTAGTGTACTTAATTGGGATACTTTCGTGTGGTTTTGTGCATTGGAGTACGTTATCTATCCAAAATAGTATCTCTTGTTGTATGTTTTACGTCCTTTCAACTTTTGAAAATTTACAAGATGAAACTCAAGGAGAGACGTTTAACAATGGTTAAAAGAAGAAAAAATGTTGCAGTAATTTTTCTTTCTTTATAGCTTTTTTCAATTTTCGAAGAAAGCAGATTGGGTTGGGGTGGGGTTACTAACTATTCAAGACGTAAAACGTAGTCAATAAAAGACATTAAAAATTAAAAATTGCAGACGATTCTGGTCCCTCCGTCATCAAAATTAATTTTTCTCAAATTTAAATCTGGTTTTATTTTTCATTATTTTGAAAAAGATATGGAGTGAAATAATGGAAGACAAAGAGATATTGAAAGGTAGTTTTAAAAGATGTTTTGTAAACATGCATATTGTATCACACATTTTCTGATATGGTACGGGCATCGGAACTTACACGTTTCAAAATCTTTTTGTCGTCTACAAGTTTTTTTCTAATTTGTCGATCCATAAATATGAAAAAAATATAAAAATAACATGAACTAAAGTTAAAAAAAAAACACCCCAATCCATCATTATGATACTAGAATTTTCTTTTTTTTTTCACTCCATATCGTACCAATATTGTACTTTTAATAACTTTGTACGCAAAAACGTCAACATCGTTTTCGCAAAAAAAAAAGAAAAAAAGAGAGAAAGCGTCTCCCCGGATAGTCTGGGGACGGATCGACCTGTGGACGGAACGTCTAGAAATCTCACAATACTTTATTATTTATTTCTAACTCGAGCAATTGTACTGCTACAGTTTTATCTAGGAATTTGACATCAGCGTTAACAGCAGTTAAAGGTTATATATCAAAATATTGTGAAACTACATTCAATAATAGCAGCATCAATTATTTTTGGTCAATAAAGAATTCGGGTGATTTGATCAACAAATTCAAATCATTTAATTTCAAAGCCGAATCTATCTCATCCTACGACTTCTCTAACATGTACACCACCCTCCCTCATGAGAAGATAATTGATCGCTTATCAAAATTAAATGGTGTTTTGATCGAGGGGGTACAACATTTTTTGTTATACCCTTATCAGTATCTCAATATGAAATCTCCATAAGGAAAATGCCCATAAATTCGAATATTTGACAAAGCAGTCAATATTTACATCAATATTGGCCATAGGGCAAAAGTTAGAAAAATATTCACCGATAAACGGTAAATCTTTTGTGACGTCACGTCAATGATGACGCTATTACCTCTACCAATTCTTCCGCGCTCTTTCGCTTATAGACAAAAATGAACGTAAACATGCCGGGTTAATCGGTTCGTTGATGCAGTATTGATGTAAAATATAACAAAGCAATTATTGACTGGGAATTAGGGCAATATATGATTTGTTGGACCTTCAGACAAAATATAGCCCTCGGCCTTCGGCCTCGGGCAATATTTTATCTTCAGGTCCTACAAATCATATATTGCCCTCATTCCCAGTCAATAATTGTATAATGTACTTCTGACACTAAAGGATTCATTCCTCCAGTAGAATACAAATCATGGACTCGATCTGAGTTGTGCAAAGCCTTGTCCTTTCTTTTAGACAACATTTTTGTAAGATTTGGTGACACTATACAGGCAAGTTATCGGAATTCCTATGGTTACTAATTGTGCGCCTCTTGTTGCAGATTTGTTTTTGTACACATACGAAAAGTAATTCATGCAAAATCTGCAAAAACTCAAAAAAATTGACCACTTGAAATGTTTCAACGGCACCTCTTGGTATCTTGATGATATTTTGAATATTGATAACCCACATTAACATTGAATAAAGCAAACACAGATGATAAAGCTACACCTTTTTTTGGATATTGATATCAAAATCAATAACAGAGTAATTAAGACAAAGATATACAAAAGAGAAGACTTAGGCCTCTGCATAGTTAATTTAACTGGCTTGATGGCGCTGTTCCAAGGTTGCCATCCTACGGCATTTACATCTCTCAACTCATCAGATACGATAGAGCTTGCTCCCATGTTTCGGACTTCAATGACAAAAATAGACAAATTACAAATGTACAAAGAAACTTATCAATCAAGGATTTAGATACCATAAATTTTTAAATTTTTTTTGGAAATTCTGAACTTCTTTCAAAATTTTTGACAATCCCAGCATCAGAGTATGTATCATTGGGGATTTCATTACCTTCATTACCATCACGGTCATTAAGTAAACAAAATTAGAAGGATCAAAGGCAGATCGAACTTCAACCACAAATGTAAGAAAAATGTCGGTCGCCTGCTTTACAGAGGATATGATCCCAACGTCATCAAAAGAACACTGGACATGGTACTGGACCAATCTACAGTTTCGTACCAGTGTCTTTCCCAACGTCGCACACTGGCCAACCGTGACGACAGGACTCCATGACGGGCCTTGTTTAAATCTCGCCAGAGAATAATAGGTTCTATTACGATCTACTTAGTGAGACATAAAAATTTACACGAGTGACGGAAATTTCGCCTTTTCCTAAGTGGAGCGTAGCGGAACGAGGGAAAAGATGAAAAAAATCCGTCACGAGTGTAAATTTTATGTCTCACTCAGTAGAAAGTGATGGAATCTATTTCTTCTCCCAGGAAACATAAGGAAAAAGGGAATTCAAACAACGTTTCATGCCATCTAACGCCATGTTTTCTGACGACGTTACTGTGACGTCACAAAAAGATTTCCTTTTATCATTGGTCAATTGGAGCCATTGAGACAACGTATGTGTCTCACATAGGCTGTCTCACAGGGTACGAGCAAAACTGGAGAAGACTGGGTCCTGATCCTCTGTCCTGTCTGAAAGTTGGTCAGACTTCTCGGGTGCTTGATCTTGAGCCCGCTTCAGCCAGCAGAGCACAGACTGTTATACGCATGCCATAGAATTTTTATATCCTTTAACATAGAATTTGTGTTACAAAAAGCGGCTGCGTTTAACTGTCTTGTTTGTGACGTCACCTTACAGTAAGAAGTTTTATGTTTATACAACTATTGTGCGTTTATGGAGACCTCGGATAATTACACCTATAACTTATAGCAGATGGCCGTCCAAAGTCGACACCGGGTCCACATTGGTCTCCTTCCTTTTATGTGTTGTTATTAATGTTTGGTGTTTTTGTGCGTCTGTTCCATTGTTTTGTAGGATGTTCTAGCGATTTTTGTGTATTTTTTGTGGCTTGTAGTTTTGTCTGATGTCATTTACGTGTCACTTTCTTGTGGGTTTGTTTCGCTTGGTTGGTGCAGGGTGGCCATGCTGGAGATAATCCCCTTTTCTTCTTCACAAATCTGTCACTGCCATGGCTGCCATTCATGATTGTGGCTTTAATTTGATTGAACATCCGCCTTATTCACTTGCTCCATCAGACTTTCACCTATTCCCTAGACTTAATGCAGCTATTTCTGGCACCCACTTTCAGTCCGATGATGACGTCAAACTTGAAGTGGATGGCTCTCTGACAAGTCAAGATAAGGAGTTCTTTAAAAATGGAATACTGTAGGGGATTATGCAGAAAAAATGCAAAATGTCTGATGAAATTCAAGTCCTTAAATACGATGCTCACATTATATCAATCAGCATTCGTGATAAGTACCACTGAAAAGAATTTACAATCGGAAGCACGTGTCTTTATGCATTGAGATTGGTCTGTGATTTTCATAAGAAGGTAACGAGTTTGTACACCTTCATCTTATCACTTGACAAAACAAGAAGAATAGATAATGTCTAACAGGATTAGTCAAGACTTTTCCTTTTGAGAAATAAAAAGGAACTTAACTTTAAAATTCTGAAAAAGAGTGTTAACCATTCTCAGTGGCACAATGACAAATATAGATAATGACCATATTCTTGTATACAGCACAAAATCGATAATTCAGAAAATCAGAAACCGAAGGCATACAAAATCAGGATAATATAGGAACCAAAGCAAACAAACAAAAACCTTCCACCACATGAAAAGAAGAGAACTCCCGATATGGGAGTGAGAACAGGTGCCCAGGAAGAGTAAGCATCTCCTGTTTGCATGCAACACCCGCCGCTTCAATTCGGTAGAACTGTCACATCCGGTTACTGCCATTTCGGAAGACATAGAGTACAATCTTTGGATGGATGGTTCAGATGGTCTATGACAGAATATCATCCACCATTCTGGAGAGTGGGACATCATAGTGTATGACAAGTTCCCCATATCGACCGTAGAACTTCCTCAGTGACGATGTTAGTCGGTCACAAACATATCCCTGACTGAGAAGCTTATCTGAAAAAGCCTAGCTCTCAGAACAAAAAATCCGTATATTTGGTACTTGCTCTGGCATAGCGTATCAACTGAGATATGAACACGCCATAAGCAGGCGATGAATGGATGTTGCTACTCAGAAAAGGAAAGTTTGTAATGCTGAAATTGAAGTCGTCACGTTTGTCATAGAGTGAGGTGTTCATGTGACCATCAGTGTCGTAGGACAACATTATGTCCAAATAGGATGCTAAATTATTTGTCTCTGTACTTTCTTTGACTTCAAGCTCTGAAGGATAGATACTGCTCAGGTAATCCTCGAATTTGGATTATTGATGGACAACACATCGTCTATGTATCTGTAAGTGAAGTTGAAGTCATAAGCTAAGTATCTTTTCCCTTCAGAGACCAAAAATTGAATGAATTCAGCTTCGCATGAGTAAAGGAAAATGTTGGCAAGGAGTAACATCTAAATAATATCTGTTCTAGTGTACTTATTTTCAGAATCGGACTTTTCTTTTACAAAGTAGGATAAGTCATAGTTCACAACAATACATTTGTATTTACGATTACCGTTCTTACTTGTAAACGCATTACTAATGATTTTTGCGAGTCTTTCTTTCAATTTAGAATGTGAAATTGTAGTGTAAAGTGTCGAAAAATCAAAGATGTTCTAAAAGTTCCTATGAATTCTTTAAAATTCACATCTAGTTGATACCACTGCGAGAATATACTGTCGAACAATATTTTTGAAGCCCAGATTTGATTTCAGATAAAACTTTGGTGAGTAAGATCGATACAGATTTGGTAGAACATTTTGAGGAACCAGCGATGAAACATTGTTTGTACGGATTCTTATGCATTTTAGGTATGCAGTATAAGTATGGCAAATCTAAATCTAAATTATTAGTGTCGAAGCCAAAGGAAGCAATAGCTGATTTGTGGTTATCTATTATTTCAGAGGCAGAAAAGTTTGTTGGGGTGTAAGTGGGATTTCCAGGTGTCGAATTTAAACCCAACTCTTTAACTAGACTGTCGAAATAGTACTTTTTGCTATTAAATGTGTAATTATTTGAGGCTTTATCCGCTGATGTGATGACATAATGTTCTTGGAGGTAGCGTCATAAGCGTTATGAAAAAGTACACTGAACTAGGAAAATGAGTATTAATTTTATATATACATAATGTTTCATTTAGATTTGAGACGTAAAATGAATCTTTATTTAAATTAAAATATAAATTTATGTAATTTATTATTGATTTAAAAGTGTGAAGAATATCTTTCTCTATGAAGGGAAATAAATTTCTCAATCTTTTTTTTCCAGTAAATGAAATTCGAAATTCACTTTCTTTATAATTATTTGTCAGGTGAGCAAAATATAAATTTAAACCATACATAACTATATGTTCATGTTAACGTATGGTAACATAGTGCATAGAAATAAAATTGGTTGTGTCGATTTTGTCGAAACGAAAATCTGTCTACAGACTCTCTCTCGATCTCGACTGACTGAACTTTATTTAACATTTTCGATTTTTAAAATCGTCATTCATAGAAAAGACAAAAGAAAACACTTTACAGGCTAAAAACGAATCAGTCATTTTAATGCGGAAAAATTAAACCAAAGTTACTGGCGTATTTTTTGCTGTTTAATATAAGCTTAAAACATGTATAAACATTCACGTCTTATAGCAATACTTCTTCATAGAATTCTTCCCCGATTTACTCACAGAAGTATTGTATCGTGTTAAGGATTGTTTTTTCAGCTTTTGTGCTATATCCGTGTGTACTGGCAGTAGGGAATGGAAACAAAATATCTAAAGCACGAAGTCCTTTTGATGAATAATGTTTCCATTCCCTACTACCTAACACCGACAAAGTGCAAAAGCTGAAAAACAATCCTTATATTTACATTTAATGTGTTAATTAAGTTGTTTCTGTCGCTTTTTATTTTATCCCGTTTCTTTAAATTTGAAATATCATCGCGGATTGAGAACGTCACTGGACGTAACAGCAAATGAAAGTTCATCGTTCTTTGCAAGCTTCAAAGTAGTACCTTCTGTACGGAAACTTTATAGAAAAATGAGAAACTGAAATTTGTCTTATTGTTGTATTTTGTCGTAAAAATTAGCGATGTTTGTCCAATATAATTCAGACCAAGCGGAGAGTTAAACTGGAGAAATTTCACAGAAGTATTGCATTGTGTTCAGGATTGTTTTTTCAGCTTTTGTGCTATATCCGTGTGTACTGGCAGTAGGGAATGGAAACAAAATATGTAAAGCACGAAGTCCTTTTGATGAATAATGTTTCCATTCCCTACTACCTAACACCGATAAAGTGCAAAATCCAAAAAACAATCCTTATATTTACATTTTACGTGTTAATTAAGTTGTTTCTGTCGGGTTTTTTATCCCGTTTCTTTAAATTTGAAATATCATCGCGGATTGAGAACGTCACTTGACGTAACAGCAAATGAAAGTTCATCGTTCTTTGCAAGCTTCGAAGTAGCACCTTCTGTGCGGAAACTTTATAGAAAAATGAGAAACTGAAATTTGTCATATTGTTGTATTTTGAACATTTCAATTAAAACTGAAAAGAATTTAATCGTAAAAATTAGCGATGTTTGTCCAATATAATTCAGACCAAGCGGAGGGTTAAACTGGAGAAATTTCACAGAACTTGGGGGAAAATAATCGAAAACTCACTTTAATATATTTTAATACACTGTTAAACGTTTAAGACCTATGAAATCAATCGGTACAATTATACAAACTTCCGTAAATTCACCCTGTTGCTTCTTGAGTAAACATCAAAGAAGTACCTAACAGTTTTTTCAGTCTCAAAGTCGAGAAGGCAAGGCCAGTCGTGAGAATTCCCATCGGAACGGTTGCGGTCCGGAATGGACAACGTTCCGAAGTGAGACCAGGGGAGAGTCAGCGTCTTCTGATTGCATGCAACACCCGTCGCAATAGCTCCATGGAGACCTGTCAAATTCGGTGATTGTATCGATGTACATTAAATAATGTACAGATCAAGTAAGTATGTCTTGTTTGGCGATGACCACAGCCATTCAATCACAATGTAGAATGTCACTGATCATTCTGGAAAGGGGGATCTGACATGCAAAAGAGTGTTAACCATTCTCATTGGCACAATCATAAGCGTGATGAAAAAGTACACTGAACTAGGAAACTGAGTCTAAATTAATTTTATATTTACATAATGTTTCATTTAGATTTAAATTAAAATATGAATTTATGTAATTTATTATTGATTTAAAAGTGTAAAAAGAGTTTTCTGTATGAACGGAAATAATATTTTTCCAGTTAATGAAATTCGAAATTCACTTTCTTTATAATCATTTGTCATGTGAGCAAAATATAAATTTTAAAGCATACATAACTATATGTTCATGTTAACGTATGGTAACATAGTGCATAGAAATAAAATTGGTTGTGTCGATTTTGTCGAAACGAAAATCTGTCTACAGACTCTCTCTCGATCTCGACTGACTTAACTTTATTTAACATTTTCAATTTTTAAAATCGTCATTCATAGAAAAGACAAAAGAAAACACTTTACAGGCCAAAAACGAATGTAACTTAGATGGCGCCACCAACAGTCATTTTAATGCGGAAAAATAAAACCAAAGTTACTTTGCGTATTATTTGCTTTTATTGTTTAATATAAGCTTAAAACATGTATAAACATGCATGTCTTATAGCAATACTTCTTCATAGAATTCTTCCCCGATTTACTCACAGAAGTATTGCATTGTGTTCAGGATTGTTTTTTCAGCTTTTGTGCTATATCCGTGTGTACTGGCAGTAGGGAATGGAAACAAAATATGTAAAGCACGAAGTCCTTCTGATGAATAATGCTTCCATTCCCTACTACCTAACACCGATAAAGTGCAAAAGCCGAAAAACAATCCTTATTTTACGTGTTAATTAAGTTGTTTCTGTCGGGTTTTTTTTATCCCGTTTCTTTAAATTTGAAATATCATCGCGAATTGAGAACGTCACTTGACGTAACAGCAAATGAAAGTTCATCGTTCTTTGCAAGCTTCGAAGTAGCACCTTCTGTACGGAAACTTTATAGAAAAATGAGAAACTGAAATTTGTCATATTGTTGTATTTTGAACATTTCAATTAAAACTGAAAAGAATTGAATCGTAAAAATTAGCGATGTTTGTCCAATATAATTCAGACCAAGCGGAGGGTTAAACTGGAGAAATTTCACAGAACTTGGGGGAAAATAATCGAAAACTCACTTTAATATATTTTAATACACTGTTAAACGTTTAAGACCTATGAAATCAATCGGTACAATTATACAAACTTCCGTAAATTCACCCTGTTTCTTCTTGAGTAAACATCAAAGAAGTACCTAACAGTTTTTCAGTCTCAAAGTCGAGAAGGCAAGGTCAGTCGTGAGAATTCCCATCGGAACGGTTGCGGTCCGGAATGAACAACGTTCCGAAGTGAGACCAGGGGAGAGTCAGCGTCTTCTGATTGCATGCAACACCCGTCGCAATAGCTCCATGGAAACCTGTCAAATTCGGTGATTGTATCGATGTACATTAAATAATGTACAGATCAAGTAAGTATGTCTTGTTTGGTGATGACCACAGCCATTCAATCACAATGTAGAATGTCACTGATCATTCTGGAAAGGGGGATCTGACATGCTTTTAGAATATCTCCATTAAAGTAATTAGAACAATGCAAAATTCAAGTACAGCCGTTGAAAAAAGATACGAAAACGCGAAAACTTGATCGATATTTTCAAAACTTACCTCGACTGCTCAAGATTCGCTGATACTCGAAATATTTCCTGGTATTATGATTCCATAAGAAGCAAAGATTAATTCACTGTTGATAAATGACACATGTGGATCAAACCTTCATTCTAAATATCGAATAATGCCTGATCGCTCACCAAAACATGGTATCTTTCCGTAGACGGCAGTGCAGGTCGTCCTTGAACTTCGTCTAGTGTAACGCGTGTTCGACTTACTACGTCACACTTCTTGGAAGTGTACAAGTGGGTGACCTTGATTTTGACACTTTCTTAATCACTGTGAGTAGACGGCGTTGTTCGATAATGGAATATACATGTTTTGAATCTGTGTAAAGCAACAAATAAAATAGGCATTTTATGAGAAATTAATCCGCGTATGTTCTAAAGTCACGTGATAGGCTCTTGCGTTTATCGAGAATTAAATGAGTTAAAGAAGATCCTGACAACAGTTGGTTTAGTACCTTTATATAAGGGAAACGCAGTAGGAATGTAAATATTTTGCATTATTGCATATAATATATAAAATATACATATTTAGCTATGATGATACAGGTTCTTCGATTACACGGATAACATACAGTGCACATTCAGTCCCCAATACATCCCCTCCGGTTGCTTTCATCAGTGTCTTACGTTTAACATTGCCAGGTCAATTTCTTAGATATAGGCTTTGTTCACCGTTCCACTGCCATATACAAATCCGCTTCCATCTTCAGTTTGATTGTGAAACTGCTCATTCGTTTCTTGGTGTCTTTCCTTTGTATTTTCGTGTTCGTTGCCGTTGTCATGTGTGTAATGTATATTCTTGTTGTAAGCTGTCATACTCTGACTTGCAAAATAAGGATAATTATCGGTATTTGCTCCATTTGCACTGAGGTTCCAACCAGCTGAAAAAGAAACATAAAGTTATTATTCTTACGATTCTCCGTGTTTTGAAAGTCTAAATTTAAGTCCAAAGTGAGACTCAAAATTTGTCAACCTACAAGGCAATATTCTAACTATTCTAACTATTGATCAATTCAACTACTTAGTATGCGTCTTTCGTCTACTAGTACATATATCAAAAGCAATGAAAGTGCATCTTACATTTTAGGCAAGCATAACAGTGAACTGTCTTCATTCAATATCTCTATTTCTAAATTGGATCTCCCTACACTATATTGCATACCGAAACTGCACAAGTCTCCTTACATATTTCGATTTATTGCTAATTCTAGTAACTGCACCACTACAATTTGTCTAGAAATCTGACGTCAGCACTTACTGCTATTAAAGAACACGTAACTAGATATTGTGAAACGGTTCTAAACAGGAACGATGTAAATTTATTTTGGTCTATTAAGAATTCAGGGGATGTGATTGAAAAAATGAAATCTGGAAATTTCCAAGCCAATACGATTTCTTCATACGACTTCTCAAATATGTACACCACACTTCCTCATGACAAAATTAATGATCGATTATCTAATCTCATTAAATGGTGTTTTGATCGAGAGCGAAAAACTTACATTTGTACATCTGAATCGAAAGGTTTCTTTTCCTCGACAGACTACAAATCATACAAATCATGGACATGTAGTGACCTGTGTAATACCTTGTCCTTCCTCTTGGACAATATTTATGTTAGATTTGGTGAGGATCTATACAAGCAGGTTGTAGGAATTCCTATGGGTACTAACTGTGCGCCTCTTGTTGCAGATTTATTTTTATACACTTATGAGAAAGAATTTCAAAAGCAAAGAAAATTTGATGAGCTGAAATGTTTCAATAATACTTCTAGGTATCTGGATGATATTCTAACTATTGACAATCCTGCTTTTGAATTATATAAGAATGAAATTTATCCACAAGAATTAACCCTTAACAAGGCAAACCTTTCAAATACAGAACACCCTTTTTGGACCTAAATATCAAAATTGTAAACGGAAAGATTCATACAAGTGTATATGACAAAAGGGATGATTTTGGAGTCAACATAGTAAATTTCCCTTGGCTTGACGGTGATGTTCCAAGATTACCGTCATACGGCATTTACATATCACAGCTAATCCGGTACGCTAGAGCATGTACTGATATTTTGGATTTTCACAGTAGAAATTTACAAATTACCAAAAAACTTTAGGTCAGGTTTCCGCTTTCATAAACTAGTTAAGACTTTCTGGAAATTTTACAAAAATTACAGTCAACTTCTTTTAAAATTCGGATCTATACATGCAACAGAGTACATTACTATGGGTATTACACAACCTGTCTTTTATGGTGATATGATAAACAAAATAAAAAGAATCAAAGGTAGGCAGCATAACCATCGAAAATGCGTCAGTATCATCAAACGCCTTTTATTCCGTGGATATGATCCTAATGTCGCCAGACGGACACTAGGCTTGGTACTTGACCAATCTACAGTCTTGTACAAGCGCATACTTGAGACTTGCACTCTGACTGACTGTGACGACGGGACTCCATGACGGGCCCTGTCCAAACCTCTTTAGAGAAGACAGGGCCCCGACCACCTGTCCTCTCTGAATGTCAGTCGAACTCCTCGGGTGATAACATACATGAGCTCGCTACAGCCGGCAGAGCACGGACTGTATTACGCATGCCCTCTTTTTATATCCATTTACATATTCATCTGTGTCTCTGGGGCCTCTGCGTTTCGCGGTCTTGTTTGTGTGATGTCATCTTACAGTGAGGAGGTTGTTTTACACCACAATTGTACGTTCTTCGAGACCTCTGGGTAATTGGAGAAGTGAGAGGGTTGTGCGCACGTAATCCAGGATAACCACACCATTTGCTACTTGCGTGACAGATGGCCGTCCAAAGTCGGCACCGGTTAGCCACTGGTCTCGTCGGTTTATGTGTAGTCTTTTGTGTTTGATGTTTAAATGTCGTGTGTCTCTTTTCCGTCTCGTGCTGTACTCGTCTTTTGTGTTTTTGCATCGGGTGTTTTGGTGTTTTACTGTTGATGCTGCCACGAGGTCTTGTTGGAGATCTCCTCCCTTCTTTTGAGAAATCGATGTGTCATGAAAGATGAATGGATGAGCGAGAACAATCTGGATTATTACACTACATGTGATTTGTAAAGCTGTCAAAAGTCGGCTAAAGGTACCCAGTCTATATAGAGGATTGAGTGAAGACAAGAGAGTAAAGGAATATGGAAAATATATAGAGCATAAAGTAAAACCGCTTTATTCCCTCCTGGAGCGAACTTATATATCACTTAAGAAACCCGACTACGGTTCTAAGAATAGTCTTTAGTATTGCCCTTACAACAGACTATTGTGTACGTAGGTCTTTATGACTTTGAAGATACATTGTTGTAGATTGCATTTACTAGAATATATACCTGACGACTAAAGGTACACATGGTTTAACAGGGATAAGAAATTGTCAATAATGAAGTTTTAGCGTAAATAGCTTTTAAGTACAACCATTTGAACATCTATATATTACTTGCATAAATTATCTCTCACATTTTTGTTTTATAAACATTTTACTCTCTGCTACACACGATTTCGGTAAACTTCGGAAATTGTTATTTGATATACAGTATGTAGAAATATGTCACGTTTACTAAGGTCAGAGTGAGCACGCTACCACGATCAGCCAATCGCTTGAATGAACTTTGCATCGTGGGATTACTACGAAACATGTAGTAAACCACGTATACAGTAGTTTTTTTTTTGTTTTTTTTTTAATTCTCAAAAAAAACCTAACTTTAGTTCGTACTAATATTTCATTAATTGCAAATACAGGGTTGATCTCATGTACAGATATCATGTTCCGTTCAAATAACTTTTTTTGAACGTGGATAATCGAACACAGCGTGTAATAGTGTATGACGGCTTGAATGGGAGGCAGGTGTATTCTGCTTAGGCATGGTCCATTTGATATTCAGGGGGGGGGGGGGGGGGGGGTTGGGTTTTTTGTCGGAGCAAGATTATTTTTTTTTCGCCCCGGACCGGGGCAAAATTATTTTTTTCTGGCAAAGTTGGAGCAAGGAAATTTTTTTAACAAAGTGATGCGCATATTAAGAATGTTTGTGTTTTATCAATAGAAATTATTCATATTTATACTCAAAACTCTAAATATCAATATATTAGTTTTTTTTATGGAAGTATTCAATTCACTTTTAAACAGAGAGATAAAAGATTTTTACAATACAATTCTCAATATTTTAAATAAGGTATATGTATATAACATGTATAAGAGGGTTTGAGGGGAATTAGGTCTCCTAGACAAATTTTTAAATGTTATTAAGAATTGTAAATTGGTGAATAACTGAAGTTCTCCTTCAAAGCATACAAGAACATAAAATTAGACTCTATGGGATACATGCAACATGTATTAACAGCAATACATAAATATTGATAATATATTTAAGCTTTTAAGGAAGCCCTTTTTCATTCATTTACATGTATAACTTTTGATATCTTCAAATATATGAATTTTGGTATTAGTAAATAATGTTTTGATAGAAAACTATGGTGAACAAAGCGAGCCAAAAATATTTGATACAATTTGAAAACTGTGGCGAGCGAAGCGAGCCAAAAAATTTTCAAGAATTTTCACGAAATTTTATGGTAATTCTTCAAATTCAGATTATTTGTAAGAGCAAGATTATTTTTTTCTGTCACACCATAAGCAAATTAATTTTTTTCATCAAAATTGAGAGCAAAATTATTTTTTTCGAAAAAAAACCCAAGCCCCCCCCCCCCAGAATATCAAATGGACCGTGCCTTACACATGTGCGTTTGTTTACCAAATCCTGAAAGAAGATTAACCTATATTTAGTTATGGTTTTTTTGAATATATATATTATATATATACATATCAAAATTACTGTGGATATATATACACGTCAAACTTATATATATATACATCTCAGAGATAAAAATAAACAAGAACTATACATTACATGCACACTTTAGCTCCCTTTAGCTAATTTCTCCTGACGTGAGTTTTAATTTCACGGTCGTCCTCTAAGCTAGGTCTCTATATCTTTCCAATGCCAAGCTAATACTATTTCTGTTCTTTTATCGTTCATTACATTTCTTTTTTTTTCAGATTTTGATAACACCGATTGTCGATTCCTTTTCGTCCCACGTGTTATCCGTACGCCATGTTGTTGTTTTGCCACAGTACTAGCCTTATGTAAATAAGTGCTTACACGTGTTCGCAATCGGTCTTCCACGGAGAACATTAGGTTATATTTGGGTACCTATTTTATAAGCAATAATTGATCATAGCTCGGTGAGGTAGTGAGGGCATATATGACTATTGTAACCAGCTAGTTTCTAATTTCTAAACATGATCTCGTAGTCTCGTTTGCGTTAAAATTTTGTCAAAAATAGTTGATTCATGGTTTGATCTTGACGAGACCTAGAGTAACTTTAAAGGATCATATCGACAGTATGATTAGCAATTGTGGACACTTGTTGCGTTTTTGAAGGAAATATATCATTGCATGTACTTTTTTGTAATTAAAATTTAATGAAACAACAAAATTGCAACAAAACAACTTTGCAATGGTTACAGCAGAACACATTTTTAAATCATTTTAATGTGCTTTTTGTTACACTTGAACAAGAAGGATTTCATCCAATTGAAATTCTGACTTATTAGATGTTAAACGTCTTCAAATCAATAGCATCATTTAAGAACAGATAAATTTGCAGCATGGGCCAGACATGCAAATTTTAATTTCATTAAAGTCTGAAGTAATTGAATTATTGAAAGAAGTACCTGTGTTCGGTTGACCAACAATAGCAACACCGGGGGCATTTGATTGATAAATAACACCCCTGGTTTGAGCTGGGCTCCTGTTTCGTATACAGCAACAGTATACAACTATCGCCAGTATAAGTCCTGCTGCAACAAGACATCCAATAATTATACCGATTACTGCGCCTTTAGACCTGAAAGTTGATAAATACAAAGAAACTTAAGTGGTCAGTCAACAAAAGTCGAACATAAAACAGAGAAACATACTCTACATCATGTAGGAGATCCAAAACAGAGAAACATACTCTACATCATGTAGGAGATCCAAAACAGAGAAACATAATCTACATCATGTAGGAGATCCAAAACAGAGAAACATAATCTACATCATGTTGGATATCCAAAACAGAGAAACATAATCTTCATCATGTAGGATATCCAAAACAGACAAACATACTCTACATCATGTAGGAGATCCAAAACAGAGAAACATACTCTACATCATGTAGGAGATCCAAAACAGACAAACATAATCTACATCATGTAGGAGATCCAAAACAGAGAAACATAATCTACATCATGTAGGAGATCAAAAACAAAGAAACATTAACTACATCATGTAGGAGATCCAAAACAGAGAAACATACTCTACATCATGTAGGAGATCCAAAACAGAGAAACATACTCTACATCATGTAGGAGATCCAAAACAGAGAAACATACTCTACATCATGTAGGAGATCCAAAGAACATACTCTACATCATGAGAAACATACTCTACATCATGTAGGAGATCCAAAACAGAGAAACATACTCTACATCATGTAGGAGATCCAAAACAGAGAAGCATACTCTACATCATGTAGGAGATCCAAAACAGAGAAACATACTCTACATCATGTAGGAGATCCAAAACAGAGAAGCATACTCTACATCATGTAGGAGATCCAAAACAGAGAAACATAATCTAATGAGACGGAAAAAGACGGAGTAATCACATAATTGACCCTTCCGAACGCGGGAAAATTTCAAGAAATTCCATGACGTCACAATGCAATTTCGATGTTTAACCGATATTCGAAGCTTGTTTTTCCGAGGTAAAAGCATTGTGACGTCACGAAATTTTTTCCCGCATTCGGAAGTGTCAGTTACACACATTACACTAGAAAAACACGATAGACAAGACTATATTTATGTGATCTTTTCTTATATAGGTATACAATGAAAATATAAACATCCTTCTTTAAACCCGAATTGAATAAAAAGAAAAGTTATATGTAATACTTACAGATATATAGACGACGATTTTGGTACTGTACAGCAATTAGGACGATCAAAACAACATTCGTATGAGCATTCATACAGCAGTTGGTATTGTACATTGGTGACCGGATCATAAGATGTGTATTTACAGTCAATTGACGTAACAGTACCTTCAAAAGACAAAAACAAAACGGTTATTATGCTGCAATTATGTTTCACCATATCGTGATACATGTAACATGATTTTTGCTTTTAGTATCTATCTTATCAAATAATCAATAAATGCATTTTTGATTTAAAAGCAGTTCCACTTTATCTCAAGAAGAATTGTATGTTTATCTAGAATTCATCTTTTGTTCTGATGGCAATGTCATTGCAGAGGACGTTCAACAGCTGCAATATGTAAATCGTTTAAGATTTGATTACGACCAAAAATTATTTGTTACGACTACAATTGTGGTACGTGTGAACGTCATTAATTGTATCCATTTGTCTTAACTATAACCTCAAGGGGAACACACAGGACTAAGACACGACATCAGTTTAGTTTATAGTCTAGGTGCCATTCATGAAACCCAAAAATTTCTTACTGTTGTGGGTCATGTATTATTTTAGTTTTACTTTATGTGTAGGTACACATGTACTTAGTCATGTTATTTAATGATTTCATAATAATTCTTTCTAGATTTTACTATGTCATGTTTATCTCATTAGAGAATATTCCAGTATGTTCTTTGTTACATCATTATCATCACATGACTGTGATTTCTAGAATTTACTCTATTAGAGAATATTCCAGTATGTTCTTTGTTACATCATTATCATCACATGACTGTGATTTCTAGAATTTACTCTATTGTTAATCATTTGTAATGAGTCATTGTCCTAGAAGCTTCTGGTAAATTCATTGGTATTAAGTATAAATACCTCTGAGGAACTGTGTTGAGTGGACATTCGTACACATTCGTAGACACGATTCATTCTTCTATTCTGATATACTGGGACACTTTACTTGTTGAGACTTTAATCCATTTAACAACGTTTGGACACCGATCTTTCGAGAACGTTTGTGATTACCGGAAACCATACATTCGATAGACTTTGTGGACCGTAACGGACACTTTGATCCGGACATTGTATTGTAAGTTGTAATCATTTGAAATATATATATTTTGTACATAATTAAACTTGTAAATTTATATTCTGTCTTTGTCTGATTTTTGCTGGCGTTTTGGGGTATTCTGACCCATAACAGAATTGGGGGCTCGTCCGGGATAGTAATCTCTGCATATTTGCACCTTACGTAAAGTTCGTTAAAAAAAAAAGAAAATATTTTTCTCAATAAATTTTTTGCCAGCAGAAATCAATCATGGTATTTTCGGTCACTGAATTTTTGAAATCACCGACTGTAGATGAGTTCGAATCATTGAAAAAAGATGATTTGATTGGTTTAGGTCTTCACTTGAAGTTAGATGTAAAATCTTCTATGAGAAAACAAGAAATTAGAAATATTGTGGCTAAAGAGCTTTTAGCTAAGGAAATCTTTTCGTCATACGATTTTCCTGTTGAACCTGTTTCAAGCGAAACCAAAATGTCAAAATATGAGTTTGAATTAGAGAAAATGAAAATACAATTACAATTTGAAAAAGAAGAAAAAGAAAGACAATTTCAAATTGAAAGAGAAGAAAAAGAAAGACAATTTGAAAAAGAAGAAAAAGAAAGACAATTTCAAATTGAAAGAGAAGAAAAAGAAAGACAATTTGAAAAAGAAGAAAAAATAAGACAATTTGAAAGAGAAAAGGAAGAAAGAGAGAAACAGGAACGTATGCACGAGAAAGAACTCCAATTTGAGTTAGAAAAGTTAAAGTTAGAGAAAAGCGCTAAGGAAAATCCTGTTCCTTCGCCTGTCAAGTCTGAATTCGACGCCGCCAAAAACATCAGATTAGTACCAAAATTTCAAGAAAAGTCCGTGGACAAATATTTTCCACATTTTGAGAAAATCGCGGCCAATCTGAAGTGGCCACGCGATTTTTGGCCAACTTTGTTACAAAGCGTACTTATTGGCAAAGCGGCTGAAGTGTACTCGGCGCTCAGTATTGCTGAGAGTTCAGACTATGACAAGGTCAAGGACACGATTTTGAGAGCATATCAGTTAGTACCTGAGGCGTACAGACAAAAGTTTAGAAAGTACAAAAAGTTTGAAAATCAAACATATGTTGAATTTGCTCGAGAAAAAGAAGATTTATTTGATCAGTGGTTTCGATCTAAGAAAATTCCCAATTCATTTGACAATTTGCGTCAGATCATTCTGATAGAAGAGTTCAAAGAGTGTGTACATCAAGATTTAAGAACTCATTTGGAAGACAAAAATGTTAAAACTCTTGAAGAAGCCGCTGTTTTGTCTGATACGTATGCTCTCACTCATAAGAAAAATTTTGTGTCAAAAACTCAATCTAGCGATAGCGCAAAAACGTCAGATGTTCCAAAGAAAAATTTACAAGAGTCTCAGTCGTCCATTAGTTCCCAGTCACCATCTCAAGGTGGTTCTACGTCCGGTCCTAGGTCCGAGCGTTCTGAGGCATCCCCAGGGGTGGGGTCGCTTCCTACATGCAATTATTGTAAGAAAAAAGGTCATGTTATTGGTGAGTGTTTGAAGCTAAAGAAGAAAAAAGAACTTAAGTCACAGGCCTGTGCGTCTGTTAGAAATGATAGGAAAGCCTTAGATTCGATTTGTTATGACACTCCTGAGATTCAGGGTTCCAAGTCCAGTTCTGATGATTTTGTGGAGGATCATTATAAGCCCTTTTTGTCACAGGGATTTGTTTCACTCAGTGATTCTAGCGAAGCGTTGCCTGTTCAGATTTTGAGAGATACTGGTGCTGCCCAGACTTTATTGTTAGAGGGTTCATTGCCTTTGTCTGAGCACACTTTTACTGGTAGGTCAGTTTTATTACAGGGTGTGGAGCTAGGCGTCATTGATGTTCCCCTTCATGAAATTTATTTGAAGTCAGACTTAATTACTGGACCTGTTATCGTAGGTGTTCGACCTACTCTTCCCGTTCAAGGCGTTTCCTTGTTGCTTGGCAACGATTTAGCTGGCGGCAAAGTTGTAGCCGATCCGATTGTTTGTGAGAAAATCACGTCCGATGTCGTGTCCGATGATGAAGACGACGACTTGTATCCAGCCTGCGCTGTTACCAGGGCGATGGCCAGGAACAGACTAAAAGAGGCCGAGAGTACTTCTGCACTTAACGAGGACCATCCCTCCGAAGATATAGACCTTTCTGACACATTCATGTCTACCATTGATGACAACGTACCTGAAACGTCAGTACCACTTCATGTAGACAAGTCTCCGGCAGTACCTGGTGATGATTCCCATCCGCCATTAGACAGAGATACAGATGCCTTAAGCCGTGAGCAGCTCCTCTCCGAGCAAACTAAAGATCCGGAGATTATCCGACTAAGCAAGAGGGCCCTTCCCCGAGAAGAAGCGGACAAAGTCGGAGAGTGCTTCTACATACAAGATGGCATCCTCATGCGGAAATGGAGACCACCTGATGCACCCCCTAATGACGCGTGGCGGGTCGTTCACCAGATAGTGGTTCCAGTAGCGTATCGCGGGGACATCATGAGTTTAGCTCACGACACACCCATGGCAGGTCATTTAGGTGTCAATAAGACTTATAATAGGATTTTAAGTCACTTTTACTGGCCTAAGTTGAGAAAAGATGTGTCTGAGTTTTGTAAGTCTTGTCATAATTGTCAGATGGTAGGTAAACCCAATCAAGTTATACCACCTGCTCCCCTCCAACCCATTCCAGCCTTTGAGGAACCTTTTAGTAGGGTGTTAGTTGATTGTGTAGGTCCTTTGCCTAGGACTAGGTCAGGTAATCAGTACTTACTGACAATTATGTGTACTTCGACTAGGTTTCCTGAAGCCATACCTCTTAGGAATATTAAGGCAAAGACCATAGTTAAGGCCCTTACAAAGTTTTTCAGTTTCGTAGGTGCTCCCAAGGCTATTCAGTCAGATCAGGGTTCGAATTTTATGTCAGGGTTGTTTCAGCAGGTTATGCATGAGCTAGGTATCAGGCAGTATAAGTCTTCTGCGTACCATCCTGAGTCCCAGGGGGCACTTGAACGCTTTCATCAAACCCTTAAAACTATGATGAAAACATATTGTCACCAGTATGGACAAGACTGGGATGAAGGGGTTCACCTCGTGTTGTTTGCGGCACGAGAAGCGGTTCAGGAGTCCCTGGGTTTCAGTCCCTTTGAGCTAGTTTTTGGGCATACGGTCAGGGGGCCATTGAAGTTATTGAAGGAAAAATGGTTGACTGAGACTAGCGATTTGAATCTCTTAGACTACGTGTCTAATTTCAAAGAGAAATTATATAATGCTTGCAAATTGGCTCAAGAAAATCTCAAAACATCACAAATGAAAATGAAAACATGGTATGACAAAGATGCTAGAAACAGATTTTTTAAACCAGGCGATAAAGTTCTTGTCTTTTTGCCTATCCCTGGTCATCCTTTGCAAGCTAGATATTTCGGTCCTTATGAGATTGAGAGTAAAATTAGTGATGTTAACTATGTGGTTAAGACACCAGGTCGGCGAAAAGAAAAAAGAGTGTGTCATGTTAACATGTTGAAAGAGTATTTTGATAGAAGTGACCGAAATTTTGTAAAACCAGTTTCCACTTTGGCCAATGTAAATACATTAGAAAATTGTGTTGAACCTGAATGTAATGAAGAGACTGTCGAAAAAGACTTCGCTCAAAGTGTCCGTTTGAAGAATTCTGAAATTCTGACAAATCCGGAAGTGAAACTCGGACATCTGACCGTGCATCAAAAAGAGGAAGTACACCAATTAATGCGGGAATATACGACCATCTTTCCGGACGTTCCAAAAAAGACGAATGCATCTCATCATGACGTCATTGTAGGTGATGCGTCACCTATCAAACAGCATCCCTATCGGTTAAACCCGATAAAACTTCAATACATGCGGAAAGAAATTCAATACATGCTCGAAAATGACATTATTGAACCCAGCATTAGTGATTGGAGTTCCCCATGTATTCTGGTTCCGAAGCCAGACGGAACTTACCGATTGTGTACAGACTTTAGAAAAGTCAATTCAGTCACCAAAACTGACTCTTATCCGATCCCACGAATCGATGACTGTATCGATAAAATTGGCAGTGCAAAATTTGTCAGTAAATTTGACTTGCTCAAAGGCTATTGGCAGGTCCCGCTTACCGAGAGAGCCAGAGAAATATCGGCATTTGCGACTCCAGATGGGCTATACCAATATAAAGTAATGCCCTTTGGTATGAAAAACGCACCAGCCACATTCCAGAGGATGATTCATTCGCTCCTAAATCATCTCGAAGGATGCGAGGCGTACATCGATGACGTCATCATCTACAGCGACACCTGGATTGATCATCTCCGAATCATGCGTACCTTCTTCGACATACTGGCGAAAGCAAACCTCACAGTGAACCTTGCGAAAAGTGAATTTTGTCATGCGACTGTAGAATATTTGGGTCACAAAGTAGGTCAAGGTTTTGTTACTCCTATCATGGCCAAGGTGGAAGCTATTTCAAAGTTCCCGATTCCTACCAATAAGAAAGAAATAATGAGATTTTTGGGAATGGCAGGATTTTACAGAAAATTTTGTCCTAATTTCTCGTCAGTTGTTGGTCCACTTACCAATCTGTTACAAAAGAAAGTGAATTTTGCATGGACCAATGACTGTGACGAATCTTTTAAGAAAATCAAATGTGTTCTTATGAATAATCCTGTCCTGTCAGCTCCAAATTTTGATAAGCAATTTAAGCTTACTGTTGATGCCAGTGACGTAGGAATCGGGGCTGCTTTGTTTCAAGAAAATGATGATGGTGTACATAGAGTTGTTTGTTATTTTTCAAAGAAATTGACAAAATGTCAAAAAAATTACTCTACTATTGAAAAAGAGTGTCTTGCATTATTGTTAGCTTTACAACATTTTGATGTTTATTTGAATGTTACTTTACATCCCATTCTTGTATATACTGACCACAACCCTCTCACATTTTTGCACAAAATGTCAAACAAGAATCAAAGACTTACAAGGTGGAGTTTATTGTTGCAAGAGTACAATATTATTATTAACCATATCAAGGGCAAAGACAATGTGATTGCAGATGCACTATCGAGAGTTTCACGAGTGATTTTTGCAGAATTTACCAGCTAAGTTTTCATTGACATTCAAACTTTTTTTAAGGGGGGAGGTGTTGTGGGTCATGTATTATTTTAGTTTTACTTTATGTGTAGGTACACATGTACTTAGTCATGTTATTTAATGATTTCATAATAATTCTTTCTAGATTTTACTATGTCATGTTTATCTCATTAGAGAATATTCCAGTATGTTCTTTGTTACATCATTATCATCACATGACTGTGATTTCTAGAACTTACTCTATTAGAGAATATTCCAGTATGTTCTTTGTTACATCATTATCATCACATGACTGTGATTTCTAGAATTTACTCTATTGTTAATCATTTGTAATGAGTCATTGTCCTAGAAGCTTCTGGTAAATTCATTGGTATTAAGTATAAATACCTCTGAGGAACTGTGTTGAGTGGACATTCGTACACATTCGTAGACACGATTCATTCTTCTATTCTGATATACTGGGACACTTTACTTGTTGAGACTTTAATCCATTTAACAACGTTTGGACACCGATCTTTCGAGAACGTTTGTGATTACCGGAAACCATACATTCGATAGACTTTGTGGACCGTAACGGACACTTTGATCCGGACATTGTATTGTAAGTTGTAATCATTTGAAATATATATATTTTGTACATAATTAAACTTGTAAATTTATATTCTGTCTTTGTCTGATTTTTGCTGGCGTTTTGGGGTATTCTGACCCATAACACTTACGCACAAAATGTTTTTGCATGAAAGTGTTGTCAATACCCTCTTATTTGATAATCCGGCGGATGCCACTCTGGCATCCTTGGGCATTTCGAAATTTTGGGGTAAACTGGTATTTTTCGAAGAAAAACCATTGAAAATAGGAAAAATTCAATTACTTTTTCCATGCTGCAGCTAGATCAACAAAATTGGTACCAAAAGAACGACAATTTAATTGTCTTTAAGTCTCAAGCTCAATTTACAAATCTACTCGTTACTAAAATGGGGAAAACTATGGATTTTCGACGAAAAATCGTTGAAAATTGGGAAAATACAATATCTTTTTCAATTCTGTAGCTAAATAAACAATTTTTGTACCAAACGCACAATTGGGAAAATACAATATCCATTAAAAGTTGGGACTTTGAAAATTATTGCCTTCCATTTTAAATAATACAGAAGTCAGATTCGCAATTAACTGGTACAAAAATTGGGAAAAACAACTACTCTTGGATGTAAAACGCTGAAAATGTGCAAAATGCAATGAATTTTTTCAAACTGTAGTTAGTATGAGGTACAACAATTAAGTCACCAAAAGAAATGTTTTTTTATTGTCTTTTATTCTGAATTCGTATTAAGCAACTTGCTCATAAATAAAGTGGGAGAAGACCAATGAGGGAGAAAACTTTGATTTTTGAAGGGTATTTTCCATTAAAAGTTGGGACTTTGAAAAATGCAAAACGTTTACAGAAAATCTTGAACAAAGATATGTGTATTCAAGTCAACACTTTTTTAAAAACATTTTACTGGTACATGGAGTCTTGTAGCGAGCTTTTGAGACATTGTTCAAAAGAAAGCGGCTACTGTCTATGATACATAACGTGCATGTCTGGTCCAAGATGTTAATTAATCTGCTTTTAAATGATGCTAATGAATTTGAAGACGTTTAACATTTGTACCACTTGGTGAATTTCACTGCTGGTGAACCAGGAGTCCTTAAGGGCACATGTAGCCAAGATCGATCTATTTCGGTTGGTCGTCTCTTCAAACGCATTCGAAAATTTCTGTTTACAAAATTGTCACAAATTTCTAAAACCTGGGTCCTGTAGCATCATATTTAAGTCATCTTGCTACGTCTTTCGGTATATTTTGGATATAATAATCACACATTTTGGCCATATTTCATTGTTAAGATTGAGGATCACTGACGAGAGTTAAATACCCGAAACGTGCATGTCTGACTGTTAATAAATCTGCTTTTAAATGATGCTAATGAATTTGAAGACGTTTTTAAAACATAGATGATGTCTGCCAGGGTTGTATAGTTGTTTTCAATTATTGAAGTGGATCTTGAAGACCTGCTTAGTCATGACGTTGTTCTAGTCCCTAAGTCGATGTTGAAAAGCTGACTTCGGTTTTTGCAACTTCCAAACTTTGCAATGTATTTTTTTTAAAAGACAGAGCATGTATTTTATATATTCTTTCATTTTCGTGCGTGAACATCGACGGCGGATGCTGCTAACCAACAGTGGATGCTTAATCCTCCCGGGCACTTGGTCCTCCCTCTAGCTTGCTAGGGGTCAGTCGATTCTCAATTTTGTGCTCTATTGTGAGAGCTGTTGAGATAATCGTCAGGATCTTCTTTAACTCAATCGAAATATGTTCTTAAAATAAGCTCCAGGTTATTCATTCGACAAGAATGCCTGATGATCGATTGATGTATGCAGGACTCTCATTCATGCAGAATTAATACCTTGAATGTTTCTGGTTGTATATGTCTATAAACACTAAACACTTCAGATGTTGAACAATAAGTGTTCCAACTATTTACATTCTTGAAGAAAGTTTTAAACCAATTTTGATGCACCAGACACGTGTTTCGGATAGAAAAATCCTCATCAGTGATGCTTTCAATTAAAGTGACTTCATGGCACAGCCAAAATCCTCTCCAGCAGCGCCCCTGGCCATATTTTCTGAACTTAAAATTGCTATCACTGAAGACAGCAAATTTAAATGATATTCAATTGACCTCTACTTACCATCACAATGACATAAAAGATTCAGTCAGGAAAGCTAAACCTCAGGAAATGAGGTGCAACTGATTGATATTACATGTACTTGCAATCAGTTGATCGAGAAAGCAATCTCATTGATTAAGAACTCACATTCTACACATTCTGAAGATTAAGGTATTGATCAACATATGATGGTATTAGAGAGACAAAGGTTGTACTGTGGGAAGTTTTTGAAGTGGTGTTCCGTGTCAAATGTCAGAGAAGTTCATTCAGATATTGAAAAGATGGTGACTGAGGCCATGATATTCATAAAGAATTACTATGGTTTAGAGAATCAAGACAGTATATCTGATGTCAGGTCCAGTGTACGATTGAATGAAATGCGCTGTAAGAGTTCAAAACTCTAAGATGACCATTGTCACCAACAGTTAATTGAATAATGTCGATAACATGTCAAGAAAAACTAAATATTTTAGCCATGCATAAGGAAACATTCTTAAGATGAAGCTCAATCAAACCTGGATCTGCTGAAAGAATTAATTTTTTTAAATGTTGAGACCAATTGTGATAATATTTTGCCAATCGCGTCTGTACCTCTATCTGTTATCCCGTTGATTTGTTGCAGTCGCACATGAAATCTGAGTTTGTAACAAACAGATGTGACAAATTCTGTGCTCATTTTTCTTTAATTCTGTAAATGTTTTGGAGTAGAGAATTGTCAGAGTAAGATGCAAAGAAGGCATTTTGATCAACCATGTAAGAAGGGTTCTTTGTTGTTAGAAGTAGTTGCACACACGTATTACAATTGCTTGTTGATGAAACAACAAGGCAATAAGAAAGGAGGTGATCTCCAACAAAACTGGGTTGGAGCACCAATATCAACACATCAAAACACCTCAAGTAAAAACAAAGAGAAGACACATACAGCAAGAGAAATCAGAGAATCTAGAGTAGAAAAAGGGTAATAAGAGAGTGCAAATCTAAAACTATCAATATGCAATCATTTTGATAAGAAAATTGTTGTTCTAGAATCTCTTTAAACCGATTACATTTTTACAATTTAAAACCTTTTCTCAGCAAAAGAAAAAAAAAAACAAACAACAACAACAACAAAACAAAACAAGAAGATTCCATTTGCTGGAGTGGAGTTCTGAATTTAAATCAATGAAATATTTTTTCTTGTCGTTGCTCTACCTACAGCATGAAAAAAAAAGAATTGCAATATCCCAATTGTCAGCGTTTTTTCATTCAAAATGCATCCTTTTCCCCATTTTCGTACATGCAAATTGCTAATCTGATATTTAAATGAAAAGCAATACATTCATTGTGCGTTTGGTACCAAAATTGTTATTTTATCTACAGTATGAAAAAAGATAAGACATTTTCCCAATTTTCAACGGTTTTTCATCGAAAATCCATGATTTTCCCCATTTTATGGACGAATAAATTGATAAACTGAGCTTGAGACTGAAAGGCAATGGCATTGCTGTTCTTTAGATACCAAATCTGTTGTTCTAGCTACAACATGGACAAAGTCATTGCGTTTTTCCAATTTTCAACGGTTTTTCATTGAAAAATCACACTTTTTCCCAGAAATTTCGAAATGCCCAAGGATGCCAGAGTGGCATCCGCCGGATTATCAAAGTAGAGGGTATTAACATCACTTTCATGCAAAAACATTTTGTGCGTAACATTTTTTGGGGTTCCCCCAAAATAGCCATTTGGCAACTAGACTATTATAGGAGAATACACGTCTACATTATGACATTACTTTGGTACATGACTACAAAATTGCATTACTTTAGTCTTGAAAGGAATATACAACGATAATATGACATAACTTTAGCCTTAATTGGACTACACAACTACCATATGGCATACCTTTAGTCATTTGGGAAATACACGACTATAAAATGGCATAACTTTAGTCATATGGGGAATATACATCTACCATATGGCATACCTTTAGTCATTTGTGGAATACACGACTAAAATATGGCATAAAATAAGTCATATGGGGAATACACGATAACAATATGACATAGCATTAGTCACATAGGGAAAACACGGCTTTGATATAGCAACGATTTATTCTTAGAGGGAATACACGACTACAAGGAGAAAAATAACCATTCACCAGATATAACTAGAGATCAGGAAAACCAGCCCTCCTGCCAAAGATTTTAATTTTTTATAAGCTCACCAATGCAAAAGTGATCTATTGTCATACCACTTCGTTCGGTATCTGTCTGTTGACATATTACATTTTCGACTTCTCCTCCGCAACCGCTACAAAGAATTTAAAGACACCTTAAAGAAAGCAAGTATTCATTGTCATCTACAAAGTTTGTGTTTTTAGTACTGATTGGTCAACAAATACGGCCACCGATGGCTTTCATTGGCTAACATATTTTCGACTTCTCAACAACCTCTGCACAGAATTTTACGAATTTTACAGGAAGAAAGTATTCAAGGTCATCTATCAAGTGTATGTTTTATGACCGTCTAGGGCTCTGATTGGCTAACACATTTTCGACTTCTCTGCAACCGCTGCACAGAATTTCACGAAACCTTGAAGAAAATAAGTACTAAAGGTCCTATACAAATTTTGTATTTTTTGTGCCAATTGGCCAACATATATGGCCACAGAAACATCGCTGGATAAGGTCATTTGTAGATGGTGCCTTCTCCTCAATTGCCCTAGTCATGAGCGGAGTGCCGCAGGGCAGCGTACTTGGGCCAATACTATTTTTAGTATTTATCAATGACTTACCCGACTGTCTCTCATCTCATATAAGACTGTTCGCGGACGACTGTGTGCTTTACAAGGAAATCAATACCACAGGTGTCTGTCTCACCCTACACCAGGACCTTGTTCATCTAGAGGATGGGAAAGAAAATATGGTATGGAATTCCACCCAGACAAATGAAGCATACTCAGGGTACATCGTAGAAAGGAACCTCTCATCCATAGCTACGGTCTCAAGGGTCACATAATAACTATACGAATGTGCAAATGAGCATACCAAAGACGCAGCCTATAAAACATTAGTAATGACAAATATGGACCATATCCCTGTATACAGCACAAAATCGATAATTCAGAAAATCAGAAACCGAAGGCATACAAAATCAGGATAAAACAGCAACCAAAGCAAACAAACAAAAACCTCCACCACATGAAAAGAAGTGAACTCAAGGCCACATTTGGAATACTCCAGTACAGTATGGAGTCCACACACAAAGGAACTCAAGCACAAAGTGGAAATGGTCCAACGCCGCGCAGCCCGGTGCACCATTAGGAGGTATCGGAACACAAGTAGCGTATCCGACATGCTGGACATTCTTGGCTGGGAATCGTTGGAATCACGAAGGGCCAAAGTTTCTCTGACCATGTATGATATTATAAACAACATTCTGGACATACCAGCCACCACCTACCTTACACCTGGACACTCAAGAACAAGGTCATCCCACTCTCTCAAATTCAGACAGTTTCAATGTTCAATCAACTCCTTTAAACACAGTTTCTTCCCCTCAGCCATAATTCTTTGGAATCCCCCCCAGCAACAGTTGCTGAGGTCCCCATCTTGGTATATTTCAAGCAGGGGCTGTGTGACCTTTCTATCTAAATAATGTTTGCCATTACTAGTACCCCTTGTCTGACCCATGAGAGCATTACTGGTTGAGGACTAGAGCCTCATCGCCGCCACGGTTGCCAAGCTGGTCTCTTGGGGAGAGGGGGAAAGTACTGGTTTTTATCGTTTTTAAATTTTCGGGGGATTTTTTAAAACAAGATTTGACCGCCTGTCACCCGTCACATAATAGTCAAGTCTGACTGCGTTGACGTATGCAATATATACAGTGAGCACTGATTTGGCTGACACATGTTCGGCTTCTCCTCTGCAACCGCTGCACAGAATTTCACGAAACCTTGGAGGAAGTAAGGGCTCAAGGTCCTCTACCAATTCAAATATGGCCGCTGAGGGTTTGCTTACACATCACTTGTACTTTAAGATTTCCACTGTTCTCAGGTGAGCGTTTTGACCCATGGGCCTCTTGTTTTAGAAGCTTCTTTACAATGCAAGCGAATTCTAAAAGCAATGCGCCTGGATTTGCGTGTCTGTTATCATACTCCTTCATGGTGATAGTTATGCATTTAAGAACAGATAAATTTGCAGCATTGATCAGACATGCACGTTTCGGGCACTTAACCCTCGTCAGTGATCCTCAATGTAAACAATGCAATATGGCCAAAGAGTGTGAAAGTTATTATGTCCAAAAATCGGGACCAATTGTGCCCCACTCCTTGCGGACATTTTCCTTTACTCGTACGAAGCTGAATTCATTTATTCTTTGGTCTCTGAAGGGAAAAGATACTTAGTTTCTGACTTTAACTTCAATTACAGATACATAGACGATGTGTTGTCCATCAATAATCAAAAATTCGCGGATTACCTCAGCAGTACCTTTCCTTTGGAGCTTGAATTCAAAGAAAATACAGAGACAAATAATTCGGTATCCTACTTAGACATAATGTTGTCCTACGACACTGATGGTCACATGAACACCTCACTCTATGACAAACGTGACGACTTCAATTTCAGTATTACAAACTTTGCTTTTCTGAGTAGCAACATCCCTTCATCGCCTGCTGATGGCCTATTCATATCTCAGTTGAACCGCTATGCCAGAGCAAGTACCGAATTTACGGATTTTGTTCTGAGAGCTAGGCGTCTTTCAGATAAGCTTCTCAGTCATGGATATGTATGTGACCGACTAACATCGTCACTGAGGAAGTTCTACGGTCGATATGGGGAACTCGTCATACACTATGATGTCCCACTCTCCAGAATGGTGGATAATATTCTGTCATAGACCATTTGAACCATCCAACCAAAGATTGTACTCTATGTTGCCTGACATGGAAGTAACCGGATGTGACAGTTCTACCGAATTGAAGCGCCAGGTGTTACATACAAGCGGGAGATGCTTACTCTTCCTGGGCACCTGGTCTCACTTCCACATCGGGAGTTCGCTTCTTTTCATATGGTGGAGGTTTTTGTTTGTTTGCTTTGGTTCCTGTTTTATCCTGATTTTGTATGCCTTCGATTTCTTTATACAGGGATATGGTCGTTATCCATATTTGTCATGAATCGAAAGACGTAACAGGATAAGTGGGATATGATGCTACAGGACCCACATTTTAGAAATTTCAAGAAATTTAAATAACAAAAATTTTCGAATGTGTTGGAGTAACGATCAACCGAAGTTGATCGAACTTGGCTACATGTGCCCTCGGGGACTCTTGGTCCACCAACAGTGACACTCACCAAGTGGTACAAATGTTAAACGTCTTCAAATTCAATAGCATTATTTAAGAATATATAACACTGTGTATAGCCGACACCGGATATTGGTACTATTTGTCGGCGTATTGGTACTACTGAGGCGAGAGATTTTAACAAATGAGGTGTGAGTGTCCCTTTCTAACATCGTTTTTTATTTCAATCTGGCAGCTCCTTTCAAAAGCAACTGTATAATGCATTACTACAGAAAGTCATCCTTGAAGTTATATGAGTAATATATGTCTAAGTAGAAAACTTTTTAACTTTTAAAAGCAAAATGCATCACCTAGTACCGTAAAATTTTCCATACTGAGAACTTTATTTGGATTTAAATTCGCATATTGCACTTTTTTCTAGACTTGCAATATATCTATGTTTTACGATTTGATCACTGTATCATGATTTCATGGATTTGTAAAGATCTTACTAAGAACAACGTGTATTTTTTCCCAAAAAGATACACGCCAGGTGTACGGCATTTTGCTGGACGAAAAAGAATTTACTGTACGGCATGTTGAAATAGGTAGTGTACGGCGACTTGCTTTTGGGGTCGGAGTTGCAAAGCCATTTCGGTGCTTATGGAACGAAGATGACAATCCACCTACTATGTGTACCTGTCCGTCACTTGAACCATCATCTGTCTTTACACATTTTTGAACCATCATCTGTCTTTACACATTTTTGTTACGAAAAATAGGTATGTTGAAATAGGTAGTGTACGGCGACTTGCTTTTGGGGTCGGAGTTGCAAAGCCATTTCGGTGCTTATGGAACGAAGATGACAATCCACCTACTATGTGTACCTGTCCGTCACTTGAACCATCATCTGTCTTTACACATTTTTGAACCATCATCTGTCTTTACACATTTTTGTTACGAAAAATAGGTATGTTGAAATAGGTAGTGTACGGCGACTTGCTTTTGGGGTCGGAGTTGCAAAGCCATTTCGGTGCTTATGGAACGAAGATGACAATCCACCTACTATGTGTACCTGTCCGTCACTTGAACCATCATCTGTCTTTACACATTTTTGAACCATCATCTGTCTTTACACATTTTTGTTACGAAAAATAGGTATGTTGAAATAGGTAGTGTACGGCGACTTGCTTTTGGGGTCGGAGTTGCAAAGCCATTTCGGTGCTTACGGAACGAAGATGACAATCCACCTACTATGTGTACCTGTCCGTCACTTGAACCATCATCTGTCTTTACACATTTTTGAACCATCATCTGTCTTTACACATTTTTGTTACGAAAGAGTTCAAGGGTGTGAATGTATTCATAAAACATTGGTACTCACAGCAGCACAAGAACCCCAATATGCTAATTTTACTGTTTCTACCATGCGCGGATCCAGAAGGGGGGACCGGATGTTTGCCAGAGGTGGGGTCCACGGACCATGGCCCCCACCTCTGACAGATCTGGGGGGGGGTGTCCAAATACGACATGAGATTAAATTGTTTCATATGTATTTTTTTCCGGCTCGCTTTCGCTCGCGAAATACATAAAACTCTTATATGAAAGGATACATCAACTAAGACATACTTATATTGAATTGATATTAAAATTACTTTTATCAGTTGTGTTAATTACCATACTTTCCATAAGCTTGCATATTCAGTTTTAGATATTCAATTCGCATTGTTTACATGCGATTAAAATGTGGAAATCCATGAGATTCAGGGGGCTTCGCCCATGGTCCCCCACCAGGGCTTCGCATGGCTTCTACTCTCTAGAATATAAGGACAACTTTCCTTTGTTTCTTCTCCACTCACTTCTCTGGTGTATTGAAAAACACTCAGGTCATAAGGCGTAATTTTCGTGTAATGTATGCATTTTTAAAAAAATATTTATAATAAAAGAGAAGGACAGCCCTGTGGTGCACATGCATAAATGTATGATAGCGGCGTTATGACACATGTCAGTGACGGATCTAGCTTTGAGTTAGAGGGGGCGTAAAATGGCGAGGGGTCTGGTAGGATGACCAGGGAGGGGAAGCTAACGCATTTCAGCCTTTTCGAACCCATTCTCGTGACTGAAATTGATTAAAGAACTGAAATTGATGAAGACAATTATATTATCTGACAGGTAGTAAATATTTACTAATATTTACCCTTTTTTATATGGAAAATGATAGTTTTACCTATGATTTGCAAATTTTTTTTTGGGGGGGGGGGGGCTACGTCATCCCCTTGAATCCGCCACTGCATGTGGAAAGCAGCACCTGTATGTCAATAAGTGGTTTTAGCTCACCTGAGCGAAGCTCAAGTGAGCTATTGTCATAGTGTGGCGTCGTCCGTGCGTCCGTCGTAAACTTTTCACATTTTCGACTTCTCAAGACCCACTGAAGGGATTTTGATGAAACTTAGTAGGAATGAAGTACTTATGGCTCCCTACAGGTGGTGTTGTTTTTCGTCCGGTTCCGTCAACAGGTGGCGCCACCACAAGCAAAAGCAGATCAGGGGGTACTCTCCTTTGACACACCAAAGCACATATCGACAAACCGAAAGCATCAGGATGATCTAGAGAGAACTGTTTCTTTGAATAACCCCAAAAACATGTGGTTTTATGTTCTCAATAACTGTATTTTTGCCATATTTGAGGCAATCAGTGGTTTCATATTGATTTTGGTTGAAATTTTTATTTTCATGATTTTTCATGATTTTTTTTTCTTATGTGAAGAAAGAGAGGGAGGGGGGTATTTTCATACAAACTGGACATATTATCCAGAACCACGCAAGGGATTTTAATGAAGCTTGGTAGAAATGAAGTACTCATGGTAGCCCTACAAGCTTTGTTTTGTTTTTTGTTTTTGTTTTTGTTTTTTTTTCGTCCGGTGCCGTCATTAGGTGGCGCCACCAAGGGCAAAAGTAGGTCACGGGGGTATACCCCTCCTTTGACAAACTTCTTCAGAACAGAAGTACATATCGACAAATCGAAAGCATCTGGATGATCTAGAAGGATGTCTTAACAAGTGTTGTTGTTTTGGTTTCAGCCCGAAGTTAAATTTTTGACGTGTTTATGACATCTTTTCGGACTTTGTCAGAAATGCTCATTTTTTATGGAGGGGGATTAGGGTCACAAGCTTACATGCTTCATGATATGTTGCTTCATTCAATGTTTGATTATTCCATGTTCATTTGTCTTGCTTTCATTTCAAATTGACTTTATCTTTCTTCATTGTGTGACTTTGCTTCCCTGCTTTTTACATTTGTCCTTCGTCATTGCATTATACCATGCGTTATGACATCCTTCTTTCTGCCATTATCCTTTCGTCTTAATGCTATTATTGCTTCGTCAATGCTAACTTCAATTTTGATACCAGATGGCGTTTCGCGATTTTTGCTAGTTTTAAATCTGACTGTAAAATACACACGTATGTGAAGAATCTCTGTGGGGTAGTGGTTATCACATTTGCATTTGCATTTTATTTTACACCTTTCCGAGTGGGTTCGAATCCCGGAAGGGATTACTTTTTTTTCCTTTTGTCAATTTTAAGTATAATGTAACTTGTTCGTTGTTGTTTATCTGCCCAGTAGAGGATGTCGAAAAAATTTGGGGTACTTATAAAAATTAAATGTTTCAATGCATTTTTTTCAGTTTTTCTTGGTGTGGGGGGGTCATTGTTTTGGAAAAAAATATCAAATGATGGCTTTTTGATGAAACTTGTCGAGTCTGTTTCGAATCAGGAAATGAAAGTCAATTTGACAAACACAAAAGCCGAAACTATGTTCGATCCCCCCCCCCCCCCCCCAATAAAAAATTGTTCGATGAACATGAAGATGACCATGCAAATTATTCAGATGGCAATTTCTCGAGACAAGTGTACATAATATCTTACGAGTACTCGAGACTCACGTGGTTTTGGGGCTTTGTATATAGCATTCATACGCATATGTATATACATCTAGAAAGAAAGAAATTTAAAACTATAAGCTTATCTGCATGAGTCTTTAGCTTGAGGATTTTATCTGCAAGGAATCCTAGTACCTGTTTTTCAACACGCCGTACAGTTAGCTAATAACATGCCGTACACAAACAATTTCTTTGTTGAGCTCGTATTTAAAATATAGATGCATTTTCTACATTACCTTTGATTAATATATAATAGTTATGAACTTCTACATAGACTGTGCACAGAATCATGATCTTCAATAGTACTTTCTTTCGTTAAAAAGAATATAAACTTCATACATGTGCAATTTTATGTGTACTAGGTACCCCATTTTGTGTTATTTTACTATTATCGTCGGATCAAATCCTTTGTTTTGAGGGTTTCGATGTTGAGTTTACCATCACAGAATTATTTGCTTAAAGTTCACTCCATATAAGAGCATATTGTCTTCACAAATCATTGTCAAATGCTAAAGGTAATACCTATGCCATACTTGTTTACCGCCTCGGTAGTACCAATACGCCGACAAATAGTACCAATATCCGGTGTACGGCTATACACAGTGATAAATTTGCAGCATGCAACAGACATTCACGTTTCGGGTACGTTACCCTCGTCAGTGATTGATACGTCAGTGAAACGATGTTTGATAGTAATTCGTTTTTACTTCTAAGAATGATTTTTTATTATTGAGAGTACTTTGGTTTTGACCATGAAAAAGTCTGTAATAATGTAACTATGTGTTATATCTTATCTATGAATCTAACCTTTAGAAAATTGGCTTGGGACAGTAATCAGTGATTTATATTGAATAGAAACAGATACATTGTGCGCATGTTTCCTACTGTTTCCTACGGTATTTTGGTTAAATGAATGAAAAACGAAAATCGAATATTGACATTGTGGTAAATATAAAGAACTTACCTGCTGTTATCAAAATAAACAGAATACACAAAAATATATCCTTTGAAATTTTCCACTGCATTTTCCACATTGTATGTAATAATTTTTTTAAGGAAGTATGAAATAGCATGGACGTTTTGGTTCCAAGGTTTTGTAAACAAGTTTGTCTAAATATGCGCAGATACAGAGTAGTAAATTGGGACGTTTTAGAGCCCCTCTCCCATCCTTCCTTTAACAAAGAAAGGAGTTTATCTAGCTTGAGACTTTTTAAAAATATTGGGTAGTTTCATTTATATGTATAAGCTATGTTATTCCCAAATAATATATGTGTCATGATATACTAAATATCTTTCGGTTTATCGTTCTCTATCTCATTTTTGAGGGAAGTTATCAAAACAAAACAAGTAATATCTGTATGTTAAAACACACACTGATAAGTGTTGTATCCTGATTATATTTATTGACCTGGGGGTTTACAAAAATTATAGTTCCAGGTAAATCAAAATTTTAATAATGAAATTTGTGTTTAATGTTCGTCATACAAAAGTCGCCTACCCACTTAGATAACATCCTGGATCCGACCATGTCCGAGTCATGGCTAAAGATAAAGAGACGTTTACACAGGGACACTTGGACACACAGGAATTTTGTGTAGTGAATTGATTTTATACTTAGGTTAGGGAATTCTTTAGAAAGAGCCGTGTGTAAAGTGAAAATTATATCGAGGGAACGGAATAAGAATTCAAGGGAACGAAATAATAATTCGAGGAAACGAAATAATATTTCGTGGGAACGAAATCATAATTGGAGGGAACGAAATATTATTTAGAGGGAACGAAATAAAATTCGCGGAAACAAAATAATATTTCGAAGGAACGAAATAATTATTTCTTGGTAATGAAATAATTTGTGCATCTACGCATGCGTACACTTGTCAAATTTTAAGATATCAAAATTGAAGACGTCGAAATTAGAAAGTCTGCTGTAAAGGAATTATTTGAAATAGGGGTTGCTTTTCAAAGATCCGAAAACGAAGTTCATGGGACATCACCCTGTCTGGTTAAGAAGTTAAAAAAAAACTTTAAAGACTTTATTCTATGAAAACAGTCCTGTCATACTTTAGTGTACTACATTTTGTTAACATGATTGTTGACCAAGTGACCTTTCGACCTTGACCTTGTATATAGTATTTAGATAATAGAAATGAAATCAGACTTCTCTCATACTCTTCGTTTTTATTCACACATTCCAAATAAAGAGTTATGTTCTACATTTCTGAACCATGAAATTTTCATATAGCCTACATGTATGGTACATGTACATACACAAAAGGGAAACTTATTTCGTTCCCACGAAAAAATATTTCATTCCCACGAAATTATATTTGGTTCCCGCGAAATAATATTTGGTTCAAACATTCATTGTCTTTATAAAGAGTTCATTTAGGGATGGGACATATAAAACTACAATTTTAAAGGTGTGTTAAGTGGGGCCCTTCATGACATTGTCAGTGATAAAGTTACTTCACAAACAAAGCCATTCAAACTAAAAAAGCCATTTTAATATTTTTAGTCAGTAAAATGAATCCCCACTGGAGATCCGACCAGGATGCTTTGGGAGAGTATGTATCTACTGCTTACTTGTTACAGACTTTAAAAATTTGTATTTGAAAGAATGAATTTATTACGATTAGTTATAAATTCTATCATCCTCATCTCGTAGATTCTAGAATCATGAAATGGAAAGTGTAAAAATGATCATAAAATTCTTAAATTCAAGCATTCGGATTTTTTTTTTTTTATTATTATTTAACTTTTATTCGCTGATCTATTTATGAGAATATATTCTATTTTAGACGAGACAGCTACGATGTGTTTCATAAATAAGAAAGGCCTAAGGAGTAATAACGTGTTCCAGAAGAAATTATCATGTTTGACAAGCGTTGGGACCACTGGAATTGCATTTATATCATATTGTTTGTTTCATCATTAAATTTGAAAATGGACCACCTACAATTGATTATTGCAGTTTCCTTATTCTGAATTCTCACGGTCATAGTGCGACCCCTATCATTAGTCCCCTGCCGGCGACGCCGAAAGGGACTCTTAGTTTCCTCTCTGTCTGTCTGTCTGTCTGTCCGTCCGTCCGTCTGTCCGTCTGTTCCATTTTCAGTTTTCCGGACTTTTTTTCTTTGTTGTTGCATATATTGAACTCATTTTTGGTATGTGGATATATCTCAATGTGATACAAATCAAGTTTGAGTTTGCTTTTGATTGACCTATTTTTACAAGAGTTATGGCCCTTGGACTTGGCAAATTTTATGAAAATTTCAGTTTTCCGACTTTTTTTCGCTGTTGCTGCATATATTGAACTCATTTTTGGTATGTGGATATATCTCAATGTGATACAGATCAAGTTTGAGTTTGCTTTTGATTGACCTTATTTTACAAGAGTTATAGCCCTTGGACTTAGCCATTTTATGAAAATTTTAGTTTTCCAGACTTTTTTTCGCTGTTGTTGCATAAATTGAACTAATTTTTTGTATGTGGATATATCTCAATGTGGTACAGATCAAGTTTGAGTTTGCTTTAGACTGACCTATTTTCACAAGAAGTATGGCCCTTGGACTTGGCAAATTGTATGAAAATTTCAGTTTTCCGGACTTTTTCATGCCTGTTATTGCAGATGATGAACTGATTTTTTTGTATGTGAATACATTATAGTGTGTTGCAGATCAAGTTCGACTTTAATTTAGACTGACTAATTTTCACAAGAGTTATGGCCCTTGGACTTGGCCATTTTCGTGAATTCAGTTTCCCAGACTTTTCTTGGCTGTTGTTGCAGGCAATGAACTGATGAACAGAGATGCAGGACATAAATTTATGCCGCCGGCAGGGGACTTATATCCTTCTTAACTATATACTATTACATGCATTATATTAAATGTTGTATTTGAATAGCGCCATCTACAAAGAATTTCGTTCTTGGGCTTGATTCTGGCTATTGTTCATTAGATAGTGTTGTTTTTCGTTTTCCTATGGTGTTGTGTGAGCAATATGCTTAAGTGAGCTATTGACTGTGTCGTCCGTCCGTCCGTCGTTAGTCTGTAAACTTTTGCATTTTCGGCTTCTCCTCTTATCCACCGCTTGGAGAATTTTGATGAAACTTGTGTCTGGTGCATGGAAATTGGTTTGGAATTTTCTTCAAGAAGGTATAGAGTTGGAACCCTTCGACATGGTCCCCTACCAAGTTTCGATCCGATCCCTTCAGGGATGGATCCAGGACAGGATCAAATAGGTTCCAGAGGATACCCTCCTTAAAAATCTTCTGTAGAACAAAAGCATAGATTGAAAAACTAATTGTTTCTGAGCGATCTAGAAGGATATCTAATTGAAGTTTGTTCATTTCGTTAAAATTCGACAACTTATTGTTGAAGCGTATGAATTTGACGTTTTTTCTTATGAAAAAAATCAAATTCCTTTCATTATTTTTTCTCTCGGTTGAATATGACGCCCTGATTTTTTCACTTTAGCCATTTATATATTACATTTTTTCTACAGTTCGTCAGTCTTTTGACATTTATGGATTCTGATTTTGGATTTATGTTTGACTTCGATTCACTGATATCATATAAATTGATGTTGAATGTTAAACTGTAAAGAAATATAACTTTCATGGGTATACCGCCATACCTTCTTAAAACGCCTATATGGTGGGCTACAGGCCAGGGGCTGAAACTTCAAGTCTAATGCCAAATACGTATACAAATAACTCATAGATCTCTCTTGGAAAACGAAACTAGCTGGCGCAACTGAGGCGAATTCGGGCGGCGACGAACAAACTGAAAATTTCACATTGAAACACTGATATATAACGTCCCGCTGATCCATCAGACGTGCTTGAAATTTTATATGGGCCAATATTTAGCAGTGTATTAAAAATGCAACTAAATTCAAGCCTACCGAATATTATGATTTCTGTGAAACAAGCTATTCAAAATAGAAACTGGACACAGGAAACACTTACGACACTAACTGTAAGCTACCTTTACAGTAGCTCTACAAAGTGTGCAAGACCTTAACAGAGTTAAATAAGTCTCTTTTTTAGGGAAATAACCACTGTACTCGTCTACTTTTATCAACTTCTAGGTGATGACACTCAAATTAATTTATTATTTTAATCAGTGAATGGGAAATGAATTTGAATAAGCTATACGCTTTTTTTTTCAAATCCCATTTATTTTCATCATATGCATTGTTCATTCTATAAGCTTCTATTTGAATAAAATATGTTTAAACTAAATTGTGTTATTACTCATTTTCTGCTACCACATACTACGAGTATTATGTGAAATCAATGTGCTTATTTTGTTGCACTTTTCAGTTGTTTTCGTAGCGTTGTAACCAATCTTTTTTTATTAAGAGTGCTTTGACGTCATTGTTGTTGATGTATTTTGGAACTGTAATTTGAACCTTAAAGATTGAAATGCTGATATTTACATTACTAGAAGATTCTCAATGTTAAACGCCCGTTCGGCAACTAGAATTATAATCCAATATTATATAACAAGGATGTTACTTCGATTCTGATTAGGTGGTGCGCGAGTCATTATAATCCGATAATGACCGCTGACTGAAGATAAGAAATCGGTGTTGGGTTTTTCCTGCTTCCAGTGTTTATGATAAAAATTAAGATTATTATTTTGTTAAAATTTACAAGTTTAGATGGTTACTTTTCACAAATAAGTGCAATTAATTGTTGAATTCTATATAAAATATATTATGTTCAAAAAGTTTTAATCATTGTTTTACTGATATAAAGTCATCATTATATGATATAACAAATAAGAACTTCTGCCTCGGTCGATATTACAAATATCATGGATCATGTGTCCATAAGGTTTATTTTACAACCTATTGTGTCCTTGACCTAAAACCCTTTCCTTGAAAATCAAAACGTCCAACCTTTAGGGCCCCAAATAATTGATTCACCAACATATCAATGTCAACTTGTTGGTTGTGATCAAAGCGCAGTGGTCTTGTGTTCTACGATTGGTCAAGTAGAGTTCTGGGAATGAGATCCTTCAATCCATATGGTATAACAGATGTGTTTTTATAATATTCATGTACGTCATCTGTTTGGCCTCATTTTACCTCATGGTACACGTGAACAGCAACAATATGTTAGCAATCTCGAGTATTCCGTTATTCTTTTTTTTTTCGTATGGGAATACAATAGAAAAAAGAAGAAAGATCAGATTGTTCTTCTCTTCCATATGTAATTCGAACAGCTAGATGTATACAGTCATGTACTTAGGAAGTAAGTAAAATAAATCCACATGCTTCCCTTGATTATTTGAAATATTGAAAAATAGCAATTGAAGGAATGTTTGTGTCGCCTGCGAAACGGCTTATTTTTAAAAAGTGGATCAAATATGTAGGTCAAGGTCACTTGGTTCAAAATCAATGGTATCAGTAGGAAAGTCTTGTCAATAAAATTCATATGTGAAATTTCATACCTCTTACTCAATGATTAATAGATATGTTCAATCTCTAATTTTCAGAAAAGAGGGTCAATGATCCAAGTCAAGGTCACTGCGTAAAGATTTTGGTAACAACAGAAAGGTCTCATAATAAGAAATACATGTGTGAAATATTAAAGAAAAAGCCGTATCACTTTTTATGTTTAAGCCAGTCTTAATTTCTTTGAAAAAAAAGGTCAAATGTCTAGGTAAAGGTCACTTAGTCAAAAATTATTAATTGTTTAGAAAGGTCTTGCTACAAGGAATACACATGTGAAATATCAATGTCCTATCACTTGCCAATCAAAAGATATTGCCAATTTTCACTTTCTTGAAAAGTAGGTCAAATATCTAGATCAAAGTCACGAGGTGAAAAAAAACATATGGTATGTTGAGAAAGGTCTTGTCACAAGAAAAAAACATATGAAATATAAAAACCCTATCACTTACCGATCAAAAGATATAGCCAATCTTCATTTTTTCAAAGTAGGTCAAATCTGTGACACCCTAAGTGTGACAGACAAACAGACAGTCGGACGGACGGACAACGTGATCCCTAAGTGTGGCTATGCTTCGCAGGCGACACAAAAACGAAAATATAGACAGGGTAAAATTCTATTCAAAATGTTAAACTTCTTCAAATTCAATAACATCATTCACGAACAGATAAATTTGCAGCATGGACCAGACATGCACGTTTCGGGTACTTTACCCTCGTCGGTGATCCTCAATCTAAACAATGTAATATGGCAAAAAAAGTGTGAAAGTTATCATGTCCAAAAAGTACCGATGACGTAGCAGTTTGTATGCGATATGAAGATACAAAAGTCACGAGTCACTTATTATTTACAGCCATACAAGTATTGATGGAAATGATTATTGCATACTCTAAAGACTCATGATATGCGAAGCTCCAATTGGCTTAAAAGGGATTTAGATGTCGATGCAAGCAACAAAGTAACATCTAAATGTTATTATTTTAAAAGGCAGTTGCAATACAGATGAAAATTTTCAAAATGTTCAATTTATCAATATTGACATATATGTAAAATGTGTATTGTAAAACATTCTGTGTCCCAAATGTTTCATCAAGGATGGTCGATGATGATATATGAATATATATGAAGAGTGGAATTGTAAATGTGACCTAACCTTTATGCCAAACAACCATGTAAAGGCACCATTAAGTCATCATAGAGATAGTCCATGAATAGAATATTAAATTTCTTATATTTGGTGAAGGAGAATTTACAAACATATTTCAAATCTAGTGTCGCCGACTAGGTGCCCGCTTTGTATTTTCGTTGTCTTTTGTTGATGTAGCTGTCAGATGTTCCTTGTTTGTTTTACCATGCGCGTGTTTTCTGCCGTAGACACTGCGGTCTTGTCTGGTTGGTAATATTTACCTTTCTCTCCTTTACTTTGTGAGTAAATTGTCACAGATCCTCAACGTTCTCTTTCTCTAGCTTCTTTTAGATGATTTATCATTATTATTTTTAGTTTGATAACTTTTGTTCTACATTGGTTTCATTTGTTTTCTAAATCTTACTAATGGTGCTCCTGATGATACTCAAATGGGACAAGGAAGATCATGACAAAGATTTTTGTTTTAAGTTAAAAACTTCAAAACATGTTATTAATTTTTTTTTTAAATCAGTTTTGGATATTTTCTGTCACGCAGTTGATGAATGTTAGTAAATATTGCTAAGAGTTCTAGAAAGGTAGATTGTTCAGCAACCGAGTACGTCAAATCTCAACGCCATCCAGCCATAATACATCCTCGGTAGAATACGTACACCCTTTGTAAATATCGTATGGTCCAAATATGATGTCTTTTTAATAACACCAGCTGCGTTCCCGAGGAAAATCTGAAAGAACGGAAATTTAAATAGTAATACGTTTTTGTTACAATCTGATCAAGACGTGCAAGATAGAAAAATCTAATGAGCAAGTAATCGCCAAATTATGGGTAAAGATATTAAAAACAGGTAAAATGAAAAACAAAAAATAAATTAACTTTTACTATAACAAATCAACTTTTTTATCAATCTACAAGTTGATATTGAGACGTTTTAAAGAAAAGGTTCCTGAACAAAGAGTTCACCCCTTAGTTTGATTATTTTGCTACATTAATCTTCCTGATATTTCTTCATTAATATTTAGAATTTTTAAGATTATTCATTCAGGAAGGAAATAGTACAAGTAGTTAAGTTAAATGTTTCATGTTAGTGAGTTCAGATAACTGGAAAAAGAGTCTGATCTCCAACAAGACTCGGCAATGCAGCAACAACAGCAAAACCCAAAACATCCTATGCGAAAACATAGAGTAGAACAAGCACGGCAAGAGACATTAAAGGAACAAGGCAAACCAAATACGACATAGAAGCATAAAGACAGTTTTCTCTAAATGGATTGTGATATTTTTTTATTGCAGATAAGGAGATCCCAAGCATGACAATACTTTAGTGATCACAGCGGACCACACACGAATGAGACTAGAAAGGAGTCCCAGTAAAAACACGACATTCATTGTAAAATGTTGAGAGCATATATTTTTTTGCGGTAATTCTAGTTATCATATTCATCACAAAGAGATGCATCATTATGGAACGCCATTGATGTCTTATGTTGGGTCTCGTTATTATGTGATGTGGTTTCATCATGATGTTATGTTACTTCGTTATATTGTTGTGTGGTTTTATCATGATATTATGATACTTTGTTATCATGTGGTGTGGTTTCATCATTATGTGGTGTGGTGTCATCATGATGTTATGTTACTTCTTTATTATGTGGTGTGGCTTCATCATTATGTGATGTGGTTTCATCATTATGTTATTATACTTCGTTATAATGTGGTGTGGTTTCATCATTATGTTATGAGACTTCGTTATTATTTGGTGTGGTTTCATCAGTATGTTATGTTATGATACTTTAGAGTATGTTTATATAGGGCGCTATGAATTGGTGTATATTATATATTCCTATATTCTTACAAATTTCAAGCTCGCTACGCTCGGCGGCTTGTAAACATATCACTCGCGGATTTCGGAGGGCGCATCAAGGGTCACTCCCCCTAAATTTTCCAAAAGTTTACTAATTTTTACTCATATTTTGTCGCTTTAGAGTATACTTATATAGGGCGCTATACAAATGTTTGCAATTATTATTATTATTATTACTTTGTTATTATATGGTGTGGTTTCGTAATGATGTTATGATTTTATCATTATGTTGTGATACTTCGTCATTATGATACTTCTTTATTATTTGGTGTGGTTGCGTCATCGGAAGTACTCTTTGGAGTCGTTTTGGGTTTACATGTAATTCGTGTAGAAGCATTGACAATGACGACCAGTTCGACAGAAGTTCTTTTTAAATTAAATGGTAGAGGAGTTATTGAAAATTGAACAACAGAACGGGAATTGACCCTTCCGAGCGCAGGAAAAAAAATGAGAAATTCCATGACGTCACAATGCAATTTCGATGTTTGACCGAGGTTCGAAGCTTGTATGTCCGAGTTAAACACATGGTAAAAGCATATTGTGACGTCACGAAATTTTGCATTTTTTCCCGCAATCGGAAGGGTCAATTGGGGCGTAATGTTCACAGAGTTTTTTTTTTTTCTCTCACTTGAGACTGAGAACTCTCAAATTTCCCTGGGGTGAGATAAATCGATCTCACCCTCTGACGTCATCGATCTCACCCTCTGACGTCATCGCTACCAAAGCGACGTTATGGAAGTAAGGCAAACTGGTGATTATAACAAACACTCTAGATAGTCGATAACGTGGGAGAAAAACAATCAAACACCACAGTGAGGGATGGATGGCTCATTCTCAACCCTCGTGTAAAAATTTTGCTTGTCCATGACTCGGCAAGCCTCGTCATGGACTTGCAAAATTTGTACACTCGGGTTGAGAAATCGCCATCCCTCCCTCTTGATGGTGTAAGATTATATTATTCTCACTTTTGCGGGAATGGGGTAAAGGCCGATGCGTGGGGGAAAATATGCGCGTGAACTACTAAAAAGGGGAATTTTTAATAAAATAGAATTCTTCAAAAACTGTTTATGATAGTATCAATATAACTGGAATGACTTTGAATACAAACATATACATTAAAGTATCCTGATCATGCATATTCTACTATTTAGATTCTGATTTCGTTGAATTTATTTTAAAACGAATTATGCCCCCGGAATCAAAGATTCGGGGGCATATAGTTTTTGGCCTGTCCGTCTGTTTGTCTGTCTGTTTGTCCGAAAAACTTTAACATTGGACATAACTTTTGAATGGGAAGTGATAGGGCTTTCATATTTCACATGTGTATTCCTTGTGACAAGACCTTTCCATTGATACCACAATTTTTGACCTCGTAACCTTGAACTTGACCTTTGACCTACTTTTCAAAAACTTTAACATTGGGCATAACTTTTGAATGGGGAGTGATAGGGCTTTCATATTTCACATGTGTATTCCTGGTGACAAGACCTTTCCATTGATACCAAAATTTTTGACCTCGTGACCTTGACCTTGACCTTTGACCTACTTTTCAAAAACTTTAACATTGGGCATAACTTTTGAATGGGAAGTGATAGGGCTTTCATATTTCACATGTGTATTCCTTGTGACAAGACCTTTCCATTGATACCAAAATTTTTGACCTCATGACCTTGACCTTGACTTTTGACCTACGTTTCAAAAACTTTAACATTGGGCATAACTTTTGAATGGGAAGTGATAGGGCTTTCATATTTCACATGTGTATTCCTTGTGACAAGACCTTTCCATTGATACCAAAATTTTTGACCTCATGACCTTGACCTTGACCTTCGACCTACTTTTCAAAAACTTTAACATTTGGCATAACTTTTGAATGGTAAGTGATAGGGCTTTCATATTTCACATGTGTATTCCTTGTGACAAGACCTTTCCATTGATACCAAAATTTTTGACCTCGTGACCTTATATTTTAACCCAGTGACCTCACATACATGTACTTAACAGAAAATAGCGTTCATACTAACAAAGATGCCACCGGGGGCATTCGTGTTTCACAAACACAGGCTTTATTCTTTCTATTCTATTCTTTCTATTATTGGAGGGGGGAGGATTCTCTGAGAGGAGACGAATAAATATCCTTAAGAGAGGGGGTGAATTGGGCCGATTGTCGCCGATTTTTGGGGGAAAGAAACACGCTGGTTCAGTGCACATAAATTCAGGGGGATATACAATATAATCTTGAGAATTAGGTATGAGACTTTGATAATTTCACTCAATCCCCTTTAACACAAATGCCAAGGTCATTTTTCAGAATACTAGTGATAATCATAGTTTGATATATAGTTGGGGTCCAGGGGCGTAGCCCTTGTAAGCTGTGTAACATCTAAAATCGAGATTTTTCTGCCAAAAAAATGAGTCAAAATTAGTAAACTTTTTGAAAATTTAGGGGGAGTTGCCCTTGATGCGCCCACCGAAATCCGCGAGTGATATGTTTACAGGCCGCAGAGCGTAGCGAGCTTGAAATTTGTAAGATTTTAGGAATATATAGTATACACCAATTCATTCATCCTATAGAAATTCGATGATGATTAAAAGCATAGTTATATTTTATCAATGGACGGATTTTTGGAGTATAATATGTTTAAGATACATGTATTAATTTTCCTTGGGGGTAACACCAATCCTTGTCTCCCTCACCTACAACCCCCTTTCTCCATCCACCCTTTAACCCTGTCCGTCTCTTTATCAATAGTAGAATTAAATTTTACTTAAAGGGGTAAAATATCAACCCACGCCACAGCCAGATCAAAGGAGGTTGCTCAACCTCAAGAGGATCGAGGTACATCCTTGAGACCTACATTTCTTGCGAGTCAAATTATTTCTCAGAGAAACACGCTTCATGTAAGGAAGAGAAAGTCATGTTTATTTAATACGAGGAAATTGTCTTAATCTATCCTCGTCAATTACTCTTCTACAGTTTAATTAAAAAAGAACTTCTATCGAACTGATCGCCATTGTCAATGCTTCATGACATGTCAATGAATCACATGTCAACCCAAAACAAATCCAGAAGGTACTTCCGATGACACAACCACAACACTTAATAAAGAAGTATCATAATTATGAAACCGAATAATAACGAAGTATCATAACATAATGATGAAACCACACCACATAATCACAAAGTATCATAACATAATGATGAAACCACATCACATAATGATGAAACCACACCACATAATAACGAAGTATCATAACATAATAATGAAACTACATCATATAATAACGAAGTATCATAACATAATGATGAAACTACATCATATAATAACGAAGTATCATAACATAATGATGAAACCACATCACATAATGATGAAACCACACCACATAATAACAAAGTATTACATGTATAACATAATGATGAAACCACACCACATAATAACGAAGTATCATAACATAATGATAAAACCACACCACATAATCACGAAGTATCATAACATGATTATGAAACCACATCACATAATGATGAAACCACATCACATAGTAACAAAGTATTATAACATCATGATGAAACCACACCACATAATAACGAAGTATCATAACATAATGATGAAACCACACCACATAATAACGAAGTATCATAACATCATGATGAAAACACACCACATAATAACGAAGTACACAAATGTATCATAACATCATGACGATACCACACCGCATTTTAACGAAGTATCATAACATCATGACGAAACCACCCCACATAATAACAAAGTTACATAACATCATGATGAAACCTAAACACATAAGATAAAACCCCATCACATAATAAAGAAGTAACATAACATCATGACGAAACCGCGCCACATAATAACGAAGTAACATAAGATTATGATGAAACCACATCACATGATAACGAGACCGAACATAAGACAGCAATGACGTTCCATACATCATATGTATATAAATCTCGTAATGAGAAAAGTATTACGGAAAGTTTGAATTCCTATACAGTGGGTATTTAATTATTGACAATTCCGTTCAATGGACTTTTTTACAAGGTTAAGTAGAAATCAAATATTTGATGAAAAATAAACATTTGTTTATTCTAAGAACTGTTCAAAATATAAAGGGAAACTATCGACAAAAGTATGAAATCTGCTTTATAAAAATCAGGTAATTTATGTATTGATAGTCCATTTTGTACCTTCCTTTCGTTGGCATCGTTTTTAATGTATTCCCAATGGGTACTTTCTCCACAGAGGTACATAAGGTGATATTTTGATACCCATTGGCCTCCACCATAACGTTGTTGTATAACAATACCAACTACAGCTTTCAAACTTTTGAAAACAACCTTCAAAAATACAAAGCTTATATTACTAATTGTTTATTTATTCAAAGGATGGATATTAATTCTGTTTATATATGAATTATTTCCGTCTAAACGACGTTCAAAATTTACGCTCATTTAGTCATCTATATAGTCAATACGTTAGGTTCGGTGTCACTCCGTCCGTCCGTCCGTTAATTTTGCACATTTTCCTGTTCTTCACAACCACTGCAGAGAAGTTCACGAAATTTTCCCGGAAGAAGGTACTCAAAATTCTCTTCTATGATCTTCGTTGAGGGATCTGATTGTCTGACACATTTCAGAGTTCTGTACAGAATTTCGCCAAACCTTACCGAGAGCAGGTTTAGTATTCTAGGCAAGCCCAACGGTATATCTGTGTTTCCAACAGCATATCTAACATAAACTATTCTAAACAGTAACGATGTAAATTTCTTATTAAAGATTCAGGGAATGTGATTGATAAAATGAAATATAGAAATTCCCAAGCCAATACCATATCTGGCCATGAAACAATTTCAACAAAAAAAAAAGAAATTTCCAATCCAATGCCATTTCTTTATACGGCTTCTCTAATACATGTATGTACACTACGCTTCCTCGTGATCGATTGTCTAAACTGATTTTAAAAATTGTGTTTTAATCGAGAGGGGAAACATGCATTTGTACATATGAATCAAAGGGTTTCGACAAATTTTAACAAACCATTCAATTCATGGACGTTTAGTGACCACTGTAATACCTTGTCCTTCCTCGTGGCTAACATTTATGTTAGATTTGGTGAGGATTATACAACCCGGTTGTAGGTATTCCTATGGATACTAACTGTGCGTCTCTTGTTGCAAATTATTTTTATACACTTATGAAAAAGAATTTATCCAAAACCTTTTCCTGTTTTTGAAACATATAAGAATGAAATTTATCCACAAGAATTGGCACTCAAAGAAGCGAACGTTAAAACTACAGAAAAACAATTTTTGGACCTAAATATCCCAATTGTAAACGGAGAAATTCATACATGTGTGTATGACAAAAGAAATAATTTTGGATTCATCACAGTAAATTGTCCATGGCTTGACGATGATGCTCTGAGACTACCGTCATACGGCATTTACATGTCACAGCTCATCGGGTACGCTAGAGCATGTAATAGTGTTTTGGATTTTTATAGTAAAAATTTACATATAATAACCAAGAAACTTTTAGTTCAAGGTTTCCGCATTCATAAACTAGTCAAGACTTTCTGGAAATATTACAAAAGAATTATGTCAGTTTCTTTTCACGTTCGAACCTATACACGGAATACTTTACTTATATACATTACTTTGGGTACTTAGTGACACTAGGCTGGTATCGCTGCTGGTGGACTGTAAGTCCCCCCGAGGATATCGCTCACCTAGTTTTAGTGTTTACGCACTGCATTGAAATATATTTTAAATTTTTAATTAAAATATCCGAATTACGTGTCTAGTTCAACAAAATTGGTACAATAGAACATATATTTCAAAATTGACAATAACAAAGAAAATTAGAAGAATCAAAACTAGACAGCATATCATCAAAAATGTGTCAGGATCATCAATATACCCTGTATATGATCCTAATGTCACCAGGCGGACATTGGACTTCGTACTTGACTAATCTATAGCCTTGTACCAGCGCATTTTTAGACTTAGCACCTGACTAATCGTGACGACGGGACTCCATGAAGGGTCCTAACAGAACCTCTTTCGGTCGTACTCCTCGTGTGATAACATCAGTCAGCTCGCTACAGCCGGGCGAGCAAGGACTGTATTTTATACCCCTCCCCCGCCCCTTATATCTATCTACATATTTATATGTGTTCTTAGGCCCTGCATTTGCTGACTTGTTTGTGTGGTCATCTTACAGTCAGGGTTTTTTACTATACAATTATGCGTATTTGGAGATCTTTGGGTACCCAGAAAAGTGGCGGGGTTGTGCGCACGTAATCCGGATAAATATACCTTTTGCTACTTACGTAGCAGATGACTGTCCTAAGTCGGCTCTATTTGCCCATTGGTTTAACGTTAATGTTCCCAGACTGCCGTCCTAAGGCATTTACATATCACAGCTCATTCGGTACGCGTCTAATTCATGTACCAATATTTTGGTGTTTTTTTTTTTCACAGTAGAAAATTACAAATTACGAAGAAACTTTTAAGTCAAGGTCTCCGCTTTCATAAACTAGTTAAGACTTTTAGAAATTTTACAAAAAAAAAATAATAGTCAACTTCTTCTGAAATTCGAATCTACATTACTTTAGGTATTTCACAACATGCCTTCCTAAGACTTGCCCTCTACTGACTGTGACGACAGTCCTCCATAACAGACCCTGTCGAAACCTCTCTAGAGAAGACAGGGCCCCGACCACCTGTCCTCTCTGAATGTCAGTCATACTCCTCGTGTGATAACATGCATGAGCTCGCTACAGCCGACAGAGCACGGACTGTATTATGTTGACCTCTTTTTATGTCTATTTACAAATTCATCTGTGTTGCTTCGGCCCCTGCGTTTTGCGATCTTGTTTGTGTGTAATCATCTAATAGTGAAGAGACTGTTTTACACCACAATTGTACGTTTTTCGAGACCTCTGGTTAATCGGAATAGTGGGAGGGTTGTGCGCACGTTATCCAGGATAATCACACCATTTTGTTACCTGCGTAGCAGATGACCGTCCTAAGTCGGCACCGGTTGCCAATTGGTCTCGTTGGTTTATGTGAAGTCTTTTGTGTTTATTACTTCTATGTCGTGTGTCTCTTTCGACTCTTACTGTACTCGTCTTCTCTGTGATTTCGCTTCGGGTGTTTTGGTGTTTTGTTGTTGGTACTGCAACCACGTCTAATTGGAGATCCCATCCCTTCTTGGTCTCGTCGGTTTGGTGTTTTGAAGTCGTGTTTGCCGTTCCTTGTCCATTTTGTGTCTCTAACCGTGTATGTCTTATCTGTCTTTTCACTTTGGTTGTTTTGATATTTTGCTGATGGTGCTGTAACTGGGTCTTGATGGAAACCATTACTCTTCTTGTTTTCTTTCACACAAAACCATATATTACTAAGGTCTCAGTAAACGTTTCTAGAGTTTAAAGTGTATGAAGGTAACGATGAAAATTATAGTTCAAGTAGCTTGATAGTTACAAACTTAAAAACAGAAAAAAAAATATACAAATATAAATGTTAAAACTATGTGAAACCTGACACCCCAGTAAGAATTGCCTGCTTGCTGGCGATGCCTGCTTAGTTCTTGATTTGATTAATAATCCAACGAAAATTAAACGCTTACCGTTACGGATCTTATTTTTCGTAGAATGCTACTTTTGCAAAAAGTCGCTTTAAACATATACTATATTTTACCTGTATCCATTGTCCAAGGATATTGTTCAATGGTAGCCAAGAACCTGGCGCATCTAGACGAAATTCTTCACATGTAGGATTATTGCACAGTGCAGATGAGAAGGAAACATCTTCAACCGATACGCCATGTGGCCCAGAAACTAAGTAACGAGTAGAGTTACATGTCTTCATAACATCTATACATATTTTCTCTGTAGAGGATAGCGTTTGACAAAATTGGCCTAATTCACATACATACGAACCACAATTACTGACCTGTAAATACAAAACACAAAATGATTGACAAGGAGATTTTACAGTTTTAATAAAACACCGCTAAAGACGATATAACCGGATTGCAAAGTAAGTTTTTGTCACCAACTGGGTCAAGGTCAATAGGTCAAAAGGTACGGCATTAATTGAAAGGTCTTGTGATGGGCAAGCTTCATGTATGATATAAAGTTTCTTCTGCATATAGTTCCTTAGATTTTGCTTAAACCAGAAACTTTAACCAAAATCTTTAACTAGGTCAAAGTCGAAGGTCAAGGTCACTAGGTCAAATGTTACGGCATTAATTGAAAGGTCTTGTGATGGGCAAGCTTCATGTATAATATCAAGTTTCTACTGCATATAGTTCATTAGATTTTGCTTAAACCAGGAATTTTAACCAAAATGTTGACGGCAGACGGACGGACGGACATCGTCAATCTATAGACCGGAATTGCTTTGCAATCCGGCCAAAAATAGATAACTTCTTTATAGTCCCTGATGTACCATTCAACCTATTTAGGCGACCTATCCGATATGTAGGATTTCTGTTATATATGTAAGTTTGTACACACAATAATCCGGATAGCTTCACCATTTGACATGCTGTCGGTCGTCCAAAGTCAGTGTACATTGATCATTTCCAATCCATGTGTTGTTATTTAAATTGAATGTTTCGATATGTGCTAAAACTGTTTTATTGTGTCTACTTGTTGTACAGCAAAAACTTATGAATGATTGAATTGATTTGAGTTTATTTGTATTTGCATGGAGACCCAATTAGTTGTGCCGATCTTAATGATGCATTGCAGAATTGCTGATATCCTGCCGGTTTCTTCAGAGTTCAAATGTCGCCTTCATGAAAATAAACAGGGTAAGCTGTCGATAATTTTCTTTTCAGTTCAAAACTTCCTTTCCATAGATCAAACATTTTAATTTTGAACAAAACCTTTACGGTAGAAAAAATATTACATCGAATTAATTTTCTTTATGATCTAAACAATAACAATATAGACAGTTTAACATCTCAAATGCATAAAAGAACTAATATGAAATTTCACTCCAAATGTCCGTAATGTTTTTTTTTTCAAATTATTTATGAATTTAAAGAGAAACAAAATCCTAAAACTGAATATACAATGTATAGGGGATCACCTTATTTTAACCAAATTACAGAATTGTTTCCCAGTACCCGAAACGTGCATGTCTGGTCCATGCTGCAAATTTATCTGTTCTTAAATAACGCTATTGCATTTGAAGCGTTTAACATCTCTCAATAATTCATTACGTTGGATCTATGATTAAAGTATTATATTACCCAATATACTTACAGTGCTCTGTTCTTTCGCAGTTATTATACTCTTTGTCTCGGAAAAGGAAGTATCAGTCTCGTTGAAGACTGACAGAAATTTACAAAGCATCGATTCTTTATCGTGTTCTATTGCACCACAGAACCCACTACGTAAACATTTCTCATAACACATACTGAGACCGACGTTATCATAACAATATGATACATAGCCGTTTCCAATATATTCTGTTTCTTGTCTTCTCTTGAAATCATCATAAGTTTGTCTACACATCAAATTCTGTTGCACACACATACACAATAAAATTAAATAAATTATCATGTTCAATATTTTTTGTGTGTCTTCCTACAACTACAACAGGGTTCTTTCACATTTTGTAATTGTTATACATCTCGGTGAACAATTTGTAATTTTCATACAACTCATTGATTTCCTCGCTTATTGGATTGCAATCATGAAAGTCAATGATAAATTAGTCGTGGGATTATAGATATCATAATAAAAAGAGCGAAAGCATGGTAAAACGTAATTATAAAATATTAAAATAGCAACTTATCCCATTAACTTTATTAGTGGATGTGTTCTTGGGTTTTGCATCACATCTTTATGTTTCGCTCCACTTCCTTTCCCTTTGATAAAAAAAAACACCTATTAAAATGAGATATACCTTGAGGATCAAGATTGTGCTATTGCCAATTCTATGTCATTTGTGTATGTGTTTGTGTGTCTGGTACACCAACTGTTATGGTTGTCTTTGTCCTTCCTAAGCTATACTTCACAATTTGGTGTGAATGTTTACTTTTCTGGACTTTGCAAGTTGGCCTTTTTGGATCAAGATCAAGATTTTGCAAGTTTGACTTATTGGATCAAGATCACCTCTTTCTTTGTATTTTCGATATAACGATATGGCGACATACATGTCTTTATATGAAATCAGATTGACGTCATTAGTGTCCTTTAGTAGCTGTATAAATGATCACTTATTTTAGACAATTCGATTAAAGAATACTCGATTGAAATACCCACATCATAATCCCCCAAACACCCAATGATTAAAACATAAACAAAAAAAGCAGACACGCACAGAAAGAGAAGCAAAAGGTACAAGGAACGCCAAATCACATAGAAACATCCAACACAAATGACTACACATAAACCAACGATACCAATGGACAATCAGTGCCAACTTAATTAAGACGGCCATCTGCCACGCTAGTAGCAGACGGTATAGTTATCCGGATTACGTGCGCACAGCCCTCTCACTTTTCCGATAACTCAGGGACCTAAAACACACAGCACAGATGAATATGTAAATGGAGATAAAACAGAAGGCGTGCGAAATACATTCCGTGCTTCGCCAGCTGTAGAGAGTTCATGCATGTCATCACCAAAGGAGTCCAACAGAGACTCAGAGTAGACAGGTGATCTCTAAAGGGGTTTTGACAGGGCCGTCGTGGAGTCCTGTCGTCACAGTCAGTCAGATGACAATTCTAAATAATGCGCTAGTACAAGGCTGTAGATTGGTCAAGCCAATTGTCCGTCTGGTGACAGCAGGATCATACCCACATTATCAAAGGTGTTTGATGATCCTAACACAATTTCGATGTTTATTCTGTTATCCTTTTATCCTTCTTATTTTCTTAATTATGTCACCATAATGAGTTGTGAATACCCAAAGTTATATACTCTGTTGCTTTTATGGCTCCGAATTTCAAAAGAAGTTGACAATATTTTTTTGTTAAATTTCCATAAAAGCCTTTACTAGTTTGTGGAAGCGAAGATCTTGACCTAAAAGTTTCTTAATGAACACCAACTCATCTATAGAAACACAACAAAAGACCACACACAAACCAAAAAAAAAATTAAATACAATAACCTTCAAAACAGATTCCTTTGTAAAAAAAATTCATGCATATTTGGGAGTACATATTCAACATAGAAAAACGGTAACTTGATGGCCGTCCTAAGTCGGCACCGTTTACCCATTGGTCTCGTTGGTTAATGTGTAGTCATTTGTGTTTTATGTTTTTCTGTGATTTGACGTTCAATGTACTACTGCGTCTCTTTCTGTGCGTGTCATTTTTGTGTTTTACAGTGGGTGTTTTGGGAGGTTGCTGTTGATGCTGCAACTAGGTGTTGTTGGAGATCCCCTCCTTTCTTTGATTGTCGCACAAAATAAAACACCCAAACATAAAACATAGTGTGGACAAGCCTTGACTTTGTCACTAAAACATCCAAATATAACATAGTGTGGGCAAGCCTTGACTTTGTCACTTTTAAAAACATCCAAATATAAAATGTGGGCAAGCATTTACTTTGTTCATACAAACACCCTGATACAAAAAACAGTGTGGGCAAGAATTTACTTTGTCCCTACAAACACCCAAATACAAAAACACAGCGTGGGCAAGCATTTATTTTGTCCCTACAAACACCCAAATACAAAAACACAGCGTGGGAAAGTATTTATTTTGTCACTACAAACACCATAATACAAAAACACAGTATAGGCAAGCATTTACTTTGTCAGTACAAACATATTTTGGACAATACAATGAAAATATGTCACATCATACAACTTCGTTGTCCTCTATGTTGAAAGCTGTTAAGGTTGAAACAAAGGAAAACTTTTTCTGTACAACCAAATAGATATTGCTTGTTAAAAGGATACATTGTCTTATCTCCATTCTTCATTTTGCTATATTGTAGAAGGTTATAAGCAACTTACACTCAAGGATATAGGCCATATCAATATGGTCTTCGCAGGGATTCAACCATGAAGTAGTTCTAGGTGGGTTATAAGGTTATTTCATTCTTTGTTGTGGAAGTATTAACCATGATTCTTTCTGTTTGTGGAGGTATTCCGTGTTTACTGTGTCGTGTTTACTGTGTCGTGTTTACTGTGTCGTGTTTATTGTGTCGTGTTTACTGTGTCGTGTTTAATGTGTCGTGTTTACTGTGTCGTGTTTACTGTGTTTCTACTTTGAAATAGCAGGTTCCGCAAGAAATAATTATGTTTGGTAGTCAAAGATAGAAGAGTTTTTCCAACAGGATCCTGTTTCAAAACACACAGCAAAACACGTTTTAAAACACCCAAATGCGAAAATACAGCATTGACAAGAGACACAAGGAAGGCGAACAATAAATATGTCGTAAAACACTAAACACTAAAGACTAAAAATAAACCAACGTGATTCATGACACCGACTTAGGAATCATGAGGGTCGGTGTGGAGATGGAAATGGGTCGGGTTTGGTAAAAGTGTAGGTTTCATTACACAGAATCAGATGATTTGTCAATATAACCAAAATCATTCTGAAAAATAATACTTTGACGTAGTTTTAATTTTGTTACAGATTTTAAATGTAATAGATGATATCAATCGAGTCATGACATTCAGAAGAAGCTTGAAATAGTATATTACTTAGAGGAAAAAGTCAAGACATTACGAGTAAATTTAATGAGTCTCATTTTTCTAGGGGAAAATAAGGTGTATATATAAGTGCACAATTATAATTCATCTACGGAGTGCAGTTTATAAAATCTGGCTTTTTTTAGAGAGAATTTGGAGATATATTCATCGTGATAAATCCTTTTGTTTGTGTTTGGTGGCGCCATCAACAATTCTGTTTTTACCAAGTGCAACGTAGTCATTGGTGTCTTGAAGTTCCTTTTTACGTGATGTCTTTGTTATTTGCCCTTGCTGGAGATTTGCTGGAGATTTTCTCACCAGATTGTTTTAAGAATTGATTGATTTTTGGCTTCGAAATGTCAGCACATGATCATTATTATAGCTCTAAAGAGCAGAGATAGTCTATATTAATTTCTGTCAAAATATTAAAACAATGTTCATAAAAGAGAAAAGGCATCTAATATCGAATATATGTATATGTACATCAAACATCATTCTAAGAGAAATAATCAGCGACATTTATCATTTATGAAAAAAAAAAATAATTTATACATGTATGACGAAAATGGCTGTCGTCGGGGACTTCATGTCTCATCGACACATGATATCAAGTCTTTCATACATTTAATGAGAAATTGACAAATATTGCAATGAGCTCTGCATCAGAAAATGCTAATAAAGTTCTAGACAGATAGACAATTGTCCATTGTTCAGCAACCGAGTACATCGAATCTCATTGCTATCCGGCCTTGGAATCCCGTCGGTAGAATCCGTATTCCTTTTGTAAAGATCGTGTGATCCAAATACGTTATCTTTGTCGGAGCCGCTTGCCTATTCCCTTGGAAAATCTGTATGAAATTAAAGATTAAATACATATTATATGTCATTATCTCCCAAATTCTCCCAATTTTTTGTGTTGTTGTCCATAGTCCGGGTGCAAATTATCCTCCATCTTTTTTTTTTATGTTATAGGTGTTTATGTTAGCTCTCGCCGCTGGTTGTAATTTGGGCTTGCTCAAAATATGCATTTTCATGAATGATTGTTGGACTATTTCGTGTTTTGGGTTTAACGTGTGTTTCGATGCCCCGTCCCTTGTTGCTTGTTGAAGCTTTTTGCCTGATGATTTGAATTTGATTTGAATTTGAAGACGTTTCACTTCATTGTTTCTTATTTCGATGAGGTCAGTGCATCACAATCTTTTTGAAAATCTCTTTCATGTTCTTTTGTCTAGTTTTCATTGTATATTTGATTGTGTGATTGTCTTATGCGGTGTTATGTGATTATCTTATGTTATTGTCATTTGTGATTGTCTTATGTGGTGTCTTATGTGATTATCTTATGTGATTGTCTTACGTGATTGTCTCATGTGATTGTATTATGTGATTGTTTAATGTGATTGTCTTATGTGATGTTCTATGTGGTGTTTTATGTGGTTTTGGTTGGGGGTCGCTATCTTATGTGGTGTTTTATGTGGTATTTGGAAGGGATTGCTATCTTATGTGGTGTATTATGTGTTTTTGGGAGGGGGTCGATATCTTATGTGGTGTTTGATGTGGTTTGGGGGAGGAGGGTTGCTATCTTATGTAATGTTTTATGTGGTTTTTGGGAGGGGTCGCTATCGTATGTGGTGTTTGATGTGGTTTTGGGAGGGGATCGCTATCTTATATTGTGTTTTATGTGGTTTTTGGGAGGGCGGCTACGTTATGTGGTGTTTGATGTGGTTTTTGGGAGGGGATCGCTATCTTATGTGACGTTTTATGTGGTTTTTGGGAGGGGTCGCTATGTTATGTGGTATTTTATGTGGTTTTTGGTAGGGGGTCGCTATCTTATGTGGTTTTTGGGAGGGGGTCGCTATCTTATGTGGCGTTTTATGTGGTTGTGGTTTGGGGTCGCTATCTTATGTGGTGTTTTAATGTGGTTTTTGGGAGGGGTCGCAATCTTATGTGGTGTTTTGTGTGGTTTTTGGGAGGGGTCGCTATCTTATTTGGTGTTTATGTGGTTTTTGGGAGGGGTCGCAATCTTATGTGGTGCTTTATGTGGTTTTTGGGAGGGGTCGCTATCTTATGTTGGGTTTTATGCGGTTTTTGGGAGGGGATCGCTATCTTACGTGGTCTTGTATGTGGTTTTTGGGAGGTTCTGACTATCATGGTCGTATGTTCGTGTGTTTCGCTGTCTCCATTACAACGCTGACTTGATGGATACCTTTTCTGACAATGCTTGATATAGTGTAAGATTCCAATTTGTACTTGCGTGTTCCGCTACAGTCACCGTAATAGGGTCTTGTTAGAGATCTTTTTAACAATAAATGAGTTGCATGTCGACTAAATAAGAAGCATGTTACATGTAACATGAACAAGTTTCATTTTAACATGAATAAATCGCATGTTAACATAAATAAGTTGCATGTTGACATATTTAACTTGCATGTTGACATAATCTGAAGGAAAATATCTCACATGTAAGGGGCAAATGCATTCTACCATATTTTCCTTTTAATTTTTTTATGAAAAGATGTCAAAGCTTCTATCCTTTAAGGAAATGAATAATTAAAAAAAATAAAGGGAAGGATGCAAAATCATTGGTTTTTGCCAATTGTAAGTCAACGTTAAAGTTAATTCATAAATCACAGTCTACATGTCACAATTATACATGTCCGCATACATATCGGTTATTAGCTAAATGTCAAAATTCACGGTAGCTATTCACATTCATTTTGCCTCGGACTAGTTAAAACCAATTAGACTGCATCACGTCTTAATCTCTGTAGACAGTCACGAAATCCGCTATTTTTGTATAAGTGAATTTGCCTGCAAGAGGAGTCTTGAAAACGACAATTTTCTCAATAACATTCCATGTTGCCTTAATGTATTTTGAAATGAAGCAATAAACCATGTTTCGTGCTAAAATATTTTTGAAAATAAAATATTTCGGGTACGGACTTTGCCAGTTAGAGGAAGTCGCAGTAGCGCCGCTTTTGAAAATCTGATGTAAACAAATAACGAGCAGGTTTGCAAACATGACAGTGGAGATTTGGTCCTCGACAAAATAATGTTAAACGTCTTCATATTCAATAGCCTAATTTAAGTACAAATAAATTTGCAGCATGGACAAGACATGCCCGTTTCGGGTACTAAACCCACGTCAGTGATCCTCAATCAAAACAATGTTATAGGCTAAATAGCGTGAAAGTTATGTCCAAAATTGTACCAAAAAACGTAGCAGGATGGGTTGGATATGATGCTGCAGTACCCATGTTTTAAAAATTTAAAGAATACTTATGAAAGAAATAAAACAGTTATCAGAACATTATTTAGTTGAGGATAACTGACGAGGGTTAAATACCCGAAATGTGTATGTCTGGTACATGCTGTAAATTCATCTGTTCTAAAATAATTCTAATAAAACATTGTTACTGACCGTTCACAGAGATTTGTCGGGTTTATTTACCCGACAAACCTCTGTAGGTGGTCAGTAACGAATATAATAACTTATATTATTTTGCCTCGGAATAGTAAGAACCAATTAATCGGATAGCGTCACGTGCCCATCAGTGAATCCGTCGTTGCTGCCTACATGAATTTGCCTATAACCGGAGTCGTCAAAACGGCAATTTCTCGAAAATATTCCATCTTGCCACAATGTACTTGTAAATGAACAAAAAAAATGTTTCTTGTTACCTATGTTTTTTTAATTTAACATTTCGGGCGCGGACTTTGCCTGTTAGAAAATCAGGAAATCGAAGTGGCCCCCTTTCAAAATTATGGCCAGCAAAGTTGCAAAAGTTTGGTCCTCGACAAAATGAAACAGTTATTATGTTTATTACTGACCGTCCATAAAGATCAAGCCCATAGAAGCTTGCTTGGTTTCGCCTTGCCTTTAATGGGCTTGATCAACCCGATAAATCTCTGTAGACTGTCTCACTAATAATATTGAGGATAAATGAAGAGTGTGAACTTGTTACATACGATTGCTTTATGTAAACTTTTACATTTAAGTCTAGTGAATTTAAATTACTCTCCATTTTTGTACATCACCTTGTGTTCCGAGGAATGAATATAACTTATAGTTTCTTTTATATGTTAATTTGAACACAATACAATAATCTCAAACAAAATTTTAAGGAAGAAATATACAAGAAACTATGATTCAGAAATAATGAAAAATTAGGACCAAAACAGTCGAAATAGCCCCTATCCCTTTCAAGGATTTAGAAATTTGAATGGTATCTCACTATCAGTCATACCACAGTGAACTATCTTAAAAGAAGAGAGGATACCCAAATAAGCTTTTCCTTAAATCCTCGAATGCATGAAGTCGACGCTAACTTTCCTTCCAGAAAGAATCACTAGTATTCTCTAAATCCACAGAGATACTGACTTTTCAGTTCGTGTTTTGGTAGGAAAATATTGTCTTATCTTCACAAAGATTTGTAGTAGGGAAAATAAACAGATTGCAAATGTTGATCATTTTGTTGAAAATTTGAAAGAAAAGCTGGCATCATGATAGTAAAGTGGTGTAGACAGTATGATACCTTGTTTTGATTAGCCTCGTCCTTTATAAACTCCAAATGCGTGCTCTCTCCACAAAGGTACATAAGGTGATATCTTGACACCCAGTTATCTCCTGATCTCCGAGCTTGAGTCACAATTGCAACTACTGTTCTTATAGCTTTGAATTCCACCTGAACAATAAAAGAACTTTTGAAAATAATGATGCCATACGGTTGATATTAGACCATTTGAATATGCGCCCTGTAGACAGTGCATATAAAGTACAAAATTTCTAACGTTACAAATGTAACCCTTAAAAAGATAAGTAGTAGACCCAAAGTAATAGGTCAAGGCGACAAGTCAGCATTTTGGTATCAAAAACATACTGCTTCTAGGAATAAGCCAGAGATGCTCTATAACTAACAACAAATACGCACAAGATTTATATTTTGTAAAAGTTGGACATAGGCGCAAACTGGATTCCATGGTCTCACTAATATCCGAAAGCGGGGACACCGACACAAACAGTTTAAACCATTTACATATACGTACATAACTGGGTACCATGAGGGGATTGGTACCCATGTAATAGTCTAGTTGCCAAATGGCTATTTTGGGGGGAACCCAAAAAAATGTTACACACAAAATGTTTTTGCATGAAAGTGATGTTGATACCCTCTTATTTGATAATCCGGCGGATGCCACTCTGGCATTCTTGGGCATTTCGAAATTTTTGGGAAAAAGTGTGATTTTTTAAAGAAAAACCGTTGAAAATCGGAAAAACGCAATTACTTTGTCCATGTTATAGCTAGAACAACAGATTTGGTATCTAAAGAACAGCAATGCCATTGTCTTAAGTCTCAAGCTCAGTTTATCAATTTACTCGTCCATAAAATGGGGAAAACTATGGATTTTCGATGAAAAACCGTTGAAAATTGGGAAAATGTCATATCTTTTTTCATACTGTAGATAAAATATCAATTTTGGTACCAAACGCACAATAAATGTATTGCCTTTCATTTTAAATATCAGATTAGCAATTTGCAAGTACGAAAATGGGAAAAAGAATGCATTTTGAATGAAAAATCGCTGAAAACAGGGATATTGCTTTTTTCCATGCTATAGGTAGAACAACGACAAGAAAAATTATTTCATTAATTTAAATTTAGAATTCCACTCAAGCAAATGTAATCTTCTTGTTTTGTTTTGTTGTTGTTGTTGTTGTTGTTGTTGTTGTTGTTGTTGTTTTTGCTGAAAAAAGGTTTTAAATTGCAAAAATATAATCGGTTTAAAGAGATTCTAGAACAACAATTTTCGTATCAAAATGATTGCATATTGATAGTTTTAGATTTGCACTCATTTATTACCCTTTTTCTACTCTAGATTCTCTGGTTTCTCTTGCTGTGTGTGTCTTCTCTGTATTTTTACTTGAGGTGTTTTGATGTGTTGATATTGGTGTTGCAACCCGGTTTTGTTGGAGATCACCTCCTTTCTTATTGCCTTCTTGTTTCATCAACATGCAATTGTAATACTTGTGTGCAACTACTTCTAACAACAAAGAACTCTTCTTACATGGTTGATCAAAATGTCTCCTTTGAATCGTCCTCTGACAATTCTCTACTCCAAAACATTTACAGAATTATAGAAATATGATCACAGAATTTGTCACATCTGTTTGTTACACAACTCAGATTTCATGTGCGACTGCAACAAATCAACAGGATAATAGATAGAGGTACAGACGCGATTGGAGAAATATTATCACACTAGGTCTCAACATTTTTTTTCAAAATTGAATTCTTTCAGCAGATCCAGGTTTCGTTGAACTGCATCTTAAGAATATTTCCTTATGCATGGCTAAAAATATTTCGTTTTTCTTGACATGTTGTTGAAATTATTCAATTAAATGTTGGTGGTAATGGTCATCTTAGAGTATTGAACTCTTATAGCCCATTTCATTCAATTACTGTCTAGATTCTCTAAACCATAGTAATTCTTTATTAATATCATGACCTCAGTCACAATCTTATCAATATCTGAATTAACTTCTCTGAAATTTCACACTACTTCAAAACTTCTCACAGAACAACCTTTGTCTCACCAATACCATCATATGTTGATGATACCCATCATCATGATCTGTTCTCAATACCTTCATCTTCAGAATGTGTAGAATGTGAGTTCTTAATCAATCGGATTGCTTTCTCGATCAACTGATTGCAAGTACATGTAATATCAATCAGTAGAACTTCATTTCCTGAGATGTAGCTTTCCTGACTGAATCTTTTACGTCATTGTGATGGTAAGTAGGGGTCAACTGAACATCATTTAAATTTGCTCTCTGCAAAGTGATAGAAATTTTAAGTTCAGAAAATATGGCCAGGGACGCCGCTGGAGAGGATTTTGGCTGTGCCATGAAGTCACTTTAATTAAAAGCATCACTGATGAAGATTTTTTTCTATCCGAAACACGAGTCTGGTGCATCAGAATTGGATTGAAACTTTCTTCAAGAAGGTAAATAGTTGGAACACTTATTATTGAACATCTGATGTGTTTAGTTTTTTTTAGAAATATACGACCACAAACATTCAATGTATTAATTCTGCATGAATGAGAGTCCTGCATACATCAATCGATCATCAGCTCCTAGGCATTCTTGTCAAATGAATAATATGGAGCTTATTTTAAGAACATATTTCGAATGAGTTAAAGAACATCCTGACGATAATCTCAACAGCATTCACAATAGAGCACAAAATTGAGTATCGACGGACCCCTAGCAAGCTAGAGGTGGGACCAGGTGCCCGGGAGGAGTAAGCATCCCCTGTTGGCTAGCCGCACCTACCGTCGATGTTCACGCACGAAAATGAAAAGAATGTATAAAATTCATGCACTGTCTTTTAAAAAAATACATTGCAACGTTTGGAAGTTGCAAAACCGAAGTCATCTTTTCAACATCGACGTAGGGACTAGAACAACGTTATGACTAAGCAGGTATTTAAGATCCACTTCAGTAATTGAAAACAACTATACAACCCTGGCAGAAATCATTTATGTTTTAAAAACGTCTTCAAATTCATTAGCGTCATTTAAAAGCAGATTAATTAACAGCGTGGACCAGACATGCACGTTTCAGGTATTTAACCCTCGTCAGTGATCCTCAATCCAAACAATGAAATATGGCCAAAATGTGTGACAATTATGTCCAATTGTAATAAACATCAAGAAGTACCTAACCGTTATTCGGTCTCAAAGTCGAGAAGGCAAAGCAAAATCGTGAAAATTCACATCGAAACGGTTGCGAACGAAAATATAGCGAAAGACGTAGCAAAATGGCTGAGATATGATGCTACAGGACCCAGGTTTCAGACATTTGTGACAATTTTGTAAACAGAAATTTTCGAATGCGTTTGAAGAAACGACCAACTGAAAATGATCGATCTTGGCTACATTTGGTCTTGGGGACTCCTGGTCCACCAGCAGAGACACTCATCAAGTGGTACAAATTTTAAACGTCTTCAAATTCATTAGCATCATTTAAAAGCAGATTGATTAACAGCGTGGTCCATACATGCACGTTATGTATCATAGACAGTAGCCGCTTTACTTTGAACAATGCTCTAATTTCACTCACGTCTTTCAAAAGCTTGCTACAAGACTTCATGTACCAGTAAATTGTTTAAAAAGAGTGTTGACTTGTGGGTGCTGTTGAGATTATCGTCAGGATCTTCTTGAACTCATTTGTGTCACACTTATGCCCTTTGCCGTGTGGAGCTCGTAAAAAATTCCCCGCGAGGGGTTTGACAGTAAGTGTTTTGAATATTTTCCCTGACATGGTCGCCATAGCACTTTCTATATAGATATAACCTCAGACAGTGCAATGCATGTATTCTTTATATATATTTTTTATTTTCGTGCACGTACATCGACGGCGGGTGCGGCTAGCCAACAGGGGATGCTTACTCCTCCCGGGCACCTGATCCCACCTCTAGCTTGCTGAGGGTCCGTCGATGCTCAATTTGGTGCTCTATTGTGAGTGCTGTTGAGATTATCGTTATGATCTTCTTTAATTATTTGAATACACATATCTTTGTTCTGGATTTTCTGTAAACGTTTTGCATTTTTCTAAGTCTCAACTTTTTATGGAAAATACCTTACAAAAATCAAAGTTTTCTCCCACTTTATTTATGAGCAAGTTGCTTAATACGAATTCTGAATTAAGGACAATAAAAAAAATCTCTTGGTACCATAATTGCTGTACCTCATTCTAACTACAATTTGAAAAAGTTCATTGCATTCTGCACATTTTCAGCGTTTTTACATCCAAGAGTAGTTGTTTTTCCCAATTTTTAGTACCAGCAAATTGCGAATCTGACTTCTTTATTATTTAAAATGAAAGGCAATAAATCTATTGTGCGTTTGGTACAAAAATTGTTTATTTAGCTTGTCGTTGAAAAAGATACTGTATTTTTTCAATTTTCAACGATTTGTCATCGAAAATCCATAGTTTTCCCCATTTTATTGACGAGTAGATTAGTAAATTGAGCTTGAGACATAAAGACAATTAAATTGTCGTTCTTTTGGTACCAATTTTGTTGATCTAGCTGCAGCATGCAAAAAGTAATTGAATTTTTCCGATTTTCAATGGTTTTTCTTCGAAAAATACCATTTTATCCAAAAATTTCGAAATGCCCAAGGATGCCAGAGTGGCATCCGCCGGACTATCAAATAAGAGGGTATTGACAACTCTTTCATGCAAAAACATTTTGTGCGTAAGAAATTTTTGGGTTTCATGAATGGCACCTAGACTATAAGTATTTCATGCTTACACGCATTGCACATTTGGTTTTTTCGTCAATCAGCGAATATAGATCGCAAATAAAAAGAACATTTCACTGTAAAATAATAGTAAGTTCTGTGCTAAAAGAATACGTTTATTTGAAATACCTGTATCCATTCTCCATAAGCATTTGAATTTGGATACCAAGCTTCTGGTGAATCGAGTCGAAATGCTTCACATATTGAAGGGCAAAGTGAAGATGAGAATGAAACATCATCATCCGATACGCCATGTGGCCCAGAAACTAAGTAATGAGTAGAGTTACATGTCTTCATAACATCTACACATATTTTCTCTGTAGAGGATAGCGTTTGACAAAACTGGCCTAAATCGCACACGGAAGAACCACATTCATTGACCTGTAAATATAAACACAAAACGATTCCTACAATAATATGTTACTGTTTTAAAAGAAAACTTTCACATTGTCCTTCAATTTCAGCATAACAAGGTATGTAGAATAACTCACAGCATCCATGCGGAATGATTTGTCATACAATTATTGAATAATACTTTGTATTGTTAAGTTTAGAAATATTCAAATATTACATGAATAATGAACTACGGAAGTCAGCTCATGCCATGTTATATTTTTTACTATCTCGTAGTAACGAGAAACGTTTCTCATAGTTACGAGAAATATTTCTCGTAATTACGAGAAACGTTTCGAACGTTTCGAAGATTTCCACTACTACAACAATTAAAGAATACAATTAAAGTTTTTGTCCTGCAAAGAAGCAAAAGTGAAACCCCAAATGGAGATGAGATCAGCCGCCAGAGAAGATTATTAGGTTTCTGCGATTCTGTACTGATAGGAATATTATAAAAATAACAAAGAAAAGACACTTAAGGACTTGTGTAGATTTCATAGTTTTCGTAATTTTAGCTCGTTTCAGTTATTCTTGAGATCCACACAAATTTGACTCGTAAATGCGTCGATATTTGAATTTCATTTATTATTTCCATGATACCATCTGCTCCTGCACGTTTCATAATTTCATTTGAAAATTTTATTTACCCTATTAGCATTATTTATTAGCTTTTTCTTTCATTACATTTTTTTCACTTTCCTAAATGATTTCGAAATGCCAACTAGTTAAAAAGAAGTAGCTAGGATTTCGTCTGCTTAAATGTTACTTACTGCATTCCTATCGTTAGTGGGAATAATAGTTTTTCTTTCAGAAACAGAAGTATCAGTTTCGTTAAACACTGAAAGAAATCTACAAAACAACGATTCCTCATCGTGTTCTATTGCACCACAGAATCCACTACGCAAACAATTTTCATAACACATACTGAGACCAACGTTATCATAACAATATGATATATAGCCCTTCCCTATATATGATGTGTTTCGTTTCCTCATAAAATCCTCATAAGTTTGTCTGCACATCAAATTCTGTTGCTCACATATACGGAATAGAACTAGAAAAAATATCAGGTTTAATAAATACTCCATCTTCTTATCTCTCCCTTTAGTATTCAAATAATTCCAACCGATTCTTTCACGTTGTGTGTACTTACGTCTCAATCATGACATAACTCATTGGTTTCTTCGCCAAATTAATGCAAATTACGAAATTAAGTTTAATATTTGTCTAGGGATTATAGATTACGTAGGTTATAATATGAATAAAGGCATGGGAATAGTAAAAATATCAAAAATGAAATAGAAAATCAACAATATTTTCTATCGTAATAGTTCGTACATCGTATGCGCAAATCAACCAGTAATGTATCAGCAGTGATATTGAAGCTGAAAGAGAGGAAATCCAACGCAGAATATAAGAAGAGCAATATTCGATCAGACCCAAATTTTAAACTTGACATAAATTTTGATTTAAAAATTGCCACTGGGTACATGTATCTGTATACCGAATTTCATTTCAATATTTAAATCCATATCAGAGATATTGGACGGAAACCCTTATTTTTTGTATTTTTCTTAGACCAAGGGTAATTTTTTTTTCGATCAGACCCACATTTGAACTTGGCCTAGATTTATTTGATGAAACTGTTTTCCACATTTCATTTCAATATATGCATCCATTCTAGAGATAATGAGCGGAGCCGAGACTGTTGTCGTAGACCGACCGACACAATGACCTACAGACCGACCGACATACACCGGAAAACAATATGTCCCCTCTTCTTCGAAGGGGTCATTAAAATGAGGATTTTTTTCATTATGCGTCAAAATGAAGTCTTAGAATTTTCTTTGAACCCCAAAACGGATACTTTTTTGAACTTTTCGAACATAAAGAAAGTCAGAAGAAGGTATTTTAAAATTAGAAATAAGTATAAACAAACACATGCCTCATTTTTTTTATCATACCACAGAGGACCAATATTTGTTCCATTCATAAAAAGGAATTGTGTATGCAAGATTTTGTATAGCTCATGTAGATGCATTTTTAAAATCTTAATCAACACAATTTCAGTTTTAGCAAAAAAAATAATAGAAAATGACCAGTTAAGTTTGTATCGAATCAAATGAAACTGGCAGCCGCTGTAGATCTTACAATAGTAGATCTACATGTACTTCCTTATTCTTAATATATGTACAATGTGTTTTATCATTATCCGGATTAAAAGGGTCATTTACAAAGTCCTAGACCTTCTTCATATTACCTTTAGACTTGCATTTTAGACTCTCCAAGACCCGACATCACTACTTTTTACGTAATTTCTCATTGTGACGTCATAATTCAGATACGACGTCACAGTTAAAAGTTGTGTCAGATGTTGTCATCGGATGTGTAAAATACAAGTCAACTGCGGTAATGTGAAAGTCATCTAATGGAGCATAATTTTGAAAATTCCAATTTGATTTTTTTTATATGATCTTTAAATCTATAGCATTGAATTTACATTTCAAAATTTCTTAATTAAGTTGTCTTCTGCCTTTCACCAAACTCTTGTATATGAGTAAATTACATTATGATATGAATTTAATCAAAATCTCTATTTCTGTTTTTGAGTTATTTTATTGTCCAGGGCCTCGTTAAGCTTCGTGCCCTAACTATACTCTGCTTTAAGACTAATACGAAAAATATGTGATATAATATAAACATATGTATTGACATAATTTTCGTGGCGGGGGGGGGGGGGTAGCTAGTCAGTGCACACTGGACAAGAACGGACAATTAGCTACAAATGTTAAACGTCATCAAATTCATTAGCATCATTTAAAAGCAGATAAATTTACAGCATAGGCAAGACATGCACGTTTCGGGTATTTATCAAATCACATCAAATGATGCGTATTCTCGGTAATGTCATATATGAATAAATGCATTCTTGTGTACGTCATCAATTATCAGTATACACCTTATCAAATAAGAACAATCGGCTGTATCTCATAACAAATACTGAAGTAATCTTGGTAAACAGATTCATCGTCATAAACAGTGTCAAGGTTGTGTTCACTTTTAAGTAGTCCTATTTCTATTGCGATTTGCGTTTTGCATTATTGTTTTAACGTACATTTGTTGTACGGATATAGATCCAATTTGATTATTTCATAATAACAAGTTTAGAATCAATAATTTTGTAAAATGAAGTATGTTTTAACTCCTCTCCATTAATCTTTACAATTTTATTATTTTGTTGCATGCATGTGTGGTTATTGATACATAGACTTTGTGGATATCCTCTTTTCAAATGTTCCTCATGGCAATGAACATTCGTACCTGATGATTTAAAATACCATAAAAAACTTACAAAATAGGGAACTGGGGGTGTCGGTGTCGGTGCTATGACTTGAACCCACAATCATTGGGTCAATGTGCACAGTAAACATATCTTTCAAAATTAAAAGAAAATCATAAAAGTATAACTTTTATACCTTAAACATGACAAATATGAAATAAATGGGTGGAGAAGATCATACATTTATTGAGATATTTAAAGAAATAGTAAAAAAAAAATTTAGCACAGTTGACAAAACCCAAAAAGACGTAAAAAAACGGGTCAAATATTTTACTTCGCAGCAGAACCAAAAAACAGCAACACATCCCTCTACATCATCCTGATGCTTTCTCCTAACTCCTTCATCTAAAGATGGATTTCACAGAAATGTTCCTTAGGACCTAATGGTGAGTCATGACCCTGAACCAAAGTCAATGTCATAATAGACATCATAAGTAAAACCTTATCAAGAACATAACTCCTTCCCATGAGGATGGATTTCAATAATATTTCACAGAAATGTTCATTAGGACCCAAGGGTGTGTCATGACCCTGGACCAAGGTCACAGGTCAAGGTCAAGGTCACAATAGACACCTGCCCTTAATCCCTAGAAAACTTTTCAAAAAATATTGCTGCGGGGGATATTTTCGTCCCGTTTGGGGGCAAATTTCCATTTACATAAGAAGCATTAATCATGAAAAAATCAGAAAAATAGGACTTTCAACCAAAATCAAAATTAAACCATTAAATGACTTAAATACGACAAATATGCAGTAAATGATTGCACAAAACTACGCATTTGTAGAGTGATTCAAAGAAACAGATAAAAATAGCATACTTGACAAGGTCCAAAAAGACGTAAAAACGCGTCATAAATTTGACTTCAAATTGGACCCAAAAACATCAACACTTGTTAAGACATCGTTCTAAATCATCTAGATGCTTTCGGTTTGTCAATATATAAGCCTCTGTTCTGAAGAAGAAGTTTGTCAAAGAAGGGTACTCTATTTTGCTTGAAATGGTGCCACCTGTTGACGGATCGGGACGAAAAACAACAACACTTGTAAGGGACTATAAGTACTTCATTCCACTACCAAGTTTCATCAAAATCCCTTTAGTGGTTCTGGAGAAGAAATCGAAAACTTTAAAAGTTTACGACGGATGGACGCTGGATGTTATGCTCAGGTGAGCTAAAAAAAACATCACGTTCATTTCAATAGTTTCATCTCAGGGATTATCATTAGCTGTGCTTGTATACATGGATAAAGAATAGTCCTAATAGTACATGTTTCTTTATAAAATTGATCATCAATATTGGTAAATTACATTTTTCTAAAAATAATGTAACAAAATGTCAATCTAATGTCGAGAGATTTGGAAAGTATGCCCAGGAACTTATAAATGATCGAACAATACCATCCATCAGAAAAGAAATCCTTTGGAGCTGAACACACGTGACAAGAATACACGACACACGAATAAACCGTGTCCAGGCGACCTGGAAATTCGATCATGTTATGGATGAATAAATAATATTAATTAGTATTTATGTAAGTAATTATCAGTATGCCGTGGTATCAAGAAAATATCAGAATCTCAAAGGACATTTGAGAAGTATCTCAAATTGAGTCGACATAAATTATTCCTTGTTAGAGGTTGTTTTTTTTTTTTTGAAGACGTTACGCGGATTTGTCTCCAATTTTTTGCAATTAGGTTGTTTGCCATTGTTGTTTTTATTTTCAAAATAATCAACGATACAAATAGTATTTGCATGTCATGTAAGCAGATTTTGGAACAAGAATTATGAAATCTGAAATCATCAGTGATATAAACTATACAAGCTTATCATTCATAAGTAAGGTCAAACTTATACTATAGAAAGGAAGTCAGAAATGGAGGGGTATCCGAAATGACTAGATTGCAGCATCCACAGCGAAACATAGAAAGCAAAACGAACAAGGAAGACAACATGACATCAAAACAATATTCACGAAAGACACCATATAAACCAACGAGACAAATTGGCAATCGACACCCACATAGGACGGCCATCTATCACACTAGTAGTCAATGGTGTGAATATCCGGATTACATAACTCAAAGCCCTATCACTTTTTCGGTTACTAAGTGGTCTTAAAGAACGCTAAATTGTTATGTACAACAGCCTCCTCACTGTAAGATGACAGCAAAAATACAAGGTCATCGTCATAAAGTCTGAATGTAAAAGGATCTTGTAGTCAGAAAAAACTGAAACAAGCATCAATAAATGCATTTACGGATACGAAAAAGATTAACGCCACATTAAATTGTAGTGTTTATCAATGCTAAGTTTGTATTTTGAGAAAACTATTGGTGTGATGAGTGAGTGAAATTCAAACACCAACAAAAATACTCAGAATTCAAATCCTCGGCATACAAAACCAGGAAGAATGTAAGATAAAATAACTAAAATATTATGTAAAACCGCAAAAGTGAATCCCTAATTGAGATGAGATCAGTGTCCAATTTCACAAAAATTCTTACGAAAAATTTCAGGAAATTTCGCTACTTTCGTCATTGACTAAGAAGTTTTAAAATAATTCAATTTAGATTAAATTATGTGTTCTTATATCATTTTATGTATAGAATGGAAAACAAATGTTTACGAATTTCAGTCTATCAAAAGAACAAGGGGATCAAATGTTACGAAAATTAGTGAAAAGGTTCGCAAGAAATATTTGTGAAACAGGGTGTAGATGTCTTGTCAGTGGGGGAAAATATATCTTTCTAGGAACATACGTCTTTTCGGCTGTGCAGTTAAGGTCATGAATAGTAAATGTATCAAAAATTGGTATTAAAGGTTATTTTCATCGATCTCAAATCCCTCCAAACTTAGACAATAGGACAATAAGATGAGGTAGTATTTCATATTTTTGTATCATCCAAAGAATTTTGGCAGTAACAAATGTTTAAGTCATCAAATTCATTAGAGTCATTTTAGAGCAGAGAAATTTACAGCATTGACCAGACATGCACATTTCGGGTAATAAACTCTCGTCAGTGATCCTCAATTTAAACAATTTAATATGACCAAAATCTGTGAAAATTATGTCTTAAATATACCGAAAGACGTAGCGAAATGGCTGGGATAAGATGCTACAGGACCCAGGTTTTAAAAATTGGAAAAAAAAATTGAAAATAGAAATTTTCAAATGCGTTTGAAGAAACGACCAACCGAAATTGATCTAACTTGGCTACATGTGCCCTCAGGGACCCTTGGTCCACCAGCAGTGGCACTCACCAAGTGGTTCAAATGTTTAACGTCTTCAAATTCATTAGCATCACAAAAAGATACTACATATAAAGTTAAAAATAAAAAACATAATCAATTTGCTTTTGTCGTACCCTTCTTTGGGCTTTAGTTTTTCGCAGATGACTTTGTTCTTTGACAAAATCAAAATATTGGAAAGATGAGAGATAGGCCTCCATGGAGGCACAAGAAAGCAAAGTAAACAAATAAAATCAAGGAAATTGCCATATATGTTGCCCAATATATCATACGACATGAAAAATCGAAAATACATCATTTAATAGAACAGATAATAACCTTTTACCCGGCCATGGACACCATGTATGATTAATGATTACAAAATACTTCTATAAACGTCAACAGTTATATGTCTTTTCTGCTTTCAAACAAAAGCTCTTCGTCTTTCAATAGGAATGTATAAGCATGTATAGTGGAAGGAAAATGATAAAAAGCATCTCAAGATGTTCGTTAATGCTATCACCTTGAAGAATGATGTTAGGTATTACTTTATTTCAAGCAAAGGGGGTGATTGATCAATCAGTCGAGGTCTCGTGTACGAAAATTTAAGAAACTAAACAAGTAAAGGTTTTTAATGTTAAAAGTCTTCAAATTCAATAGCATCATCTAAGATCTGATAAATTTACAGTGTGGACACGTTATGTATGTAAATCCTTGCGGCCGCCGTACGTCTCATTGTGACAACTTTTAAAATTTATTAGTCATACAATCTTTGTACGATTTTTTTTTAAATTTGCAACCTCTACTTATTCTTTCATGTTTGGAGTTTTATCATCACTTGACCAAACGACCAAAGAAAAAACCTACTGACCTCTAATTCATCTTATCTTATCTTAACAACTGAAACGAAACAAAATGTTAAAATATCCAAATGTATAAATACGTGTACATCAAATTGACAAAATGTTGGGGTATCGGTCCATGCTGCAAATTTATCTGTTCTAAAATGATGTTATCAATTTGAAGACGTAACATCCATTTTTATGTACTTCTGACACAGAAGGATTCTTTGTCACCGCTATGAAAAAGAGAAGTAAAATCAAACTCAAATAAAGACAGTTCACGAATAAATCGTTTAAAAGGAAGCTGATTTGGGGGTCAACCGCATGGTTGAATGTATGAAATCATTACATACATCATCAATTACCAGTATAAGCTCGTGTCAAATAGAAAATAAACAGGATCTTGCACAATTCAAGCCAATAAAGCCACTTCCTCCTTAAATGAACGACAGGGTTGATTTTACTTTAAGGAAGTGTTCATTTACTTTAAAGTTCTTGTGAAATATTTGTATTTCTGCTTTGTCGAATTATTGCAATTTTCCTACAGATTTTTGTTCAGTTATTTCATAAACATTATCATTACTCAGCCACATATGTCAGCTTTAATTAACATTCACTTTCGCACCACTGTAGAATGTTTTATTTTGTTTAATTTGATTTGGGGGGATATACTTAATGATTATGATTTTAGGTTTCTGAATTGCTCTTTGCTTTACGCTCATTTACTGTTTCATGTGAATTATCCAACATATAAACAATCAAGCATAAGTTTTGTATCGTTCTTTGTTTTATTCTATTCCATACAAAAGAGACAACTGAAAGAAAATAAAGAAACATTTTTATTTATCTTTTAAGAAATAAATCGTACGGGGGTATCTTTTATTCCTAGTAAAATCCCCCTACAATTGACCCTACAGGAAATTTTCAGATGCACACTCTATACAAAATAGATACACCAAATTCAAAAATCAAAGTAGAGGGCGCTACTTAAAATCAATTTGACTTGAATTACCACTGATGATGATTTATTAAACATGTGTCTTGTGCACTAAATTGGTCTGAAATGTTGAACAATTCCATGTTTCTATAGAATATTAAGGGGGTGTTCATTTTGCATTTTTTTTTCTGATTGTTACGCCCATTAACTGTAATTTTTAAATTCTAGTTTAGGAGTTTTGTGTTTGACTTTCACTCCCACAATCATAATGTAAGCTTGATTAAAGGACAACACAGTCCACAAGAACGGCTGAGCACGCGAGTCGTATATCAAGTATAATGTAAGCTTGATTAAAGGACAACACAAACCGCAAGAACGGCTGAGCACACGAGTCGTATATCAAGTATTTCAAAATATTTCAAACACATCGATATCGAAATTTCACTATGTAGCAGATCATAAGTGCAGATGATATTTTAAAAAAAATGAAGCATTCCAAGTGGTTGTTGTGCTTATATTCATTTGAATTTAGCTCTCTTGAGTGAAAAACACAAAAGAAGAAACACATTTTTACATTTCTTGTGTGTGTTTATTCTAATGACTCATCTGTAATAAAAACAACTATATTAAATTTTCCAGTTATCTGAGAATTCATTTTGAGGTATTCAATTTGAAGATGTTTACATTTATACCACTTGGTGAGTGTCACTGCTGGTGGACAAGGAGTCCCCGAGGGCACATGTAGCCAAGTTCGATCAATTTCTGTTGATCGTTTCTTCAACGCATTCTAAATTTCTGATATCAAAATTTCTTGAAATTTCTAAAAAGTGGGTCCTGTAGCATCATATCCCACTCATCCTGCTACGTCTTTCGATACGCTTTTTCGACATAGTAACTTTCATACTTTTTTGGCATATTACATTGTTTAGGTTTGAGGATCACTGACGAGGGTTAAATACCCGAAACGTGCATGTCTGGTCAACGTTGCCAATTTATCTGTCCTTAAATGATGCTATTCAATTTGAAGACGTTTACATTTATACCACTTGGTGAGTGTCACTGCTGGTGGACAAGGAGTCCCCGAGGGCACGTGTAGCCAAGTTCGATCAATTTCTGTTGATCGTTTCTTCAACGCATTCTAAATTTCTGATATCAAAATTTCTTGAAATTTCTAAAAAGTGGGTCCTGTAGCATCATATCCCACTCATCCTGCTACGTCTTTCGATACGCTTTTTCGACATAGTAACTTTCATACTTTTTTGGCATATTACATTGTTTAGATTTGAGGATCACTGACGAGGGTTTAATACCCGAAACGTGCATGTCTGGTCCACGTTGCCAATTTATCTGTCCTTAAATGATGCTATTCAATTTGAAGACTTTTACATTGAAATTAATAGTTTAAATTAAAACTTTTTTGTGGTCAAATTTGCTATGCTTAATCGATAAAGTAATTCAAACCTTTAATTAAGTATATCATATGAAGATATTACATATAAAGAAACAAGGCTGTTCCTTTGCAATTGTGGTAATCTTCTCTTTGTGATAGGTTTTTTAAGTGGATAGGGTGGAGTTTCGGCTTTAATTATGCTTTAGAACTACATGAGTATATTGAAAACGTCGGCGATTCTTCTATCAAAGGTACAAAAAATCAAAGCAAAGTAAACACATTTTAAAAAGGAACTTCTTTCTAAAAAAAAAAAGAAATAATACGACATCAGCATTGATTGAAAACACATGAACAGTGGCCACCTTTGAGTGGGTCATGGACATCATGGATGATGAACTAATAATTAACGTATATACTCATCGGCAATTATCAGTATGATCTGGTATCAAACAAGAATGACTTAGGATAAAAATTAAATTAGCATCTCAAGATGTAAACAATGACTATTTGTTTGAAGATTGATTTCAAGGTTGACTTTATTTCAAGTACAGATTCTGATGGCCTCTTAGGACGAATGTTTATGGAAATAAAGAAGATAATGCTCTTAATGTTATGTAAAGCCCTTTTAATAAGCCTTGATGCCGCCGTGTAGTAACGTACTACTTAATCTCGAAATTCCCCTGCTATGAAGTGTTCCAGTGTGTACCTTACTCTGCACACGTAATCCAGACAACCACTACGTGGAAAAGTGTCCTAAGTCGGCACGGTATGACAAATGGTCTCGTTTTGGTTTATGTGTAGTCTTTTGTGTTGGATCCCCTCCTTTCTTGTTTTGATGTTGTCTTTCTCTTTCTATCATATTCCTTGACCAACGATATCACAAACAGTTAAAGCAGCGGAACACATTAACAGTTTGTCCGTGTGTTATTCTTTAGAAAGAACTAAGCTGTTGATAAATTTGAAACCATGCAAGAATGGTAAGATTTGAGTAGGTATTGCTAGAAGGAACAAGGCAAAATAAATTTCAACAACATTTTAAGCATTATGGCTATATATGTATGACGAAAATAGAAAAAAAACTCAAGTGAGAAGGATGAGGTGCCCAGGAAGGTAGAATACCCTGTATGTCAGATATTACTACAACAATCTCAACAGCATTCACAATAGAGCACCAAATTGAGCATCGACGGATCCCTAGCAAGCTAGAGGCGGAACCAGTGCAATTGAAGATTAAGGAATTTCCAAACTTGCACTTTGTAAAATCTAGTATACTCTGCATGAAACAAGTCTTAATTCAGACTATATCGCAGTATTCTTCATAGCAAGACATCTTTTTGTGAAGCATATGGCTAAAAATTCCATCCAAAATATATATTATTACCTTGCAAAGAACTTGTATTGGAATTCTTTCTTTTAGCTTTTTCGTTGAAAGCATTAGAGTGAAAGAAGCGTGAAATGACAGCACGTGTATAGTTGCTGATTCAATTTGCAATATTTTCTTCTTGAACGTGTATTTTGGACCAATCAAAATGCGTAGATTCGTGTTAACAAATATGTTTGAAAATTATTTTGACTTTAACTCTCACATTCAAAATGTAAACTTGATTGAAGGACAAAAGAAACTACCTCCTCGGCACCCAAGTCGTATAACAAGTATTTCAAAATATTTCAAACACTTAATGGCGATGTTTCACTATGTAGCAGATCATTTCTGCAGATGATATAAAAAGTGAAGCATTCCAAGTGGTTGTTGTGCTTATATACATTTGAATTTGGCTCTCTTAAGTGAAAAACACATAAGAAGAAACTCATTTTTTTTACATTTGTGTGTGTGTGTGGTGTGTTTGAGGGTGTGTAAGAGGGTGTGTGTGTGAGGTGTGTGTGTGAGGGGGTGAGGGTGTTTGTGTATGTGTGAGGGAGGGTGTGGTGTGTGTGTTCATTCTAATGACTCATTTGTAATACAAACAACTATATTTCCAATTATCTGAGGAATCATTTCGAGGTTGAAATGAATAGTTTGAATTAAACCTTAGTGTTCGTGGTCAAATCTGTTATGCATAATCGATAAAGTAATTCAAACCTTTAATAAAGTATAACAGATGAAGACATTACATATAAAGGAACAAGGCTGTTCATTTTGCTATTGTGGTGATCTTCTCTTTGTAAAGTTTTCTTTTGGATAGGGTGGAGTTTCGGCTTTAGTTATGAAATCGTTAGTGGTTTTCTATCAAAGGTACAAGAAATCAAAGCAAAGTAGACAAATTTTAAAAAGGAACCTCCAAGAAAAAGAAATAATACGACATCAGCATTGACTGAAAACACATGAAGATGAAAATGAATGGCCACCTTTGAATGGGTCATGGACATCATGGATGATGAACGTCTGTATTCGTCAGCAATTATCAGTATGATCTGGTATCAAATAAGAATGACTTAGGATAAAATTATACAAGCATCTCAAGATGTAAACAATGACTATTTGTTTGAAGATTGATTTCAAGGTTGACTTTATTTCAGGCACAGAGTCTGATCGCTTTCATGGACGTAAGTTTATGGAAATAAAGAAGTTTATTGCTCTTAGGCTTGGTACTTGACCAATCTACAGTCTTTTACAAGCGCATCCTTGAGACTTACACTCTGACTGACAGTGACGACGGGACTCCATGACGGGCCCTGTCCAAACCTCTTGAGAGAAGACAGGGCCCCGACCACCTATCCTCTCTGAATGTCAGTCGGACTCCTCGGGTGATTACAAACATGAGCTTGCTACAGCCGGCAGAGCACGGACTGTATTACGCATGCCCTCTTTTTATATCCATTTACATATTCATCTGTGTTTCTGGGGCCTCTACGTTTCGCGGTCTTGTTTGTGTGAGGTCATCTTAGAGTGAGGAGGTTGTTTTACACCACAATTGTACGTTCTTCGAGACCTCTGGGTAATTGGAGAAGTTAGAGGGTTGTGCGCACTTATTCCAGGATAACCACACCATTTACTACTTGCGTGACAAATGGCCGTCCAAAGTCGGCACCGGTTGCCCATTGGTCTCGTCGGTTTATGTGTAGTCTGTTGTGTTTGATGTTAACATGTCGTGTGTCTCTTTTCCGTCTCGTGCTGTACTCGTCTTTTGTGTTTTTGCATCGGATGTTTTGGTGTTTTGTTGTTGACGCTGCAACGGGGTCTTCTTGGAGATATCCTCCCTTTTTAATGTTATGTAAAGCCCCATTCATAAGCCTTGATGCCGCCGTATAGTTACGTACTACATTAACCGAAACTCCTTCGTACGATTATTATTCAATCTCCTTAAACTTCAACTCGATATCTCCCCCTCTATGAAGTGTAACAGTTCCAGTGTGTATCTGACTCTGCACACGTAATCCGGACAACTACAACAAGGAAGATTGTAGTCCTAAGTCGGCACAGATTGTCAAGGTCTTCTTTTGGTTTATGTGTAGTCTTTTGTGTTGGATCCCCTCCTTTCTTGTTTTGATGTTGTCTTTCTTTTTTTCATCTTCCTTGCCAATCAATCTCACAAACAGTTAAAACAGCGGAACACACTAACAGTTTGTCCGTGTGTTATTCTTTAGAAAGAACTAAGCTGTTGATTAATTTGAAACCATGCAAGAATGGTAAGATTTGAGTAGGTATTGCTAGAAGGAACAAGGCAAAATAAATTTCAACTACATTCTTAAGCATTATGGCTATATATGTATGTTGTCAATGAAAATGTTATTTGATTTGAAGTAATTGTTTGATCAATTTATTGTTTTAAATTCATATTAACTCACATGCATGAAACTAATTGGAAGATTTTCATCTTCTTGAATAGAAAGTGGATGTAAAACACCACGTGTGTAAACAGTAATCTGCAAATAATTCTAGAAATAAATGATTCCAAGGGGATAACAAACTCGGAAAAACGACAACTAATAGAAAAAAACAATGACAGCAGTGTATTGACGAAAATAGAAGAAAAATCAAGTGAGAAAGATGAGGTGTCCATGAAGGTAGAATACCCTGTATGTCAGATGTTACTACAACAATCTCAACAACACTCACAATAGAGCACCAAATTGAGCATCGACGGATCCCTTGCAAGCTAGAGGTGGAACCAGTGCAATTGAAGATTAAGGAATTTCCAAACTTGCACTTTGTAAAATCTAGTATACTCGTATGAAACAAGTCTTAATTCAGACTATTTCGCAGTATTCTTCATAGCAAGACATCTTTTTGTGATACATATGGCTAAAAAATTCCATCCAAAATATATATTATTACCTTGGAAAGAACCTGTATTGGAATTATTTCTTTTAGCTTTTTCGTTGAATTCATTAGAGTGAAAGAAGCGTGGTATGACAGCACGTGTATAGTTGCTGATTCAATTTGCAATATTTTATTCTTGAACGTGTATTTTGGACCAATCAAAATGCGTAGATTCGTTTTAACAAATATGTTTGAAAATTATTTTGGCTTTAACTCTCACATTCAAAATGTAAGCTTGATTGAAGGACAAAAGAAACTACCTCCTCGGCACCCAAGTCGTATAACAAGTATTTCAAAATATTTCAAACACTTGATGGCGATGTTTCACTATGTAGCAGATCATATGTGCAGATGATATTAAAAAATGAAGCATTCCAAGTGGTTGTTGTGCTTATATACATTTGAATTTGGCTCTCTTGAGTGAAAAAACACACAAGAAAAACTAATTCTTTTACATTTGTGCGATTGTATGTGTGTGAGGGTGTGTGTGTGTGTGTGTGTGTGTGTAAGAGAGGGTGTGTTTGAGGTGTGTGAGGATGTGTGTGTGTGAGGGTGAGTGAGGGTGTGTGTGTGTGTGTGAGGGAGGGTGTGGTGTTTGTGTTCATTCTTATGACTCATTTGTAAAACAAACAACTATATTTCCAACAAGATGGCTACTGTTGCAAGCAACAGACGGATTCCTCCTTTATTAGACAATCCTCGGAGCTTAAGTGCTAAAATCCTAATAAAGAAGATGGAAAAAAGAATAGTTGCTTAGTACCTCATTCAATTCAGCAAATAAGTCAAAAGAGTTTATGTCTAACGTGGAGCTCTTATTTATTTATCAACAAAATTGAAGAAAAAGATAATAAATACCTTCTATGTTTATGAAAGCATTACAGTCCATGATTTATCAATTTTATAACCTTTAGAATTACTATCTCAAAACAGAATTGCGCAATGATTTGGCAATGAGAAAATTCTATTAATAGAAAATGACAACAGCATGTAATGCTACTAAGAAAAGAAAAGGAAACAGAGAACAAGAATGAAAGAGTTATCTTTCTTGGACTATGTTAAGTTCAAATAAGAAGTACTACTTGAGTGAGGAATAAATAGTATAGGACCAGAACTGTGAATTCTACAGGAGTAAATGTTTGTTATGACCTTGAGAATGATTATTTGATCTTGAACCAAGGTCACAGATAAAACATAAGTATTGGAGGTTATTCTCATCAAAATTGATCTTAACTGATCAAAGTTCAATATTTTATCAACCAAAGTATGTCGTGACCTTGAAATCAAACAAATGACCTTGGGTCAAGGTCAAGGTGAGAAGGCTTGATGCAAGGAATATTTGTGTAAAGTTTGAACATTCAATGTCAAACAGTCTTTGTTTTACAGGCAAAAGTTTGTTGTGACCTTGAGAAGGAGAATTTGACCTTGGGTCAAGGTCAAGGTGAAAGGGCTTTGTTAAACAATGATATGTATGAAGTTTGAACTCTCAAGGTCAAACCCTCTTTGTTCTATAGGCAAAAATTTGTTGTGACCTTGAGAATCAAAATTTGACCTTGAAAGTAGGTCAACATTAAATGACTACCTATAAGTAACCTATCATCCAAGTTTCAACTCAAAATCTCAAAAACTGTAGAAATTGGCACTGTGCCAATTTAAAATTCCATTTTCAACTCGAAATAGCGCGAAAACCGTAAATATTTTATCGAGCATGTAAGCATATAAAAGTTTGCAAATTTTCCAAAGAACATTATAAAACAAATTTCGTTCAAATCGTGCAGTTACTTTAGGTGTTATAAGAGTTTAAAGATTTGACCTTTGATGACCCCTAGCGGGGGCATATGTGAACTTTTCGACAAGAAAAAAAATTTGAATTGAGATCTTTATATGCTCTTTCACATGATATTTTCCACTTTATCATATATTGCGGTACTTTTTTGTAAAGTGTCTGGAACGTTTGGGGGTAAGAATAATAATAAGAACTAGATGGCTACTGTTGCAAGCAACAGACGGATTCCTCCTTTATTAGACCTTCCTTGGAACTGAAGAGTTAAAATCCGAATAAAGAAGATGGAAAATGAATAGTTGCTTTTGTACCTTATTCACTTCAGCAACTGAGTCTTAAGAGCTTTAGTCTAATTTGGGACTCTCATTTATTTATCAACAAAATAGAACAAAAAGATAATAAATACCTTTCATGTTTACAAAAGCTTTATACTCCATGATCTATCAATTCTAAATCCTTTAAAATTACTATCTCAAAACAGAATTGCACAATGATTTTGCAATGAGAGCATTTCTATAATTAGAAAATGACAAAAGAATCAAAATACAGCCTAGTAATGCTACTAAGAAAAAAAAAACAGAGACCAAGAGTAAAAGAGTTATGTTTCTTATACTATGTTATGTTCAAATAAGAAAGACTACTTGAGTGAAGGATAAATAGCGTAGGACAAAAACTGCTAATTCTACAAGAGTGAGTTTGTTATGACCCTGAGAATGATCATTTGACTGTGAATAAAGGTCACGGGAAAAAAGATAAGTATTTGAGGTAATTCTTTTCAAGATTGATCTTAATCTGATGAAAGCTCAATATTTTATCAACCAAAGTATGTTGTGACCTTGAAATCGAATAAATGACCTTGGGTCAAGGTAAAGGTAAAAGGGCTTGATGCAAGGAATATCTGTGTTAAGTTTGAACTCTTAAGGTCAAATAGTCTTTGTTTTGTAGGCAAAAGTTTGCTGTGACCTTGATAATCAAAATTTGACCTTGGGTCAAGGTCAAGGTGAAAGAGCGTGGCTTAACGATAATATGTATGAAGTTTGAACTCTGAAGGTCAAATAGTCTTTATTCTATGGGCAAAACTTTGTTGTGACCTTGCGAATCAAAATTTGACATTGGGTCAAGGTCAAGGTGAAAGAGCTTGGCTTAACGATAGTATGTATGAAGTTTGATCGCTGAAGGTGAAATAGTCATTGTTCTATAGGCAAAAGTATGTTGTGACCTTGAGAATCAAAATTTGACCTTGGGTCAAGGTCAAGGTGACAAGGTGAAAGAGCTTGGCTAAACGATAGTATGTATGAAGTTTGAACTCTGAAGGTCAAGTAGTCTTTGTTCTATAGGCCAAAATTTGTTGTGACCTTGAGAATTAAAATTTGACCTTGAAAGTAGGTCAGCATTAAATGACTACCTATAAGTAACCTACCATCCAAGTTTCAACTCAAAATCTCAAAAAATGTAGAAATTGGCACTGTGCCAATTTAAAGTTCCATTTTCAACTCTGAATAGCGCGAAAACCGTAAATATTTTATCGAGCATGTAAGCGTATAAAAGTTTGCAAATTTCCCAAAGAACAATATAAAACAAATTTTGTTCAAATCCGACGGTTAGTTAAGGAGTTATAAGAGTTTAAAGATTTGACCTTTGATGACCTCCAGCGGGGGCATATGTGAACCATTTGACAAGAAAAAAAATTTCATTCAAGATCTTCATATGCTCTTTCATATGGCCCTTTCCGTTTTTTCATACGATGCTGTACTTTTTTGTAAAGTGACCGGAACGGATTGGGGGTAAGAATAATAATAATAATAAGAATAACTAGATGGCTACTGTTGCAAGCAACAGACGGATTCCTCCTTTATTAGACCTTCCTCGGAATTGAAGTGTTAAAAACCGAAAAAAGACGATAGAAAAAAAGAATAGTACCTTTTGTACCTTATTCACTTCAGCAAATGAGTCAAAAGAGCTTATGTCTAACTTGGGACTCTTATTCATTTATCAACAAAATAGAAGAAAAAAATAATAAATACCTTTCATGTTTACGAAAGCTTTAAACTCCATGCTCTATCAATATCAAATCCTTTACAATTACTTTCTCAAAACAGAATTGCACAATGATTTTGCAATGAGATAATTTCTATTAATAGAAAATGACAACAACATGAAACTACTGATTTGTAATGCTACTAAGAATAAAAAAGAAAGAAACAGAGAACAAGAATAAAAGAGTTATCTATCTTACTATGTAAAGTTCAAATAAGAAGTACTATTTGTGTGAAGAATAAATAGTTAAGGACAAAATTCTGTGAATTCTACAAGAGTAAATGTTTGTTATGACCTTAAAAAAGTTAATTTGACCTTTAACCAAGGTCATGGATAAAAGATAAGCATTTGAATTTATTCTCATCAAGAGTCCTCTTGATCTAATCAAAGCTCAATATTTTATCGACAAAAGTCTGTTGTGACCTTGAAATCGAACAAATGACCTTGGGTCAAGGTCAAGGTGAAAGGACTTGATGCAAGGAATATTTGCGCCAAGTATGAACTCTCAAGGTCAAATGGTCTTTGTTCTATAGGCAAAAGTTTGTTGTGACCTTGCGAATCAAAATTTGAACTTGGGCCAAGGTCAAGGTCAAAGGGCTTCGCTCAATGATTGTATTTATGAAGTTTGAACTGTCAAGGTCAAATAGTCTTTGTTCTAAAGGCAAAAGTTTGTTGTGACCTTGAGAATCATAATGTGACCTTGAAACTAGGTCATCATCAATGACTACCTATTAGTAGCCTACCATCCAAGTTTCAACTCAAAATCTCAAAAAATGTAGAAATTGGCACTGTGCCAATTTAAAGTTCCACATTCAACTCTGAATAGCGTGAAAACTGTAAATATTTTATCGAGCATGTAAGCGTATAAAAGTCTGCAAATTTCCCAAAGAACAATATTAAACAAATTTTTTTTCAAATCCGACTGTTAGTTAAGGAGTTATAAGAGTTTAAAGATTTGACCTTTGATGACCTCAATCGGGGGCATATGTGAACCATTTGACAAGAAAAAAAATTTCATTCAAGATCTTTATATGCTCTTTCACATGGTACTTTCCGTTTTTTCATATGATGCTGTACTTTTTTGTAAAGTGTCCGGAACGGTTTGGGGGTAAGAATAATAATAATAAGAACTAGATGGCTACTGTTGCAAGCAACAGACGGATTCCTCCTTTCTTAGACCTTCCTCGGAAATGAACTGTTAAAATCCGAATAAAGAAGATGGAAAAAAACAAAATTTGCTTAAGTACCTTATTCACTTCAGCAAATTTGTTAAAAGAACTTATGTCTAATTTGGGACTCTTATTTATTTATCAACAAAATAGAAGAAAAAAATTATTAAGTACCTTTCATCTTTACGAAAGCTTTAAACTCCATGCTCTATGGATATCAAATCCTTTACAATTACTTTCTCAAAACAGAATTGCACAATGATTTTGCAATGAGTTAATTTCTATTAATAGAAAATGACAACAACATGAAAGTACAGTTATGTAATGCTACTAAGAAAAAAAAAAAGAAACAGAGAACAAGAATAAAAGAGTTATCTTTCTTATACTATGTTAAGTTTAAATAAGAAGGACTACTTGTGTGAAGAATAAATATTCTAGAACAAAAAGTGTAAAATCTACAAGAGTAAATGATTGTTAAGACCTTGAGAATGATTATTTGGCCTTTAACCAATGTCATGGATGAAAGCTAAGTATTATGGTTATTCTCGTCACGATTTATCTTAATCTGAGCAAAGCTCAATATCTAATCAACTAAAGTCAGTTGTGACTTTGAAATCAAACAAATGACCTTGGGTCAAGGTAATGATGAAAGAGTTTAATGCAAGGAATATTTGTGTAAAATTTGAACTCTCAAGGTCAAACAGTCTTTGTTTTATACACTAAAGTTTGTTGTGAACTTGAATATCAGAATTTGACCTTGGGTCAAGGTCAAAGTGAAAGAGCTTGGCCAAAGCATGATATGTATAAAGTATGAACTCTGAAGGTCAAATAGTCTTGGTTTTGTAGGGAAAAGTTGCTATGACCTTGAGAATGAGAATTTGACTTTGGGTCAAGGTCAAAGTGAAAGAGCATGATTGAACAATTATTTGAATGAAGTTTAAACTCTTACGGTCGTATAGTCTTTGTTCTATAGGCAAAAGTTTGTTGTGACCTTGAGAATCAGAATTTGACCTTGGGTCAAGGTCAAAGTGAAAGAGCTTGGTTTAATGATATTATGTATGAAGTTTGAACTTTGAATGTCTAATAGTCTTTGTTCTATAGGCAAAAGTTTGTTGTGACCTTGAGAATCAAAATTTGACCTTTGGTCAAAGTCAAGGTGAAAGACCTCGGTTTAATGATATTATGTATGAAGATTGAACTCTGCAGGTCTAATAGTCTTTGTTCTATAGGCAAAAGTTTGTTGTGACCTTGATAATCAAAATTTGACCTTGGATCAAGGTCAATGTGAAAGAGCTTGGTTTAACGATATTATGTATGAAGTTTGAACTCTGAAGGTCAAATAGTCTTTGTTCTATAGGCAAAAGTTAGTTGTGACCTTGAGAATTAAAATTTGACCTTGAAAGTAGGTCAACATTAAATGACTACCTATAAGAACCTACTATCCAAGTTTCAACTCAAAATCTCAAAAACTGTAGAAATTGGCACTGTGCCAATTTAAAGTTCCATTTTCAACTCGTAATAGCGCGAAAACCGTAAATATTTTATCGAGCATGTTAGCGTATAAAAGTTTACAAATTTCCCAAAGAACATTTTAAAACAAATTTCGTTCAAATCGTACGGTTAGTTTAGGAGTTATAAGAGTTTAAAGATTTGAACTTTGATGACCTCTAGCGGGGGCATATGTGAACTTTTCGACGACAAATTTTTTTTTACCTCAAGATCTTTATATGCTCTTTCACATGATCCCTTTCGTTTTATCATAGAAAGTGGTACTTTTTTGTACAGTGACTGGAACGATCTGGGGGTAAGAATGATAATAATAATAATAATAAGAAGAAGAATAATAATAAGAATAAAGAAAAGACAATACAATAACAGAAAGGATTCCGACGGAATAGTCGGAATCCTTAATAATAATAAGAATAAAGAAAAGACAATTCAATAACAGAAAGGATTCCGACGGAAGTCGGAATCCTTAATAACTAGATGGCTACTGTTGCAAGCAACAGACGGATTCCTCCTTTATTAGACCTTCCTTGGAACTGAAGTGTTAAAATCCGAATAAAGAAGATGAAAAAAGAATAGTTGCTTTAGTACTTTATTCACTTCAGCAAATGAGTCAAAAGAGCTTATGTCTAACTTGGGACTCTTATCTATTCATTGACAAAAATTAAAAAAAAATGAAAAATACCTTTCATGTTTTCGAAAGATTTAAACTCCATGCTCTATGGATATCAAATCCTTTACAATTACTTTCTCAAAACAGAATTGCACAATGATTTTGCAATGAGATAATTTCTATTAATAGAAAATGACAACAACATGAAAGGACAGATCTGTAATGCTACTAAGAAAAAAAAAAAGAAATAGAACAGAGAACAAGAATAAAAGAGTTATCTTTCTTATACTATGTTAAGTTCAAATAAGAATGACTACTTGTGTGAAGAATAAATAGTATAGGACAAAAAGTGTAAATTCTACAAGATTAAATGATGTTAAGACCTTGAGAATGATTATTTGGCCTTTAACCAATGTCATGAATGAAAGTTAAGTACTGTGATTATTGTCATCATGATTGATCTTAATCTGAGCAAAGCTCAATATCTAATCAACCAAAGTCAGTTGTGGCCTTGAAATCAAACTAATGACCGTTAGTCAAGGTCATGATGAAAGAGTTTGATGCAAGGAATATTTGTGTCAAGTTTGAACTCTCAAGGTCAAACAGTCTTTGTTTTATCGACTTAAGTTTGTTGTGACCTTGAAAATCAGAATTTGACCTTGGGTCAAGGTCAAGGTGAAAGAGCTGGGCCCAAGCATGATATGTATAAAGTATGAACTCTGAAGGTCAAATAGTCTTTGTTTTGTAGGAAAAAGTTGCTGTGACCTTGAGAATGAAAATTTGACCTAGGGTCAAGGTCAAAGTGAAAGAGCATGATTGAACAATTATTTATATGAAGTTTAAACTCTGAAGGGAAAATAGTCTTTGTTCTATAGGCAAACGTTTGTTGTGACCTTGAGAATCTGAATTTGACCTTGGGTCAAGGTCAAGATGAAAGAGCTTGGTTTAATGATATTATGTATGAAGTTTGAACTTTGAATGTCTAATAGTCTTTGTTCTATAGGCAAAAGTATGTTGTGACCTTGAGAATCAGAATTTGACCTTGGGCCAAGGTCAAGGTGAAAGAGCTTGGTTTAATGATATTATGTATGAAGTTTGAACTCTGCAGGTCTAATAGTCTTTGTTCTATAGGCAAAAGTTTGTTGTGACCTTGAGAATCAAAATTTGACCTTGGGTCAAGGGTCAATGTGAAAGAGCTTGGTTTAACGATAGTATGTATGAAGTTTGAACTGTAAAGGTCAAATAGTCTTTGTTCTACAGGTAAAAGTTTGTTGTGACCTTGAGAATGAAAATTTGACCTTGAAAGTAGGTCAACATTAAATGACTACCTATAAGTAACACACCATCCAAGTTTCAACTCAAAATCTCAAAAACTGTAGAAATTGGCACTGTGCCAATTTAAAATCCCATTTTCAACTCGGAATAGCGCGAAAACCGTAAATATTTTATCGAGCATGTTAGCGTATAAAAGTTTGCAAATTTCCCAAAGAACAATATCAAACAAATTTCGTTGAAATCGTACGATTACTTTAGGAGTTATAAGAGTTTAAAGATTTGACCTTTGATGACCTCTAGCGGGGGCATATGTGAACTTTTCGACAACAAAAAAAAATTAAATCAAGATCTTAATATGCTCTTTCATATGGTACTTTCCATTTTATCATACGAGGCGGTTCTTTTCTTGTAAAGGGTCCGGAAAGGTTGGGGGTAAGAATAATAATAATAACTAGATGGCTACTGTTGCAAGCAACAGACGGATTCCTCCTTTATTAGACTTTCCTCTGAACTGAAGTGTTAAAATCCGAAAAAAAGAAGATAGAAAAAAGAATATTTGTACCTTATTCACTTCCGCAAATGAGTCAAAAGAGATTATGTCTAATTTGGGACTCTTATTTATTTATCAACAAAATAGAAGAAAAAAATAATAAATACCTTTTATTTTTACCAAAGCGTTAAACTCCATGCTCTATCAATATCAAATCCTTTTCAATTACTTTCTCAAAACAGAATTGCACAATGATTTTGCAATGAGATAATGTCTGTTAATAGAAAATGACAACTACATGAAAGTACAGATATGTAATGCTAGTAAGAAAAAAAAGAAACAGAGAACAAGAAGAAAAGAGTTATCTTTCTTATACTATGTTAAGTTCAAATAAGAAGGACTACTTGCGTAAAAAATAAATAGTATAGGACAAAAAGTGTTAATTCTAAAAGAGTAAATGATTGTTATGACATTGAGAATGATTATTTAACCTTGAACCAATGTCATAAATGAAAGATGAGTATTGTGATCATTCTCATTACGATTGATCTTAATCTGAGCAAAGCTTAATATCTAATCAAAGAAAGTCTGTTATGACCTTGAAATAGAACAAATGACCTTGGGTCAAGGTCATGGTGAAAGGGTATCATGCAAGGAATATTTGTGTAAAGTTTGAACTCTCCAGGTCAAACAGTCTTTGTTTAATAGACTAAAGTTTGTTGTGACCTTGAGAATGAGAATTTGACCTTGGGTCAAGGTCACGGTGAAACAGCTTGACTGAACAATTTTATGTATAAAGTTTAAACTCTGAAGGTCAAATAGTCTTTGTTCTATAGGCAAAAAATTGTTGTGACTTTGAGAATCGGAATTTGACCTTGGGTCAAGGTCAGGGTGCAAGAGCTTGGTTTAACGATAATATGTATGAAGTATGAACTCTGAATTTCAAATAGTCTTTGTTCTATGGGCAAAAGTTCGTTGTGACCTTGAAAATGAGGATTTGACCTTGGGTCAAGGTCAAGGTGCAAGAGCTTGACTGAACAATTAAATGTATGAAGTTTGAACTCTGAAGGGCAAATAGTCTTTGTTCTATAGGCAAAAAAATTGTTGTGACCTTGAGAATCAGAATTTGACATTGGCTCAAGGTCAAGGTGCAAGAGCTTGGTTTAACGATAATATGTATGAAGTTTGAACTCTGAAGGTCAAATAGTCTTTGTTCTATAGCCAAAAATTTGTTGTGACCTTGAGAATCAAAATTTGACCTCGAAAGTAGGTCAACATGAAATGACTACCTATAAGTAACCTACCATCCTAGTTTTAACTCAAAATCTCAAAAACTGTAGAAATTGGCACTGTGCCAATTTAAAGTTCCATTTTCAACTCGGAATATCGCGAAAACCGTAAATATTTTATCGAGCATGTAAGTGTATGAAACTTTGCAAACTTTTCAAAGAACAATATAAAACAACTTTCATTCAAATCCTACGGTTATTTTAGGAGTTATAACAGTTTAAAGATTTGACCTTTGGTGACCTCTAGCGGGGGCATATGTGAACTTTTCGACAATAAAAAAAATTTCAATTTAGATCTTTGTATCCTCTTGCACATGGTACTATTCATTTTATCATATGATGCGGAGCTTGTTTTTAAAGGGCCCGGAACGATGAGGAGGTAAGAATAATAATAAGAATAATAATAAGAAGAAAGAAAAGACAATACAATAACAGAAAGGATTCCGACGGAAGTCGGAATCCTTAATAATAATAAGAATAATAAGAATAAAGAAAAGACAATACAATAACAGAAAGGATTCCGACGGAAATCGGAATCCTTAATAAATGGAAGGATGGAGGTTCCTGTGGACATAGCAGACGGATTCCTCTCATTTTCATCTTGTTAAGAACAGAAATGAAAATTGAAAAAATGCGAAAATGACTGGCCGCAGCTGGACTCGAACCAGGTACCTTCACCAAGGTAGGCCCCATCGTATCTTGTACATGTAATGTCAGGTCACATGGTTGAATTGACCAATGAAATTTGTAACACATCCTGGGTCATGCATATTAATTATGTGAGGGATTTTCCAATGAATCATGACAATATAGCAAGTGTTTTCAAACTGGTACATGTATTCGATTTCTTGATTCTGTTAGAAAACATTTTGAACTAATACATACTCGTATAAATTTTGAAATGAAAACAATGTTGAAGCACTGTACTTTTTGTTTGCTTACGAATGAAAAAAATTGAGGGAAAAAAATGGCCGAGGCCGGTATCGAACCCCGGACCCTCCGATTTGAAGTCTGACGCTCTACCGCAGAGCTATTGCAGAACTGACGAAGGCTTGCATCAAAAGTCTTTAGAAGGATGAAATCTTGCGACTATGATATGACTCAACATGTCGAGCATGTTCCGAATGATAAATCTTTATCGATCGATTCTATTTACAGGTTTGTATTCAGGAGTAAACAACACAGAATTTCATAAAATGTATTTTTTTTCATTCGACTTTCAATGACCATGTATGTAGAGAATAAAATTATGAATCAATAAAATGTGTTTGCTTATTTTGCAAGGGCGGATCTAGACAGGGTAGGTGAAAACAGGTATGTACACGTATGTAACATGTAAGTCGGAGGGGGGGGGACAAAAACTTATCAACCTCCCCCTTTCGAAGGACTAGCCTATGTCATTGGATAAACAAACCGTCAAAGATCTTGTACAGTTATTTCAAAGATTGACGAATTCAAAAAGAAACAGACAAACAAACGAGCGAAAAAAAATGCCCAAGGGGGCCACATTGCTCCGTCAAAGGTCTTGTACAGTTGTTTCAAATATTAAGGAATTTAATAAGAAAAAGACAAACAAACAAACAAAACAAATGAAAAAAAAAGAGGCCCAAGGGAGCCATATTGCTCAGTCAAAAGTCTTGTACAGTTGTTTCAAAGATTGTCGAATCAAAAAAGAAAAAAAAAATCAAACAAACAAACAAGCAAAACAATTGAAAATAAAAAAAAACCAAACAAGAGGCCCAAGGGGGCCACATTGCTCCGTCAAAGGTCTTGTACAGTTGTTTCAAAGATTGACGAATTAAAAAAACAAGACAAAAAAAAAAAAAAAAAAAAAACCCAAGAAGGCCAAGGGGGCCACATTGCTCCGTCAAAGGTCTTGTACAGTTGTTTCAAAGATTGACGAATGAAAAAAAAAGAGGCCTAAGGTGGCCATATATACACGTTGAAGTCAATGACAGTGAAATAAATATGCGCAATATGAAATGTGTTTTTCTTCTGAATAAAAAGCTATGAATAGGACTGACTTGTTGCATGAACGATCGATAATTCTTGTAATGCTGAATCAGCCATTTGTATTTCTCCGTCTGTTTATCAAAAATAAAAACCACTAACATTCAGGAACTCCAATGGCTATGTGGATAGGGCGTTGGACTGCTGGCCCAAGGGTACCGGGTTCGATCCCCAGTCTGGACGTTTTTTTATCGCCGATCGTCTGCGTTTCTGTCTAGTACTCTCTCTATCTGTTCGTATGTCTGTTCGTTCTTCTATCGTTGTCAGTCTATCTAACACTGTCTATCTTACACTGTCAGTCTGTCTGTCTGGTCCATGCTGCAAATTTACCAGTTAATTTAAATGATGCTTATCAATTTTAAGACATTTTTAAAACATTTAATTAGAAAATGGCAACAGCATGAAAGTACAGACAAGTCATGGTACGAAGAGAAATAGAAATAAAAGATTTATCTTTCTTAGATCATGTAAAGTTCATATAAGAAGGACCTCGTTTGTGAAGTACAAGTAGTGTGGGACAAACACTGTGTATTTAACAATTAAGTAAATGTTGTTATGACATTGAGAATGAAATTTTCACCTTGAACCAAGGTCAAGGAAAAAAGATAGTATAGAATATCATTTTCTTCAAAATATATATGAAATTGAATAAAGCTCAATATTTTATCAACAAAAGACTGTTGTGACCTTGAAATCGAACGAATGACCTTTGGTCAAGGTCAATGTGACAGGACTTACTGCAAGGAATATTTGTACCCAGTTTGCATTCTCAAGGTCAAACAGTCTTTGTTTTATAGGCAAAAATGTTGTTGTGACCTTGAGAATGAGAATTTGACCTTGTGTCAAGGTCAAGGTGAAAGAGCTTGGCTTAACAATTATATGTATGAAGTTTGAACTCTGAAGGCCAAATAGTCTTTGTTCTATAAGCAAAAGTTTCATGTGACCTTGAGAATAAAAATTTGACCTTGAAAAGAAGGTCAACATTAAATGACTACCTATAAGTGACCTAACACCCAAGTTTCAACTCAAAGTCTCAAAAATTGTAGAAATTGGCACCTTGCCAATTTAAGGTTCCATTTTCAACTTGAAATGGCTTGAAAACTGTAAATATTTTATGGAGCATGTAAGCGTATAAAAGTTTGCAAATTTCTCAAAGAACAATATAAAACAAATTTTGTTCAAATCGTACGGTTAGTAAAGGAGTTATAAGAGTTTAAAGATTTGACCGCTGATGACCTCTAGCGGGGGCGTATGTGAACTTTTCGACAAGAAAAAAAATTTAAATTAAGATCTTTATTTGCTCTTTCACATGATACTTTCCATTTTATCATATGATGCGGTACTTTGTTGTAACGTCACTGGATTGGCTTGGGGGTAAGAATAATAATAATAATAATAATAATAATAATAACTAGATGGCTACTGTTGCAAGCAACAGACGGATTCCTCCTTTATTAGACCTTCCTGGGAACTGAAGTGTTAAAATCCGAATAAAGAAGATGGTAAAAAATATAGTTGCTTTCGTACCTTATTCACTTCAGCAGATGAGTCAAAAGAGCTTATGTCTAATTTGGGACTCTTATTTATTTATCAACAAAATAGAAGAAAAAATAATAAATACCTTTCATTTTTACGAAAGCTTTAAACTCCATGCTCTGTATCAAATCCTTTACAATTACACTCTCAAAACAGAATTGCACAATGATTTTGCAATGAGATAATTTCTATTAATAGAAAATGACAACAACATGAAAGTACAGATATGTAATGCTGCTAAGAAAAAAAAGAAACAGAAAACAAGAAGAAAAGAGTTATCTTTCTTATACTATGTTAAGTTCAAATAAGAAGGACTAATTGTGTGAAGAATAAATAGTATAGGACCAGAAATGTGAATTTTACATGGGGAAATGTTTGTTATGACCTTGAGAATGATTATTTGACCTTGAACCAATGTCACAGATAAAAGATAAGTATTGGAGGTTATTCTCATCAAAATTGATCTTAAACTGATCAAAGTATGCTGTGACCTTGAAATCGAACAAATGACCTTGGGTCAAGGTCAAGGTGAAAGGGCTTTATGCAAGAAATATTTGTGTAAAGTTTGAACTCTCAACGTCAAACAGTCTTTGTTTTACAGGCAAAAGTTTGTTGTGACCTTGAGAAGGAGAATTTGACCTTGGGTCAAGGTCAAGATGAAAGGGCTTGGCTCAACGATTATATGTATGAAGTATGAACTCTCAAGGTCAAACAAACTTTGTTCTATAGGCAAAAGTTTGTTGTGACCTTGAGAAGCAAAATTTGACCTTGAAACAAGGTCAGCATTAAATGACTACCTATAAGTTACCTACCATCCAAGTTTTAACTCAAAATCTCAAAAACTGAGCTAATTGGCACTGTGCCAATTTAAAATTCCATTTTCAATTCGTAATAGAGCGAAAACCGTAAATATTCCATCGAGCATGTAAGCGTATAAAAGTTTGAAAATTTTCCAAAGAACAATATAAAACAAATTTCGTTCAAATCGTACGGTTACTTTAGGAGTTATGAGCGTTTAAAGATTTGACCTTTGATGACCTCTAGCGGGGGCATATGTGAACTTTTGGACAAGAAAAAAATTTTGAATTGAGATCTTGATATGCTCTTTCACATGGTATTTTCCACTTTATCATATATTGCGGTACTTTTTTGTAAAGTGTCTGGAACGTTTGGGGGTAAGAATAATAATAAGAATAATAAGAATAAAGAAAAGACAATACAATAACAGAAAGGATTCCGACGGAAGTCGGAATCCTTAATAAGAATAATAAGAATAAAGAAAAGACAATACAATAACAGAAAGGATTCCGACGGAAATCGGAATCCTTAATAAATGGAAGGATGGAGGTTCCTGTGGACATAGCAGACGGATTCCTCTCATTTTCATCTTGTTAAGAACAGAAATGAAAATTGAAAAAATGCGAAAATGACTGGCCGCAGCTGGACTCGAACCAGGTACCTTCACCAAGGTAGGCCCCATCGTATCTTGTGCATGTAATGTCAGGTCACATGGTTGAATTGACCAATGAAATTTGTAACACATCCTGGGTCATGCATATTAATTATGTGAGGGATTTTCCAATGAATCATGACAATATAGCAAGTGTTTTCAAACTGGTACATGTATTCGATTTCTTGATTCTGTTAGAAAACATTTTGAACTAATACATACTCGTATAAATTTTGAAATGAAAACAATGTTGAAGCACTGTACTTTTTGTTTGCTTACGAATGAAAAAAATTGAGGGAAAAAAATGGCCGAGGCCGGTATCGAACCCCGGACCCTCCGATTTGAAGTCTGACGCTCTACCGCAGAGCTATTGCAGAACTGACGAAGGCTTGCATCAAAAGTCTTTAGAAGGATGAAATCTTGCGACTATGATATGACTCAACATGTCGAGCATGTTCCGAATGATAAATCTTTATCGATCGATTCTATTTACAGGTTTGTATTCAGGAGTAAACAACACAGAATTTCATAAAATGTATTTTTTTTTATTCGACTTTCAATGACCATGTAGGTAGAGAATAAAATTATGAATCAATAAAATGTGTTTGCTTATTTTGCAAGGGCGGATCTAGACAGGGTAGGTGAAAACAGGTATGTACACGTATGTAACATGTAAGTCGGAGGGGGGGGGGGGACAAAAACTTATCAACCTCCCCCTTTCGAAGGACTAGCCTATGTCATTGGATAAGCAAACCGTCAAAGATCTTGTACAGTTATTTCAAAGATTGACGAATTCAAAAAGAAACAGACAAACAAACGAGCGAAAAAAAATGCCCAAGGGGGCCACATTGCTCCGTCAAAGGTCTTGTACAGTTGTTTCAAATATTAAGGAATTTAATAAGAAAAAGACAAACAAACAAACAAAACAAATGAAAAAAAAAGAGGCCCAAGGGAGCCATATTGCTCAGTCAAAAGTCTTGTACAGTTGTTTCAAAGATTGTCGAATCAAAAAAGAAAAAAAAAATCAAACAAACAAGCAAAACAAATGAAAATAAAAAAAACCAAACAAGAGGCCCAAGGGGGCCACATTGCTCCGTCAAAGGTCTTGTACAGTTGTTTCAAAGATTGACGAATGAAAAAAAAAGAGGCCTAAGGTGGCCATATATACACGTTGAAGTCAATGACATTGAAATAAATATGCGCAATATGAAATGTGTTTTTCTTCTGAATAAAAAGCTATGAATAGGACTGACTTGTTGCATGAACGATCGATAATTCTTGTAATGCTGAATCAGCCATTTGTATTTCTCCGTCTGTTTATCAAAAATAAAAACCACTAACATTCAGGAACTCCAATGGCTATGTGGATAGGGCGTTGGACTGCTGGCCCAAGGGTACCGGGTTCGATCCCCAGTCTGGACGTTTTTTTATCGCCGATCGTCTGCGTTTCTGTCTAGTACTCTCTCTATCTGTTCGTATGTCTGTTCGTTCTTCTATCGTTGTCAGTCTATCTAACACTGTCTATCTTACACTGTCAGTCTGTCTGTCTGGTCCATGCTGCAAATTTACCAGTTAATTTAAATGATGCTTATCAATTTTAAGACATTTTTAAAACATTTAATTAGAAAATGGCAACAGCATGAAAGTACAGACAAGTCATGGTACGAAGAGAAATAGAAATAAAAGATTTATCTTTCTTAGATCATGTAAAGTTCATATAAGAAGGACCTCGTTTGTGAACGAATGACCTTTGGTCAAGGTCAATGTGACAGGACTTACTGCAAGGAATATTTGTACCCAGTTTGCATTCTCAAGGTCAAACAGTCTTTGTTTTATAGGCAAAAATGTTGTTGTGACCTTGAGAATGAGAATTTGACCTTGGATCAAGGTCAAGGTGAAAGAGCTTGGCTTAACAATTATATGTATGAAGTTTGAACTCTGAAGGCCAAATAGTCTTTGTTCTATAAGCAAAAGTTTCATGTGACCTTGAGAATAAAAATTTGACCTTGAAAAGAAGGTCAACATTAAATGACTACCTATAAGTGACCTAACACCCAAGTTTCAACTCAAAGTCTCAAAAATTGTAGAAATTGGCACCTTGCCAATTTAAGGTTCCATTTTCAACTTGAAATGGCTTGAAAACTGTAAATATTTTATGGAGCATGCAAGCGTATAAAAGTTTGCAAATTTCTCAAAGAACAATATAAAACAAATTTTGTTCAAATCGTACGGTTAGTAAAGGAGTTATAAGAGTTTAAAGATTTGACCGCTGATGACCTCTAGCGGGGGCGTATGTGAACTTTTCGACAAGAAAAAAAATTTAAATTAAGATCTTTATTTGCTCTTTCACATGATACTTTCCATTTTATCATATGATGCGGTACTTTGTTGTAACGTCACTGGATTGGCTTGGGGGTAAGAATAATAAAAATAATAATAATAATAATAATAATAAGAATAATAAGAATAAAGAAAAGACAATACAATAACAGAAAGGATTCCGACGGAAATCGGAATCCTTAATAAGAATAAAGAAAAGACAATAGAATAACAGAAAGGATTCCGACGGAAGTCGGAATCCTTAATAATAAGAATAATAAGAATAAAGAAAAGACAATACAATAACAGAAAGGATTCCGACGGAAATCGGAATCCTTAATAAATGGAAGGATGGAGGTTTCTGTGGACATAGCAGACGGATTCCTCTCATTTTCATCTTGTTAGGAACAGAAATGAAAATTGAAAAAATGCGAAAATGACTGGCCGCAGCTGGACTCGAACCAGGTACCTTCACCAAGGTAGGCCCCATCGTATCTTGTGCATGTAATGTCAGGTCACATGGTTGAATTGACCAATGAAATTTGTAACACATCCTGGGTCATGCATATTAATTATGTGAGGGATTTTCCAATGAATCATGACAATATAGCAAGTGTTTTCAAACTGGTACATGTATTCGATATTTCTTGATTCTGTTAGAAAACATTTTGAACTAATACATACTCGTATAAATTTTGAAATGAAAACAATGTTGAAGCACTGTACTTAATGTTTGCTTACGAATGAAAAAAAAAATGAGGGGAAAAAATGGCCGAGGCCGGTATCGAACCCCGGACCCTCCGATTCGAAGTCTGACGCTCTACCGCTGAGCTATTGCAGATCTGACAAAACTTTGCATCAAAAGTCTTTAGAAGGATGAAATCTTGCGACTATGATATGACTCAACATGTCGAGCATGTTCCGAATGATAAATCTTTATCGATCGATTCTATTTACAGGTTTGTATTCAGGAGTAAACAACACAGAATTTCATAAAATGTATTTTTTTTATTTGACTTTCATTGACCATGTATGTAGAGAATAAAATTATGAATCAATAAATTGTGTTTGCTTCTTTTGCAAGGGCGGATCTAGACAGGGTAGGTGAAAACAGGTACAATGTATGTACACGTATGTAACATGTTAGTCGGAGGGGGGGGGCAAAAACTTATCAACCTCCCCCTTTCGAAGGACTAGCCTATGTCATTGGATAAACAAACCGTCAAAGATCTTGTACAGTTATTTCAAAGATTGACGAATTCAAAAAGAAACAGACAAACAAACGAGAAAAGAAATGCCCAAGGGGGCCACATTGCTCCGTCAAAGGTCTTGTACAGTTGTTTCAAATATTAAGGAATTCAATAAGAAAAAGACAAACAAACAAACAAACGAAACAAATGAAAAAAAAAAAAAACAAGAGGCCCAAGGGAGCCATATTGCTCAGTCAAAAGTCTTGTACAGTTGTTTCAAAGATTGCCGAATCAAAAAAGAAAAAACAAACAAACAAACAAGCAAAACAAATGAAAATAATAAAAAAAACCAAAACAAAACAAAACAAACAAGAGGCCCAAGGGGGCCACATTGCTCCGTCAAAGGTCTTGTACAGTTGTTTCAAAGATTGACGAATTAAAAAAAACCAAGACATACAAACAAAACAAAAAAAAAACCCCAAGAAGCCCAAGGGGGCCACATTGCTCCGTCAAAGGTCTTGTACAGTTGTTTCAAAGATTGTCGAATGAAAAAAAGAGGCCTAAGGTGGTCATATATACACGTTGAAGTCAATGACATTGAAATAAATATGCGCAATATGAAATGTGTTTTTCTTCTGAATAAAAAGCTATGAATAGGACTGACTTGTTGCATGAACGATCGATAATTCTTGTAATGCTGAATCAGCCATTTGTATTTCTCCGTCTGTATATCAAAAATAAAAACCACTAACATTCAGGAACTCCAATGGCTATGTGGATAGGGCGTTGGACTGCTGGCCCAAGGGTACAGGGTTCGATCCCCAGTCTGGACGTTTTTTGTTTTTTTTTTCGCCGATCGTCTGCGTTTCTGTCTAGTACTCTCTCTATCTGTTCGTATGTCTGTTCGTTCTTCTATCGTTGTCAGTCTATCTAACACTGTCTATCCTACACTGTCAGTCTGTCTGTCTGGTCCATGCTGCAAATTTACCAGTTAATTTAAATGATGCTATTCAATTTTAAGACATTTTTAAAACATTCAATTAGAAAATGACAACAGCATGAAAGTACAGACAAGTCATGGTACAAAGAGAAATAGAAATAAAAGATTTATCTTTCTTAGATCATGTAAAGTTCATATAAGAAGGACCTCGTTTGTGAAGTAGAAGTAGTGTAGGACAAACACTGTGTATTTAACAAGTAAATGTTGTTATGACATTGAGAATGAAATTTTCACCTTGAACCAAGGTCAAGGAAAAAAGATGAGTATAGAATATCATTTTCTTCAAAATATATATGAAATTGGATAAAGCTCAATATTTTATCAACAAAAGACTGTTATGACCTTGAAATCGAACGAATGACCTTTGGTCAAGGTCAATGTGATAGGACTTACTGCAAGGAATATTTGTACCCAGTTGGCACTCTCAAGGTCAAACAGTCTTTGTTTTATAGGCAAAAATGCTGTTGTGACCTTGAGAATGAGAATTTGACCTTGGATCAAGGTCAAGGTGAAAGAGCTTGGCTTAACAATTATATGTATGAAGTTTGAACTCTGAAGGTCAAATAGTCTTTGTTCTATAAGCAAAAGTTTCATGTGACCTTGAGAATAAAAATTTGACCTTGAAAAGAGGGTCAACATTAAATGACTATCTATAAGTGACCTAACATCCAAGTTTCAACTCAAAGTCTCAAAAATTGTAGAAATTGGCACCTTGCCAATTTAAGGTTCCATTTTCAACTTGAAATAGCTTGAAAACTGTAAATATTTTATGGAGCATGTAAGCGTATAAAAGTTTGCAAATTTCTCAAAGAACAATATAAAACAAATTTTGTTCAAATCGTACGGTTAGTAAAGGAGTTATAAGAGTTTAAAGATTTGACCGCTGATGACCTCAAGCGGGGGCATATGTGAACTTTTCGACAAGAAAAAAATATTAAATTAAGATCTTTATTTGCTCCTTTACATGATACTTTCCATTTTATCATATGATGCGGTACTTTGATGTAACGTCACTGGATTGGCTTGGGGGTAAGAATAATAATAATAATAATAATAATAAGAATAATAAGAATAAAGAAAAGACAATACAATAACAGAAAGGATTCCGACGGAAATCGGAATCCTTAATAATAAGAACTAGATGGCTACTGTTGCAAGCAACAGACGGATTTCTCCTTTATTAGACCTTCCTTGGAACTGAAGTGTTAAAATCCGAATAAACAAGATGGGAAAATGAAATCTTAAGAGCCTTGAGAATGAGAATGAGTCTTAAGAGCTTTAGTCTAATTTGGGACTCTCATTTATTTATCAACAAAATAGAACAAAAAGATAATAAATACCTTTCATGTTTACGAAAGCTTTATACTCCATTATCTATCCATTCTAAATCCTTTAAAATTACTATCTCAAAACAGAATTGCACAATGATTTTGCAATGAGAGCATTATTTCTATAAATAGAAAATGACAATAGAATCAAAATACAGCCAAGTAATGCTACTAAGAAAAAAAAAACAGAGACCAAGAGTAAAAGAGTTATGTTTCTTATACTATGTTATGTTCAAATAAGAAAGACTACTTGTGTGACGAATAAATAGCGTAGGACAAAAACTGCTAATTCTACAGGAGTAAGTTTGTTATGACCCTGAGAATAATCATTTGACCGTGAATAAAGGTCATGGAAAAAAGATAAGTATTTGAGGTAATTCTTTTCAAGATTGATGTTAATCTGATCAAAGCTCAATATTTTATCAACCAAAGTATGTTGTGACCTTGAAATCGAACAAATGACCTTGGGTCAAGGTCAAGGTAAAAGGACTTGATGCAGGGAATATTTGTGTTAAGTTTGAACTCTTAAGGTAAAAAAGTCTTTGTTCTATAGGCAAAAGTTTATTGTGACCTTGAGAATCAAAATTTGACCTTGGGTCAAGGTCAAGGTGAAAGAGCATGGCTCAACGATAATATGTATGAAGTTTGAACTCTCTTAATCTGATCAAAGCTCAATATTTTATCAACCAAAGTATGCTGTGACCTTGAAATGGAACAAATGACCTTGGGTCAAGGTCAAGGTAAAAGGGCTTGATGCAAGGAATATTTATGTTAAGTTTGAACTCTTAAGGTAAAAAAGTCTTTGTTCTATATGCAAAAGTTTGTTGTGACCTTGAGAATCAAAATTTGACCTTGGGTCAAGGTCAAAGTGAAAGAGCAGGGCTTAACGATAATATGAATTAAGTTTGAACTCTGAAGGTCAAATAGTCTTTATTCTATAGGTAGAACTTTGTTGTGACCTTGCGAATCAAAATTTGACCTTGGGTCAAGGTCAAGGTGAAAGAGCTTGGGTAAACAATAGTATGTATGAAGTTTGAACTCTGAAGGTTAAGTAGTCTTTGTTCTACAGGCCAAAATTTGTTGTGACCTTGAGAATGAAAATTTGACCTTGAAAGTAGGTCAGCATTAAATGTCTACCTATAAGTAATCCACCATCCAAGTTTCAAATCAAAATCTCAAAAAATGTAGAAATTGGCACTGTGCCAATTTAAAGTTCCATTTTCAACTCTGAATAGCGCGAAAACCGTAAATATTTTATCGAGCATGTAAGCGTAAAAAAGTTTGCAAATTTCCCAAAGAACAATATAAAACAAATTTTGTTCAAATCCGACGGTTAGTTAAGGAGTTATAAGAGTTTAAAGATTTGACCTTTGATGGCCTCCAGCGGGGGCATATGTGAACCATTTAACAAGAAAGAAAATTACATTCAAGATCTTTATATGCTCTTTCACGTGGTACTTTCCGTTTTTTCATATGATGCTGCACTTTTTAATAAAGTGTCCGGAACGCTTTGGGGGTAAGAATAATAATAATAAGAATAATAATAAGAATAAAGAAAAGACAATACAATAACAGAAAGGATTCCGACGGAAGTCGGAATCCTTAATAAGAACTAGATGGCTACTGTTGCAAGCAACAGACGGATTCCTCCTTTATTTGACCTTCCTCGGAACTGAAGTGTTCAAATCCGAATAAAGAAGATGGAAAAAAGAATAGCTGCTTAAGTACCTTATTCACTTCAGCAAATGGGTCAAAAGAGCTTATGTCTAATTTGGGACTCTTATCTATTTATCAACAAAATAGAAGAAAAAATTAAGTACCTTTCATCTTTGCGAAAGCTTTAAACTCCATGCTCTATGGATATCAAATCCTTTACAATTACTTTCTCAAAACAGAATTGCACAATGAATTTGCAATGAGATTATTTCTATTAATAGAAAATGACAACAACATGAAAGTACAGATATGTAATGCTACTAAGAAAAAAAAAAGAAACAGAACAGAGTACAAGAATAAAAGAGTTATCTTTCTTATACTATGTTAAGTTCAAATAAGAAGGACTACTTGTGTGAAGAATAAATAGTATAGGACAAAAAGTGTAAATTCTACTAGAGTAAATAATTTTTAAGACCTTGAGAATGATTATTCTGCCTTTAACCAATGTCATGGATGAAATCTAAGTACTGTGATTATTCTATTCACGATTGATCTTAATCTGAGCAAAGCTCAATATCTAATCAACCAAAGTCAGTTGTGACCTTGAAATCAAACAAATGACCGTTGGTCAAGGTCATGATGAAAGAGTTTGATGCAAGGAATATTTGTTTAAAGTTTGAACTCTCAAGGTCAAACAGTCTTTGTTTTATAGACTTAAGTTTGTTGTGACCTTGAAAATCAGAATTTGACCTTGGGCCAAGGTCAAGGTGAAAGAGCTGGGCCCAAGCATGATATGTATAAAGTATGAACTCTGAAGGTCAAATAGTCTTTGTTTTGTAGAGAAAAGTTGCTGTGACCTTGAGAATGAGAATTTGACCTTGGGTCAAGGTCAAAGTGAAAGAGCATGACTGAACAATTATTTGTATGAAGTTTAAACACTGAAGGTCAAATAGTCTTTGTTCTATAGGCAAAAGTTTGTTGTGACCTTGAGAATCAGAATTTGACCTTGGGTCAATGTCAAGGTGAAAGAGCTTGGTTTAATGATATTATGTATGAAGTTTGAACTTTGAATGTCTAATAGTCTTTGTTCTATAGGCAAAAGGATGTTGTGACCTTGAGAATCAGAATTTGACCTTGGGCCAAGGTCAAGGTGAAAGAGCTTGGTTAATGATATTATGTATGAAGTTTGAACTCTGCAGGTCTAATAGTCTTTTTTCTATAGGCAAAAGTTTGTTGTGACCTTGAAAATCAAAATTTGACCTTGGGTCAAGGTCATTGTGAAAGAGCTTGGTTTAACGATAGTATGTATGAAGTTTGAACTCTGAAGGTCAAATAGTCTTTGTTCTACAGGCAAAAATTTGTTGTGACCTTGAGAATGAAAATTTGACCTTGAAAGTAGGTCAACATTAAATGACTACCTATAAGTAACCTAGTATCCAAGTTTCATCTCAAAATCTCAAAAACTGTAGAAATTGGCACTGTGCCAATTTAAAGTTCCATTTTCAACTCTGAATAGCGCGAAAACCGTAAATATTTTATCGAGCATGTAAGCGTATAAAAGTTTACAAATTTCCCAAAGAACATTTTAAAACAAATTTCGTTCAAATCGTACGGTTAGTTTAGGAGTTATAAGAGTTTAAAGATTTGAACTTTGGTGACCTCTAGCGGGGGCATATGTGAACTTTCCGACGATAAAATTTTTTTACCTCAAGATCTTTATATGCTCTTTCACATGATCCTTTTCGTTTTATCATAAGAAGTTGTACTTTTTTGTACAGTGACTGGAACGATCTGGGGGTAAGAATAATAATAATAATAAGAATAATAATAAGAACTAGATGGCTACTGTTGCAAGCAACAGACGGATTCCTCCTTTATTAGACCTTCCTCGGAACTGAAGTGTTAAAATCCGAATAAAGAAAATGAAAAAAGAATAGTTGCTTTAGTACTTTATTCACTTCAGCAAATGAGTCAAAAGAGCTTATGTCTAACTTGGGACTCTTATCTATTTATTGACAAAAAAGAAGAAAAAGATGATAAATACCTTTCATGTTTTCGAAAGATTTAAACTCCATGCTCTATGGATATCAAATCCTTTACAATTACTTTCTCAAAACAGAATTGCACAATGATTTTACAATGAGATAATTTCTATTAATAGAAAATGACAACAACATGAAAGTACAGATCTGTAATACTACTAAGAAAAAAAAGCAATAGAACAGAGAACAAGAATAAAAGAGTTATCTTTCTTATACTATGTTAAGTTCAAATAAGAAGGACTACTTGTGTGAAGAATAAATAGTATAGGACAAAAAGTGTAAATTCTACAAGAGTAAATGATTGTTAAGACCTTGAGAATGATTATTTGACCTTTAACCAATGTCATGAATGAAAGCTAAGTACTGTGATTATTCTCATCACGATTGATCTAAATCTGAGCAAAGCTCAATATCTAATCAACCAAAGTCAGTTGTGACCTTGAAATCAAACTAATGACCGTTGGTCAAGGTCATGTTGAAAGAGTTTGATGCAAGGAATATTTGTGTAAAGTTTGAACTCTCAAGGTCAAACAGTCTTTGTTTTATAGACTAAAGTTTGTTGTGACCTTGAAAATCAGAATTTGACCTTGGGTCAAGGTCAAGGTGAAAGAGCTGGGCCCAAGCATGATCTGTATAAAGTATGAACTCTGAAGGTCAAATAGTCTTTGTTTTGTAGGGAAAAGTTGCTGTGACCTCGAGAATGAGAATTTGACCTTGGGTCAAGGTCAAAGTGAAAAAGCATGACTGAACAATTATTTGTATGAAGTTTAAACACTGAAGGTCAAATAGTCTTTGTTCTATAGGCAAAAGTTTGTTGTGACCTTGAGAATCTGAATTTGACCTTGGCTCAAGTTCAAGGCGAAAGAGCTTGGTTTAATGATATTATGTATGAAGTTTGAACTTTGAATGTCTAATAGTCTTTGTTCTATAGGCAAAAGTATGTTGTGACCTTGAGAATCAGAATTTGACCTTGGGCCAAGGTCAAGGTGAAAGAGCTTGGTTTAATGATATTATGTATGAAGTTTGAACTCTGCATGTCTAATAGTCCTTGTTCTATAGGCAAAAGTTTGTTGTGACCTTGAAAATCAAAATTTGACCTTGGGTCAAGGTCAGTGTGAAAGAGCTTGGTTTAACGATAGTATGTATGAAGTTTGAACTGTGAAGGTCAAATAGTCTTTGTTCTACAGGTAAAAGTTTGTTGTGACCTTGAGAATGAAAAATTGACCTTGAAAGTAGGTCAACATTAAATGACTACCTATAAGTAACCTAGTTTCCAAGTTTCAACTCAAAATCTCAAAAACTGTAGAAATTGGCACTGTGCCAATTTAAAGTTCCATTTTCAACTCGTAATAGCGCGAAAACCGTAAATATTTTATCGAGCATGTAAGCGTATAAAAGTTTAAAAATTTCCCAAAGAACAGTTTAAAACAAATTTCGTTCAAATCGTACGGTTAGTTTAGGAGTTATAAGAGTTTAAAGATTTGAACTTTGATGACCTCTAGCGGGGGCATATATGAACTTTTCGACGACAAAATTTTTTTACCTCAAGATCTTTATATGCTCTTTCACATTATCCTTTTCGTTTTATCATTTGAAGATGTACTTTTTTGTACAGTGACTGGAACGATCTGGGGGTAAGAATAATAATAATAATAATAACTAGATGGCTACTGTTGCAAGCAACAGACGGATTCCTCCTTTATTAGACCTTCCTCGGAACTGAAGTGTTAAAATCCGAATAAAGAAGATGAAAAAAGAATGGTTGCTTTAGTACCTTATTCACTTCAATAAATGAGTCAAAAGAGCTTATGTCTAACTTGGGACTCTTATCTATTTATCGACAAAAAAGAAGAAAAAGACGATAAATACCTTTCAAGTTTAGGAAGTCTTTAAACTCCTTGATCTATTCTATCCATTTTGAATCCTTTTAGATTACTATCCCAAAAAGAATTGCACAATGAATTAGCAATGAGAAAATTTCTATAAATAGAGAATGACATCAGCATGAAAGTACAGACAAGTAATGCTACTAAGATAAAAAATAGAAACAGAGAACAAGAATAAGAGAGTTATCTATCTTACTATGTAAAGCTCAAATAAGAAGTACTACTTGAGTGAAGAATAAATATTTAAGAACAAAATCATATCAATCCTACTAGAGTAAATGTTTGTTATGACCTTGAAAAAGTTTATTTGACCTTGAACCAAGGTCATGGATGAAAGATAAGCATTTTAGTTTATTCTTATCAAGATTTCTTTTCATCTATTCAAAGCTCGATATTTTATCAACAAAACTCTGTTGTGACCTTGAAATCGAACAAATGACCTTGGGTCAAGGTCAAGGTGAAAGGACTTGATGCAAGGAATATTTGCGTCAAGTTTGAACTCTCAAGGTCAAATGGTCTTTGTTCTATAGGAAAAATTTTGTTGTGACCTTGAGAATGAGAATTTGACCTTGGGTCAAGGTCAAGGTGAAAGGGCTATGATCAATGATTGTATTTATGAAGTTTGAAATGTCAAGGTCAAATAGTCTTTGTTCTATAGGCAAAAGTTTGCTGTGACCTTGAGAATGAAAATTTGACCTTGAAAGTAGGTCAACATTAAATGACTATCTATAAGTAACCTAGTATCCAAGTTTCAACTCAAAATCTCAAAAACTGTAGAAATTGGCACTGTGCCAATTTAAAGTTCCATTTTCAACTCAAAATAGCGCGAAAACCGTAAATATTTTATCGAGCATGTAAGCGTATAAAAGTTTACAAATTTCCCAAAGAACATTTTAAAACAAATTTCGTTCAAATCGTACGGTTAGTTTAGGAGTTATAAGAGTTTAAAGATTTGACCTTTGATGACCTTTAGCGGGGGCATATGTGAACTTTTCGACGACAAAATTTTTTTACCTCAAGATCTTTATATGCTCTTTCACATGATCCTTTTCGTTTAATCATAAGAAGTGGTACTTTTTTGTACAGTGACTGGAACCATCTGGGGGTAAGAATAATAATAATAAGAATAATAATAAGAATAAAGAAAAGACAATACAATAACAGAAAGGATTCCGACGGAAAAGTCGGAATCCTTAATAATAACTAGATGGCTACAGTTGCAAGCAACAGACGGATTCCTCCTTTCTTAGACCTTCCTCAGCACTGAAGTGTTAAAATCCGAAGAAAAAGATGGTAAAAGTATAGTTACTTTCGTACCTTATTCACTCCAGCAGATAAGTCAAAAGAGCTTATGTCTAATTTGGGACTTTATTTATCAACAAAATAGAAGAAAAAATCAATAAATACCTTTCACATTTACGAAAGCTTTAAACTCCATGCTCTATATGAAATCCTTTACAATTACACTCTCAAAACAGAATTGCACAATGATTTTGCAATGAGATAATTTCTATTAATAGAAAATGACAACAACATGAAAGCACAGATATGTAATGCTACTAAGAAAAAAAAAGAAACAGAAAACAAGAAGAAAAGAGTTATCTTTCTTATACTATGTTAAGTTCAAATAAGAAGGACTACTTGTGTGAAGAATAAATAGTATAGGACCAGAAATGTGAATTCTACAGGAGGAACTGTTTGTAATGACCTTGAGAATAATTATTTGACCTTGAACCAATGTCACAGATAAAAGATAAGTATTGGAGGTTATTCTCATCAAAATTGATCTTAAACTTATCAAAGTTCAGTATTATATCAACCAAAGTATGCTGTGACCTTGAAATCGAACAAATGACCTTGGGTCAAGGTCAAGGTGAGAGGGCTTGATGCAAGGAATATTTGAGTAAAGTTTGAACTCTCAACGTCAAACAGTCTTTGTTTTACATGCAAAAGTTTGTTGTGACCTTGAGAAAGAGAAGTTGACCTTGGGTCAAGGTCAAGGTGAAAGGGCTTGGCTCAACGATTATATGTATGAAGTTTGAACTCTCAAGGTCAAACCATCTTTGTTCTATAGGCAAAAGTTTGTTGTGACCTTGAGAAGCAAAATTTCACCTTGAAACAAGGTCAACATTAAATGACTACCTATAAGTTACCTACCATCTAAGTTTCAACTCAAAATCTCAAAAACTGAGGAAATTGGCACTGTGCCAATTTAAAATTCCATTTTCAACTCTTAATAGAGCGAAAACCGTAAATATTTCATCGAGCATGTAAGCATATAAAAGTTTGCAAATTTTCCAAAGAACAATATAAAACAAATTTCCTTCAAATCGTACGGTTACTTTAGGAGTTATGAGAGTTTAAAGATTTGACCTTTGATGACCTCTAGCGGGGGCATATGTGAACTTTTGGACAAGAAAAAAAATTTGAATTGAGATCTGGATATGCTCTTTCACATGGTATTTTCCACTTCATCATATATTGCGGTACTTTTTTGTAAAGTGTCTGGAACGTTTGGGGGTAAGAATAATAATAAGAATAATAAGAATAAAGAAAAGACAATACAATAACAGAAAGGATTCCGACGGAAGTCGGAATCCTTAATAATAATAATAATAAGAATAATAATAATAAGAATAAAGAAAAGACAATACAATAACAGAAAGGATTCCGACGGAATAGTCGGAATCCTTAATAAAGAAAAGACAATACAATAACAGAAAGGATTCCGACGGAATAGTCGGAATCCTTAATAAAGAAAAGACAATACAATAACAGAAAGGATTCCGACGGAATAGTCGGAATCCTTAATAATAAGAATAAAGAAAAGACAATACAATAACAGAAAGGATTCCGACGGAAGTCGGAATCCTTAATTATCTGAGGATTCATTTCGAGGTTGAAATTAGTAGTTTAAATTAAAACTTAGTATTTATGGTTGAACGGAGTCTTGTTGGAGATCTCCTCCCTTCTTTCTGCAGATGATATTAAAAAGTGAAGCATTCCAAATGGTTGTTGTGCTTATATACATTTGAATTTGGCTCTCTTGAGTGAAAAACACATAAGAAGAAACTCATTTTTTTACATTTGTGTGTGTGTGTGGTGTGCTTGAGGGTGTGTAAGAGGGTGTGTGTGTGAGGTGTGTGTGTGTGAGGGGGTGAGGGTGTTTGTGTATGTGTGAGGGAGGATGTGGTGTGTGTGTTCATTCTAATGACTCATTTGTAATACAAACAACTATATTTCCAATTATCTGAGGATTCATTTCGAGGTTGAAATGAATAGTTTGAATTAAACCTTAGTATTCGTGGTCAAATCTGTTATGCATAATCGATAAAGTAATTCAAACCTTTAATAAAGTATAACAGATGAAGACATTACATATAAAGGAACAAGGCTGTTCATTTTGCTATTGTGGTGATCTTCTCTTTGTAATGTTTTCTTTGGGATAGGGTGGAGTTTCGGATTTAGTTATGAAATCGTTGGTGGTTTTCTATTAAAGGTACAAGAAATCAAAGCAAAGTAGACAAATTTTAAAAAGGAACCTCCAAGAAAAAGAAATAATACGACATCAGCATTGACTGAAAACACATGAAGATGAAAATGAATGGCCACCTTTGAATGGGTCATGGACATCATGGATGATGAACGTCTGTATTCGTCAGCAATTATCAGTATGATCTGGTATCAAATAAGAATGACTTAGGATAAAATTATACAAGCATCTCAAGATGCAAACAATGACTATTTGTTTGAAGATTGATTTCAAGGTTGACTTTATTTCAAGCACAGAGTCTGATCGCTTTCATGGACGTAAGTTTATGGAAATAAAGAAGTTTATTGCTCTTAGGCTTGGTATTTGACCAATCTACAGTCTTTTACAAGCACATCCTTGAGACTTACACTCTGACTGACTGTGACGACGGGACTCCATGACGGGCCCTGTCCTAACCTCTTTAGAGAAGACAGGGCCCCGACCACCTGTCCTCTCTGAATGTCAGTCGGACTCCTCGGATGATTACATACATGAGCTCGCTACAGCCGGCAGAGCACGGACTGTATTACGCATGCCCTCTTTTTATATCCATTTACATATTCATCTGTGTCTCTGGGGCCTCTGCGTTTCGCGGTCTTGTTTGTGTGATGTCATCTTAGAGTGAGGAGGTTGTTTTACACCACAATTGTACGTTCTTCGAGACCTCTGGGTAATTGGAGAAGTTAGAGGGTTGTGCGCACTGATTCCAGGATAACCACACCATTTGCTACTTGCGTCACAAATGGCCGTCCAAAGTCGGCACCGGTTGCCCATTGGTCTCGTCGGTTTATGTGTAGTCTTTTGTGTTTGATGTTTACATGTCGTGTGTCTCTTTTCCGTCTCGTGCTGCACTCGTCTTTTGTGTTTTTGAATCGGATGTTTTGCTGTTTTGCTGTTGACGCTGCAACGGGGTCTTCTTGGAGATCTCCTCCCTTCTTAATGTTATGTAAGCCCCATTCATAAGCCTTGATGCCGCCGTATAGTTACGTACTACATTAACCGAAACTCCTTCGTACGATTATTATTCAATCTCCTTAAACTTCAACTCGATATATCCCCCTCTATGATTTGTAACAGTTCCAGTGTGTATCTGACTCTGCACACGTAATCCGGACAACCACAACGTGTAAGATTGCAGTCCTAAGTCGGCACGGATTGTCAAGGTCTTCTTTTGGTTTATGTGTAGTCATTTGTGTTGGATCCCCTCCTTTCTTGTTTTGATGTTGTCTTTCTTTTTTTCATCTTCCTTGCCAATCAATCTCACAAACAGTTAAAACAGCGGAACACACTAACAGTTTGTCCGTGTGTTATTCTTTAGAAAGAACTAAGCTGTTAATTAATATGGAACCATGCAAGAATGGTAAGATTTGTGTAGGTATTTGCTAGAAGGAACAAGGCAAAATAAATTTCAACAACATTCTTAAGCATAATGGCTATATATGTATGTTGTCAATGAAAATGTTATTTAATTTGAAGTAATTGTTTGATCAATTTATTGTTTTAAATTCATATTAACTCACATGCATAAAACTAATTGGAAGATTTTCATCTTCTTAAATAGAAAGTGGATGTAAAACACCACGTGTGTAAACAATAATCTGCAAATAATTTTTGAAATAAGTGATTCCAAGGGGATAACAAACTCGGAAAAACGACAACTAATAGAAAAAAAACAATGGCATCAGTGAATTGACGAAAATAGAAGAAAAACTCAAGTGAGAAGGATGAGGTGCCCAGGAAGGTAGAATACCCTGTATGTCAGATGTAACTACAACAATCTCAACAGCACTCACAATAGAGCACCAAATTGAGCATCGACGGATCCCTGGCAAGCTAGAGGTGGAACCAGTGCAATTGAAGATTAAGGAATTTCCAAACTTGCACTTTGTAAAATCTAGTATATGAAACAAGTCTTAATTCAGAGTATATCGCAGTATTCCTCATAGCAAGACCTAGCTTTGTGATACATATGGCTAAAAATTCCATCCAAAATATATATTATTACCTTACAAAGAACCTGTATAGGAATTCTTTCTTTTAGCTTTTTCGTTGAAAGCATTAGAGTGAAAGAAGCGTGAAATGATAGCACGTGTATAGTTGCTGATTCAATTTGCAATATCTTATTCTTGAACGTGTATTTTGGACCAATCAAAATGCGTAGATTCGTATTAACAAATATGTTTGAAAATTATTTTGACTTTAACTCTCACAATCAAAATGTAAGCTTGATTGAAGGACAAAAGAGACTACCTCCTCGGCACCCAAGTCGTATAAGAAGTATTTTAAAATATTTCAAACACTTAATGGCGATGTTTCACTATGTAGCAGATCATATGTGCAGATGATATTAAAAAATGAGACATTCAAAGTGGTTGTTGTGCTTATATACATTTAAATTTGGCTCTCTTGAGTGAAAAACACACAAGAAGAAACTAAGTTTTTTACATTTGTGCGATTGTATGTGTGTGAGAGGGTGTGTGTGTGTGTAATGGTCGCGTCACACCTTGCCGGATAGCGCAAACGGACGTCTAACGGATGAAAAATATGCCAAAATCCTTAGTCCGTTGGTCGTCCGTTTGTAAAAAGTCAACACTTCCACTGCTCGCGGCTCTTGCGACTAGTTTTGAACGGACGCGTTCCGTACGAATACCGGATATCTACCTGAAAAGTAACGGACGTGTAACGGACTTGACCGTACGAGTAACGGAAAAGCAACAGATAAAACGGATATGTAACGCATAAGAACCGGACAAAACGGACATACGTTACTCGTCCGTTGGCGTCCGGTAGCTGTCCGTTACATCTCCGTTTTATCCGTTTCACGTCCGGTAGATGTCCGTTCGTGACTCGATTCTACCGGACATTAACGGACACCTAACGGATATCAACGGACACTTAACGAATATCAACGGACACCTAACGGAGGTGTAACGGACGAGTAACGGACAAAACGGATACCAACGGACACTTAACGTATAAGTAACGGATGCCTTAGTCCGTTCTGTCCGTTGGCAAGTTTTGAGCATGCTCAGAACGGACACCAACGGTCATCACCGGAAGAGTAACGGATAAAACGGAGATGTAACGGACTAATAACGGATGAATAACGGATGCGAACGGATACTAACGGATTGAAGATTTTGCTATCCGTTACTCGACCGGTCGCCTTAACCGGCTAGGTGTGACTGAGGTATATGAGAGGGTGTGTTTGAGGGTGTGTGTGTGTGTGTGAGAGAGTGAGGGTGTGAGGATGAGGGTGTGTGTGTATGTGTGAGGGAAGGTGTGGTGTTTGTGTTCATTCTAATGACTCATTTGTAAAACAAACAACTATATTTCCAGTTATCTGAGGATTCATTTCGAGGTTGAAATTAGTAGTTTAAATTAAAACTTACTATTTGTGGTCAAATCTGTTATGCATAATCTATGAAGTAATTCAAACCTTTAATAAAGTATAACAGATGAAGACATTACATATAAAGGAACAAGGCTGTTCATTTTGCTACTGTGGTAGTCTTCTCTTTGTAAAGTTTTCTTTCGGATAGGGTGGAGTTTCGGCTTTAGTTATGAAATCGTTAGTGGTTTTCTATCAAAGGTACAAGAAATCAAAGGAAAGTAGACAAATTTTAAAAAGGAACCTCCAAGAAAAAGAAATAATACGACATCAGCATTGACTGAAAACACATGAAGATGAAAATGAATGGCAACCTTTAAATGGATCATCGACATCATGGATGATGAACGTCTGTATTCGTCAGCAATTATCAGTATGATCTGGTATCAAATAAGAATGACTTAGGATAAAAATTAAATAAGCATCTCAAGATGTAAACAATGACTATTTGTTCGAAGATTGATTTCAAGGTTGACTTTATTTCCAGCACAGAGTCTGATCGCTTTCATGGACGTAAGTTTATGGAAATAAAGAAGTTTATTGCTCTTAGGCTTGGTACTTGACCAATCTACAGTCTTTTACGAGCACATCCTTGAGACTTACACTCTGACTGACTGTGACGACGGGACTCCATGACGGGCCCTGTCCTAACCTCTTGAGAGAAGACAGGGCCCCGACCACCTGTCCTCCCTGAATGTCAGTCGGACTCCTCGGGTGATTACATACATGAGCTTGCTACAGCCAGCAGAGCACGGACTGTATTACGCATGCCCTCTTTTTATATCCATTTACATATTCATCTGTGTTTCTGGGGCCTCTACGTTTCGCGGTCTTGTTTGTGTGAGGTCATCTTACAGCGAGGAGGTTGTTTTACACCACAATTGTACGTTCTTCGAGACCTCTGGGTAATTGGAGAAGTGAGAGGGTTGTGCGCACTTATTCCAGGATAACCACACCATTTGCTACTTGCGTCACAAATGGCCGTCCAAAGTCGGCACCGGTTGCCCATTGGTCTCGTCGGTTTATGTGTAGTCTTTTGTGTTTGATGTTTACATGTCCTGTGTCTCTTTTCCGTCTCGTGCTGTACTCGTCTTTTGTGTTTTTGCATCGGATGTTTTGGTGTTTTGCTGTTGACGCTGCGACGGGGTCTTGTTGGAGATCTCCTCCCTTCTTAATATTATGTAAAGCTCCATTCAAAAGCCTTGATGCCGCCGTATAGTTACGTACTACATTAACCGAAACTCCTTCGTACGATTATTATTCAATCTCCTTAAACTTCAACTCGATATCTCCCCCTCTATGAAGTGTAACAGTTCCAGTGTGTATCTGGCTCTGCACACGTAATCCGGACAACCACAACTTGTAAGATTGCACACCTAAGTCGGCACGGATTGCCATGGTCTTGGTTTATGTGTAGTCATTTGTGTTGGATCCCCTCCTTTCTTGTTTTGATGCCGTCTTTCTTTTTTCATCTTCCTTGACTCACGATACCACGAACAGTTAAAACAGCGGAACACACTAACAGTTTGTCCGTGTGTTATTCTTTAGATTGAACTCAGCTGTTGATTAATTTGAAACCATGCAAGAATGGTAAGATTTGAGTAGGTTTTTGCTAGAAGGAACAACGCAAAATAAATTTCAACAACATTCTTAAGCATTAATGGCTATATATGTATGTTGTCAATGAAAATGTTATTTAATTTGAAGTAATTGTTTGATCAATTTATTGTTTTAAATTCATATTAACTCACATGCATGAAACTAATTGGAAGATTTTCATCTTCTTAATAGAAAGTGATGTAAAACACCACGTGTGTAAACAGTAATCTGCAAATAATTCTAAAATAAGTGATTCCAAGGGGATAACAAACTCGGAAAAACGACAACTAATAGAAAAAAAAACAATGTCAGCAGTGTATTGACGAAAATAGAAGAAAAACTCAAGTGAGAAGGATGAGGTGCCCAGGAAGGTAGAATATCCTGTATGTCAGATGTTACTACAACAATCTCAACAGCACTCACAATAGAGCACCAAATTGAGCATCGACGGATCCCTAGCAAGCTAGAGGTGGAACCAGTGCAATTGAAGATTAAGGAATTTCCAAACTTGCACTTTGTAAAATCTAGTATACTCTATATGAAACAAGTCTTAATTCAGAATATATCGCAGTATTCTTCATAGCAAGACATCTTTTTGTGATACATATGGCTAAAAAATTACATCCAACATATATATTATTACCTTGCAAAGAACCTGTATTGGAATTCTTTCTTTTAGCTTTTTCGTTGAAATCATTAGAGTGAAAGTAGCGTGGTATGACAGCATGTGCGTAGTTGCTGATTCCCTTTGCAATATTTTATTCTTTTCTAATTTCATGCACGGTTGCTTGTTCAGAATATCTGCTAAAAATCGATTTGGCTTATTTATGTATCGCGAAAAATTCCCCTCCAAATTATTGTCCTCGTTATTTAAGATTCGTGCCACTATATATCAACAAGAGGCAAAAACAGATACTTCGCAAAAAATTGTAGAATAATGAGACCTGCATGGTCATGAGCAGGCTCATATGGTCGAGGCTCCAGCTTATAATTTTGAGGACGTCATATGGGAAAATCGGAATACAATTGTTGCTTGGCTAATTTCAAATTGGGGATGTGTCATTTCAATAATTTGTATGAATAATTATAATTGACATATTAGGTCAATGAATAAACTGTAATATGAAGCGTTGTCGTTCGTCCAAGAGGATTGTTCATTTGAACAAAAAAAAAACTAGGCAGAGATGAGAACTGAAATAACACATTTGACGATAAACTAAAGAAGCATCTCGATGTATAGTTAATAGAACTTATCGCCCTCAAGTTTGAGGTTTGGTTAAAAGATTCTGGTCATTTGAAAAATACACTACACTCAGATTTCTTTGAAATTCGGACCTATACAAGCAACAGAGTATATTACTTTTGCGATTTCACAGCCTGCCATTGATGGTAACATAATACAGAAAATAAGAAGGATCAAGGGTAGACAGAATTTTCATCGATAATATGTCAGAATTATCAAACGCATTTGTGTCACACTTATGCCTTTTGCAGTGTGGAACTCGCAAAAAAGTTCCCCGCGAGGGGTTTGACAGTAAGTGTTTTGAATATTTTCCCTGACATGGTCACCATAGCACTTTCTATATAGACGAAACCGCAGACAGTACATGTATTCTTTATATGTTGTTTTCGTTTCCGTGCATGGACATCGACTGCGGGTGCGGCTAGCCAACAGGGGATGCTTATTCCCACCGGGCCCCTGGTCCCACCTCTGGCTTGCTGGGGTCCGTCGATGCTCATTTCGTGCTCTGTTGTGATTACTGTTGAGATTATCGTCAGGATCTTTCCTTAACTCATTTTGTACTTTTTATATGATCCGACTGTCACCAAACGGACACTCGGCGATGATACTTAACTAATCTACAGCCTTGTACTGGCGCATTCTTAAGATTGCAGTCTGACTTACTGTGACAACGGGACTCCATGGTGGGCCTTGTCAAAACCTCTTTAGAGAAGACAGGGCCGCAGTAATCTTTCCTCTCAGAATGTCGGTAGAAATCATCGAATGATACTATGCATGAGCTCGATCCACGTATGTCCTTAGTCGATACCGATTGCCAATTATCATCGCTGGTTTATGTTTGATGTTTTGAATGTATCTGGTGTACCTTCTCTTTTGCTGTGTATGACTTCTCTGTGGTTTTGCTTGGGATGTTTTTATGTGTTGCTGTGGGTGCTGCAACCAAATTTCCCCTTACCTTAAAAATAAGAAATAAAAAGTAAAAAGATTAAGTCGACAAATAATGAAGACCAGAGACAAGTTCAAAATAGCATCATCAATTACCAGTATATACTTGTCTTGTTCGAGATCCTCTCCCTCCTTTTGTATACGTTGACTATTAAAACTTTTTACCCCAACCAGATTCTTTTAGAAATAAAAGACTAAGATGTTTTAATGTAAAACATATTGTTCTGTCGGTCATTGTAGCGGATCTTTCAGTACAGAACAACCCGAAATGAATAGTTTTAGTTAAAATTTGGTATTTGTGGTCAATTCGGTCTTTTCGAAATAGAGAGTAACTTCCCTTTTGTGCAGGTATCTGACGGCAACGCATTGTGAAATCATTAAATTCGATGGAAACCAGCATGAAATTCAGGAAAACAGGATTACATATATGACGTTTTCAAAGGAATTTAATGACTTCACAATGCTTTTAAGTCAGATATCTGCAGGAATCGAATGTAGGACTGTAAAATCGAAAAGACGGAATTTTGTTAGCGTAATAGATAAGTATACCCAACCTTTTTAAAATAAAGATGCATCACAAAAAAGATACTACATATAAAGTTAAAAATAAATAGCTTAATCAGTTTGCTTTTGTCGTACTCTTCTTTGGGCTTTCGATTTTCGCAGATGACTTTGTTCTTTGACAAAATCAAAATATTTGGAAAGATGATAGATAGGCCTCCATGAAGGCACAAGAAAGTAAAGTAAACAAATGAAATCAAGGAAATTGCCTCTAAAAAGAATATCATTCGACATGAAAAATAGAAAATACATCATTTAATAGAACAAATAATAACCTTTTACCCGGCCATGGACACCATGCATGATTTATGATTACAAAATATTTCCATAAACGTCATCAATTATATGTCTTTTCTGTTACGAAACAAAAACTCATCGTCTTTCAATAGGAATGTATAGTGGAAGAAAAATATTTAAAAAGTATCTCAAGATGTTCGTAAATGCTATCACCTTGAAAATGGTGTTAGGGATTACTTTATTTCAAGCAAATAGGGTGATTGATCAATCAGTCGAGGGGTCGTGTATGAAAATTTATGAAATAAACAAGTAAAGGTTCTTAATGTTATGTAAATCCTTGCCGGCCGCCGTATGTCTCATTGTGACCTTTTAAAATTGATTAGTCATACAATCTTTGTACGATTTTTTTTTCAAATTCGCAACCTCGACTTATGCTTTCATGTTTGGAGTTTTATCATCACTTGTCCAAACGACCAAAGAAAAAACCTCTAATTCAACTTAACATATGAAACGAAATAAAACATCAAAATACATGTATATCAATACATGCTCATCAAATTGACAAACTTTTTGGGGGTCGGTCCATGCTGCAAATTTATCTGTTCTTAAATGATGTTATCAATTTGAAGACGTAGCATCCATTTATATGTACATTCTGACACAATAGGATTCTTTTCCTCAGTGGATTACAAATCGTACATATCATGTACTTGATCTGTGTTGTGCAAGGCCTTGTCCTTTCTTTTAGACAACATTTTGTAAGATTTGGTGGCACTCTATACAGGCAAGTTTTTGGAATTCCTATGGATACTAATTGTGCGCCTCTGGTTTCAGATTTGTTTTTATACACATACGAACAATGATTCATGCAATATCTGAAAAAAAAATCAAGAAATTGACGACTTGAAATGTTTAGCGTCGTCTCTAGGTATCTTGATGATATTTTGAATATTGATAGTCCACATTTTGACCATTACAAAAATCAAATTTATCCACCAGAGTTAACATTGAATAAAGCAAACACAGATAATATTGCTACACCATTTTTGGATCTTGATATCAAAATCAGTAACGGAGAAATTCAGACAAAGAATTACGACAAGAGAGAAGACTTTGGCTTCAAAATAGTTATCTTCCTTGGCTTGATGGTGATATTCCAAGATTGCCATCGTACGGCATTTAAATCGCTCAGCTCATCAGAATTGCTAGAGCTTGCTCCCATGTTTCGAACTTCCACGATAAAAATATACAAATTACGAAAAAACAAACTTATCAGTCAAGGATTTAGGTATAATAAACTTGTAAAATCTTTTTCTATTCTGAACTTCTTTCAAAATTTGGGACGACTCCAGTATTTCATTCATTGCTTATAGCAGATAGCCGTCAAAGTCGGCGCCGGTCGCGCAATTGGCCTCCTTCCTTTTTCATGTGTTGTCATTAATGTTTGATGTTTCTGTACGTCTATTGCGATTGATTTGTAGTGATGATCTAGAGAATATTGTTGTGTCTTTTTGCAATCTTGTAGTTTTGTCTAATGTCATATATGTGTCACTTTCTTTTTGGTTTGTTCCGCTTGGGTGAGTGCAGGGATGGTCATGCTGGAGATCCTTCCCTTTTCCTTATCTACTAACATTATGCCACCGCTATGAAAAAGAGAAGCAAAATCAAACTCAAATATAGACAATACAAGAATAAATCGTGCAAAAGGAAGCTGACATTCGGTCAGCAGCATGGATGAGTGTATGAATTATTACGTACGGCATCAATTACCAGTATAGAATGATGTCAAATAGAAAATAAACAGTTCATCGCACAGTGCAAGCCAAGAAAGCCACTTCCTCCTTAAAAAAATAAAAAAGATTGATTTTACTTTAAAGAAGTATTACTTTTAACTGCTTGATGCGATTTGTAATTAAGGTGGTGTTAATTTTACATTTTATCCTGATTGTTTTACCCATTGACTATGATTTAGGAGTTTCACTCCCACAATCATAATGTAAGCTTGATTGAAGGACAACACAAACCACAAGAACGGCTGAGCTCGCGAGTCGTATATCAAGTATAATGTAAGCTTGATTGAAGGACAACACAAACCACAAGAACGGCTGAGCACGCAAGTCGTATATCAAGTATATGTGCAGATGATAATAAAAAGTGAAGCATTCTAAGTGGTTGTTGTACTTATATACATTTGAGTTTAGCTCTCTAGAGTGAAAAACACAAAAGAAGAAACACTTTTTTTTATTTTTGTATGCGTGTATGTGTGTGTGTGTGTGTGTGTTTATTATGACTTCTCTGTAAAACAAACAACTATATTTCCATTTATCTGAGGATTCATTTCGAGGGTGAAATTAATAGTTTAAATCGAAACTTAGTATTTGTGGTTAAATCTGTTATGCGTAATCGACTATGATTTTAAAATTCTGGTTTAGGAGTTTTATGTTTGACTTTCCTTTCCACAATCATAATGTAAGCTTAGGACAACACGATCCAGCTCCTGAGCACCTGAGTCGTATACATGTATCAAGTATTTCAAAATATTTCAACCACTAAATGTTTCACTGTGTAGCAGATCATAAGTGCAGATAAAATTAAAAAGTGAAGCATTCCAAGCCGTTATCGTGCTTATATACATTTAATTGAATTTGGCTCTCTTGGGTGAAAAACACAAAAGAAGAAACATATTTTTTTTACATTTTTGTGTGTGTTTATTCTAATGACTCATCTGTAATACAGACAAAGAAAAGGGAATGATCTCCAACATGACCACCTTGCATTCACCCAGCGAAACAAACCCACAAGAAAGTGACACATAAATTACATCAAACAAACTCCAAATCGTAAAAAGACACAACAATATTCACTAGAACATCATACGAAACAATCGTAACAGACGTATAGAAAAAATTAAACATTGATGACAACACATAAAAGGAAGGAGACCAATGTGCAGCCGTCACCGATTTTGGACGGCCATCTGCTTTTCAGTAATTGGTCTGGTTATCTGGATTACGTGCGCACAACCCTCCCACTTATCCGGATAGACAGAGATCTCCATAAAAACACAATTGTTGCATAAACATTAAACTTCTCACTATAAGGTGACATCACAAACGAGATAGTTAAACGTAGAGGCCTCTTATAACACAGATTCTATGTAAATGGATCTAAAAAATTCTATGGCATGTATATAACAGTCTGTGTTCTGCTGGCAGAATCGAGCTCAAGATCAATCACCCGAGAAGTCTGACAAACTTTTGGATATGACAAAAACCAAGACCAAGTCTTCTCTGACGACTATATTTCCAATTATCCGAGGATTTTCATTTTGAGGTTGAAATTAAAAGTTTAAATTAAAACTTAGTATTTGTTCTCAAATCTGTGATGCATAATCGATCGGGTAATTCAAACCTTTAATGAAGTACATCATATTAAGATATTACATATAAAGGAACAAGGCTGTTCATTTTGCTATTGTGGTAATCTTCTCTTTGTTAAAGGGCTTTCTAGCGGATAGGATGAAGTTTCGGCTTTAATTATGCTTTATGACTACATGAGTATATTGAAAACGTCGGCGATTCTTCTATCAAAGGTACAAAAAATCAAAGCGAAGTAAACAAATTCTAAAAGGGAACTTCTTTCTTAAAAAAGAAATAATACGACATTAGCATTGATTGAAAATACATGAACATGAATGGCCACCTTTGAGTGGGTCATGGACATCATGGATGATGAACTAATGAATAACGTCTATATTCGTCGGCAATTATCAGTATGATCTGGTATCAAACAAGAAAGTCTTAGGATAAATATTGAATTAAAATCTCAAGATGTAAACAAGGACTATTTGTTTGAAGATTGATTTCAAGGTTGACTTTATATCAAGTACAGAGTCTGATGGCTTTCATGGACGAATGTTTACGAAAATAAAGAAGTTTATGCTCTTAATGTTATGTAAAGCCCCCCTTCATAAGCCTTGATGCCACCGTATAGTAGGTGTAACTACAGGAAATAAAAACCTTCTTTGTATGATTAATCTTTAGCTCGATTTCGGTGTCTTTAAATGCTTCAAAGCTTATAAATTTGGTCTATTTGGTTTAAGACATCTTTGGCACTCATAAAAACGAAAGAAAAAAGGGGGTCATGCATACCTTATTTCTGCAAAATTCACTTTTTTACATGACCCCTCCTTCCGAATTGAAAATTTGCTGACTTTTATATGTTTTCAAATCGATCTACTGATTACATAAAAGCCAAAATCATGTTCAAAACTCAATTTCTCCTGACAGCAGGGAATCATACATTGATTTAATGTGCTATTTTCAAATTTTCAATAGTTTTGATCAATAAGGTGACACCTTTTATTCAGCCCGGTTCACCAGTCAAAAGGGAAGGGATACCCTGCTAAAATGATTTCCTGTAGTTACACCTAGTAATGCACTACTTCATCTCGAAATCTCCCCTGCTATGAAGTGTTCCAGTGTGTACCTGGCTCTGTATACACAATCCAGAAAACCACAACGTGGAAGATTGCAGTCCTAAGTCGGCACGGTATGACAAATGGTCTCGTTTTGGTTTATGTCTAGTCTTTTGTGTTAGGTCCCATCCTTTCTTGTTTTGATGTCGTCTTTCTCTTTTTTTCATCTTCTTTGACCCACGATATCACTAACCGTTAAAACAGCGGAACACGGGAACAGTTGGTCAGTGTGTTATTCTTAGAAAGAACTTAGCTGTTGATTAACATAGAACCATGCAAGAATGGTAACATTTGAGTAGGCAATGCTAAAGAAGAAAAAGGCAAAATAAATTTCAACTTCAGTCTTAAGCCTTACAACTAAATACATATAACGTAAATGAAAATGGGATTGCATTTAAAGTAATTGCATGCTCAATTCATTGTTTTAAATGCATCTTAATTAACTCACAAATATGTAACTAGTTGAAACACTTATATCTTCTTAGATAGAAAGTGGATGTCAAACACCACATGTGTAAACTGTAATCTGTACATCATTCAGAAATAAGTTAAAGAAGATCCTGACGATGATTTCAACAGCACTCACAATAGAGCACAAAACTAAGTTAAAGAAGATCCTGATAATGATCTCAACAGCACTCACAATAGAGCACAAAAATAAGTGATTCCGAGGGATAACAAGCTCGGTAAAACGAAAAAATAGAAACTCAATGTCATCAATGTATCGACGAAAATAGAAAAAAAAGCGAGTAGAACAATGTGCTCGGGAGGGTAGAACACCCTGCATGCCAGATGTTACCCCCACAATGAGATTAAGAAGATCCTGACATTAATCTCAACAGCACTCACAATAGGGCACCAAATTGTGCATCGATTGACCTTTAGCTAGCTATAGGTGGGACCAGTACAATTGAAGATGTCAATAAAGTATAATAGAAGTTGTCAATGACGGAATTTCCGAACTTGGACTTTGTAAAGTCTAGTACATGGTAAAAGTGTTAATTTAGACTATATCGTAGTATTCTACATAAGAAGATATCGTTTTGTGATACATATGTCTACATAAATTCCATAAAAAATATAAATTCAATTATTACCTTGCAAAGAATTTGTACAGGAAATTCTCTATTTAAGCTTTTTCGTTTAAATTATTAGAGTGAAAAGAAACGTGATATGACATCACGTGTATAGTTGCTGATAACATCTGCAATATTTTATTCCTTTCTAATTTCATGCACGATTGCTTGTTAAAAATATCTAAAGCCATGACGTTATGTGCTCCAAGTCAAATTGGTTCATTGACGTATCACAGAAAAGGCCCTACCAAAAAGGTGTCATCGAAATTTAAGGCTGGGGTCACTATATAGAAACAAGACACCATACTATTTATATTGCAAAAAGTGTCTGGTGTGTATCATAGTTTCAAAGGACTGAAATTATGCTTGAGGCATAAATAGATGCTTCGCAACAAATTGTAAAATCATGAGACCTGGTCATGAGCATCAGCATGAGACCCATATAGTCGAGTCTCCAGCTTATAATTTTAAGGAAGTCATATGGGAAAATGGGGAGACAATTATTGTTTTTCAAATGGGGGTTCTGTCATCTCAAAATTTGTATGAATTATGATAATTGACATGTTAGATCAATGGATAAACTGTTATATGAAGCTTAATCTGTCGGGCACCTAAGAGGACTGCATGTACAATTAAACAAAGAAGAACGGACATCTTCTAGTGATTTGTTACATGTTCCTGAATTCTCGACCAGGGGTTTTTCCATAAACCTTTCTGTGACATTACCGTTACTGCTTAGTATTTTGTACTATTTAAACAAATTAAATGCAGATATTCACCAAAAAAGTATAGGAAAATGTAAAAATAGTTAAATCGAATACGGATCAACTATCCATAATCCATATATGAAAGGCAATGTGGACAAGATCGAGAGGAAACAAAAAAGGGTGAACCGATTCATTGCAAAGGCTACAAAAGCGGTTTCTGATGCAAAACCCATAATCAACATGAAGAAACACCTTGAATTAGGGTGGTAGTCTCACTATACCCCCATTACTTACCTACATTCAATTTTCTTAATAATTGCAATATCAATTAATTATGAAACAATGGAGGGGATCTCCAACAACACCAGGTTGCAGCACCCACAGCAAAATACCCAATGCAAAATCACAAAGCAGACAAGCACAGAAAGAGACGCATAAGGGACAATGAACGTCAACGCACAACACGGAAACATCAAACACAAAGGACTACACATAAACCAACGAGACCAATGGGCAACCGTTGCCGACTTAGAACGGCCATCTGCCACGGAAATAGCAGATGGTGTGGTTATCCTGGATTACGTGCGCACAACCCTCCCACTTTTCCGATTACCCAGAGGTCTCGAAGAACGTACAATTGTGGTGTAAAACAACCTCCTCACTGTCAGATGACCACACACAAACAAGACAGCAAAACGCAGGGGCCCAAGCAACACATATGAATATGTAAATGGATATCAAAAGAGGGCGTACGTAATACAGTGCTCTGCCGGCTGAAGCGAGCTCATGTTATCACCCGAGGAGTCCGACTGACATTCAAAGAGGACAGGTGGTCGGGGCCCTGTCTTCTCTAAAGAGGTTTGGACAGGGCCCGTCATGGAGTCCCGTTGTCACAGTCAGTCAGAGTGCAAGTTTTAAGAATGCGCTGGTACAAGACTGTAAATCGGTCAAGTACCAAGCCTAGTGTCCGTCTGGTGACATTAGGATCATATCCACGGTATGAAAGGCGTTTGATGATTCTGACGCATTTTCGATAGTGATGTTGTCTATCTTTGATCCTTCTTAATTTGTTAATTATGTCACCATAAAATGCAGGTTGTGAAATACCCAAAGTAATATACTCTGTTGCCTGTATTAGTCCGAATTTCAGAAGAAGATGTCATGCATCTCTTGCTTAAGTTTGAAAGAAATAGAATCAATTGTTTTGCGTGGGTCGATATTCAAAATCTCCAAATTTTGACACCCTGTCAATGCAGATAATGACGACTTTGTCACGAAATTTTTCAGATATGATCACTGACGAGGGTTAAGTACCCGAAACGTGCATGTCTGGTCCATGCTGAAATTTAATCTGTTCAAAAATGATGCTATTGAATTGGAAGACGTTAATCATTTGAACAACTTGGTGAGTGTCACTGCTGGTGGACCAGGAGTCCCCGAGGGCACATGTAGCCAAGTTCGATCAACTTCGGTTGATCGTCTGTCTCTTCAACGCATTCGAAAATTTCTGTTATCAAAAAATCTTGAAATTTCTAAAACGTGGGTCCTGTAGCATCATATCCCACCCGTCCTGCTACGTCTTTTGGTACATTTTGGGACATAATATTTTTCACACTCTTTGGCCTTATTTCATTGTTTAGATTGAGGATCACTGACGAGGGTTAAGTACCCGAAACGTGCATGTCTGGTCCATGCTGAAATTTAATCTGTTCAAAAATGATGCTATTGAATTGGAAGACGTTAATCATTTGAACAACTTGGTGAGTGTCACTGCTGGTGGACCAGGAGTCCCCGAGGGCACATGTAGCCAAGTTCGATCAACTTCGGTTGATCGTCTGTCTCTTCAACGCATTCGAAAATTTCTGTTATCAAAAAATCTTGAAATTTCTAAAACGTGGGTCCTGTAGCATCATATCCCACCCGTCCTGCTACGTCTTTTGGTACATTTTGGGACATAATATTTTTCACACTCTTTGGCCTTATTTCATTGTTTAGATTGAGGATCACTGACGAGGGTTAAGTACCCGAAACGTGCATGTCTGGTCCATGCTGAAATTTAATCTGTTCAAAAATGATGCTATTGAATTGGAAGACGTTAATCATTCAAGAGCCTGCAAATGTATTAATTATCAGCTTTGCATTTCAAAGATAAAACATGCATCATTCTTTTTGAGTAAAATTTTGTTGTTTTAATATTACCATACTTATTTTGAAGCGATTTTTATAGAAAATAAGGATAAACATGTACCTGTCTAAAGTTCCGAAAATTGTCACATTTACATAGCTCATGAAAAAACGTATCAATAATTTCAATAAATAAAAAATTAATGGAAAAGAGATTAATTACTTATCTTAAATCTGTGCAAATTACAGGGAAAGCGAACCTATTGTGACCGAGTAACCGCCATTTGGGTTACCCCTACCCCTTCTTTTTTTTACATTGCGATACATTACGTCGAGGTTAAACATAGCGTTGTATGTCTTGTCGGCAAAGGAGCAGGTTCGGTAACATGGAAAATCGGCCCTTATTTTAGAATGATTTAGATTTCGATTGTATTTCGTATCAAGGAAGTTAAATGTATGGTTGTTTGAAATACCAAATAAATATTTTAGTTTACGTGCAATACACCGAAAGATATGGCATCAAAATCGGCTTTAAGTCCTAAAATGCTGAAAAATCGTAAGAAATGGGCATAATTCTGGTCAAAATTTATGAAAATAAGTAGGGCACCAGCCATCATCCAAAATAATTTTAATATAAAAAGTTAAATTTGCAATTTATCTTTCGATCTACATAAAATTTATGTTGGGTGAGGGTTGGCGCCTATACTAATATCAAAGATTTATACAAAAAATATGGCGATTTTCCTTCATTTACCGTCATGCAGAGCAAATGACGTCATAATGTGACGTCATAACTAACGCACGTAACGTTTTGACGATGAATAATATTAACTTTCTATTTCGGCAGTTATTTGAGATAAATATAAGAGATGCTGAATCATAATTTTCATAAAATTACTTTTCGCAGAAATTTAGGGTCGATTTTGGTAGATAGTGAACCTTCCCCTTTATAATCAAAATGCTTATGCATTTGACTCAGTTGATATTCCGATTAAACACGGGGAGCAAGCGAACAAAAAGTAAAATTTAAAAAAAAAAAAGAAGGAAAATTGAAAAAAAGGAGGAAAAATAGGATGGCCTGTCTCATGCGCGGGTAAAGATGTAGTCGAGTTGTTTAGAACTGAACCCCCCAACAACTCCCGGACCTCTCCTTTTTAAATTCCCGATTTTTTTTTTATAAAAAGTAATCGTCCCAGATTGCCGAGTCGGACCTATGAACCCCTTTCTACGATACATTTTTTTCTTCTAGATGAACTTGTGATCAAACGAAGGTATCTCATAAAGCTAAATGTACTCTATTTACACTAATCATGCTCAAATAAAATCGTAAAAAAAGTAATAATGGTCATAATTATCTGATGACATCAGCTTTCTTTCGACATTTACGGAATGAAACATGCCGTAGGCCAAGTTATTCGTGTTGATACTGAAATTATCAAAAGAATAAAAAGAATATATAAAACATATTTAATCTATAAGTAATGCTCAATTTCAGGAAATAAAAAAGAGAAAATGAAATGCATACTTATGAAAATAGATATTGTTATGTAATTTAATTATTTCCGTTGTGTCTGTATAACGCCTATACAAACGTACGGAGCGAAATTTTATCTGTAGCTGTATAGATAATGTCGCCTATTATGACGTCACTAACGTCGGGCGGTGCTACGTAAGGCCTGTTCAAATATTACGTCACCAATTTTGAACTTGAAAATCAACAATGCTAAACTGACGTCGATTGCAAAATAAACTAGATAATTAGATACTAATTTAATTAAATTATAAGAAATGACTGTAATAATTTTTCTGTCTATCGATGTATAGACAAAAAGCGATGCACAAACAAAATATCCTCCGCTTCGCGGATTATATAGTTTGTGCATCGGTTTTTGTCTATACATCGATAGACAGAAAAATTATTACATTCATTTCTTAGATAGAGCAACCATTAAAAAATCTCGTTTACCTCCGTGCACCGCGCGGGAAATTCCCCTATTATGACGTCATGACTGTCGTGAAAACAAACGACGGTAACGTGACGCCAGACAACAAACGTTCGCGGGATCAATTTTGAGCTACGTCCCTACGGATAAGGCAAAATCGTTAGAATTTCTATCGGAACATCTGCGAACCTCGGAATGAACAACATTCCTAAGTGAGACCATGGCGCCCGGAGAGAGTCAGCGTCTTCAGTTTGTATGCAAAAAGAAGGGAGGGGATCTCCAACAAAACCCCATTGCAGCATCAATAGTAAAACACCCGTCACAACAGCTGTATGTAATCTGATTGTCTCGATGTACATACTGATGTACATATCCGGTAAATATGTCTTGTTTGGTGATGATGACAACCATTCAATCGCAATCCAGAATGTCACTGATCACTCTTGAAAGAGGGATCTGATATGCTTTTATTATATCCCCGTAGCGACCGAAGAACTTCCTCAATGATGATTTCAGCCGTTGTGTAATATGACCCTAAACAAGTAGTTTACTTGCAAGTCGTCTAGCTCTAAATCTTCATATTTGTAAAATGCCCTGGCGTACCGCATTAGCTGAGAAACAAAAACGCTATAAGCAGGAGATGAGAATGAAAACTTGCATATTTAAAATTCAGAGGAGTTGTTCTCATTTTTACCAAATGATCAGTTCATGATACATGTATTTGCTACAATAAAATGATTAAATGATCAAAACCATAACATTCAAAGATTATGCATCAGAAATCATTTTAGACCAACTTCTATGATCGCTATGAAAATTCCATCAAAAATATATGCTATTTTAACCTTGCAAAGAATTAGTTTTAGAATTCTCTCTTTAAGCTTTCTGGTGATAAGTGAGAAGAAACGTGATATGACTGCACGTGCATGGTTGCTGATTCCATCTGCAATATTTTGTTCATTTCTAATTTCATGCACGATTGCTTGTTCAAATATCTATAGCCATGACGGTATGTGCTCAAAATCAATAGATGACTTTCCAATAAACTCGTGAGACAGTCAAACACCTGGGTCCAGACATAACAAAATTTCGCGATATTTTCATTGTGACTTCAAAATAAATGGCATGACAACACATCAAGGTGCTTCAAGACGATGCGATCAGATGTGACGTCACAATGGAAAATTAAGCCAAACGATGTGAAGTCGGGTGTCTGTGTGTATAAAATCAAGGTTAGGATCGGTCGTCTCTTTTATGTGGAAAATGAACTATTTGGCTCATTGATGTATCGCAGAAAAGACCTTACCAAATACCTGTCCTCGTAATTTAAGATTCGTGTCACTATCTAGGGACAAGACACCACTGTTTATACTGCAAAAAGAGTCTGACGTTTATCACAGTTTCAGAGGACTGTCGTTCACAAAATATTCTTGAGACAGAAATAGATACTTCGCGTTAAATTGTTAAATCATGAGACCTGGCCATGAGTATTTATCTTTTCAGAGACCCTAATGGTCGAGGTTCCAGCTTATAATTTTGAGGAAGTCATATGGGAAAATCGGAAGACAATTATTGTTCAAATGTGGGATGTGTCATCTCAATATTTTGTATGAATTATGATAATTGACATATTAGATCAATAATAAAACTGTGTAATATGAAGCTTTGTCGAGCATCTTAGAAGACTGTACATTTAAACAAAGAAGAGCAGACTTCTTTTGGTACATGTTCTTGAATTCTAGACTGGGGACTTTTCCATAAACATTTTTGTGCCATAACTTCTTATTGTTTTGTACTGTTAAATGAATTAAGTTTAGAAATGCACCGACAAAGTATAGGAAAATGGCATATCTCTCACTAGTTAAATCGAATACGGATCAACTATCTGTAATATATGAAATGCGACGTAGACAAGATCGAGAGGAAACGAAAAAAGGTGAAACGATTCATTACAAATGTTAAACGTCTTCAAATTCAATAGCATCATTTAAGAACAGATAAAATTTCAGCATGAACCAGACATGCACGTTTCGGGTACGTAAATCTCGTCAGTGATCCTCAATCTAAACAATGTAATATGGCCAAATACTACAAAAGCTGTTTCTGATGCAAAACCCATAATCAAAATGAGGAAAAACCTTGAATTAAACATCAGAGAAGTGCCTATCAATTATTCAGTCTCAAAGTCGAGAAGATAAGGCATAATCATTAGAATTTCCATTGGAACAGCTGCTAACATCGGAATAAACAGTATTCCGAAGTGAGACCAGGTGCCCAGAGAGGGTAAGCGTCTCCTGTTTGTATGCAACAGCCGTCGAAAATGTAAATAGCTCCATGAAAACTTGTACGAAGCTCCAAGAAAACTTGCCAAATTCGGTGATTGTCTCGATGTGCACATTGATTTACATATCCGGTAAATATGTCTTGTTTGGTGATTATGACAGCCATTCAATCGCAATCCAGAATGCCACTGATCATTCTTGAAACAGGGATCTTATATGCTTTTATTGTATTCCCGTAACGACCGAAGAACTTCCTTAATGATGATTTCAGCCGTTGTGTTACATAACCCTGAACAAGTAGCTTACTTGCAATCCGTCTGGTTCTAACGATAAAATCTTCATATTTGGAAAATGCCCTGGCGTATCGTATCAGCTGAGAAACGGAAACGCCATAAGCAAGAGATGAGAATGAAAACTCACATATTTAGAAGTAATTGAGAAGTTGGTCTCATTTTTACCAACTAATCAATTCATGATATTTGCTTCCATAAAATGACTAAAGGATCAAAACTGTACCATTCAAAGACTATACAACAGAAATCATTTTGGACCAACTCATATGAATCGCTATTGACGTGAACTATCTTGTTTATAAGCAGTGGCGGAAAACTATTCAGACGTTATTAAAGACTCAATAATCTAACCCCCATCTATGGAATTCCCTTTTGGTACCTACTCTCCAAGCCTCATCGCGGAACCAGTACTCCTTGACACATGGGTTGAATTTATAACACCTTCATATTAGTATTAAAATATTGCTTGCACTCTGATCAAACTTCCTGATAGTGCGATCAATGAACTAAAATTTATCCATTTCCATAAATATTTTGAACCATCAACTGAGCATGAAATTAATAAAAGATATTGTTGCATTGAAAGAAAATATTTGTCATCCGCAAAATTGTTAATTGTTCATTTCACTATTTAGAGAAGTTTGATATGGAAAAAAAGGAAAAAATGATAGTAGAAAACTTAAGCAACGAGACTACATTGCAATGATTGCAAAGAAAAATTCTCATTTGACAGTAAGTGTTTTGAATATTTTCCCTGACATGGTCGCCACAACACTTTCTATATTGACAGTACCTCAGACAGTGCATGTATTTTATATACATGTATTTTCATTTTCGTGCATGAACATCGACGGCAGGTGCGGCTAGCCAACAGGGGATGCTTACTCCTCCCGGACATCTGGTCCCATCTCTAGCTTTTTTAGGGGTCCGTCGATGATTAATTTTGTGCTCTATTGTGAGTGCCGTTGAGATTGTCGTCAGTATCTTCTTTAACTCATTTGTGTCACACTTATGCCCTTTGCCGTGTGTAGCTCGTAAAAAGGTTCCCTGCGAAGGGTTTGACAGTAAGTGTTTTGAATATTTTCCCTGACATGGTCGCCACAACACTTTCTATATTGACAATACCTCAGACAGTGCATGTATTTTATATACATGTATTTTCATTTTCGTGCATGAATATCGACGGCAGGTGCGGCTAGCCAACAGGGGATGCTTACTCCTCCCGGACACCTGGTCCCACCTCTAGCTTGCTAGGGGTCCGTCGATGATTAATTTTGTGCTCTATTGTGAGTGCTGTTGAGATTGTCGTCAGGATCTTCTTTAACTCATAAGCACATAAAGTTAGTCTCAACAATGAATAAATTTTATTTTTGAATAAAGAAACAAATAGATAAATAATAAAATAAAAATTTTGGTGTTATTTAAAACAGATAGACATTATGCGTGTAAGACAATCAAATGAGATGAAGAAGATCCTGATGACAATTTCAACAGCACTCACAATAGAGTACCTAATTGAACATCCACGGACCCCTGACAAGCTAGAGGTGGGACCAGGTGCCCGGGAAGAGTAAGCATCCCCTCTTTGGCTAGCCGCACCCTCCGTCGACATTCAGGCACGGCGGAAATAAAAAAAATTATCTACAAGAAAGGAGGGGATCTCCAACAACACCTAGTTGCAGCATCAACAGCAACCTCCCAAAACACCCACTGTAAAACACAAAAATGACACGCACAGAAAGAGACGCAGTAGTACAATGAACGTCAAATCACAGAAAAACAATTCTGAGTTTGTCTATATAGAAAATGCTATGGCGACCATGTCAGGGTAAGGCACATTCGGATCAGCCTCGACCTTTTCCTTCGAAAAAAGACTCGGACGTCAGACGGCGCCATTTTGAAAATAGTTCCCCGTTGATCTATTAGTTTTGTTATAATTTATCATGAATTACAAGTTCCAACATTGGATCGTAACTGACAAATATGTTACTCACAACATTACTCACTCAAGTTGAAGAATTTTGAATGTTGAAAAAATGCCTTTTTACTTTTACATCGATTTGATGTAAAACCTTCCACCATTGGCATCCGAGTCTTTTTATGCCGTTACAAATAAAGGGCGAGGGGATCCGAATGGGTAAGGCATTCAAAACACTTACTGTCAAACTCCTCGCGGGGATGACAAATATGGATGATGACCATATCCCAATACACAGTACAAAATCGATAATTCAGAAAATCATAACCCGAAGGCATACAAAATCAGGATAAAACAAGAACCAAATCAAACAAAGAAAAAACTCCACCACATGAAAAGAAGCGAACTTCCAAAATTGGAGTGAGACCAGGTACCCAGGAAGAGTAAGCATCTCCTGCTTGCATGCAACACCCGTCACTTCAATTCGGTAGAAATATCACATCCGGTTACTTCCATTTCGGAAGATAAAAGTATATTCGGTGGTTGGATGGTTCAAATGGTCTAAGACAGAATATCATCCACCATTCTGGAGAGTGGGACATCATAATGTATGACGAGTTCCCCATATCGACCGTAGAAATTCCTCAGTGATGAGGTTAGTCGGTCACAAACGTATTCCTGACTGAGAAGATTATCTGAAAGACGCCTAGCTCTCAGAACAAAATTGGTATATTTGGTATTTGCTCTGGCATAGCGTATCAACTGAGATATGAATACGCCATAAGCTGGCGATGAAGGGGTGTTGCCACTCAGAAAAGGAAAGTTTGTGATGTTGAAATTGAAGTCGTCATGATTGTCATAGAGTGAGGTGTTCAAGTGACCATCAGTGTCGTAGAACAACATTATGTCCAAATAGGATACTGAATTATTTGTCTCTGTAGTTTCTTTGACTTCAAGCTCCGAAGGATAGATTCTGCTGAGGTAATCCGCGAATTTTGGATTATTGGTGGACAGCACATCGTCTATGTATCTGTAAGTGAAGTTGAAGTTTGAAGCTTCGTATCTGTTCCCTTTTTACGAGCTCCACACTGCAAAGGGCATAAGTGTGACACAAATGAGATAAAGAAGATCCTGACGACTAACAAACGAAAAAGATGCGGGAAACGACAATTTAAGAGTGATGTTCATGAAGGAATAAAGTAGGCGTAAATTTTAGAAACAAAGCTTGAATTGAAGTGTTTGTTTGTTTTCGTAAATCCTATAGAATCAATGCGTTTTGAACGTGTAAATGGGGAACCTCTTTGTATCCGGATAAGTGAAAGAGTTGGGGGTACAAACTCCGGATAATAACACTATCGGCTAAGAATATAGCAAATATGGGCGCCCTTTTGCATATTGGTAATACTATCATATTATCACAGATAAGTCTGAACTTTTGAGGAGATCTTATGAATTGTTCATCATGCTTCAATGATGTCTTGATTCTCTTGGATTATGTTATCTCTCTTGTCTTTTATCGCTTATTATGTGCGCTCCTGTTGTTATTTTGACCTTGTTTGTTTATTGGGTCTAGAATCACACTTTTGGATGTGAAAAATCATGCTTCAATAAAGCATGCATCTTTGATGAATATTAAAAATTCATTTGAAGTAGGCTGATATATTCTTAAAATTCTTCATTAATTTTTTTTTTTAATTATATGAGGTGTTTTAGATTTAACCACTTGTTGTAGTATCTATTTAAAGATATTTCTTTATCTGTTCTGTGCACTTATAGGTTCTGAACCCTGTAATTATGAGAACAGAAAATGTAATGAATGTTAAACGTCTTAAATTTAATAGCACCATTTAAGAACAGATAATTTGCAGCATGGGCCATACTTAACCCTCGTCAGTGATCTTCAATCTCGACAATGTAATATTGCCAAAGAGTGTGAAAGTTATGTCTAAAAATGTACCAAAAGACGTAGCAGGATTGGGTGGGATATGATGCTACAGGACCCATGTTATAGAAATTTCAAGAAAATTTTAAAACAAAAAATTTCAAATGCGTTGAAGAAACGATCAACCGAAGTCGAACTTCGCTAAAACTGTAGGTTTAAGGGAAATGTGTTCTCTGCCTCCGTCTGCTTGTGTTCTGCGCCTCCGTCTGTTTGTTCCCTTTTAGTGGTGTATGTACCACTGTGATAACTGTAATGTCAACCTATTGGATCTCCTCCTATGTTATTTTTCAATTACATTGCAAGATACCTGTAAACAAAAAATGATTAAGGAAACTCTATATTTTAGGCAAAATAGATAAGAATAAGTACTAGGGTTTCATTGAACGTTTACGATAACCGCACTGTGGTTTCTGGATATTATTATGTAGTCTGTACTATAGATGAATGACGAAACACGGCGACAAAGTGGCATGGTTTACATCATGTTTTTCTATGTGGTTCTATGAGTTCTTAGTTTATGGTAACACTTATCTCACTCGCCGTTTTGGAAGCTAGCTCACACAAGAAATTGGAATATCGAGATTCTGTCATCTTTTTCATTGATATTTTGAAAGGGCGAACAACATCCCAATACATGTCAGAAATGTTGATTTTTTTCGATTTTTTATGAGATTTACCCAAAATGTAGCCATCCCCTTGTAAGAGCGCACATATGCTATATTTTAACATTCTTCGATTTCTTCAAGCGCTTCTTACTTCTGTGATAAGAAAAGCAACTCTTACTGTGTTGGTTGTATTCGATAATTCTCTAACAGCAGAATTACGGACCTTTATATGTAAAATTGGAAATGTTTATAAATGATGGGGACATGAAATATAAGTATTAGAGAACAGCGAATCTTGACATTTCGTCTTAAAGTATCATCGGAATAAAGAGAGGTTTACATCCTCGCACCAACCCTCCTTGCAGGAAATCTGAAAACATCAAGATCGAGGGCGCTTCTCACTTTGCCTTGAAGTACCACTGATGAGGATTTACTAACCGAAACAAGCTTTTGGTACATTATGTTGATCAAGAAGGTAACGAGTTGGAACACTTCAATTCCCATACTCTCGCTATATGTGGAAAAGGGGACAAACAGACGGAGACGACATTTGTCGCCATAAAAAATAAGAAAGACAACATAGTCGTCATAAATAATCCCTACAGAATCCAAAATAGTGGGAAAAAAAGGGAAATCCCCAATGGAGATGAGATCAGGTGACGGAAACAATAAGTATTTCCTGTTTGGTTTGCTAGAAACACCCGCCACTTGGCTGTGCAGAAAAAGTCAAATATTATTGATATTTCTATTTCGATGGTTTGGATGGTTCTTACTTAAACATCTCTCAATATTGACAAGGAGATGTTATAATGTTTTATAAATGCTAATTGTATCGTCCAAAAGCATTTTCATTGATAAAGTCAATCGCTCGCCTAGCCCTCGTAGTTTGCTTGCGTTGGTATAGTATATCCATTGTGAAATGAATACAACATAGGAAGGGAACGAATATTTCTTACTGCTTACAATAATGTAGGAAAGGGGAATTTGTAATTCTGAAGTTGAAGTCGTCGTGTTTGCTGTATATTGGAGAATAAGTATTAAAGTGAAAGTCAAACAGAAAACCAAAAAATCAAAAATCAAGAAACCACAATTAATAGGTATGCTATTCTTGACAAAAATAAAGGTACGGAGGATATCTCCTACAGTAAAACCAGCTGAACAGTGTCTCGCTAGAAAAAAAAGCGGACGAAAAGTTGGATACAACTAGAAAGGTTTCTTGTTGCGGTTGCAACAAGAGTGTCTTCCTCCTATACAATTTTTGGTTTGGAAAAATGAAGGACGTCACATTACATGTATTTATATTATATATTTAAGTTTTCAAATAGCAGTAACATTAAATTTTCAAACCGATAATTGTTGGTGAGCAACCATTTGATTTGGGGGGGGGGGGGGGGGGGGGGCAGGAATTCTATTGCCAGCCGGTAAAATTTTTTCAGCAATTTTCTGAGCAGGCCATTTTTTTCAGCCATTACCAGAGTCGGAGAAAAATTTTCGCCGGTTCTTCGGGCCGGATTTAAACAAATTGTCAAATGTTGTGAATGTCTGTGTAAGTTAAACTCCCCGCTGTTACAGAGTATGAGTTAATAACCGTTCCTTCAGATGTCTCTTTGCAATCAGCGAATTTCAGACAGATTGTATGATGTTTAAATAGAACCTTTTCTAGATTTTTGTGCCTATGCGTATTAGGTCTCTGGTAGATACAGCTATGTGAACAGTTTGTATTTATATTAATTAATTTTTTGACTTTAAATTGTCTGGCACAAAGGGCCAGCAAAAATTTCCATATCATGCAATGTATCCTTACTTTTGCATGGTCCGGGAAAAAAAAATTGCCGGCCCTTTGGGCCGGAATATTTTTTTCAGCATTTTTCAGAGCCGGGGATTTTTTTTTGCAAATTCTTCCTGCCCCCTTCCCCCATTAAAAAGGCGAGCTCGTAGCTGTAGAACCAATTTTCTTGAGAAGAGAAATGGTAATAACAAGTTACGTTCAATATATATATATAAATACCATGAGGTTCTCGCTGTGCAGGTTCAAATTTGGACCCCCCCCCCTTCCCTTTTTTCAAAGTTTATTTTGAATTTCCATCATGGCGACATCGTTCAATATAAACAGAACTGTTTTCGAAAAACGAGGGGAGGGAAGAATGTTGGAGAAATTGTTCATCAATTTGTAAATAAACCAACCGAAAATTTTGTTCGAACGTTTGCTAGAATTAGAAATTAAACTTGATGTTCAAAATATAGTTATTGAAGTTTAGAAACAGGTTTGTAGGTTAGAAATCGGAATCAAACTACCACTTTTTGTGTGTAAATTCTGGTTTGTAGCTGATCTCTTCTAAATTAATCAACTGTTTTAAAATCAAATTGTGTATATCGAAATGTATTTATGAAATGCATATTCATCATTGCCGTGAAATCGGAATTTGAAAATCTCAACCCTGCTTTTCTCGAGTCGGACTCGGACTACCAATTTTAGTGTGCGCCCGATCTGTTGGCGTGAAGGTGTATCGAAATACCCAACTCAAAATTTCGATGCTCATATCTTTTCAACAGTAAGAGATAGGAAAAATCAGAAAGACTAAATAAGACAGATATATGGATAAAAAATAATAATATTGAAATTTTTAGGAAACTTCATAAGCTTAATTTTTGTTTACTATTATAAGCAAAAAAGTGTCTTCCTCCTATGAACTTCTGAATTTGGAAATATGAAGGACGGTGAAGGACGTCATCGTAATAAATCGTTACAGTGTGCATCTAGCATTTCATATCTTGCATGGCTGTCGACTTTCAAAAAGAATGGAAATTGTAGATAGCAAAATACGAGATATTTAAGCTTACAAATAGCAAAACATGAAATTTTCGGTCCTTTTGAGTAATTTGACGCTCCCGTCAAATATTTGAATCTACTAAAAAACATGATAAAAAAATAACAGAGACCAAAAATAAAAAAGACCAATCTAGCTTTTACTCCAAACGTAACGTTGGAGAACTTTCATTGTCCTAGCTTACAGGGTTCTTGAGAAATCGCTGATCCAATTTTCCACGGTTACGAAAACAATAGGTCTTCCGACGGAAGTCGGAAGACCTAATAACACATACTTTCTAATGCGGAATCTCAATAGTTCAATTCAAGTACGGAATTTATTGTGGGAAAGAGCCGCTGCTAAATACCGTGACGTATTACTTAGTTAATTTGAAGCCTTTTCAATAATCACTTTTACACTGAAGATAATCAGGGGGTGTAATCAGTACGCATTTTCATGTAGGCTGGAAAAAAATATGAAGTAAACTTCCGCTTCAGGTAAGGTTGTTCGATTGAATTTTGCATTTTATGATATTTTCAAGATATAGAGAAAGATAATCTTATAATCATTCGGTAGCGATATATATCACCTAATTATCAATTCTGTCATGGTCCTTCCAAGGTGCCTAATTTTGTCAGGAAGCCTGCAGAACCACGAGGTGACTTGTTTACTTTTTGAAGGCAACTTTCTTAAAAACTCATTTTACGCCATAATTCGTATATCCTGATTTGTGTATATACATATTTACTTACCTTACCATTAAAGGAAGCTAAAGTTTTATCTTCTGCCTTTCTAAAACCAGATTTTCACAGAAAAATTGAGAACAAGCCTGTGTTTGTACGCATTGCAAAGGAATAAAACCCTTTTTGTACATTGCGCACTTAAAATACAAACATAATGTTCAATGCATTTGGGAAAAAGAAAGATTGAAACAGATCTACAAAAGGTTATAACGAAACAAGTTGACATATCGGATATGCATATAACGGTCAGAGACTCAGAATAAACTTCAAGAGCAGGACTTTAGTTGCTCATTACTTCTAGTCCCACCTCTAGCTTGCTAGGGGTCCGTCGATGCTCCATTTGGTGCTCTATTGTGAGTGCTGTTGAGATTATCGTCAGGATATTCTTTAACTCATTATGTCACACTTATGCCCTTTGCCGTGTGGAGCTCGTAAAAAAGTTCCCCGCGAGGGGTTTGACAGTAAGTGTTTTGAATATATTTCCCTGACATTGTCGCCATAGCACTTTTTATATAGACAGGACCATAGACAGTGCATGTATTTAATATATTTTCATTTTCGTGCGTGAACATCGACGGCGGGTGCGGCTAGCCAACAGGGGATGCTTACTCCTCCCGGGCACCTGGTCCCACCTCTAGCTTGCTAGGGGTCCGTCGATGCTCCATTTGGTGCTCTATTGTGAATGCTGTTGAGATTATCGTCAGGATCTTCTTTAACTCATTCATTTCACAATGAATAATTAAACATAGTTTGCCGGATTGCAACGCAGTTCCGCTCTATAGATTGTCGCTGTCTGTCTGTTCGTCTATCTGTCTTCCTTCAACATTTTGGTTAAAGGTTATGGTTGAAGCAAAATGTAAGGAACTACATGTATATGCAGTAGAAAAGAAAGACGATATTTACAAATGGGTTGCCCCTGAGAACACCTTTTACACGTTATTATCTCCTCGCAACATTCAGCCCCGACCAGCCGAAAGTTAAACGCTGAGATGACGAAATTTTGAAAGCTTAATGCGAAAGTTTTGTTAACTACTCAGCTTTTTTGAAAGCTGAGATGACGAAATTTTGAAAGCTACCAATAAGCTTTCGAAAAATAGATGACGAAAATTTCGTTAACTAATCTTTGTTAATGAAACTTTCGTCAGCGATAGCTTTCAAATTTTCGTCATCTCGGAGCGTTCAAAATATTTGAAAGCAATCACTGACGAAAATTTTGAAAGATATATCGCTGCCGAAAATATTGAAAGCTTTTGAAAGAGGAGTTATGCTCCGGGCAAGGTGTGATTGACAGACAGAGGGGCAGACGGGGTGATTCCTATGTATCCCCCCCCTAAAAAAACCAAACTTTTTTGCGGAGAGTATAAATATAGAAAGTTGGAAAAGGAAATTAAAGTTGTTGAAAATTATTATTGCAATACAGACGAAGATCCTAACATGGATTGGTACAAAGATACCACATCACTGATAACTTTAACATAAATACTGTATGAAATAGAAACCTAATTTCATCGTTATTGATTGAAATAACGTCCAAATATTGATATTTCGACGTCTTTTCTTGCGAACAGCGCGTAATGTAACATGTCATAAACAAAATATGAAATGGCGTACGACGTCAAGTAAAAGAATATAGGAGGTTTAATGTGAAAAAAAATCTTGAATAAAAATCGGCATCAGTATGGATTTATTAAGGGTATAGTTCTTTCTAGTAAGAAATATGGATTGTTCCTATATCATGTATATATTGATAACTATTCTTGAAGTAGAATTTTGGAGATTCTGTCATATGGCCTATTTGCTGCCATACTTGTTTGAGGACTGTTTTCATTGCTAATCTCTTACAATGCCGTTATATGATGTCATGTTGCCTTGAGAATGTCAGTAAATCACCATTAAGTATCCTCTATAATCGTTCATTTACTAGTGTTATACAACGTACGATTTATCCATATTCCTGTATACAACGTACATTTCTGAACTTGTTCTTCACTTTCTGTATCATTTTATACATAATATTATGTATGTTTATTTATTATACATCATATTTAAATTTTTGTTACATTCAAGCTTTAAGAAATACAAAATATTATATAAATTATGAAAAAAAAAAATGAATTTACCTAGTCCATGCTCATTCAAATGCGCTATAGAGAGTTAGTTATGCAGCTTTCACGCTCGAATGGAAACACGGGTGAACAAAATTAATTGAGAAATCATAGGTTTATTCATCAAAGGGTCGAATATATGACGAGGGAGTCCCGTCATATTTCAATTATCGAAGAAAAATAGGGAAAATATGGATATGTGAGTGTGTTTTGTACGCAAAAAGGAGTATTTTTTCTGCATACGTACACGAAGTACCGTACCGATTAAACCTCCTGATAATAGTATCTAATTATGTAGGATTGAAACTTCTCTCGGTGTATTATTAAAAACAAGGTATTCGTACTTTGGCTCCGGAATCAGAATGTAGAATTATAGAATTACCCAAATTCACTATAGGTGGCGCTACCTCCGAAAAATTTTTCGAAATAAATAAAATTCCCAAATCAAAATCCATTGATCCCATAGCCTGCCAAACATAAAAAAATGTTTTTGAATCTTTTGTTACAAAAGTGAAACACCTTGAACACTAAAAAATGAAGACTACCACACCGACAACGAGTAAGAAACAGAGAAAAGTGTTCCACAACTAAGAAAAAATGTTCTGCAAAAAAGCATAAGTGAATCCCCGATGGAGATAAGATCATGTGCCCTGGATGAATAGGTATCTCCGGATTGCTAGGAACACCCTTCACTTAGGCCGTGCAGAAAGAGACATTCCGTTGAATCCGTTAAACGTGGCGTTTTGTATGGAAAGCCAAATTAACAGAAACTCAAATAATTAGAGAGCTCTTCAATTAATTAAAGAGCTCTTTAAAAGAATTAGAGAGCTCTTCAATTAATTATAGAGCCCTATAAAAGAATTGAAGAGCTCTCTAATTAAATTATACAGCTCTTTAATTCATGCATTGCCGATTATTATAATTAGAGAGCTCTTCAATTCTTTTACAGAGCTCTTTAATTCTTTTACAGAGCTCTATAATTCAATGAAAGAGCTCTCTAATTCTTTTAAAGAGCTCTTCAATTGTATTAGAGAGCTCTTTAATTGTATTAGAGAGCTCTTTAAAACGGACATATCCATAATATAATTAAAGAGCTCTCTAAAAGAATTACAGAGCTCTCTAATTAAATTAATGAGCTCTGTAAAACAATTGAAGAGCTCTTCAATTGAATTAAAGAGCTCTCTAATTACAAAAATCGGCTTTGTATGAATTAAAGAGCTCTATAATTGTATTTGAGAGCTCTTCAATTCTTTTATAGAGCTCTATAATTAATTGAAGAGCTCTTTAATTCTTTTAAAGAGCTCTTTAATTCTTTTAAAGAGCTCTTTAATTCTTTTAAAGAGCTCTTTAATTCACATATTTATTGCGCTCATTAAAAGAATTAAAGAGCTCTCTAATTGTATTATTGAGCGCAATAAAACAATTATTGCCCTCTTTAATTCATTTATTGCGCTCAATAATAAGATTAGAGAGCTCTTTAATTCATTTATTGCGCGCAATAAATGATGCGAATTGAAGAGCTCTTTAAAAGAATTAGAGAGCTCTCTTATTGTATTTATGAGCGCAATAATTGAATTAAAGAGCGCAATAATAGAATTAAAGAGCTCTTTAATTTAATTATAGAGCTCTCTAATTCTTTTAAAGAGCTCTTTAATTAATTGAAGAGCTCTCTAATTATTTGAGTTTATGTTAATTTGGCGTTCCATAGTTTTGGGTGGTTTTAATTAACCTAAAATATTTTCCAACATGGAGGACAACGAGATGTTATAGTTTTTACTATTTTCATTGTATTGTCCAAAATTGATTTTCATTGACAAATCAGTGAATGAAAGTCAAACGCAAAACTCGAAATTAGATGCTAAAACCACGTTCAAAAGGCTTACATAACAAATTCTTGAAAAGAAAAAATGTAAAACAGAACTTTCTGACGAGAAAAGAAAAATAGGACAATCAGACTTAGACGTACAGCCCCATAGAAACACACAGGATAATCTTATCCAATTAGACTTAGGGTACAGCCCCATAGAAACGCACGGGACAATCTTATCCAATCAAACTTAGACGCACAGCCCCATAGAAACACACAGGACAATCTTATCCAATGAACAATATTATCCAGAGTCTAGTGCAAGTACGGAATTCATTAAACGCAGCGCCATGTTAAGTAGTACAGTTTGAAATATTCAAATTTCATATAATGTTACAGATTCAATGCAAGTTAAAGTATCTAAGTAAGTAGGACCAAAATGGAAGCTTGAAGCTTATTTTCTCTTGTATTATTTAAAAAAAAAAGGGGGGGGGAGTTTCGCTCGTTGGTGATGGTGTTTCAAGAGACGCCACCTTTATAAAAGATTCATTGAATAGGAAATTAGATGTACTATATAGTTCAAATGTTAAACGTCATCAAATTCAATAGAATCATTAAGAACTGATAATTGTCAGCATGGACCAGACATGCACGTTTCGGGTACTAAACCCTCATCAGTGATCCTCAATATAAACAATGTGATATGACCAAAGAGTGTGAATGTTATTATGTCAATAAAATGTACCGAAAGACGTAGCAAGGTGTGTGGAACATGATGCTAAAAGACCCACGTCTTAGAAATTTCAAGAAATTTTGACAACAGAAATTTCAAATGCGTTGAAGAAACGATCAACCGAAGTCGATCGAACTTTAGTCCAGTCAATATACAATTTTACCTCAAACTAATTGCAACACAAGGTCTGTTAGTTTCAATCGTTAAAATAAGACACTGATAAGGTACTGAAAAAAGTTTACCAAAATTATCCCCGTGGAAAGTGCTTAAATCGCCACGTAAATTGTTCAAATTTCAGACGGCGCGACTGGTCTCCCGTACTTTGTAAGTAAATTCCGGAATCGGTCACTGTAAATTAATTACATGCTATCTCATTGTAAAAATCAGAAATTGGAATGGAATTGCTACATAGCTTAATTAAAATGAGGGAAATATACTTTTGTAACGAAAGATGAGTTTAACCGATTGATTTATATGAATTTAAGAAAAGCATTTTATCAACGTTTCACCATTTCCGGTTAAATTAAAGTTTCTATCCACGTTAGATATATCTATCTTTCCCATAATGTTTAACCAAATAAAACATCAAATTGTTAAGAATTTCAATTCAAATCACATAATTAAACTATTCTTAGTAAATTAAACACATCAGAAAGTTTCTTTTCACGAAATCCGGCGGGTCACGCTAAATTATTTAATGAAGTATGGAAGCCCATTAGTGTATAAATTCAACATTACGTTACTTGTGGCTTATTCTATAGATTAAAATTGGTTTATTGAGTTCTTTTTCGTATTTTTGTATTTATTTCTATTTTGTACTTACTTGAAAGAGTATGCACCACTTTTTGAAAATAAAAATGTCGATAAATTAGAAATGATCTAGTGAATGAACATGGGATTTTGTGTATGTGTTTTTGATTTTCATCAGAGTTCATCGGTTATCTTCACGGTTCTTTGTTAGATTTTATTTTGCTTTCAGTTGAAACTCGAAATGTATAATGTTTGGTGTATTTCATTTTCATAATTTGCTTTTTTTCCTTTTGAGTTCGATTTTCAGCCTTCGGTTGTGTTTTTTTTTTTTTTTTTTTTTCTAGTTTTGAATACTGAAAAACTAGTCTTAAGTATAATATGTATGTAAGTTGTATATAATATCTATATCCAACTGTCCATACATGACTTCAACATATCATCGGGTAGATTTTGATCCTCTAGGCAATTGATCTCCGTCTGTTCAACCTTCTTCCTTCAACCCCATCTCTTTGCTCCTCGCATTCCCAGCACTGGTCCTCTCAGACCCATATAACACAACCTCCTCCCTCCCTCGCATTTATTACAGTATTATATGATTTCTTAACTCTTTCCTTATTCTCTTCCTCACTAGTTTATCAAGAAATATTTAAAATATGTTTACATATCATCCTCTTATGACATGTATTTGTGCTATATTGTATTTGATAGGAAAGGGCCGTTTCTAATGTTTTCAAAACTTGTGGCCCAATCCTTTTCAATAATTATTTATTGAATAAAATATGTTTAAACTATGTATGGAGGTAAGATGGTAAGATATATTACACATATCCATCGGATAAAAGAATAATGAATTTTCAAAGGTGTTCGCTGAAACATCAATAAAAACACAACAAAAATAAAAAAAAAGCAAAAAAAAACAAACAAACAAAAAAACAAAACACACACACACACACACACCCTCTCTCACACACAAAAAAAACCCCCAAAAAAACCAACAATAAACTTACAAACCCGAAAATCATTAGAATAAATACATTGTATTTTTGTTTTGTTCTATGGCGATTCTCACCCAGTTCCGTCGTAATGCAATCGATTTCTAGTACGATTACATTAAGATGGGATCCCGATACAAACGTTTACATACAGAAATATATTAAAATAAAACATTTAAAATACATAAAATTTAAAGCCATTTCTAAAGTACTTTTCTAAGATAATCCTAATTTATCAACAACAACAAATCTGTCTCCTCCAATTTTGCAAGTTCACAATCAATGCATTTTAAAGCAAAATATCGTACTTTGATGATTTTACAATAAGATTAAAGTTCTAAGGCAGTATGGCCTCTTTTAATGCATCTAATTAAGCGAGCAGGACGAGGAACTTTTACAGACCCAGTATCTTCTACTGCAAGAAATAATGTATTTTCATCTTTCTTACATTGAACCATCACTTCTTCCACTTGTTTCTATCAATGGTGTCGATACATGAAAGTCCTGATGTGTAAGACGATATACTCGTATTTCATGTCATCTGATACGTATAGGTCACTGATAACTGAATCCGTCGTCTGACGGTCCGTCTGGTAGTCGCACTTTCACATGAGCAACATGAAAGCAAACAACATTTATCAAACTTTCAGAGATTGTCGAGCATGGTAAAATTCAACATTCATTGATGGTCAAGGCCAAGGTCACATGTATATCTTGTCTAACCATGCTATGCTACAGGCGACGTTTTTGAACAGTGTGTCGACAATATATATACTGAGATGTTTATATTTTTTTAGAACAGAAATAACAGAAGACAGAGAAGAAACCATTGATACTGTACAACTGATTGAACAAATTTATTATCTAAAACGTGACAAAATCCCGGTTATGATCCATATGCATCGCACTCTAAATACGACGTCGTGAAACCATCGAATAGACTTCGTTATCAGATTGGAAGCTTTCGCATGTCATTCAGATTATGTTTTATGATGAAAAAAATTCATAATCGTGTGTCCATCGGATATCACAATCGTGACAGCGTGAAGCCGGCATATGGTTGAAATTTTTTTTTTAAATTATCATTTTGATAATTGTCATTTTCTACTTGTAACCCCTCAATATTAACATGTTATTGTAAGCTTTTTCATGTTATTTGGTCAAATATCATACAGCTATACATATAGAGACATTTACAAACAACAACAATTCGACTATTACTAATACAAAAAATGTATAAGCATCTTGATTTTGAACATTGAATAATCCAATATTGAACAACCTCCCCCCCCCCCCTCCCCCCGTTTACACTATGTTCCCAGCAGCAACGGAGGCCAAGTTTCAAGCCACCGTGGACGAAACATGGTGACCGTGAGACAAAGTATAGCCCCCGTTCCACTGCAATCCCGCTGTACCTGCGTTCATTCCCGACCTCGAAAATTGCCAGGTCGGGAGAGAACGGCTCTTAGTCGTATCTTGGTCTGGTACCGCGTATGTTGGTCTAGAATCGATCGGTATTAGAGCGGGCACGCTTTAGAGGTCGGGAAAAGTTTCCCGTATTCTTTCAACCGGTTGAAAGAATACGGGAAACTTTCCCGCACTCTTTGTGGTCGTGAAATAGTCGGCGCTTGGTCGGGATAGGCGGGGGTACAGCCTAGGTTAATCGTGTCCTGGTCGGGAAGGAGCGTGGTTTGAGCGTGATCTGATCGGCATTTACCTAAACCCCGCTCTTTTCACGCATCAGATACGCTTTAATTACGCCCTGTTCCCGATCTTTACCCGTCTATTCTACGCTCTTACTACGATCTATCCACTACAGATTCAATGTTTGCTGATCTTACCAAGACCTTTTCATGATCATCTTGCGACCTATTCACGCTCTATATGACCAAGTTACGACCAAACGACGCTTAAAATAGAATGTGTGCACATTTCATTCATTTTCTCGCACTGATATTGATTTGTTCAAAATATTTATTATTAAAATGTCGCCGCGACGATTCTTGGCTATCCAATGCCACTTTTTAAGTAAGGAAAATTTTTAATTTTAATCGCGACACTTTTGGGTAAGGCTTGGTCGAAACGAGAAATACAGGCTTCTTCTTGGTCGATACGATCATTGGATGACAAATGAGATCACTTTAAGTTAGAAATTGTATTTTGAGCGGGAATGCGTCGGGGACAGTCGGTAATAGATCGGGATTGCATCGGGAATAGATCGGGTTTTGGTCGGGAATAGATCGGAGTTTGATCGGATAGAACGGGACTTGGTCGGCAATATGATCGTGAGTAGAGCGGGTAAAGCGTGAGTAAGTCCGCGATGAAACGTGATTCGGTCATAAATTGATCGGGAGTCGGTCGGGAATAGAGCGTGACCTCAAGAAAAAAATGAAAAGGTCGGGAAAGTTTTACCCGCTCTTGTGAAAATTGCGGTCGGGAATGGTCGTAGGTACAGCGGGATTGCAGTGGAACGGTGGCTTATGCGAACGGCATCGACATACGTAACTAGCCGTAATTGCCAGGTCAAATGTTTCAACTGTCCAAACATTTGTCACGGCACCCCACGGTGCAGATGACCTACTTTAGAAACCGTAGCAAAATGGTACGAACACAACGTAATGTGACGGTACGTTACAGACAACAACAAAACTTGGGACAGTGTCCGTAGCAGGACGGGAATCAAAAGTATGACTCGGCAACTTACGATCATAGTGAAGTCTGTCACGTTTAGGGAAGATGAGCGTCTTATCCAGGTGTGCCATGATTTCTCATGCGAGCTAAGAAGTGTGTCAGCCGTTTTGTCACGTTCAATCACGGTACGTCCCGACTTAAATTGTCACAGTTTATTTCAAGTTCTACTGCGGCCTTGCACTGTGCGCACGGTCACACAAAAAGTATAGCCAGCCATACTCTATTTTTTTTTTTTTTTTTTTTTTTTGCAGCTCTTTGTGTCTCCTTTTCCCGGCAGTCACGGTTAATCGTAGTGGGCCTTAACAGAACTTGGATGATTGGATCGTAACAAAGCGCAACACGAAACGTACAAACGTCCATAACAATCCGCAGATTATCGTTGAAACGCAGTGCGCCGTTAACTACGGTCTTCAGGATTCAGGAGCCGCGGCTCGTCACGGATACCTTGATAGACCGTGCGAAAACGTAACGAGACCTAACAGAACTTGAATACCAAGATAAAAACTGACAAAAAGCCTACGGCGTGCTACGTTTAGGGCCGTCGCGACTGCCGTGGTCGCCGGGAACATAGTGAGACATTCTTCATATTTTGATTGTCCAATTAAATAACACAAATTAAGAAGTGGAATGTATTTTTCGTGATTTTATCATCTAATTTGCTATTTTTGCCAGAAAAAGGTAGCAGATGTTATGACAATTGTCAACTTGCAACCATTAAATTACAGTGGTGTATGCAGAATAACAGTAGAATCAAATAAATTTAGCATTCATTGATATATTATGTGTTTTAAAGTTATTTGAATTAGTTTTCCAGTTTTCATCGATTTTTTTATCAATATTTTCAAATTTTCCCCCAAAACACGAATTTCCACGGGGTTGATTTTGGTAAACTTTTGATATGTTTTAGATACAACATTGTACTTACTAAAACAGTTGAGAAAGTTTGTGTTGCAATTTTTTTTTAGGTTGAGCCCATATTTGTGCTATTTTGACTGGACTACTTGGCTTCATGTGACCTCGGGGACTCCTGGTTCACCAGCAGTGACACTCTCCAAGTGGTACAAATGTTGAACGTCTCCAAATTCAATAGCATCATTTAAGAACAGATAAATGTCAGCATGGACCAGACATGCACGTTTCGGGTACTAAACCCACGTCAGTGATCCTCAATATAAACAATAATAAAATACAATTTCATTGATACAAAAGTCTGCCAAACATAAAAATGAATAATGAACGCTGGAGGTCATCCAATCGACGAAAAGTAAAAAGTGAGAGAAAAAATTGCATAACAAATAATGCAATCAACTTTTAAAAACATTCTACAAAGAAGCAAAAGTGAATCCCCAAAAGAGATGAGATCAGATTCCCGGAGAGAGTAAGCATCTCCTGTTTGCCAGCAACACCTGTCATTTAGGCCGTGTAGAAAAGAATGTTATATTCTGTATTTTTGGATGGTTCTAACCTAAGATATCCTCCAACATGGAGGACAACGTATTGTTATATTTTTTAATGGTTTATTGTATTGTCCAAAATTCGCAGTGTCAAAGACTGTAGCTCACAAATGTAATCTTGGGTCAGTAGTATTCAGGTGACCATTTCCGTCTAATGATAACATGAGATCTTAAAATCTGAAACAGGGTAAATGTTTTCAGTGGTTTCCTTCACCTCTATGTCACAAGGATAAATTGTGCTAAGGTAATCAACAAAATGTTAATTATTCAATTGTCCATTCCATATGCCATCGATAAGAAAGTTCAACACCTTGTGAATCTATTATAATAATTGGAATCACCTTAGAGGGTTTTATCGTTATGTAATGTATTGTAGTTGCGATTGTCATTTTTGCTGGTAAAAATACTTTACTAATTTGAGAAATTCGTTCTTTCAAATTAGTACGTTGAATCGTTCTATCAAGAGTCGAAAATTGGAGTTATTTGATCGAAAATACATTTTTGAAACTTACAGAATCCAGGTGTCCTAATATTCACATTTGGTTGATACTGCTTTTAGAGTAAATTTATTCCCAGTACTTTTGAAGACAGCTTTTGATTTCTGAAAGAATTTAGTTAAATTAGTGGAGCACTTCGACAACCCAGCAATATGAAGCGTTGTAATTTGTATGAGAATTTGTGCATTTTTGGAATACAGTACAAGTAAGGTAATTCAAAGTCTAATTTATCAATGCCAATGTCAAAACTGGAGAGAACTGATTTGTAATTTTCAATTGCTTCTTATTTTGAAAAATTAGTGGGAACATATAGGTAGGATTCTCCTGTGCCCATCTATGCCTAACTCCTTTTTGCGACTGTCGAAGTAATACTTTTAGCATGTAAATGTGTAATAATCGACTGAAGCAATGACATACGTAATGCTCTTGGAGAAAGTTTCATCAGGGTATTTGAAAACATTCTAGATAACACGACGTTTTATCTCATGGGTTTTTTTCTATTCTATCCTTTTGTCGTATCATGTTCGTCTTCTTTGATTGAAGTCGAAAATCACGATAACCTTAGTACTAGACAATTAAACTTTTAAAAGTTGTCACAATTTACACAGGCATTCCTAGTGTATAGCCCCACTGCTTGCAGCAGACTTAATGAGTGTACGTCGTAATTGAATAAATAGTTCGAGGGATATATCCTAGATAAGATTAACATACCAGTATGCATTTTTATCACCGAAGAAGTAAGTGACTTTGACAAGGACCATATTACATTGGGTCATGATGATGGGAAATCTGTTGGTCATGAAAAATAGCAGTGAAGAAGCTAAGGCAAGATTAACTGATTTTTTTTTAAATTAAAAAGAGGGCCGTTTGCCTACAATGGATCCAAGGTAATGCCAAAATTGGGACAAATCTCTGGTAAGCTCCATAAATGCTTTATTTCAAATTTTTGCAGAAAAAATGTAAATGCTCTAGCATACAAGCATCTATGGTAGTAATACCATTAACATCATATAAAAATAAACAGGATTGATTATTTATGAACCACAACCTGAATAGTATTGTCATTGAATCATTTTTTTCACTTCAGTCCAAATTGACCTTGAAATTAGCACATGACCTTTTTAAATGTCATTACGTTTTCGTTTTTTTTTTCAAACTAGAGACAGATGTAGCAGGATATATCGTACAACCAGAATTTTTCGCGAGTATCAAATTTCGCAATTTTATGGTAAATAATGGTGTCTTTATTTTCGGGAGTACAGTTTTTCGTGATTCCTAAACTACAAACAAAGATGTACATATGATTTCAGTGTTTTGTACCTTCAATTATTAAAATTTTAGTTATTTCTATCAAAAGAATACACTGGATTTTCTTCTATTTATGTTTAATCGGGATCTGTGAAAGAATGGCACACGTACAATAAGAGCAAAATGTAGATGACATACCAATTAACGTTACACCGTACAAAACAAAATTTTTCGCGAATCCAAATCACTCACGAATATGGCAAAAATTAGTATCTCACAACTGGTTATACTGTATGCATTACAGTATTATGATGAACCATATGCATGCATGATCTTGACATTTGACCTATTGACTTCTAAGTTTTTCTATGTTTTTAATGAGCATGATGCAGTTCTCAGGTTTTAGTGTTGATATTTTATATTTGACCAAACAAACAAAAAATATATGTATACAGTTTGTAATAAGGATTCTTTAATTCTTCAACAGAATTCATCTGTAAAAGTGCCAGATGAAAAGTTCTCTGCTTTATCAACTGACAATTTCTGCCTTTTCGTTGAGCCTTAACATAATCATTGAATCTGAACACAATTAATGTTCAACTTCTTTTCTTTAATGAATTCTTCATATTGAACAAAGTATTAAACTATAGTACAAAATGAATATATAATAACAAATAAAAACAAAAAAGTATGTGTATATAAATTGTCTAAAAGTAGCTGAGTGGCCCTATGAAGCAGCAAAAATAATTACCTTAATACCAGAAATTTCACATCTTGAATTTTTTTTCATCAAATTAATCCAGTAATTATTATTAATATGTTGGTCTAAAATATGTTTTATATGTAAAAAAATCATCGTACAAATTTGCATTTTGTAGAATGATTCATAATAAAATAGGCCAGGCAAACAGATGAAACACACTGAAAGCTAAGACAAAGAGACCTACATTTAACAAGGCATTTAGAAGTATATAAAAATTAGCTACAAAAATGTTAAGGTATACAACCTTTGCACTGTATTATCAACCAAGTACAACCATAAATATTACTATGGATAGTTACCATAGCACCAGGAATCAGTTGCCATGGTGATTGGTTCTCACCATGTACATTCTATTTAATCATACAATAAAATACATTTTACAAGAATGGACGGAATCTTTATGATATAAATGTATTTTAGAGTTGTCACTCTTATGACAATGTAAAGAATATGTTACAATTATCAGAGACAAATAATCAGTGCCATGTAAATATCTCTCAGTTTAAACAACTTGTGTATCATCAATTGACGAAATCAAAAAACATATTGATGAAATATCTACATAAATGCCAAATCTATCAAAGCAGTTTAACTGAAAGATGCTAATTAAGACAAACAAATTAAAACAGACTTGCAACCAGAAAGATGTAAACCCATTACAGACTATTTTTGAGTTTTGACCTTGAGTTTTGACCTTGACCTTTGACCTTGAAAGTCGACAGGAATCTTTCACTTGTCATGGTCATCTATCTATCGTATGCAAACAGCTAACCGGCTATGGAATTCCCTTGGGACATCAGAAAATGAAAATTGTGTTTACTTTATTGTAAAAATTTAACACTGCCTTAATAAGCTTTTTGAAATAAAGATTATTTGCTTGTAACTTTTTACAGAATTTTATACCAATATATGAAAGCATAGACTTCCTGTAGCCAAAATTTATTCTAGATGGGACATTTTCTTTCATTTATGAGATTTATAACCATGTGTAAGGAAATGCTGCCAATAATATTAATAGGAGTCTGTACCCAGCCCATATGGTGAGAATGTAGTGACAGGCAAATTATGTCATACCATAATATCACAGTAATACCATAATGTAACATTTAATGACTGGGGGAAATAAAAATCATTATCATGTTAATTAAGAAATTTTCATAATAGAAAAGAAAACAATTATACATATATCTAAAATTTTGATAGATTTCATCTTTTATGTATCACAGTGACCAGCTTTGAATAATACTACAATACATTTATTTACTGATAAATGTAAGATGCAAAGATACTCAAAAGAAAAAGGAATATTCAATAAATACGCAACAACCACAAGAGGATAACTAAAGCACGAAATCTTTTAGACCATGACGCACGTATGAACACAATGGAAGACTCTCTGGCTTCTATTTTATCTTATATCTATACTACTCAAGCAATGTGATTTTTCACATGGACATTTCATAGCCAGTAAATCTAAGGATATTAAAGATGGCCATTTACCAATGATATTATGCAAAAATGTACAAATATGCTTCAAGATACAAACTCCTTTCTCTATTTTCAGAGGTTATTGATTATCATACAGCTGAACTATGCAAGACTTATCGAGACATAAATTATTGATGACGAAAAATCAATAATGCTGGTACGTATATATACTTTGTATCAACCAGGATTGATGAATTCGTTCACCTGTAAACCACATTGGCATCAGACAGGGGTAGGTTACTGTTTCAAGACTTATTTTACTTGCGCTATTGCAAGGTTAGTGACCTGAATCCAGCTCATTTCCTCTACAGTGGTTCGACTTCCACGTCTTTGTATTAACGGGGAATAGATTTATGTACTTTACGATAAAAACAAGCCATAAAGCTGTCACAAGTAGGGTATATGTAACAAATTGGAGGTTTGATACGGCCCGGATGCCGTGACATTGATTCTGACTAAAATGGAAACCATTCATTCTGTGATATAGACTTGCAAGTACTAAGAACATCTTTTATCTGAAAATAGTCTGACTGCAGCCGACAGAAAAACAGGATGCATGAAGAATAAAAAATCACATGACCCGATTGTCTATCTATAAAGCTACTGTTACGGAGCACACATCCCATCTAAGACATTTAATGGTAGTCCAAAAGTGTGAAAATGTCAAATTGGCCCTAGAAATAGGAAAAGGCCCAGTATTGCTAAGCAACTATAATAAGGGGATTAAAATCAAGTTCATCAATAAAAATAGATATCATACTTAATCATATGAAGATATGACAGATTACATTTGTTTGTGTTGGTGTTGTACATGCATCGTGGTATCTATAAGAGGAATGGTGTAAAGGAATAAATAGTTCCAAGAAAAGTCCAGATTAGCACTCATCATATGTATAATTAGGAGACTTTGATCTCAGTTGTCCACATCTTAGGTCGGCCCTGATTGAACTCGCCTTCCCCTTCTACTTCCTTTTTCTTTTTGTATTCTATGAGAGCATTCATACTGAGAGGTTCCCATCTACTTGTGTACTCCAATAACTGTCGTCTATGTCTCTCGGGGATGGGAGCAGATCTTCTAGTGGGCAAGTCAGACTCTGAAAGGGTGAGATTACCTTATTTAGTACACAAAGAAGGAGAAATGATGTCTTCATGTACAATAATGCCCTTATAATACATGAATACTTTTTTTATCTACATGTAATATTTCAGAGTTGCTCCTTAATTTTTTTCATGCAAATTCATAAAACAAGAATTCTTGAATAAGCAATTCAATAACAAGCACATATTCAGTAAATATTTCTTACAAAATTCATAGTCAAAAAATTCTTACCAAATGTTTGATCTGTGGACAAGCCAAGCACTGATTTAGCTTTCTCCATCGGAATTTTTGTGCCGTCAAATGGTTTTGGAATATCTTTGTTGTCGTATTCATCCCTGAACTTATCTGTGAACCTCCCCTTGGATCTAGTGTCACTCTCTGTCAGGAACACATACTTAGGTTTCGCTTGATTGTGTTTTTTACGTGTCATCAGCAGTATAAGCTCATCATCAAATCCTTCATATTTTTTGTTTTCCCTAAAACCATCCTGAATTTCCTCCTCCTCATGTTCGTTGATGGTTTCCTTGGTAACATCTCTTCCTCCTTGCTGTTGAACTTCTCTGACCCACTTCAGGTAATCTGGGTCACTTGAATCCTGTAAACAGTTACAGACAAATTTAGTGGCATAGTATTGACAAAAGTACTACTTCATGAATAATGAAAGGCAATAAATTTTTGATGCTATATTCATATGTATAATCAATCGACTGTGACCTTGACCTCATTGACTGACATCTATCTACTTACCGACCAGTCGTCCATCCATGACGGTAAATATCTGGAAACGTCAGGCTCCTCCTGTGACAGGGCCACCTCAGGTAACTGGTTATTGTGGAGAAGTATTTCCGTTCTATCCTGGTTATTCCTAGAGGCTCGATACATCAAGTCAATTTTATGTTTTAGGTTCCTGACTCGTACTAAAGCAGTCTGATCTTGTAGCCGACCCAACTCTGGAACCTGGTAAAGATTGGATAGATATATCAAGACTCCAAGATCAAATGTTAATGTTTACTTCAAGATGAAGAAATTTTTTTACCACTAAAAAGAATAATCATTTGTTGTGCATTGATTTAATTTTTTTTTAAATCATCCTTAAGTCAATGCGTCTTTTAAATGCACAAAAGTCATATTTATTATTATATGCTCATATAGCATTCCTTTTTCACCCATTAAGAAAACATAATTTTGTTTCATATGTTGTTCACACCATATACATACAATAATAAGTTATATATATGTTGTTCACACCATATACATACAATAATAAGTTTTACATGATTTATGCATCATTTCTTGCAAAAATTATAGGATCATATGAATCTTTTGTTAACTAGATATCATACACATTTATCTGTAATTTGTAATAATGAATAATCAAGGGATCATCAAATATATTAAATTTTTCAATTCATCAAAATTGAGTGACCATATTTGTTGAAATGTCTTCTTGCACATCAATACTGGGCACTGATATCTTAATGAAACTTACATCTTCTTTAGCACAAAAGAATCTTCGGATTGGTTTTCGATCCTTGTCAATGCTTTCCCTTATAAAGGCACTGTAAGTTTCCTGTTAAGGTCAAGGTTATGACATCATGCAAGGCATTAACTATGTATGATTATTCATTAGAAATAATAGATATATATGTGTATATAAAACATTCCATATAAGATATTATTAATGAAAAAATTCTATGATGCATTCTCCCTTTTCTAACATAATTGACAGCAATGATCATCAGATTAAGTACTATACTGCACTTCAAGAGAAAACTATGTGAGTATATCCTGTTTTTTGTTATGATGTCATCTTTTTAAAACTAAATGATCATTGGTGAAGTGAAGTACTAATGCATATAAAAAATAACTTAATTGCTATTCTCTTGAAGAAAAGTGCATAAAATAAATCAAAATGTCTTTCTGCAAATCAAGCTCAAAAGAGACCAAACAAATTTTGAGTCAAGTTTTCATTTAAGACATGACCTAGATAGCTGACCTAGAAATAGAATCCTCTCATATTCTTCATAATCTTTATTGATTTCTATGCCAGTCGGCTTGTCAAAGTGACAGATAGATAATTACAAATTATACTACAAATTGAGTACGCTTTTTATTTTCTTATTACGTCAGCATCTTTATTTCTTTTGAATTAGTGGTTACGAATATATTTTTATGAATAGATAAAATGAGAAATAAAATTAAAAGAAATTAGGGTACATTTGTTCAAGATTAAGCATTTCTTCTATTTGAAGACAATCTAGATTTTTATTGTAGCATTTCAAACTCTTATAAACATTTATAAGACTAGTTGTTACTCTATGTTCAATGTATTGCGCTAATGACTATTTCATGGTTTGTTATGAAAGATACATTGTGGTTTCTCCTGTGGGGTATGAAAATCAAGTCAAACCTGTAACTTGCAGAGGGTTTTGTAATATTTTGAGACCACAAGGGAGAAAGTGATTTTTTCTCTCATGCCATCGAGCCAAAATCAAATTGAATGAAAAAAAGATAAAATTGGAAAAACACAACACTTTGAACTATTACCGGTATAAGTCACAGGAATTTTCAGTTTGTGATGCATGAATGCGTAGCAAAAGTTCCTTTAAATTTGTATTTTACTTGAGTTTGTATGTCATTGCAACATGACTGCTAGTTTGTTTCTATAAAAGTTGACTGTTCAAGCAACAAAGCTATGACTCAATTTCATAAGGGAACCATTTCGATAATGTGTAAGTTTGAGAAAAACATTTTTTCTAGCTCATTACTATCACACAATTGAATGAGTATCATGAGATTTTCTTTAGTCAGAATTTTTTCCTTGAATCTAACACTTTAAAACTTTGAAGTTGTAAGACAATTTCGAGACCTAAATAGAAGTCCAAAATATCATAGCACTAACCTCACTAAGCTTTTGATACTTTGTAAGATATTTTTTTCAGTAAATGAGATATTTTGGGGATAAATATTGTAAAGGTGACTTTTGAAGAGAGCAAGAAAAAGTGCTAACTATTGTAAAGAGAGGATAAACCTCATTGTCGGTGAAAAAGATTTGCAACAACCCTGAGTCTGTAAGCTGATATTCATATAAAAAAAATCCTATATATCCATCAGAAAGCCATGAGAGACTCTGTATAACTTCTATTCATATATATTTGTACCTTCAATTCAGTAGGTACGTGTGCATCTTCTTTCAGCAATCTAACATAGGATTCTTTCCTGAGTGTGTTCCATAGCCTTTGAGCTCCAGCTCGACCTTAAAAAGTACAAGGAACATGATCGTGAAGTAGAACAGTAAATAAAGTAAATATATACAAGTGTATGTGACTAAATCTCAAGTTTTTCTAATAGACTTTAAATGGACAAGAAAATCAGCTTGGGAAATATTTTAAAAGTAGTTTTAACTTTTACTTGGGAAAGTATTAATTAGCAGAAGATATTTCAAAATGGTTATCTATAGTAGTTATTGCTATCCAACATTCTATACCATCATGTCAAACCAAGAGAACATATAATCTAGCTATCGTAACATTCAGTATTTCTATTATTGTCTTCACATGAATATCATTATGATTAAGATAAAATTACTTCAGCTCTAGATAATTTTCAGTAGACTTGAAATTTTGTTCATGTTTCATCATATACATGTAATGCCAATCCCACTTCAATATGAATCAAGAGAACAATTTTAAAACAATATGAATCAAGAATACAATTTTAAAACAATTCATAGAATGTCAAAATTTGGTACACATATAACATTTTAGTTTCAAATTATTTAAACTTCTGATAATATTAACTGTTTCCCAACAAATTGCCGTAGTTTTTGGCAGCTGTAAATCTGTAGGCTAAAAATGATAGGAGGATCCTTGCTGACTGAATGTCAAAACGAAAATTTTAGTAGACCTTTGTTACATACAGATTCATGAAAGTGGATATTTCCTTTTAATATTCATATCTTTAAATAATTGTGCAAAATTTATAATTATAATCACCAATCAAATGCAAGAAAGTAAACTAGAAGTATGATATTATACGGCAATGAAATTAGATGCTTTGCAACATAAAAAACAAAATCACACAACACTGCAAAATATAAGCTCAGGTAATTGGAAAACAAGTGAATAGTATGACTATTTTCTTAATTTCTACCGATACTCTTTGCATAAAATAACATTCCCCAACCCAAATTAATTAAATCAGTATCATAATCCTGTTGTTTTTTTCTATCTATCACATCATACTAACTAACTTTGTTTGTGTGTGTGATACACAAGTTGTGAGATAAACGTGTGAAAACCAGAAATAAAAATTCATGACTCATGTTACATGTGCGATTACCTATTGGATCAAATAAAAGTTCTTGGTACATATCGTCTAGTTTCTGCGTTGCTTTTTTCGCTGAAGAAATTTTCATTTCAAGAATTAATAAGGTGTCACACAAGGAACAGGTTTTGAGCCTTTTCTGTTTTCAGAATTCAAGGACAAAGTGGTAGATTGATATGATCATCTTCCTTTCGTTACATATAAATACACCAATCCAAAGGATTTGATTATAAGGGTATCACTGTAAATCATAACACTGTAAAATATATTTCTGTACAACATCAATCGTGGAAAAATCAGGAATAATCATATTGTAGGAGACACACAAAACACAAATGAGGAATGGGTTTGGGTAACGTTGCACAACAGGGAATTTGGGAAGGGTACATTGGGAATGGATTATTTTACCGAGGGAATTCTCTAAGTATGCTTCAGCAGCACGGTAACCGGAATTTCCTGTTGAATAACAATGATGTAATCATCCCAGGTTAAGTGTATCTTGTATATCATATGACAGTAATTTGAAAATGTTTCTGAACAATTTATACTGCAATTCAGTAATTGTACAAAGTACCTAAAACATCATGGATCTAGTCCTTTTAAAAATAACCCCTTTTCTATCAACATACTAGTAATTTTCATATACACTGTTGTAAAATATTATCCAATGTTTCTTGGGTTAACTTGTAAATTTTCAAGTAAAACTTTTTGTGTTATACTAGAGTTCAAATCTGTAATGACACTTCAATTCTTTTTTTTAACTTTAAGTATTTGAACACCATCTATCTATTGGACAAAATATATTCCAAAACACAGAAAAAAGAAGACCTCATATTTGTTCTATCATGATAGTGAAAATTGCTGTAACCTGCCCAACTGATTGATTTTGTCAGGATATTGATGTTTGTTGGCTAGATTGCATGTTACACTGCAATAATATCATTACAGGCAGGATACATTTCACTGCTTCTCTACAAACAATTGATAAAATCCCAACTATTCAAACTTGCCTATGCTTTGTGCATCTATTGATTCATCAAATAACGGGAGAAAATTGTATTTTGACGGATATCAATCTCCATTTAACACAGAAAATTATACAAACATGAGTTGCAGAGCTAAATAAAGCAGAAGCCTCTGTGACTCAATAATGCCGATATTTCATATAGATTTTGTCTATTTTAGTACAAGGCATATTTTCTTTGATTTTTGACCCTATATTTAAAGAAAAGACTGCATGTTTCATTTTCCTCAAAGTTACAATGGGAAGATGGTTGGAAGGTACTACACAAAAGCGAATAAAGATAATTTGATTGACAACATCTGCAGCTTCATCCATATAGACTGACTGACAATATCATATAATGCAACAAACATTGATATTTAAATGAGGAAACAATAAGCTGATAATATCAAATAATATCGAAAATGAATTTTAAGAAGCCGGCATGCAGTTACATTGCAATGAATGATTGAATATAAAAAGCAATCAATACATGTGTATGCTGATCAAAAGCAATCAATATATGCTGATAAATGACTGAATACTAGTATACAAAAGCAATCGATGATCAATGACAAAATGAAAACAAAGAAATCAAAATTGTCTATCTTACCTCCTTGCTTACGTAGTTTAGAATTGACAGTTTTCTTTGCTACTGGTTCTATTTTTGGATGCAGGAAGTCGTCTGCTCCTTTACCAAACATCTTGTACAAGTGGAATTGGTGCATTTCCAGGTCCTGTGGGTTGGGCATGGACCAGGAGGCCTCTCTCTCCAGGAAATCCGGGTTTGTAGGGGTCCTGGACATGGGTGGGAGGTTAGGCTGAAAGGGGCGTGTCTTGGTACCGGGGGATCGTTGTGGGAGGGCATGGTGAGGGGACGGAGAGCTTACAGATTTTGGATGAGCTTTACTATCTTTGGTTGGGGACCTTTTTGGAGAATTCTTCCTGTCTTCCTCTAGAAATTAAAGATGTGTTCAATCACTTTAGAAATGTATAATGTTTACTCTATAGAAAAGGAATAAATAAGTTGTAGGTGAAGCGGGTGAATAACCATACTTAGTTTACGAAAAGACTCTTAATTTGGAACGCTGTTGACAACTCTTTTTGCAATGTAATATCAAATTTCCGGAGATTTCGAAACAGTTACTATGAATGCAACAATATTCTCACTTATACCGTAGTTAGAAATTAAGATGAGACTAATTAATGCTACACTAGATCTGTATCTGATTCAATTAACAAGAAATACTAGTAACAAATCATTCAATTTTCCAAATAGACACATCCTTTATCGTCACATGTTCAATGACATGCAATCTTTACTATATAAAAAGAAAAAAATAAATGAAAAGCTAAAACATCCTTTATCGTTATAGAACTGATGGTCAAGAAATAGGTTTTGTGTTCCGGTTTTCTTTTTCTTTTTATTGGCTCTCTGCTTTTCAAATTTACTACGCTAAAATTATTACCTACTAAAGGGCATTGAATTATTGAACAAATTAATGAATCAATTCCATTACTACAGAAATACACTCAAAGTGCTTAATGTATTAATTAGACCAAGCATCCTGTCTTCCAGGTACCAGAGATTGCTTTTGGTTGTTTCAGTCCACTAAAACGATGATGGTCCCTGTTAGTTTAAACATATTTATTGTCAGAAAGGCAACATATTATATAATTACATGATGGTCCCTGTTATCTGCTGGGATGTGGCAATATTTTAGAGAAATGGCTTACCAATTTTCATTTTTAAGAGTTTATATACAGACTACGCTATTCAAGAAACTTTGTCACAACATCATTTTCCTTCATATGCTCCAAAGAAGTTTTGATTTGAATACTTAATAAGACCTATCTTTTTGTCAATGTCCTAGAGTAGGTCAGGGAAAACTGCTGTCTTGCTATATAGTGATTTATGTTCACAATGACAGCACAATCGACAATTCCTCCTCGTTAACAGAAAAGAAGAGAAAGTGAACCAAGTCCTCCCTTTACCAATATTTCTACACTAACACGAACAGCACTCTCATTTTCGCACCGCATCTTGACAATAATTTTAACGTCGAATTATACGTAAAGTAAAACATACATTTATCAATATATTAACTACACGTACAATTTCTGTATGATTTTTATTCAAGGTTAACGGCAATACACCGTAATAAGAAACAATATAACTACTGATGTTTCATTTCAGATTTCATTTTTTTCCCTTACCTACGATGGATTCGAGATTTCCAAAGGTCGGTCCCTGTGAACGGCGAAGATGCATCCTTGTTCAGATCAATGTATATTTCTAATTAAGAATAATGAAGAAGCATAGAGCCATTTTTCCCTTGACGAACGGTCTCAATCTCAACCAATGTCAAATCACTAACTCTCAACCCTTCCATGTGTAGAACTAATCCATGCAAATCAGATTTATAATGATTAGTACGGGTCCCTTTACTTAGAACAGGCAATTCTCGAATGACTAAATGCTCATAATAAATCCTAAATCTCCGTTTGTAACTAGATCCATTTCAACAAAGCCAGATTAATTTTTGTCGTTATATAGTAAACCAGAGCACTGTTAATGTCGCTATTTCAATCATTAAATCATTATGACTACTAATGACATAATATTTGTCAAAGAATGATCGTGACTGAAATTGTTAAGGAAAACGCATGTCTAGATTCAGAATTTGAATCTGTACATGAAAGACAGAACGCGAGAAGCTTCGGATATCAAGACTGAATTCCATTCCAAAGTGCTGAATGTTATGCAATAATATTAATTATGAATAAGCTTCATTTCATGTATGTTAGCGGTTAAGGAAATCGGCCGTCAAAGCTTCAAAGGGAGACAACAAAGACATGGAACAGGCGTAATTTGGATGGTGCTATCACGTTACTATGTATGGTAAAAAATCAATCTAATTAAAATCAGATCTACTTGTTCCTCGTTATTCTGAATTATGGTCACTGTAACGATAACTCGAATAACGAGGAACAAGTAGATCTGATTTTGGTTAGATTGGTAAAAAAATGACATAGCAAATTAGGTAACTATACACAGTGGTGCTATCTATACCAAAAGTACGTCACAAAATGTGGCACGACTCACACTTGATTATACACACTCTGTAAATCTTACCAAACACTGTGTTTTACCTGGTGTTGTGTTTGAAGATATTCCTGTATTCTCCTGCTGTTACAGTCTACATATAAAGAAACAGTACTGTTTGTCTGTGCGTTTACTTAACTTTTGGAATCAAACCTTTACTTATTTCTTCTGATTTCCCCGCTTTTAGTCTACATTTCAGCAACCTTCGAGTTTCCATGGGTACAAACTGACAAGTGAAAGGACAACCAAACATTGAGGTTGACTCTTACCTAGAGATTCTTTACACTTTTGGAGGAGCGCTGCTTCCATCTCCCTCTTCCTTTGTTTCTGCTCCTCTCTTCTCTACAATAAAGATGGCAAAATCAGTTTGATCATCGTCCAGGCCATGTTTCAGAAGGCCGCACAAAACTAAAATGCTCTTTGTACAGTATCGTATGTTTGTGAAACATTCAATATGGCTTGATGAGATGTCACGTGGAACATTTCATTTCTCAAGCCAAACAGCTTTTACTTTGAAAACGGATTTCAAAATTGAAAGTTTCTTTACACATTTCATACGTGACAACAGAAACCTCTGGATCAAATAGCAGGTATATTTTTAAATTAGTATTCTTTACAACCTTTGTGAATAGTGGGGGTCTTGTCTGAAAGATTCATTTTAGTTATGGTATATGTTTCCGATACATAAATAGGTTCCATGTTCAGCTTCGAGTTTTACAAAGTAACAACAGGCCTAATTTTAGTGTCTTTTCAAAAGCATGATGAATTTCAGACGCTTTTGGACAAACGTACGAACGGACAGACAGACAAAAATAAAGGGAATTTAAAAAAAAAACATGTACAATTTTCAGGTTTTAATGGGGTGGAATTCAATACTATCATCATGAACTTTTAAAATATTATTCAGGACATATCCGTACTGTCGTTTTTGCTTTATCACTAGTATTTATTGCAAGTTTAATTGCATGAGCATGTATTATCCGAGTTGACTGGCTTCGAATGAAGGAAATTAATGGCACATTTACATATGGAAGAACAGTGCAATCAGCAGAAACAATGATCTTAAATGGAGTAGAGACGTTCATCAATCCCCCTGTGACTGTGTCAACCAGTATCTTTTCCAGCAGAAAGATTTGCCATTAGATTGTTAGGACAGATACGGGAAATTCTATCTAGCTACATGTACAACTTTACTTCTGTTGGTTTATCAGGGACAATAACACTGTCATGGTAGACTGAGCCTTATTTGGGTATTTATGACTGAATCCATTGTTTTCTCCCGTACAGGCCAAAAAAAGGGGGCAATGACTGCATTCAAACTCCACGACAGATAACCCTCACTAGTCATAAACCTGAACTGTGCAGAGATTTCAGATCCTTGTATATTGCCTTTGTTGATGTCCTTTTAGAGATACTACAAGTCCCCTGTACTCACCCCCTTTTTGAACCAAAAGTGGAACATTCTTATTGTTCTAGTCTTCAAACAGCTTTAAACAGGCGAGCTGTAAAAGAGGCTATTTTCCAAGAGGTGGAAAGTACAATGATGGGGAGTTGTGAAGGGGGGGGGGGATACTTGATAAAAATAACTCGGAAATCTTTTTGAACGCAAGGCTTCAACTAACACGTTGTTAATACTTGCATAATGAAAATATTTCGGAAAGGTCCAAGCTTTTGAAAATAAAATATCACAATATCTAAATCGAAAATGTATTTGCTGCCACCTGAATATATTTACCCTTTTTGACTTTGATCTTTGACCTTGAAAATCGATAGGGATCTTCTCTCTCTTTGACAATGAGGGAGGTTATAATTTTCTAATTTCGATTGTGCTGGAGTGAATTTTCATAAATTGCTTATCTGACTCTGAACTTTGAAAAAGCTTTTGTTTCCTTAAACAATATATCATTTCTAAAGAGAATTTCATTAACCTTTACGGTGACTCGCAATAACTATATCAAGTTTAGTTCAAGATGCAGACAAACTATCTGTAACAATCAAATAAACAGACCTTACCAACAGAACACTCAGGGACCACTATAAAACCCACTACATTCTTCTCTATATTACGATGCATTCGAGTTTCAATACATGCTTCGATCCTGGAGGTCCAGAGGCTGAGCATACCAAGTTTCATTGAATTCACATCAGCCGTTTTGAGGCAAGATCGGGTAAGATCGGACATGAAGTCGCACAAGCTTTGTTCAGGCGAGCAAAACAGCGCATGGATAGATCTTTACGTTATTCTTCATCTCAGTCCGCTTGGTCGCTCTATTTTCTGTCAACATTTGTAGCCATTTTTATTTTTTCACTTTTGTCCGTCAGATTTTGTTTGAGAACAATTGTATAAAACAATAAAAACACATGATTACATCAAGGTCTCTTACCAAATCGATACAATTATCCTTCGGGGGCAATTATCAAGCAACTATTTTCCGACACGATGACGCCAACATTTCTTTGCGGAAGCCAAAGATCGTGTCAGCAGAGAACGAGAGTGAAAGAATCATTCTTTGGAATTTTTACATTATAACATCTATTAGGAACTGATGATTTTGCTACTAATTTCTTTTTTTATTTGTTAAAAAGATCGTATCATTAAAACATAATTCTCTTTAATCACATAAAACTAGTCTATTTTGAGTCTTTGATCATTTCAGTTTTGATTACAGACGTCGATTTCGTTTCCAGGACAGATGGTGTTAATAATGAGGATGTTCTCTTTAAAAAGATAGATGCTGAAACTGTTAAAAGTGGGAAAAACGCAAAATGTAACAGACAAATAAAACATTCCGTTATCAAGGTAATCTCGTATATGGTGTGAACAGCACAATAAGAAAGAATACCAATACGTAAAACCAGACTTGTCAGAATGACAACATAGCTCGCCGGTGGCAACCATATGTAAATTGCAACAACAACAATAAAAAAGGTCTTATCACAAGGAATGCACATGTGAAATATCAAAGCCCTATCACTAACCATTCAAAAAATATGGCCAAGGTTAAAGTTTTTCAAAAGTAGGTCAATCATCTCCAAGGTCAAGGTCACAAGGTCAAAAATTTTGGTATCCATGGAAAGGTCTTGTCACAAGGAATACACATGTGAAATATCAAAGCCCTATCACTTACCATTCCAAAAATATGGCCAAGGTTAAAGTTTTTCAAAAGTAGGTCAATCATCTCCAAGGTCAAGGTCACAAGGTCAAAATTTTGGTATCCATGGAAACGTCTTGTCACAAGGAATACACATGTGAAATATCAAAGCCCTATCACTTACCATTCCAAAAATATGACCAAGGTTAAAGTTTTTCAAAAGTAGGTCAATCTCCAAGGTCGAGGTCACAAGGTCAAAAATTTTGGTATCCATGGAAAGGTCTTGTCACAAGGAATACACATGTGAAATATCAAAGCCCTATCACTTACCATTCCAAAAATATGGCCAAGGTTAAAGTTTTTCAAAAGTAGGTCAATCTCCAAGGTCAAGGTCACAAGGTCAAAAATTTTGGTATCCATGGAAAGGTCTTGTCACAAGGAATACACATGTGAAATATCAAAGCCCTATCACTTACCATTCCAAAAATATGGCCAAGGTTAAAGTTTTTCAAAAGTAGGTCAATCTCCAAGGTCAAGGTCACAAGGTCAAAAATTTTGGTATCCATGGAAACGTCTTGTCACAAGGAATACACATGTGAAATATCAAAGCCCTATCACTTACCATTCCAAAAATATGGCCAAGGTTAAAGTTTTTCAAAAGTAGGTCAATCTCCAAGGTCAAGGTCACAAGGTCAAAAATTTTGGTATCCATGGAAAGGTCTTGTCACAAGGAATACACATGTGAAATATCAAAGCCCTATCACTTACCATTCCAAAAATATGGCCAAGGTTAAAGTTTTTCAAAAGAAGGTCAATCTCCAAGGTCAAGGTCAAAAATTTTGGTATCCATGGAAAGGTCTTGTCACAAGGAATGCACATGTGAAATATGAAAGCCCAATCTGTATTGGTTTAAAAGTTATAAGCAAGGTTAAAGTTTTTGTGCACGCGCACGCAGACGCCGACGCCGGGGGTATGACAATAGCTCTCCGGACATTCGTCCCGGCGAGCTAAAAATGCCCTGCTTTGGATGTCCAAGACAAAATCTTGTCTTATTCCACCAAAAAAAAACGGTATGGATAAAGGTATCCTGTTTGACTTTACGGCAAAGATAGAGTTAGATAACAAGAATCAATCAAGTAAGCAAGCTATTTAAAAAGGTCCCTTTCAATAATAAAGAGAAAATTTAGCACGTCAAAATCTAGACATGAGTCCAAGTGGGTCTATATCCCGCTTCATTCGTTGTATCAATTCAGTTTTATCTGTGCGACTGTACGAGTCAAAAATGTTTTTGGCTAAGCGATCTACTAGTATTGGCGGTTATCACCTTTAAGGAATCGATTCGACAGCAGTCTTTTGTACTTGCTTCCTGTCAGATTTTGTGAAATTCTGTGTTGCAGTTGCAGAGAGGTCGAAAATCTGAAAAGTATAGGCCTGACAGACGGACGGACGATGACAACAACGACGGACACATCGCTATAACAAGTAACTGGAACAATTAAGCAAAGCAAACTACGACATGAATTTTATTTTAAAACAAATTTAGCGACAGAGAAGCCAGAGTCGTCAAGATCCTTATATTATTTTGGCCAATCGTATTAATTCAAAGGGGTATTTATGGCCCTTGAACCCTCTTTTCAGCTTTAAAGGTTTAAACTTGATCCGCAATAGTTCCTATAAAATATTCTCAGAAATAACAGCAAATTCTTTGAAGTCAACAAGTGCAGATAAAAGTTAAGTTATTCAGTAACCAGGTATACGAGTTGAATGTAGCATGACGCGAGGATCATAATTTTAATTAAATGTTGTAAAATCGTCAATGCACGCTGAACTAGGCTGTAGAAACCGAGAGATCGATATCGTACTTCCATATCTATAGAGAGGCCTGGTTCCACATCACAACACTGGGAGGGAAGCTCAGGCAATATCGTTAATTTTTACTGTGGGTCAAGGACCGGGTCAAGGACCCACTAAATGTCAAAAAGGAGAAAAAATGGAGCATATCTATAGGACACTTTTATGTGTACTGAATTCACTCTTGGGACCGAAGATTCCGTGCTTTATTGTAGAAAAACGGATCATCAATTTAGCCAAATTAGATCACGTATGCTTTAAGTGGCTTGTAAGTTCTTCCTAGAGAAGCTTATAAGATCTTGACACAGAAATAGCAAATAATCTAATGTTTCTATACATGTATTTACAAGTTCAACGAAAATTTGAAGAAAAAAACCACAATGTCATTCCGCCCACACAGCAAGCAATGACAGTTGATTTGATGGCGTCCTGCTTTACCATTCTCACCGACTCTTGAACAAGATCAATTCCGTATGAGGCAAAACACCAAGTGCTCATAACCCAATTCCGACTGAATCGATGTTTTATGTAATACTACTCATCATTGTTTAAGTTGATTTACAATTCATCAATGGTTTGTTGGTCTTTTCTCATCAAGATATCATAACATTTTAATGCATCGGATATTTTAAAAGAAGATGGACAATGTAAGGTTTCATCACTTTGATATTGGTAAAAGATAAATACATACAACAGTTACATTGTTACTGATTTTTTACAAGAAAGACGCACAGATGGACAGAGCAACACTCAACAAGCACATGTGCATGAAATAAAATATACTAGTAGACAGTCAGAGCAACATTCAACAAGCACATATGAATGAAATAAAATATACTAAATTAGTAGACAGTCAGTAACACAAAATGAGCATTCTGCTCGTGTAAACCTTCGAAAAACGGCGACATTTGCTAGCTTTGGAGTTTTATTTCCATTTATATGGAATGCCACTAAATCCGTCCCCACTCTTCTTTTGAATTATAAATAATGTGTTGGTCCTGCTTATGTTTAACTTGTTTCAACATGTAATGTATGAATTTATCTTCTGTATAGATCTGGAGATTGTCGTAATTTTAAATTCCTTACAATGCAGTAGAAAAAAAAAATATACCAACCAACTTTTAGGTTCCGAGTATTTTAAAACAAGAAACATCGTTGAAGTGCCAATCTGAAAAACTGATTTCAAATGGTGCTAGAGGATATATTTCTTGATCTATCCACCAAATGAGACCAGATTCCCAGAAACAGCAGAGTCCCAGTTGAGCAATACCAAAATCTGACCTCGAAGATCCTCGAACTAAAAGATCATTGCGAATGTTCTTCGTGTTATGCTGTTTCTTGAGAAGAAACTCTCCGAACAATTAATAAAAAGCTCTACAAGCAAGAGAAAAGTCAAGTTTACTGAGAAAGAGATAAAAGAACAAAGACAACAACATTGAATGCAAACTATCTCCAACAAATCATCTGAAATTACTTAGAAATTCAAAATGTAATACTTGTTCCATATATGATGTCATTCGTATAATAAGCTTTTGATATCAATAGATAATAATGTCAGGCTTGTTGGCAAAATGGAAGCGACTTGATGTAAGGCTGCATTTACGTCAGCAGAAAACATATTACATCTATATGGCATCAATATATGACGTCAAATTTAAACGATTTTCATATTTTTGAACTCCGATACACAAAATCCTAGTTTCTTCCCCTAAAACTTACTCCACATACCTCTTGATTCGTCGAAAGTAGAAGGTACACTTTAATCATTTTATTCTTTTCAATTAAGTTATTTCTAATTAACGAAAAATATTCTGTAATTACCTTACTTTGATCCCCGCCGGTAGCAGACGACAAAGATTTCTCCATACATCTAGTAATTCTGATACATTATTGATGGAAAATGTTGTATTGTTTTCACCTCCATTAATAATAAATCGCTACATTAAGGTTCCCAGCCGATCGCGGATAATTAACAGGACACACTACTGTGGCGACCTCTATTGTCTCAATTGACAAAAATCTGCCAAGGGAGATTAATATCTCCTGTGTGTACCCAGTAACAGATATCCTCTGTTACCCTCAAACGAACGACGCTGATATGGCTGTTAAATCATTAAAGAAGATCTAATTGACTCGGGATAAATTTGCAGTTGGGCAAACAACGTATTGATTAAAGTATCTCTTTTAAGAATCGGTGTTCGAATCGAGAGACACAATTATTTTAAATATGCAAATAGGTACGGCTGAATGGGGCCAGAGGTGCGGTGAATTAATTAGTTGACAATGCTGAATGGGATCTATCTAAACCAATCACGAAGCTTAAATATGAGATCGGTCGGGATGCAAGCTCAATGCAACATGTATTATTCAAAAGATCATCTGATACAGATTACAGTATCAAAGGTCTATAAGCCTTGTGATACAATAGATAAGAGGTAGCCCTAGTCAGCATAAACGTTAGACTCGGATGCCATCACACAGAAGAGACAAAGCCCTGATGGAATGATCAGCCAACTAGATGTGACCACTAACGAAATCCTTCACCAATATTCAGCCTTGGTCCAGCAACAACAAGGGGAAGTAATCACATACCTGACAGCTTGGGCCGATAAATCCTCCTTTTTCTTCAACAATAAGAACTCACTATACTGCTTCACAATCAATACTTACTATTTAGACTTCACACATCGGCGTTGTGCATGGATCGTCCATAGTAAGTAGTCCCGTGTTCTGGCCGATGTTAGAGATGGTAAAATTGGAAGAAAACATCTAAATTTAAGTCCCTTTATCAATTTCTTTATTTCCCTTATCTTAATTTTTTTAATATACTTTTTAACTTTCAAGTATCATTTTTTAATCGTCAAACACAAAATCTTTGATAATTATGAGTAACACTTCCATGTGGTTTTCTGAATGTTTGTAAACAACGAATGCTGGAAGCGGACACAAAAAGCTCTTGATTGAGTTAGATGTAATGGTGTATATAAAGTTGGTGGTGAACTGATGCTTGAAGGCAGGTCTAGATCAATACCATCCTGGATCAATACCTTAAGAGACAACGCCGAGCAAAATATGTTCCCAGTACGTTATTTGGTTACTCTAACCCTGCATTCTCGTGTTTTTGCAGATATGTACCGTGTGATGTTACTTATTTTCATATATTTGTAACAATGACTCTCATGTCAGTAAGGCAGGTTGCTGTTGTTTTGATCAGTATGCTTGATTTGTGGAACACAAAGACATGAGAGTCCATGGGATCAATGTCCTCATATTTTTTTTATAACGATCGGGGTTTCTATAGTATAGATCTACGTATTTGGTTCAACTATTTAATCAGTGTATATGGAGGCAGTATAAAGGATCTGAGATAGGAAACTTCACGAAGCTCGATATTATAAGACAACTTTATGGGAATTTTATTTACTTAATTAGAAAATGGCAGTTTTACTTCGTTTTTTTTGAAACATTTTTTATAAATTTCCAATGTTTTTTTGTTTTTTTTTTTTTCGAATAAAGACAATAAGTGATGCATTCGAACACAAAAGACCCTGAAAAAAAAATAGATAAAACCAAGTTCAGCAATGCATCCAAATTATAAAACCTCTCCCAAATATCAAACACATTTTGGATAGTCGACCTGCAAAACCAACGAGTTTTTGTCGTGCACTGTACGAAAAAATGATAAAAGTACAACCATTCTCAACAGGACTCAATTCGAAATCGCTGAAAGTTATCTCCAGATGCACTGATTTCAAATGGTGCTAGACCGTTATTATTCTTCAAAATCTATTCACCACTAGAAACCAGAAACCTAGAGACCAAGCATGATAGACATCAACGGTAACATACACGATGGACATCAAAGGTCAAGTAAGATATCTTCGTGTTCTGCTGCTCTCAACAAAATCCTCCATCTCATACATTTTTGGGGTGCATATAATTTCAACCAATCAAAACTGAATTAAAATAATTTCAGCCAATCAAAATGTAGCATACCTGTTTCTCCTCATCTTCCACGGTCTGTTTCTTCTGTCTTGCCAGTTCATCTTGTCTGCGTATTAGTCCTTGTTGTAGTACTATTTTCTCTTTCAGAAGTTCGTGGTCGTCTTGTCTCACCTCTTCCTTTGCCTGGTCCCATTTGTAAGATAGTCTTTCGAATCGCTGCAAAATTAAGAAAATATTTAAGTATGACAAGGTTGCAATACGACAAAAAAGACACAAAATGACAAAATCTAGATGAATGTACAAGTCATGTAGACAAAATAGTAAGTACATTTCATTTTATAGATGAAAGTGTTTTCTACCTGGCATACAATTCAAGTCAAATTCAATCTATTTGTATAAGATGGACAATTCCACTACGAAGCCTGACAGAGAGTAAAGATTTTCTAAGCTATCCAACAATTAACCGTTGGATATCGGGGGACAATATACGAGTCCATTGTAAAACAATTATCACATGCTAAGTATAGGTATTCCCTTGTCAATAGATGTTGCTCTCATGGTAATCTAGAGGCTACTAGATGGTCATAAACAGTCTCTGTTAGAGCCCCCGGTTTCGCATCCATGATTTATTTACAATTTCGCTGCTCTTCTACAATTAGCAAGTGAGCGATCATTCAGCTTACAAGCAAACTTGTCAATAAATATTTACGGTCATACAACAGAACACCTCCTCCAGCGTCCATTATATGGTAAAATATACATATAAGGTCAATTATTCAATTAACCAGGAGGCAAAAACTTGGCTGTAACACAATTAGCGTCACCCAAGGGGTAGGGGGAACAAGTCTCTTGGGGAGATGTCAGTATAACCAACTATTTCGGCTCCACATCAAAGAGAATGCAGATAGACATATGTTCTAGTAAATTCAATCATGTTTCTTTCCCGAAAAACTTTCTGTCGGAGACATAAATGGTGTTTATTACGTATTTCAGACGGTTTCGCTCTAGACCGCATCATATTCTTTTGTTATATGTTTAATATCATAGGCTTTCGTGGCTTGTTGAAATTATCCCTCCTTCAACTATGCTTCAATGAATTTAGAAAATGTTTGCTAATGAATTTAGTCAATAAACCGTACATCCATATTGACCGCGTGTTGTGCAATGAAACAAGAGCACTGCAAAAGCCCAAATATTGCATGATGCAATTATGTGCAGTTGGATGCATAGGAACATAAAGAGAGTGCATGGTAACTTGATATTAAGAGGCAAAGACTGGTTTAGCTCTCCCGACCGTATGAACATATAATTGGTGATACGCCGGGTCACAATGGCACATTAAGGAGACCCAGTGACATACTGACTACAAAGTACATCATCTGTTAAAAAAAGTTAACCCGTTCGTCGTTGGATGTCTTAACATTAAGAGTCATGGCATGGTGATCATTCCGCTCAAAGAACAAAAATGACCAAAACTGGTCGATGAAAAGATAAATATCGATGTATAGTAGAAGGTCTAGAAGTGACGTCTCTCAGATTTTTTTTTTATTCTTGGACAACAAAAAGATTCGTGAAACAACATCGTTCATGTCAGCAGTCATACAATTCAAGGTCAATGTCATGAGGTCGAGACGAAAACTTTGTATTTCTCTGGAAAGGTCTTGTTACAAAATATTAGTTAACATATGTGAAATACAAACACCCAACAATTACATGTACCATTCTTAAGATATGTCCAAGCTTAAAGTTTTTGTTAATTTTCATTTCACAAAAATCAAATGCTAAGGTCAAAGTCACTAAGTCACACTCTCATTATTCAAAAGTTACGTTCAATGTTAAAGTTTTTGGTGGTACAACTCTAAGATCAAGGTCACATGGTCAAGCATTTTGAAAAGACATTGCACAGCCCTATCATTTTAATCACTGAAAAATATACACAAGGTTAGAGATTCGATACGAGGTCGCCAAATCGTACTTCAGATTAGCAGAAAAAAATATATATTCTAAGCTAAGAAAACTTAAATTCCTTGGTGACACGAAAAAAAAAAACACCACTAAACCGTGCATATGATCAATGTATTACCATGTGCTCTTATTTCACTTAACAGGACATCGGATTTTTTCAGAAAGGTTCCTTTCCCAAGTTAAGCGCATAAATCAATATCTTTTCCAATGTAAATATGCATCATGTCGGGCGAACCTATTTACCATTCAGAGTTGATGTTTCTCTAATTGAACTTGCATGTTTTTTCTTCTTGATTTGGTTAAAATCTAATTATATGTTCTCGATTGTCCTTGAGTAAAGATTCGACTCCTTGGTCAATAAAGTCCATGCTATCGCTCTTGTCGAATCATCTTATTTGGAAAGTAATTGTTGTGGTGAAATGGTTTTTTTTTTTTTTGGTTGTTTTCGATAATGATTCTTACTAGTATCCCAATCATAACTTCTCTACATACTAGACACTCGGGACAGGTGAATGGGGGGTCTGAATTTGCCAGTGACGGACAATCAGATGACCATTGACCTCTCACAATTTAGAACAATTAAGTGACATTGACCTTAAGCATAAATCTTATATCACAGGGTTTAACCTAGCCCTAACCAACTAACCAACCCCCATCCCCCCATCCCCTCTTCCGGTCCGTAAGTATCAAAAGAAATGAAAACGTACACAAGTGTAATATGAAAGCCCATTGCAATCACTTACTGCAAGGTAAAAATTTAGAAACGACTCTTCGACTTTGAGCATGAAATATAAACTGGATAGGAACAAGAAAATAATGACAGACGAACATACAATCTGATCACTGCACAGGAGATACAATGAAGTTAAGTTCGAGATGGAGAAGGAATCATTGAGGGTCGTCGGCGTCAAGCTCCTGTCGCTCACTGTAATGGGGGTATATATAACGTTTATCCATCTTTTATAAAAAGTCCGGGTGACAGATACTTTTTTATTGATTGTCAGATCCCGAGCAGTAGCACAACAGTTGTGTTGATGATGACAAGACCCACTGTGGAAAGTTTATACTGCCATTGTTAGGGGGCGCTAATTACAGGTGTTGCTCTCAGGGAAGTGATGTTCACAAATTCAAAGTTGAATGACATATCAATTACAGCCTAACAAGAGCAGCATTAAGTTTCATTCTGATTTATAGTACGAACAGGAGATGCTCGATACGCGACAACTGTCAATACTGGTCCATATATATGTCCTTCAATATTCATCTCACGCACATCTTTATTTACAAATCTCAAATTTTATACCTTATATTTTAATACATGTATATAGAAACCGCAGGGCACAGAACAGAAATGACTGATGGAGTAATTGTAGATTTGATTAAATCTAACTCGTGTGTATCTTAAATTTTTGTTATTCGATATTCAAAATCATATACACCTATCCATTGTAAACCAAAGACCATCGACCATCAGTGACGAAATCTAGCAGTCTTACGACGATTTCCGTGATATTCTACTTTATGTATCATTTTGTGCCTAGTCATTCTGACATGAGACCAAATGTTCATGTACAGCAGCTTTCAAACTTTCGAATTTATTTCACAACGCTAATTGACGGTACGACAAAAGGAAGCAGTTACATCTATGCCATCAAGACAAAACCTCATTATTTATTCATACACAATCAATGTAACTACCATCGTAATATTCGACTACAATTATGCATAAAGCTGAAAAAAGCCGGTTTAAACTAAGTTTAACGATTCGAATTCTCATTATTTGCTTTTGTATGCTTCCCTGTAGATTCTATTTCTTTTTTCTATTTGAAGCTACACGAGTAAATAAGAATTTCAATGAGAGTGAAAGAGAGTGTTTTTATAGTCATCCGCTAAATAAATGTCATCAAAAATAACGTAGTTGCACAGAAAAGAAGGAAACAACCAGTGAAGCAAGATCAAGTCATCCCCAAGGCAACAAAACTACCACTAAACATGGACACGTCTACTTACTTTAAGTTTTCCCAGAATGCATGTTTTAGGGTTCCCATAATCCTTCAGTTCCCGTTCTAAAGCACAAAGGTCATAGAACATCCATAACGGGAACCGTTGAGAACCTTTACCCTGTTCTAGCTGTATCCCAGAGCGTTCTTGTGCAAATGAAACGATTATTTACCTTCCGTTCCTGTCATTATGTTGATCTTGGCAAATCAATTAAGTGCATACAAAACTTCAATAGTCACCTCTTGGGACAAATATAAACTCATTAAAGGTGATACTGACGCAGACAAACGTTGCCCTCGGTAAGTGTTCGAAACGGGTCTCGTATAATCGGTAAAAATCAAAGTCTCTTCATGAATTCATAGCAATATCAGATAAATCCTTTCTTCAGTCCGATAGTATAGCAGGCGTCTATATATGCAATGATATCATACAAAATGATATAGGTACATGAATTCGCTCCACTACACCATCATATTGATTGATAGGGGCCATTTCTCGTGGAATTTGTACAGTTTTCCAATAACCTCGCATTAGCGAGTTTTCATTCATCTCAGCAAATTACACTTCCACCAACTTAGCTTGCATCGGTCAGTTAACAGGGCTTTCCAGTTTTGTTTTGGTTTTTTTTTTTTTGGCAATAATTCATTCAATATAGAATACGTCCTTTTTCACATCTCTGTAAGTTTCTTTTATCATTAGGTTACTGCGTTGTCTCCATTTATCCTATGTAAAATATTGGGAAAAGTATGACATAAGCGATTTTTCATGTTCAGAAATATTCCCTCCATTGGGAGATCTGGTTTTAGAAGTCGTGCATTCATGGACGAATACGTGCAACTCTTTGTTAAAAATTATTGTCAATTCAAACAAGGCCTAACAAAACAATTTGCTCAACAAAGCGTCCTATTCACAGAGGATATAGCTTTCCGAGTTTACAAATCGGGTAAAATAACTGCACTCGGGTTTTGTTCGGTGGGATAAAATGACAGAGATATGCGGCAAGGCGACAGCAAAGCTAAACTGAAACCACCAGTAACAGTTCTTACCGACATCAACATTCTAGTAAATTAAAATGGTATGGCTATTTAGGAAAAACAAAAAGTGGTCAATACTTTTTGTAATGCAAATTTGGAGTAAAGGGGGCATATGTGACATACTTCACCATTTCCTGATTAAGATCTCCCCTCCCCTGATTCAACCAACCAGCTCAGGAAAACTATGTCGATTTCCGATGGTTTACCCAGGTGAATACTCAGGTATAATTACCTAATCAATACATCAGTCAATACGTTTTGATCTATCCCCAGCATGGCCATCAAGATTCCAGCAAGAAATGTTCTCACGCGAGATGGCTCCGATTCAGGGTAGGGCCTTCACATTAAAATTTAAACGGGGGAGAGGGTAGTGTGACTTGCCGATATAGCCTTTAAAACAAAGTATTCCTGATTTCGACCAAGTGGTAAGCTTAATGTGCCACTGGTTTGATGATAAGCCAAAACACAAAAGAATTCCCCATAAAACCGTATCGTTTTTCAATATCCTTGCCATTTGGCACAAAAAAGAATTGGTTTTATTTCCTTTCTCTATCGTTTGCTTCTTTAGCGTGTAGTATATAGTTTGAAGTGTGAAATATCGTCTTTATTACTTGAACAGTCCTATGGCTAATCTACACGTGGACCATATAGCATCCCATTTCAACTAGTGATTTTTTACGCTTATTCAGTCTTTCCCATAGAAGCTACTACACCATGGACCCACAAGTGCATCCTCTTCTTTCCCTTTATCAAAAATAATGAAGGTGAAAGTAGAAAAGTGAAAGATTTCATTGAGGGTCGTTGGTGTCGACCTCCCGTGATTTTCCTTCTCTTGTTTGGAAGTTTCTTCTTATCTCATAGTGCTAACGTAATCCGTATAACCACCCAGATCTACTAGATCAAGAGAGACGCCTGGACTTGTCAGAGAACACATTGTTGGAAAGTCAGAAGAATCAATTGTCATTGCTAAAATTCCATTTTAAACAAGTATCAATGACTAATAAGCAATTGTGTATTAGATTTTAAATACTTTAGTGTCGTTTCTTATAGAGTTTAAAAAGAAATTATAATAGTGCATTGTCATGAATCTTATTGTAGCTTTTACTTTGGTCAATTTCAGAAAAAAAATCCTGATCTCTTCATTCATACTAACATATCTAGAAAACGATCTTCGCAATTCTATTTTCAATACAATAAAACAAATATGTAAATCTGACGCATTGGTGCTTACTTTCTACAGACCCTCAAGTACTTTAATATAAAGACCGAACTCACTGTCAGTTAAAGATGCCGCATGACCTGGTAGGTGAAATCATCTTTTTTCTTGTACGATAGGTCCTAGATTTAGGAATCTGCAAACATGCACGTGCAATTCGGTGTTCAAATGTCAAATATCCAAATCGTACATTTTGGGCATCTACGTTGTAAACTTATCGAAAATGTTAGTCATTCTCTTGCCAAACATGTCCCCTCACAGTCCAAAAACACGAGGTTTTGAAAACAGGATCAAAATTTTTCATTTTCCTTTCGGATTACGTTCGAACAGAGAAAGACTCTGAAGGACAAAGGTCGAGGGAGAGTGCTCATAGAAGTAAAGTTACTAATCCTCTCGTACTGGACGGTCAGGGTATAAAAATACTCATAGTATTAAGAATTATGTCAGAGGGTCAAAGTGGGCATTTGAATAAATTGCATTTCTTGGATCACATAGGTGTTAAATTAGTTCCCTCTCACTGACCATCGGTAAAAGAAACTTGAGGGTCAGGGTCTGTTTTAACAAGAAGGCAGGCTTTTGTGACATCCTTTGCGGCTAAACAAACGCTATGGTCAACTGTTCTAATATATTCCCCTTTTTACCATAAATCCCCTCAAAACCGCTGTATAATCATTGCCAGAACCTAAGGCTATCCAATGAAATAACAACTCGATCTCAGCTCTCAACAGCTAGCTTTCAATGGAACAGAGTTTCCTCAAGCCGACGTTAACTGGATCTTATATAATGGGATATTGGTCATTGGGAATAACTAATGATTCTCTAACTTAATCCAAACATAGCGTACAAGATCCCGCTTAATCCCGGACAAGAAACGAGTTACGGAAACATAAATAGTAAATCCAAGTAATCTCCTAGTAATTACACGCTGATAGGATTGTAATCGAACCTGTTGACTTTACTTGCAATTTTGAATTTTCATTTAAATGCATTGAGAAATGACATATTTTGTTACTATCAATTTCATATTCCATTCATAAAAGAAAGGGACAGGTATCTTCCGAATAAAAACATAACATGGAGCAAAACTGATACGAATCCGTCCTTGTCCCTCTCATTCCTTGCTACATGTCTGTGCGTCATAATTTTTGCCTTGCTTTGTTAGTCATTGCATTCAAATTTCTGTTATTTTCAGCATAAACCAAGTCCTAGCCAACTCGCTCGCCATTTTTCTTTCCCAAACCACAGTAAGGTGTCCCCAAATGTTTAAATGTCGATCTTGAACTACATTTTGGAATGCCAGCATTACAACAGACATTTCCAAATTTGGGAGAATCGATGTTCTTTATCCCACATTCAAGATAAAGAATGACAATTTCCTGAATAAATCCATGCTAAACTAAATTTGAGTCCACATTGGACGGATTTCAAAATACCAACCACCTACTATTAAAAAATTTCCCAACACTTCAAATTCCTATTGCGTGGGTGCAACATCGGGGCTATTTATATGCCAAAAGGAAAACGTGTAAATGAATTGTACCCGATGGACCAAAAATAGGTCAGGGAAATATATTTACCCAAAAGTTGTTAATTGACATCAATCATCTTTATATGGATCGGCACTCATTCATAGCCAGCTTGCTCAAACCAAGAGACACAGATTTCCATGTGTAATCAAGAAGGGTAAATACGATCCCTTTTGTCATTGTCAAACTAGAAAAGGGCGGGAAATCAGTCACTCGAAACCCCCGTCTTTGTTTCTCTGGTCCACGTGGTTAAATATTTCAGAAAACGGGGGATCGTTTAAATGATCACAAAACCACAATGAGAACACTACAGAATTAAAATACGGCTGCACGAATTTTAACTAAAATGTAGTTAAGATTTATAATGGTATCTTGGAGCAAAATTAGTTACAAAAATTCAAATCTTAAATAGATATTCACCTAAGTGATATAGCAAAATATTTTCATGAAGATAGTGTTACCGGTACTGTAATTTGCAACAAGTGCATGAGGTCATAGTTATAATCCCCTCATTCGATTTCATAAATCAATTAAAAGAGAGATGTGGATCGGGGATTAAGTTTCATGCAGGATTCCCCAGAAATGAATATGTCTGCTTTATCATAGGACCCCGACAGCATGCTTGCCTCCCCTGATATTTGAGAATTTCGTGTAAAAGAATATCTCTCTTCTCAATGTTATACTCATCAATTAATCATTACTCTAATGTCGGGACTATATCCAGTTTCCGATACATCGCGCCGGCTCAAACAAGAAATTTGACATGCATATGGAACTGCTGAAAAACTCTATTCTGTGGTTAAAAAGAAACACTTCTGGATGATGTTTGTTACTGACAAATACGACCAAGCAGGACTCTTTATTTACGGTGTTATACAAACATTGTCCCGTGGAGTTTCAGTTTTAATATGTCAGGCTAAATATTGTCAATACAACCTTGTCAAATAGTAAATTCTTACAATAAAAAGCTTATGGATCACTCGCTTTTCGATTGTACAATGGGAAAAGCTTTGATAATACAACGACCAATGGAACAAAATGGAATTTTGCCTTTGATAGTGAAATTTCTATTAAAATGATCAATACACATGGCAATACAACTGATATGTGAATCATCATCAACATAATCAAAAATGAAGAAGAAAACCATCAAATTATTGTCCTAGTTGATAAAACCTAGATATGACATTTTCTGAAACGCATTTAGCAAATCACTTCATCTATCCAATAAAACTTAAAGACAAAACCGATCCAAAAAACAGGGCACAAGACAATTTCCAGAAATCCCTTTTTTCACATTGATTGAAAATAAGCTGTGTCCAAATTGGTTTTTCTTTCTGTCTCGTCATCCATTAAGACTGTAGCTTTGGTAAAAGTGGGATAAAAGATACTCTCCTAAATTCAATTTCTAAAATCAAAGCGAAAATTTGCAATTCTAGCGTCCTTGAATTACACTTTGTTTGTGTGGTGGTTAAGATGATTTTTCAGAACACTTACGGACTAAAATGCAAACAGTACCTGTGATAAGATGTGGCTTGGGAGAGGGGGTGGTTGCGTGTAAACTTGTAATGACAAAAGGTTGGTGACCTTGAACTGTATTCTATATTAGGAAGCAGAGGTTGTATATGGGGTGGTGGAAATACTTGTTACTGTACAAATGATTTTTTGATGATTTCGAAAAAGTAACAACAAGCGTTGACCGTTGTCGACTTTGGGGAAAATGTGTACAGTTTAGATGATGATACGCTATTTGGAAAAGAAGTCGGACTACTGAGCAATAAATAGGTTAGAGCATCTTTACATGCGGGCGATGAAGTGAAGGAAAGCACTTCATGTATTTCAGTTCGTGGAAGGCAGTGAAACCGCTTTCCCTGATCATGAATGAATCCACAGGGAAAGAAAATAATTGTATGCTTGATTATCTAAAATTCTGGTACTCAATTACGATAGAATTTTATACGAAGTTTTCTTGTTTACTTGAACTCATTTGCAATGTTAAGTAAGTATCGAAAGTTTCAGGGACCCATTCTACAACAAACAGCGTTATTCTATAGCTAGTATCCTCTGAGGACTTCGATCTTAGCAGTACCAGGATTATGAAAGAAGAAATCCATCCATAATTAACAAGGCTATTCAATGGCGTTTTAATCAACTGATTCCAAACATAAACGATCCATCACAAATTATGAGCTATCCGTTGACGCTTTAAGGACTTCTTTTTAACAAGTTTATCGCAACCTGCTGTGTAAAACACTCATTAACGTCAGGTATTTTCTCCTATAATCAGAGTTATAAGTGTTAATAATATGCGCTTTTTTTTCTCTGCTCATGGGCAGGTAGGAACGACCTGGTAAATGACGACAAAATCATTCTCTCTCTCTCTCTCTCTCTCTCTCAGAAAAGTTAGACGTTCTACAAAGCATAGACCTCAATTTCTTCAACACATTCTTGTATTTGGATTTTTTTCCATTGGTCAAGGGCTTCCGAGTTGACTCCCTAACACAGATGTGAAGGACGATAGACTTGACCCTACCAACATCTATCAAAATCTGAGTACCATGGCTGTCTAAAAGCAGTTTTCCACTTTAACGAATTTAAATCACAATTAATTTTATACACATGTATGCTATGGAATTACAGATTAAGGTAAAAGAATTCAGCTTGAAGAGTTCAATATTCATTAAAAATTGATAAAAATCGACATAAAGTCTGCTTACACCTCCAGCCTTTACTATTATCTCTACAAGCAAACTGACAATGTCAACCAGACAATTTCCTGGGGTGTCCTATATGCACAGGTATTTCTGTTATAGACATCCCTTTACAACTTCTATAATCAGATATTCTCTATATCACTCTAGAGTACCTGACGATATTTGGCCTGTATCAATAATGGAATGCTTTGTCATCACTTGATTAGCGCTATCATTCAAAATTCATTAGTTCAGTGCTTTGTTTAAGTCTATGGAGAACATCTAGGCATCTCTAGTTTTCGGTATGCTTTGGATTGTTCCGTCCGACAGCTCGCCTCTTCATAGCTGAGAGATTAATTTTGCTCTAAGAGAACACAATAGCACCCTGTCATGCAATCGGTTCAGACGACCAAACGCAGCAAAGGAATCACAAAGCACGACTTATATGGAGTTCATATCGTTTGAAATCGACATGTACACTCTACTTTCTACTTTAATCTCTTGTTCGTCTTAAAGCAACTTGACTACAATCAAAAAGTTCTTATATATTCCATACTGCTGGACTCTCCTGAAAGGTTACTAAAAGAGTTCCAAAGCCTCAAGTACTATACACTGCAAAATTTGAAGTTTGCAGCAGCACTCTTGGTCTTGTCTAAGAATTACAGTATCTTATCTCAAGCGTTCTTATTTCTAGGAGACGTCTTAGATTCACAGTATCTTATCTCAAGCGTTCTTATTTCTAGGAGGAGGCGTATAAGATTTACATTATCTTATCTCAAGCGTTCTTATTTCTAGGAGGAGGCGTCTTAGATTTACAGCATCTTATCTCAAGCGTTCTTATTTCTAGGAGGATGCGTCTTAGGTTTACAGCATCTTATCTCAAGCGTTCTTATTTCTAGGAGGAGGCGTCTTAGATTTGCAGCATCTTATCGCAAGCTTTTTTTTTATAGGAGGAGGATCTCAAAAGCAATTGGTTGGGATCAGCTAAATATACAACCATGGATGAAGGACATAGAGTATAATTCGCTCATAAACACTTCTAAGTGCAGACACAAACGAGTGCAATCTCGAGCTTGTGACTTTATACGTAAGATCCATGTCTAAGCGGGTCAATATTTTACGGACCTGTCAATCAAGTGACCACAGATAAAACATACATAGATGGTTGTACGTTGCCCCAAGGGGATCAACCATGGAAAATATCTCACAAGTTATGCTGTCCATCTATATGTACATTTCAGTTACAGCAGTATATTGCTGTTATATTACAAATGAGTTTGGTTAAAATCAATATACCATGATGCTAAAACATAAAAACATAGATTGGACCAAACAGGTCATCATTGCAAGAAAATGCAAGGTGCGCAAACAGAAGTTATTTTCATAAGCTAGATAGAACCCATACATTGAGAGAAAGCGTTCATCTTACCGCCTCATGATAGAAAAGCCATTAAAGCAAACAACCTGGAATTGATTTGATGAAGACAATACGTCAATAAAAGGGAAACAACCAGCAAAGGTTTATGGAAAAAGAAACGAGGACCCGCTACAATCAATCTTATTAAACCAATCGCGTATTAATAATTGCATAATCATAATTAGAACATGTATTTCAAAATACCATATTCACCAAATTATTAGCCATAGATACTGAAATTCACAACGACACGCAGTAGTAAATATATATATTATCTTTGACATTGTCCTTTTAAAAGAACTCCGGAGCAAAGAACACAAAAATTGTAACTTACTTAGAAGTTTTTACATTCATCCCTCCCTTCCCTGTTATGATGCAGCACGTCAGTGTCATCTTCTCGTCGGGGGATGTCCTCGGATCCACTCTGCTTTGTGTTGGGACCTATGTATAAGGCAGCGACCACCGCGAGCACACTTAAAGGCGGACAGGCGTCCCAATCAATGAAGCCCCTTCTACCCGCTCAGTAATGACGATACGATCATTTACTACAATTACTCAGGTAAAAATCCATGTATTCTCTCACTCGGAACGGCTTTAAATATTTCATATGCCTTACCCTTCATAATTCGCGCAATAGGGCTAATTTGAAACCTGGAACGTGTCGACTGTTTGTATGTTCTTTTTATGACACAAGTTTTCCTATATTTACGCTGGTCAAGAGTTTTGCTCCTATTATAGACCACGGCCATACCTTCAGTGATATGACCAATCAGCATGGGCCAGGACTCCAAAACGACTCAATGAGAAACAATACTGTCTTGAAACATTTAGAAAGAAAAGACCTGAGTGCCAGATGTCGGTTACGCGTTGGTGCTAAATAATTTGCTATTTACATAGCGTGTCATAGGTTAGCGAAATTATAAAACAGAAACTTCGATCAAAAATTTCAATATAATACAGAACAGTTTACAAATCCATATTGACTTTTTCTCGCCTTTGTTGGAAGTAGTTATACATTGTCAAATGTTTGATAATACCAAAAACAACTTCCCACTGTTGCTTGACGAATACGCCCTGACACGCAACTCCACAAATACTGTAAGGATCAAAGCTATGAGTCAATCATTCTGTCTTCCATAGCATTTGAATTAACGAATATATATTTGTCAAACGTTCATCCTGTATTATGAAATTCAAAAATTCTATCAGCAATCTTTTCAAATCTAATTTCCAGTCGGTTTCCCTTTTTGTAGTCTTTACATTGTACATTTGTAGGAAATGTTGTACTTGCGCAGAGCGGAAGTGATTTCTAAGTACCACTATCCTTTGTAGAAGACAAGAGAGGCTTCCCGTGTGAAGTTATTCAGACAGTTCTAAGAGTAAGAATCGATTTCACTAGTTTCGAAAATGTAAATGAAAATTACATTAAAACCATTTTTTCTTTACTTTTAACATTCCCTTATAGGCTGAGGAAGTATTGCCAATATTGATATCAAATTAGTCTTTGAAATAGTGGTCTAAATGAAATTGAGAAAATTCTGAAGATCGAACCATCATATCGTCTCTACTACACAATTAAGGACTGATCGTAACAGGAACAACTTCTTTGGTACAAATGAATGTCGTTACAAAGTCATGCTCAGTTTTTAATACTGTTCATCGGTCAGTACCAGTTCATTGGAATTCATTTTGGGTTATAATCTGCACCTATGTTTTTTTTTGTCTTTCATTACTTCGTATATGATTTAGTTTCTTTTCTTTTGAGGCTTTTTTGAATATTCATTTGCCGATCAACATAACGTATTGATTTCAAAGTTTTCCTAGAATACGTTTAACATTTCCCACTTAATCTAATCCATCTACTAATGTATTGAATTTCAAGTAAAACAGAAGAATTTCTATGGCCATTAAGTGGCTATATTGTGTGAAACCAGTGTTCTGTACTTGATGTTTAAAGCAAACCTAGATGCGTTTGATGAAGGATTAAATGATGTTTAAGGTAATACAATTTAATTTCCTCTAAATCAGCGATTCAGCGTATCGTTTTTGCCAATAATTATAGAAGCAGCAACCCAATTTTTCACCTAGGGCAACTTTTATTAGATTGTGGGGCAGATGAATGAGACATGTCTGTACTGTTCAGGGTCTGTGCCTGGAACAGTCCTGAAATGATGTTACACAGAAGCCATTTCCCCATTCTCTTATCGCGAGTTTGCTCTTGCTGAACGCTTGAATACTTTGATTTACTGCAAAGTGAGATGTAATGGGTATTCTAACCAATGTTCAATCAATACATTAAACTCTAGTGAACCTTCTTGGATTCATCAGTTGGTATAGGGAAGAACCATATGATGGGTCACCATTGGAGCTTTATTCTCAAGGCAAAACAAAGGAAATAGGATAGCCTTTCGTTAAAAATATGCCAACCCATTCAATGTCTGCGATCGTCATGTACTGATACATTTGAGCACCTACCCCACCCCACCCCCTTTCCCCAAACCCCTTAAAAATCAAATTTTCTTGTAGAACATATCGCACGTACTTGTACGTTTAGATATTTGGTTTAGCTCTACAATTTTACAATTTTCCTTCTTTCGTCACTGTAGCTATTAAGCAGAGGCTTCTACAATGAAAAGCTGAGTAAACTAACGATTCTAAAGGACAAGATAATATCAGGTAATAAATATCTTTTACAGCTAAGTCGGAGATCTTCAGGGACGAATTGTCATGCAACAAATTGTCTATATTGTTACGAATGCACTTGGATCTACACACTGCAAGAGAGGAATAGTTGTAAGGCCATTCCTCCATTGTTAGAGGCGAATTATTACCACCAAAAACCACAGACCTTTAAAATTCTGAAAAGAAGAAATTCTAAACATTTTCTGAGCGGTTTGATTTAAGACCTATACGTTACATGAAGTCTTTGTTTCAAGTTCTGAAGATCAGTATAATTTGACGAGATATATAAGGAATCTCGTTTCAAAAAACAATATTCTATTTTAAAATTAGTAAACTTTTGCCAATTAAAAACAATGACTAATCAGTAAACCATGTCACAAAGAGAAATTCAGAAAGGAAAATTTCGTAGGTAATCAAGCAATGGAAGGGTAATAATAATTTCAGTGTGGTGACTTGAAATCCAAAACATACAGGAAAGGGAATCATTCGTGATCAGTTTAACAAATATTGGAAAAACAATGTAAATATATAGGCTAAACCTTGCAATTAATACTGCTCGTTTATTTATTTATCAATTAGAAAGGCTCCTGTTTCCTATCTATCGTTGTTAATTATTGATAACATGTCAAATCTCTTAAAACGGTTCTTTTTACATTTCAATGTTTGGGGAAACTCTATCCTTCCTCCCACGAATGCTTCATTAGCCATGCACCATTCTGTACAACGCTTGTCATTTATAGCAGAATTCAGCATAAAAAAACAAATTGAATTTCCCACAAATCATTTTACTAGACGTATATTCTACATGCAAATTCTCTCTTAAATTTTCGCCCTTTTCGCTATCCATTTGCAAAATTTTATACTAGCATGCCTAAAGGAACTAAATTGGACAATCATTATTCTTAATGACTTTAAATTCTTTGTTCATGAAATTGGTCACAATGTCTGATTTTGTCTATTCGTTTGATTCTATATATAAATACAATACACCCGTAGAGTACAAAACAAATGTTCTATCATAAAAGGCATTGTAAATGATCATGTATGTTCCTTTCAACGCTCGTGATTCTTAATTAGTATTAATAAACTATGTTCTTTACATCAGCCATTGTTTAAGATATATCTAACTTCAATAAAAACCTATTCTTTAAAATCTTTGATCGTTGAGCTAGGGGATCAATAACCCCGGCCAGCGTGTAGCTTCTTGCAAGCATGACATACAATCGTAGCACGGAGGTCGCGGTTCAATGCTACTAGTTAACAAAGAATTATAATTTCCACACAAAAACCTCCCATAATCACCAATAAAAATACTCCAAATAAACCGCTTGTTAAAACATGGTTTGAAAACCTCTTTATACGCCAGGTATGGTCAAACGAGAAGTTGTTTCAATTTACCTAATCGGCCGTAAAAGAGGCTACAAACGGGAGTCTCTTCGCGGGTTTTTTTTATTTCAATTCTAAGCTTTGTCCTTGAATTGCAATTATCGTGTAAACCGCGCTTGATTTTTTTTTCAATTTAAAAGATTACTACGGTATTTCAAAAGACACCTTTCTTCTAATTTGATTCCTCCGCAGTGACATTAAAGTATGACGTCGATCTCAGAGCGCATAGCTTTAGTAGAGTATGCTTGTTCAGACGAGAGCCTTCTGCATGTCGAAGTCCCAATGGTGTGACTTACTAGACTCTCTTGTGACAATTTCAGCCAATGACAAAAAGCCACGTTCACATTCTTGAGGAATGACATACTAAAACAAGTGATATGAGAATAAAAAAGACATGACCAAACAAGACTAAAAGACTCAATAATCATTGCATTATCCTTTTTTAATGCTTCAAGTTTCAAGACTTTGTGTTTTATTGTAAACCTACATTCCTTTTGCGCAATTTTATCATTGTACATTAGATGAAGACCAAATGTAAAGCTTCACCCTCATAGCGTACAAATGCTGCAAGCTTCCATTCTGACCACGTGTCCTTTTGATGACCATCACAAGTGGTCAGCAGAGAAAACAAGTCGCAAGTATTAAGAAAACAGTCTACCATATTTATAAAATCTACAATTTTTCCAAAGGATACCATTAGAAAAATGGTTTGCATACCAAGCGACTATAGATTTAGACAGACTTAGATCGAGGGGATTCATAAATGGACCGACATCTGTCATATAGCGTCCGTACAAAATTGAGGAGAGGGGATCAGTGTCCATTGCGATACATTCTATCGGGCTCCTAGCTGTTTGTATACCAATATTGTATATGAAATTACGCTCTCTCTGTTAATCAATAGGTCAACAAAAGAAACGGCCGCTACCAATTCTCCAAAGATTGGCACTCTCCGTTTGCCAAATTGATTTTTCTCTCGATAACTCCAAGTATTTATGTTAGCTACATCGTTTGGAACCCTCCCCCATCAGAATCAATTCGCCATCCGCGTTCCACACTGGCTGGGCCTCGGGAAAGCCTATCTTTAATGAAAGAATCAACAATGACGGAAGTTTGCTTATCGCGTCCAGTCAAGATAATGTTCGTCAAGAAGCAATTTAACCACTATTGACATAATTCACACAGGACAAAAGCATCCCCATGGTACATTATATAAATACCCCCAAACATGTAAGTAAATATCAATACCATCAAATGGACTTCATCATTTAGCGCGGGAAAACCGATATTCAAGAGTGGAATGAATTCTTTGATTCTTTGAATTCTTAATTGCGCATATATGCAGACCGTCTCCTCTAGTTACATCAATAGTACATGTTTTCTTTAGAAATAGTTCTGAATTTAGAAAAAAGATAATTAGTATGGTTTAAATTCCGACTACCAGTATTTTGGTAACGATCAACCATGCTGGGAAGAGAGGCAACTCTCATGATGCAACGAAAATACTGTAAATGGATAAAATCGAGAAAAAAAAACCATATCATTGATGAACTAGTATGAATGATCATGCAATAAATATTGTAAGGATACAGTGTAATAATATTCATTGTGCTATGTTTTCATTCCTTTACAAATTTAGAAGCCATACAGAGGAAATGAAGACTAGAATATTAAAGCAGTATTTAAAAAGTTAAGGAGTTTCCTGCAAATCAACAAGAACTTCATCATAAAGAACTACAAACAATTAACTAAGCTGCATAATAGTACACAGTCAGCATATACTATGGAAGAAGCTATTATCCTGAAATCAGTAGGACTGGTTTCTTCCCCTTTTATACTAAAATATTGATGCAGTACATTTGACTCTTACTCAGTATTGCTTTCATTGTATATTCAAGTACTAATTTTGTGTTATCGTGTCGTGTCATGTCAAGTCAGAAAAGTCTTGTTTCAAGGAATACATTGAGTGATTTACTATTAATATTAGTTCAAAAGAAATGGTCAATTTCAGATTCATAGAAATCAAGGTCAAAGTAAAGAGAGGAAAAATTGGTACTTGTATGTGCAAAAGATTTTTTTCAACGAATACACATACATGAAATACAGATAAATAAACTAACTATTTGACAAAATAGATATGCTCAGCTAGTGTAAAAGTTTTAGAAGAGATGATCAAACTATAATCAGTCAACATGGTCAAGGTAAAACATTTTGATATGTACATGGAGAAAACCCGTTCCTTAGAATGAACCTGAGAAATGTCATCAAACTATCACCTGAAGGTCAAAAGGAGTAATAAGATCTTTTTCATAAAAGTAGGTTGAATATTTTAAAAGGTCAAGGTCAATAAACCCTAAACTACTAAAGACGGTCGGTATTGCCGGATTGCATAGCATCAGTTTTAGTTTATGTATACTTTGACCATCTAAGTCTAGTAAGGAACCTGCAAGTAAAATATTTAAAAAGCCCTACCCCTTTAGAGAGATATATATAGCCAACTTATATTTTTTTTAGATGTAGGTCAAAGGTCTTGTCATAAGGAATCCTGATGTGAAATATGTAGGCCATACCACTTACAGTTCAAGAGATGAAATCAAGCTTAAAGTTTATGAAAAGTATGCCAAACTTCAAGGTTAAGATCACATCGAAGGTTAAAAGTAAATTTTTCTCATGAAAGGTCTCGTTAAAAGGAATCATGGAAGCTCCACAACTAGTGGGTCAAGATCACTAGGTCAAATGTCAAGGTCTCAAATGAATGGTCTTGTCAAAAAGAATTCACATTTAGAATATAAAAGCCCTACCCTTAAGATTCAAGAGATTTACTGAAGGTTTAAGTATTGAAAAAGTAGGCCAATTTCAAGGTCAAGGTTCAAAGGCCAATGCAAAAATTAATTGGCAAGCAGGGTTCATTTCATCATGGTCAATAATCTAGTATAAAGTTATGTGTCAATACTTCTCATAGTTTTCCCCAAATTTGCAAAAGCACAAATTCTGTATTTTCTATCTAAAGGTCAAGTTCTGAATCAAGGTCAAAAGTTAATTCTGCATTTTATTAATCTCTTCATGGTCTATCATTATCTTGTGTTTCAAGTTGCTTGTCTACCACTTTTCTCCCAACAGACTTGAATGCACCAGCTAAACCAAAATGTTGATGCAGTGACAGATGGAAGGACTGACGGACTAATGAACAGACAGACTTGGCCATTTCATAATCCAGATTTGATTCACAATCCCATAAAAATGTTTGCACTTGTAAAGTTTTTAAAAAAATATTACAAATAGTTTAGAAGTTATAGTCAGTGACAAACAAACAGAAGGGCAGACAGACAGATGCTGGACAATACTAAAATAATATAAAGTTCCTATAACTACCCTCCAAGATGTGGTGAAAGAATTGAAACAATGTATGTTTTTCAATAAGTAAAAATAAAATCTGACTTTCAATGAGCACATATAACTTTGTAAATCTGAAATCTAGAATGAACTTTCAAATTAACTTTAATAGCTTAATCAACAGAAGGCTAAATTCAAAATGCCATACTGACAATAAACAAAGATGAATATGAACTTACTTTCATTTCTTTATATCCTGAGTCTAGCATAAGTATTTCAAAACATGAAAGACTAAAATTTAGTCTCAAGACCTATAGTCATAGCAAAACAAACAATACACAAGCAAATACAGACTGCAAAGATTATTTACAGAACTTGAAGTCTGAATGATTCACATTCATAAGATGAAATACAAAAGAAGAAAGCAATGGATAAACAGAAACAGGACAGGAACAGCTAACAAAGGACAAAATGGAAAATGTTTGCATATAAAATTGCTATCAGACATACTGGCCACACATGGAAAATGCACACAAACTGAATACATGGTAACAATAATGGCACTTGTATTACCTCTCTTTTATCCCTAGTCTGTAAGTACATTTTTGATTGTAGATTTTGTTTCATATATTTCAAAAAGATGAAATTTTTAACAGACTGAAACATTTCTTCCAGAATAAACATAGAAGAAGTTTTTATAAGTTATGATGAAGAAGAACCCTTTAGTTTAAACCCATCAGAAGGATGGAATGACATAAATAAAAACAGACGATGGATTTTATTTAGCTGTCATGATACATCGTCATGTTTTCCATTTGATAAAGGCCAAGGAGCCAAAATTTTGCGTATTGAGTGTTTTTCTTTAGAAAATTTTAAAATCAAAGCTCAAAATATTTCTAAGGAGTTTGTTGTAACACTTTGCTTTTCTATATGGCAATGAATCATTGTTCGAAATGTAAGCTTTTTATGTTTCAGCAAGAGATTCAAGACTCTCTGTTAAACTATTAGCTACAGTATTTCATCTTTCCAATCAGAAAGGTACAAAGTTAGATAGGGTCTTGCTGGATACCTTTATGAAATAAAAATGATAATGTTTTAATATGTAGTTAATTGGGTAACTTTTGGAGATACTGGCACTTTTGCTCAAATTGCTCATTAATGGTCTGAAAAGAGCTTAAACAAATCGATTGTACAATGTTGTGAAAAAAAATTCATTTCTCATTGATTTCTTTAAGAAAAACTTTAATCTTTACCTAAATATTGGTTTTATTATTAATTTATCCAATCTGACAGTATATTCAGATGTGAACCAAAGTAGTTGTAATTTCGAAGTTTGCATTTTGAAGTTTTGTCATTTTCAGGGCAGATTTCATGCCTTAATCTAACAGTTCATTTGATGACATCACAATATTAGTTTAATCTTGATACAATCCCAATTGAGAAGTTTCTCTGTTTATCAAAAAGATACAAGAAGTAAACTAATGCAGACCATGCAGTTTTGATTTGGAGAGAGCACAATATTTCAGCACGTGGACCAACAACACATCATGATCACCTTCATAACTGATTCCCAAGCACATATTTCACTTCTTCATCACTGTTCAATGTGAGCTATTTATTCCAGAGTTTGTACTTTACCTCAGCATCTGTGATCCGCTTTTTCTTCCTTTCCTTGACATCTGGTGATGCAGTCCGCTCGGGGGTTATACCAAGTCGTGACGGTGACCTTGACTTCTGTGACCTAGTTGGCTGTGGTGAAGGTGGTCCTGTAGACTTGGTGTCACTGACCGTATTGGGCCTATCAGGCGATGGCACCGTTAATAATGTGGTTCTGTAAGAATCCAGAAAGAAATTGATTTTTGATTTACCGATACGAGGATAAAACTGTCATTTTTGTGCCAAACTTTTGGGGTTTGCCTGTAATATACTAGTATTAGATGTAGACAATGGCCTATGTTCCATGGAGCCATTAAACTGATGGTATTATTTCAATAGAGTACAACAAACTGAAAAATATACCCATCATACACCTTTCTAGAGATATGACCTTGACATATTAAGACTTCTGACCTTGACAGTCAAAAAGGTTCCTCATCATGCCTTTGCCTGTAATATACTAGTATTAGATGTAGACAATGGCCTATGTTCCATGGAGCCATTAAACTGATGGTATTATTTCAATAGAGTACAACAAACTGAAAAATATACCCATCATACACCTTTCTAGAGATATGACCTTGACATATTAAGACTTCTGACCTTGACAGTCAAAAAGGTTCCTCATCATGCCATGTTGGGTAAAAATCCTAGGGATGAAGTTCAGTCTACATCCTGATCATAAGATTAACGACTGCAAATGGTTGTGACCTTAACCTTTGACCTTGAACATCATTAAGGCTATTCTAAATTAGCATGGTATAATCATTTATTTAAGAAATTCCTACTACATATGGTTTTGTCTGTATCACTATGCTGTCGGACAGGATATTTGGACAGACATACAGACAGACTAACAGCACCATAACATTTGTTTGGTGAAAGATTGGCATGTAAAAAAGTAGAATAGGTACCGAGGCACATTTTATTGATTTGATAATATTTTAAAGTTTAAAATTTCCCATATCCAGTTTAGTCAAAAGATGAATTAAAGGAAATTTGTATCATTTTATAGATGTACATGCACTTATTTCAAAATAAAACTATAGTGTTGACGAATAGACAATTAATAGACATATTAATTCCATACTTAACTGAAACAAAATGTCATGCCACTTGCTTCATAAAACCTGCCATGCATTATACTGTACATAACTGGGCAACTTTTAAAGTGTTATACAAGAGTTTTACTGAGTATTGTTCAAAACCACAAAAATGGGAAACATACAAACATGTTAGAGTCATTCACTGTATTAAAACATACATTAGAAGGATTCAAAATTGTGCACCCTAAGGGGACAGACACTTGAAACATCCTGTTATAATAGATCACCGGCAGATGTTCCCATAAGGATCTTAACTATCGGCATTTCCTTCCCTATGTGGACAATGCTGACTTTACTTTCTGAGCCATGTAGATAAGGCTTGTATATATGACATATATATCCTATAAGCTATTAAGCTCTATATCAAAGTGAAAATATATATCTGTTTGAAATGTATTCTATGAAAATGAATCTATAAATAGGAATACTACTGATTTGAAAGATGCACTTTTACATCATTTCTTCCAGTGTATTCATCCCTTTTTCAATTAAAATGAAATAATTTAAGATAAATTCTTCCACTTGTACTGTTAAATCAATAATTACTATAGTCATTCTATGTATTGTGATAGTAATTCTAAATATACAGATAGCGTCAATGACATTATGAACAATTTGCTTAAATTGGCTCCTACATGTAACCCCTGCCCAAACGCCACTTTAAACTTTTTCCATTTAGAAACTAAGATATTTTTAATCGATTAATTATAAAAACAGACATTACATACATGCAATTCTGGGTTTTTTTTTCAGGGATTACTTCAGTAAATAATTGTTACAAGACTTCTTCAAACTCCTCTCTTTAACAATTTATTAGGACATAATCTGTTTACATGTATGGTGTTAATTCAAAATAAAACAACACAACAAAACAAATCAAAGTGTGAACAATGGTATGATTGGTTAATTCATTAATCAAACACAAAATAAGCTTTACCAAAATTGTCCTCATTGTCCAGGTTTTCCTGTGAAAATTGTGTTTTTCAAATTGTAAATTAATTTTTGATCTTTCAAAATACTTGGTCTTGAAAAAACATACACATAGATCTGAAGTAATTAACCCTAAAACACTATAGATGGTATGGCCAATTAATAAGATTTGATTTTCATTGTCTGGTTCAAGCAGCTTTCTCCAAACAGACTTAAGACACATAAGCCAAACCAAAATGTTGACGCACTGGCGCCCAATAATGGACAGACTTACCAACTAACAGACATACAAACTTGGCCATTACAATACATAGACTAGATTGTGCTTTCACAACCTGGCCAAAAGTCTTAACAACAGTAATTCATCTTAAGTAGTGTGTAAATTGCATACGGTACCTGTCAACTAGCTTTGAAATTCTCAAAAGAGGGAGCTCTCTTTTCTTGACAATTGAAAAAGAGATTTATATATATGCATGAACCAATTTTGCCACATTTATGATGAATTGCCGCATATGCAGGAAACCATCATTTCTACTTTTTACAAAACCAAATTTTGATTGTTGAATGCACGGTGTATTTATTATAACTTGCAGCAAGGTCATAGGCGGCACAGGTTTGCAATATAACCTTGCCATCATCACTATTTCCTACACCATTTGACGCAATGATAAAGCCAGAGAGGCATTACAAGTACGGCATGTCGTGACAGTGACAGTGCAAAAGATTCAAAGGCAGAGGCATGCACATAAATTACTTATTTGAGTGTTTAGGGGCGAGTAAATGGGCAATGAAGGAAACGATTATCTTTTCTTGATATAGGGAAATTTACAATACTCACGTCTAAAGACGGTAGGTTTTGATTTATAGCTAGAATTTTGTATTTATACTGGAGACTTTTCGCTCAGCTAATCTTGTTGGCAACGTACGAATGGAGAATGAATCCCTGATACTACTGCATCGTATTGCATTGAAACAAAGACAATGCTTGTACAATTTATATACCTCATAAATGCAGTAATACCTAATGGCAAGAATCTTGCAGACAAACAATAGGTGATGATGGCAGAGATAGATTTCAAAGTGACGAAAAGCGAAACTGAAATCAGACGCATGCGTAGGAGATTGTATTTATTATTAATTTACTTCATTATTTTGTAGGAAATGAGAATTCCTATTGAGTCTTGTACCAGTACCATTCTGGTGTATGGAACCTGTTCCATAATCAGGGGATTTAATTAATTCAAAATCTTATATTAAATGTTTCATAGTCCTGTAAACATATTTTTGAGAATATTTCTTTGATTGAAATATATTTTTGACCAATTATTGAAGTTGCTTGTAAGGGAGATTACTCTTACTATTCATACTAGCTTTTAATCATAATGTTTAAAACCATGCAACTTAATTATGTTTCTCAAATGATAATTATAATTGATTCAAATAAATACATGCTTCATTGAATCATCACCACATACTTTTAAATTTCTTATTATGTTTTACAGTTCATACATTGTTTCAGAGTTCCGCTACTTTAATATATACACATTATGAATTCTGAGTAAATCTTGCAAACCTGAGCCACTGTACAGTATTTTACTCTATATCTACCTACAGAGAAAATACTGCTACATGTATATCAAACAAAGACCAAAGAAAATTTGGAATTTTTTATCTATAATAGCTGATTTTCCAGTAGATTCATTGGACGGACAGACATCAGACATCACACGGCCATATTCTCATTGTGACGTTAAAGTAGAAAACATGACAACGAATAAAGTCAGTGCGATCATGTACGACGTCACAATTCAAATTTTTGCCAAATGATGTGATGTCTGGTGTCTGTGCATAGAAAATCAAGGTTAAAACTGGTCATAAATATTTTTTGGAAAAATGGACTTTTGGGAAAAAGTATACAATTTTGCATTGGGAATGGGGCCATTTTTTTAATGTCTGCCCGAAATTTGCCCTAGGGATGGCCCTGGCAAGCAGTTGCCTGGAGCATGTGTCAACAAAGGTCTCAATATCAAACGTTACAACTAAACAAGACCCATCGAATGGTCATCATTTCATCATTCATTTTTCACAATTATGTGGACGAAATAGGCTACCGAAGTGAACCTATCAGATACTATTGTAGTATTTTGACAATTAATTGTAAATGTAAGGCTAAATTAATGAATATGGGTATTATTACATAAAAATAATATGCTGTCTTCTAATTCATTTACTGATATAATGGGACTAGGACCCACAAATTAAGCTAAGAGTGATCTTGAAAAATTTGATTTTTTTTAATCAGACTCAGAGCAAATTCGGGGGAAATCAATCATCACATATACAAAAATCGATTTTTGTCTCTAATAAGTATTTCAATCAAATTTTATGTATTTTTGTTAGTGAGTTGAGGACAAATGTCATTCATGATTGTATATAATACACGTATATTTGTTATTCTTTAGCAATATCCAATGTAAACATTGGCGAAAGGGGAAACGACTGTGCGCAACTTACACTATTTTCTGTGGCTCATATTCTGGTGAATACTCTTTCAAGACGGTCGGCAGGGTGATGGAATGATGATTGACAGTTTTCATTTTTGAAGATCAACATCAAAACATGGTCAAAAGTGTCTCCTCTGTTGTCATTAGCCATGCAAAGGCACCTTGCCAAGTACACACTGTTTTGTTGTCTGTCACGTGATATCTGTAGTTAGTTTCCGATCATGTGACTTCAAACATATTTTCCCGCGAAAATTATGAAATTAGGTTCTTTGAAAAATATATTGAAAAGGGGGAGGGGAGGTCAATCTCATCTATTAAAGGAGAGGTTAAGTCCATGCATGCTTTTAAAAGATTTAATATTTAAAATGGAAAATTGTTTTTTATTCTAAATTATGTGAATTTACCTTCAAGTAAGGTTTAACATACTTTTCAAAGCCCTGCAAGTGCTGTATTTTCCCACATGAAACTTGAAACAAATTATTACACAAGTTATATTGGTTTCAGAGCTCAATATATGCACAACCACTGTAATTGCCCGACATAAAGCTTTCAGGACAATTGTTATTGATTTCCATGGGAAATTGACCTATCCCATTTGACTTAACTTGGGCTCGGCACCTGACAATTATGCATTACGAATAATACACTAAGAATTCTCAAAATGCCATGTGTAACAAAGTCGTGAAAATTTTAAACAATTAGTTCAACCATTCTATTCAACTCAGTAATAAGAAAAATTGTATCAATAATCACAAGCCATCATTGATATTATTGTGAGAATAATGAATATTGAAATTTAGACTACGTCGATTCTTAGTTTATGGTGCTGGGACCAGGTCACCTAAGTGTGACCCATCTGACATGGGTCAGATGCGGCATTGGCAATTTGCAGTAAGCATTCTCAGAGGCATCACCATCACAAGTTTGGTTGATCTAAATATTTATTTATAGGCTTGAAATGGACCTGTCCCATTTTACTTAATCTAGCTAATCACTCAAGCATAAAATATAGGTCAGATGCAGCATCCATACCATGCATTGCACTGTGCATCATAGGATGCATCACTCACACAAGTTTGGTTGATTATATAAGGATTTAGAATCAGCTTGAAATGGACCTGTCCTATAAATTTTACTTAACCTAGTCACTCAAGGATGAATCGAGTATAGATAAGATGTGCATCTATACCATGCACTAAAGTAAGCATCCTCAGATGCATCATTTACACAAGTTTGGTGGATCAAGGACTTGGAATAGACTTGTAATGGATCTGTCCAATTTTTTACCTGACCTGACCACTCATGCATGAAACATACATGTCAGATGCAACATAGATCATAACAGCATTGCAGTAAATCATCCTCATATGCTGGGCATCGCCCACACAAGTGTGGTTGATCTAGAACTTTTAAAAATCATCTGGAAATTTTACTTAACCTGGTCCGACACTCAACTTGACTCAAGTATGAAATATATTAGGCCAGATGCAACATCTGTACCATGCATTGCAGTAAGCATCATCAGATGCATCATTCACACAATTTTGGTTGATCTAGGACTTAGAAAAGACTGGAAATATGGGCCTGTCCCATTTTACATAACCTGGTCAATCAAGTGCAAAATATAGGTCAGATTCAGCATCCATACCATGCATTGCAATGAGCATCATCAAGATGCATCACCAACACTTTAAGTCTAGTTGATTAAGGACTTGAATTAGCTGGAAATGGATTTGTCCTATTTTACTTCACCTAGTCACTCAAGCATGAAATATAGGTCAGATGCAGCTTCTGCATTGTGCATTGCAGCGAGCATCCTCTAACACAAATTTGGTTGATCTAGAACTATACAATGGCAATGGACCTGTTCCATTTTACTTAACCTGGTTGCTCAAATGTGAAAATTAGGTCAGATGCAGCATCCTGGACTTGTAATAGGCTGGAAATGGACCTGTCCCATTTTACCTAACCTGGTCACTCAAGCATGGCATACGGGTCGGATGCAGCATCCATACCATGCAATGTAGTAATATAATTTTTTTTTCTATTATAACCCAAAATGACCTTGACCTTTGATCCCAGACCTTGACATCATTGGAATCTCAAATTAACATTTGGTGGTCCTCCATTATTATAATTTATAGCTGTCTACAATGTTTTCAAATTGCTGCATGACCAGGTTTCATCTTCTCCTCATGAGCATTTTCAACATACAAAGATTGATAACCATTCGACATACTTTGCGACTCCAAGAATCAACAAAGTTTTTCATTTATTACCTCGCCCTTGACCATTATTCTGTCATTATTGGCAACACACATAAAACATTCCATGGCAATCTTACATCATTTATGACTTCTATTATGTCCACAAGGCTTTTCTATTGTATATTAGCATTGCCTGTTGTGATCTTGACTTTCATCCCTGACCTTGAAAATCAAACAGGTGTCATTCTCATCATAGGCAACTCAGATTCATATCACCATCTAGTATAATTTGTGACTTTTAGAATGTCCACAAGCTTTCCCTTTAATTGCATATTATCAGCTTTTGACCTTTGTCACAAGGTTATTCTATTCTGTTGCAAACTTGACTTTGACCCATGACCTTTTAATTCAATCTCCTATCACAGGCAACACACATGCAGAGTGGATGACCATCCAAATAATCTGCGATTCCTACTGTGTTCACAAAGATTCATTACAGATCTGGGGATATACCTTTCTACCCCCTCCCATCCCCTTTTCTCCCTCCTCTTCCTCATCCTCCCTTTCACCCTGTCCATCCCCTCATGAGTGCTTCTTGCTACATACTGTATGTGTATTTATTGTAACAGGATACATATTTAAACAGAGTTAGCGCTGTTAACATTGCGCTAATTCAAGACTACGATTAAACATTTTACTCTTACTTAATAAATGGAAAATGAGTCAAGTGCGCTATATAATTCATGATAGTGTTTCCGCTAAAATTTGGTTGTGCTAAAGTAAGTACAGTACACATACAGTATTTGACATAATTATGTTTCATTGAAATAAAATCTTATTAGATCATAAAACAATTTAATTGTATCAAGATTTTACTATACATTAACATGACATTTTCATATTGCACAATAAATTCTTTTTAAATGCATTGACTTCAATATATTAAAGAAATATGGACTTATGGTAAATACTTAACTGGCACATTTTAATGGTATCATCAATCATCGTTACTTAGCTTTTTACATTATAAAGTACGACATTTTTCAATAAAAGATGAAGAAAGTATTAATGTATAAATTGTATTGAATCTTCATCAAAAAATAAAATTCTTGAATACACATAATATCTCAGGTATATCAAATATATCAAGCAAATTTTAAAATAAAGAATACTTGATGAAATTTTTACATGCATATCATTGCATAAAAACTATCAAGAATATTAAGTTTACACACCCTTTTAAGCTGAGTGGCATACATGAATTTCTGTAAACAAGTCTAGTTTTGTTCACCCTTCTAAACCTTTTAAGTTACTAGTATGTCATGACATATAATTTTGATGCATAGAATCAAATATGGAATAAAAATAATAATGGTAATAATTCAACAACAGATTTGTTTTAGGAAGTCCAATTAACACAACACTGCGTAACACAAGAATTAGTAAGAAAATGAAGTGTTATCACTAAGGCATGCCAAAAACTTAGGTAGGCAATATCACTCTTTCCCACATGATCTATGGACAACTGGTGCCGTGTATAGAATAATATTCTGGATAATGAATATAATAATGACGTTCAAGGTCTGACAACGTCTTCCATTGTTAGGACATGAATTATATACAATATTACGAGATACTTTTCGAGAGAGATCCCTTTATGGTTGACAAAATCAATTATTTCAAAGCAGTATTTAACATTTGTATTAGTAAATCCTCCGTAAAATCAAAAATCATTTATTATAATTTCATTTTACTACAATTTGTTATTACAACAATATTCCAATCTTTCAACTAAGTACTGTATATCATGTATATATCATCCAATTTTACAACACAAATGCTTGAAAACGGATAACAATCAAATGAAGGACTTCAAAATCAGCTGACCTTTCAAAGAAATATAACTTAAAAGCTATTAAAAATAAAATATGCTTTAATTCATTATACTTTCTCATTAAATACCTAAAACATTTTGGAATGATAAGGTCAATGTACGTTTTTGGACAATGATTTCCAACATGAATAAACAAACTCTTCTATAATTGTGAAAAAACAGCAAATGTGAATGATAACAGTTCATGAATTTTCAGTAGATGATGATTATTCTTGATAAGTTCACTGTTGATAAATTAATCAAGAGTATCACACTTAAGTTTAAAGAACTCTTTTACCCTTATTGGTATATCTCAATGGGACATTCAAAGCATACATAGAGGGGCTTTGTTTCGCAGTCTGTTGTACCGTTATTCACAGATACTACTATGGTATTAATGACAAAGTTGAATCAATCTAGTTGCATCAATTTACTAATATTTGGTAGGAACTTGAAATAAATCTATCATCAGCAGAGAACAACTTGCTTAGATTGTTCACAATTTCTCTCTATTAGGACTGATGCACAATTGTGTCTAATTCACTTTGTGTGTGATCTATGAATTGTTATAGTTTTCTGATAACCGTAAGTATGGAAGGCAGTGATTTTGCCTTCATTTAAAATGCAATACGTATGGGTAGAATAGAGGTTTACATGTAAATGACTTATAATACCAAATGTATAATGCAATACGTATGGGTAGAATAGAGGTTTACATGTAAATGACTTATAATACCAAATGTATAATGCAATACGTATGGGTAGAATAGAGGTTTACATGTAAATGACTTATAATACCAAATGTATAATGCAATACGTATGGGTAGAATAGAGGTTTACACGTAAATGACTTATAATACCAAATGTAAAATGCAATACATATGGGTAGAATAGAGGTTTACATGTAAATGACTTATAATACCAAATGTATGATGAATTGTAGTCCCCTTCACATCAAATGAAAATTTTAATAGATTGAAATATTTCTTCCAGAGGGAAGGGATGATAACAAATAAAAACACAAACACTCAAATACACAATTTTCGGCCCCTTGGACTTTATCAAGTGTAAAAAATTTTAAGACAATTTGATCGTCGTTTTTAATACTTGATAAAGGCCAAGTGGCCGAAAATTTGTGTATTTGAGTGTTTGCGTTTTTATCTGAAAATTTTAAAGTCGCTTCAATTTCTAAATTAAATCTTCTGTGTAAACCTATGTCTAATTGAGTTTCTTTGTCCTGGTTGTAGGATTTCTTGACGGAATTTTAAGACAACTTGATTCACTCACTTTCTTGCATCCTTTCTTGATTCAAAGGCAAATTCATGTCTTTTAAAACCTTTATCTTGAAATACATGTACATACACCACTTCCATTCGGACATACACACCATAAATATCAGTAACTCAATGAAAACAATCATACTTCAAGATGACAATAGTCATGTACCACTATTCTTTACTTCATCTTCACACATCTTTGCATATTATATTTTAAAATTCATGAATTTATATGTACTTTTGACGAAAGATAATGAACTTTCTATGTCAACTCTATGAACAAAATTACACTAAACTAAACATACAACTAGAATACTGAGAGAAGAAACTTAGATGAATTACTGTTTACTTTTACCAAAATGTCACAAACTTTTCAAAAATCGTGCAGCCTGTCTTTGCAGGAATGAGAATACTTTCATGATATTTTAATGAAAATATTACTGGCTTTATTCCTAATGTATTTATGGAGTTTTGAAATTAGATTTAAATATCACGAAAAACTCGCATACTTACTCTAAATGACAAGCAAGCAAACCTGGAAGTTTTCATTTACTCTTATCTTGAATTATCACAGAATTTCTATGAATGATACACAAATCAGCACTTTCAATGATTAAAGACTATGAAATGAGCATTTGAGTTTACTGTACTCCTAGAAAGACCTACATATATATAAATACCTGTAGTCCCTAAAATCCCCTACATATATAGATCCCCACAAAGACCTACATATATATATATATATACCTGTAGTCCCTACGAAGACCTACATACATATATATATACCTGAGTCCCTAAAATGTGTAAGACTTAAGCTAACAAGTTGGCAAGATATGACATCAGACTCAATCATTCACACTTTATACTTGGGAAGGAGTTATAACTCTGAACAAAATAAAAACTAAAAAGATTTACCAGGAAGAAATATATCAGTAAGTGATCAATAGCAAAATATGTGAGAAATTGGACATCAGTTCTCAAAGCAGGAAAAATGAAATTCATTGGAAAGTTATTAAGGAATAAGCAATTCAAGTAATTAATATGTAAGTGTCAATATGGAAGATCGCAAATACTTCTAACCAAGATTATACAAATGTTTCTACATACTCTTTTATTGTTCTCCATTGTTTTGACATCATCATTTTACTTGGGCAGAAAAGTTGCCCAAGTTCTGAACAATGGTTTAGGTAGGTGACTAAATGAAAAATGCTGCATACACTGTAGTTGCGATCTTGCGTATTTATGAAGATGTGTCTACTTATATAAGACAATGAAAACAGTTTGTTCATGTATGTTTATACATGTATCTCTATCTAGTTAGCAGGATACAAGAGGCCCAAGGGGGCCAAATCGCTCACCTGAGTTGCAAACAAAAGAATGATAGTGGACAATTTGGCAGAGGACCTTGAGTACTTGCTTCCAGTAAGGTTTCGTTAAATTCTGTGTAGCAGATTAAGAGGAGATGTCGAAAATGTGTCATCCAATCAGATCCCTGGGCGGCCATATTTTTTTACCGGTTGGCAGGAAAAAACACAAACTTGGTAGAGGACCTTGAGTACTTGCTTCGTGTCAGGTTTCATGAAATTCTGTGCAGCAGTTGCAAAGGAGAATTCCAAAATGTATCCTCCAATCAGAGCCCTCGGCGGACATATTTGTTGACCGATCGGCAAGAAGAACATAAACTTCGCAGAGGACTTTGAGTACTTGCTTCCTGTAAGGTTTTATGAAATTCTGTGCAGCTGTTGCAGAGGAGAAGTCAAAAATGTGCTAACCAATCAGAGCCCTCGGCAGCCATATTTGTGAAACGATTGGCACGAAAAACACAGACTTGGTAGAGGACTTTGGGCACTTGCTTCCTGTAAGGTTTCATGAAATTCTGTGCAGCGGTTGCAGAGGAGATGTCCAAAATGTGTCAGCCAATAAGAGCCCTGGGTGGCCATATTTGTTGACCGATCAGCACGAAAAACACAAACTTGGTAGAGGACCTTGAGTACTTGCTTCCTGTAAGGTTTTATGAAATTCCGTGCAGAAGTTGCAGAGAAGATGTCGAAAATGTGTCAGCCAATCAGAGCCCTCCGCGGCCATATTTGTTGACTGATCAGCATGAAAAATACAAACTTGGTAGTGGACCTTGAGTTCTTGTTTCCTGTAAGGTTTCGTGAAATTCCATGCAGCGATTTTAGAGGAGAAGTCGAAAATGTTAGAAAGTTAAGGACAGACGACGGACGGACGACGGACGGACGACAGACGCTGCGCTATGACAATAGCTCACTTGAACTTCGCTCAGGTGAGCTAAAAAGCAATCAGTAATCTCTATATTTCTTAAATAAATGTCTAAATTTGTTCATGATACAATTTATTCTTCAGCAAAAGTGTTATCTAATATACCAGTATGTACTTTGATTTGAGTTATCTTTCCTTCAACATAAATGAGCAAAAGATGTACATGTGTACTCTTTCTTCTCATAACTTTCCTAGTTCTGATGCACAAAATAAAGCTGGACTCGAGCTATTGCAAAATAAGGATATAAGTATATTCATGATGCACAAAGTTCAAACACAGGAATTAAAATGGGATTTCTTTTTCCTTAAATTTGTATCTAAAATAATTATTGCACAATGCAAAAAAATATATGTATGTATGAACTCCTCTACATTGGTCCACGCTAAGCTTTGGATAATTGAGTATTGGTGGTCAGCAATTAGCCAAGGCTATATCAAACATAAAAGCTTTCCAATATGTACAGTATTATGTATGTTTAATTGCATAAATATTAAAAACTTAAAATGAACAAAGGAGCTGAACAAATAAAATGTTTTGCTGAAAAACATAGCAAATAAAGAGACCCATTGTTGTTGAAATTACCTGAAATACTCAAGAAATTTCCTCTCTACAAAAGAGGGGTGAAATTGTAGTTATTATACTCAAAATTTACAACAAATATCTTTTATGCTCTACAATGTTAGTACGTCAATGACAGCTTACTATCTTACAACAATTGACCCTTCCGATTGCAGGAAAAAAATGCAAAATTTCGTGATGTCACAACGCTTTTACCTCAGACAAACAAGCTTTGAACCTCAGTCAAACATTGAAATTGCATTGTGACGTCATGGAATTTCTAAAATTTTTCCCGCTTTTGGAAGGGTCAATTACATAAATAAATATTAAATACACTAATTTCAGTAAGAAACAGTCAGTATGAATAAATGTAAGTTAAAACTGAGTACATCTGTACTCTTTTTGACTCAGTCATACATGTAATTTATGTCATCTATAATTCACAATTTAGACTATGCATAATTCTAGCAAAAAATACAACAAAAATTTTACTCTGTTAAATTCAAACTCTATTTTTGAAGTACAAATCTTTTTGTTCCACTTCATAATCAAAACCTTCATATTCAAGATGTCCTTTCCTTGTAAAGAATTCAAAGTCAGCAAACATGTAGATTTTCACATTCATCAATACATGTACCGGAGAAATATCGGGAAAAAACCAACAGAGATTCAATATCATATAAAACCCACAATAATTGCACCTTTCTGTTACTGTAAAAGCATTGTAAAACATGGACAGAACTTCATCCTCTATGAACCTTCCTCTTGAACTTCTCTATGAACCTGCCTCCTGCTCCTGACCCAGGCCCTCCAGAATGATTCCCATGGGTGTTCGCTTCAAGCCTACGTGCTCCAGTCTATTTGTTATCTTATTCTTTATACTCCTTAACCTCAATGATGCATGGACTATTATCACTGTAAAGAGAGCCAAGAAAAAGTAATGATTTAGTAAAATCATTCAATTTTCAAAGAACATTTTGTATACTCAAGTCAAGGGTTATTGGTCAGAAACATAGCCTGACAATGCTATGTTTAGTATACTTTTGCTTTTTCCATAATTTTGTACTTTGATCTTGACTTTGCAGATATTACCTTGGTCCAAAGTCATGCAACATCCTATGGCCCTGGCCAGCAATGTTAAGAAAGATAATTCAAATACAAGTAGGGCTTTAATTTTGAATAAGTGTCTTAAATTACATTAGTACATGCTTTTATGCAGATACATTTGTAGGCAATACAAAATAATTAAGAGATTACTGTCTTACTTTAGGTGTTCATATGTGTATAATCCAGGTTGTTCGCATGCATGTTTCCATAAATCATGAAGCAATTCTCAGAAAATTTGCATGTGGCCCACCAGAATTATACACCCATGAACACCAAAAGTAAGAAAAGCTTTAATTATATTTACATTTCAACTAAATATTTGAAACCTTAATTGGCATGAATATTGCTTAGATGTAACAGTGCCAAAAGTATATCGATGTAGGTAAATTCTCCCTATATCTGAAATTTGAATGTGACGTCACAATAGGCAATCCAGGTTTATATTGTAATATAATTCTAGTTGCCTAATGGGCATTTAACATAGTAAATCTTCTAGTGATGTAAATATTATCATTTATCATACTATTCAATGTGCAACAGAAAAATCATATCAAACTTGCATGAGAAAAATAAATTTCATCTTTATAGTTAGAAAGTCAGGAAAAATATTTGTCTCTCACATGATAAGGAACTTCAGACAAATAAAATGATTATAATGGAAGCACTTACAAAGTAATGGGAAAGCTATTCCAAACATGAAGACTATGACAGCTCCAATCAGGTACACCACTAGGTAACCAGTGGCTAGGATCACCATTACACTAACGAGGGGATGGTTCCTCTTGAATCTACGAGCACTCCACTGGCTGTTTGTACAGTATACAAACACTCCAAAGGCTATAGATATGGCAGCAAAACCACACACCATCTTCACTGGATGCACAATTCTGAAAAAAAAACATTTAGAAAAAAATACTGTATAACATAATGGATATGACAGCAAAACCACACAAGCATCTTCACTGGCTCACAATGCTGAAACCAGATGTCTCTGAGTCTGATGAGACTGAAGCTCTCCTGGTTGTTTTCTTAAGTTAATCTAAGTGACACACCCATTTCATATTACAAGACCCTTGGGATCAGTGGCTCAAACAAAATACAAGACCAGAGAATGATTAATGTAATGGAAAAAGAATAAACTCTCTATCAATTATACTTTCTCAGAATTGGTGCTCACAAGATTACATAGAGTTATATAGGAGAAAATGACCACACCCATTTTCCAAGACCCTGGGGGTCAGGGACTCAAACAAAATATCAGGTGCGCAACTAGACCACAGACTGAGAATAATTCAAAAACAATTATCTTTCTATCAATCATACTTTTTGAGAATTGATGCTCACAAGATTACATAGGGTTAATAGGAAAAAATGACCACACCAATTTTCCAAGACCATGGGGGTTAGGGGCTCAAACAAAATATCAGGTGCACAACTTGACTACAGACTGAGAATAATGCTAAAAGAATTATCTTTTTATCAATTACATTTTCTGAGAATTGGTGCTCACAAGATTACATAGTTATATAGGAGAAAATGACCACACCCATTTTCCAAGACCCTGGGGATCAGGGGCTCAAATAAAATACATTATCTACGGTATTGTTGATATAAGGAGTCTACCAGTGAAATATTGAAGCCCTACCCATTACAATTTAAGAGATATTGCTAGTTTTGAGGTCACAGTCTCAAATGAAAGGTTCAAGGTCACAGTCACACTTGCAAGGTCTTGTCATAAAGACTCTTAATGTAAAATATGAAAGCAATACTGCTTATCATTTCAGAGATATAGTCAAATTCAAATTTGAAGAAGTATATCGAAGTTTAAGGTCAAGGCCACTAGGTCAAAAGTCAAGGTTCTACTTAAAAGTCTTGTCATAAGGAGTCTATGAGTGAATTATGGAAGCTCTATCCATTATGGTTCAAAAGATATAGTTAAGGTTTATGTTTTCGATAAGAAGTTCAAACTTCAAAGTCAAGGTCACTAGGTCAAAAGTCACAAATGAAAGGTCTTATCCCAGCAAGGAGTTAGCATGTGAAATATAAAATCCCTTCCCCTTAAGATTTAAAAGATATGGTCAAGGTTAATGTTTTTGAAAAGTAGTTCAAACTTCATGGTCAAGGTCACTAGGTCAAAAGTCAAGTATCAAACGAAAAGTCTGATCATGGTTAATGATTCTCTTAAGTTACTTGTAAATTCTCCTTTTAATTTCTCCTTAATGGCTAAAACACAAATTTAGAATTTTCTATCTCAAGGTCAAAGGTCAATTTCAAGGTGAAAATCTGTTGCTACATCTAATTCGTCCCATCATGGTCTATCATCATGTAAAGTTTCAAGTTGCTGATCCAAACAGTTTTCTCAAAAAAGATTTAAATGCAAGAGTTTAACCAAATTATTGACATAATGACAGACGGACACACTTCGCCATTTCATAGAGAGAGACCGGATTTGCTTTGCAATCCGGCCAAATATCACACCATATTCACTTAGTAAAAAGTCCACAATGGTTTTATTATAAAGTGGGCTTAATCAGTATTTATGAATGGTATCTTTTTGAAAAATACTTACATCAACTTCTAAGTTGTAAAATAATTTTCATTTGAAGACATAATATATGCATAATTTGTTGCTAAATTATTCCAAATGTTGTCATGGTTGTAGTAATCATTAATCTTCAAAATAAATCTTAATTCAGGATCAAAATTCATAGCAAATTCTAAATTGGCTCCAAATTCAAGGAATTTGTATATATTTTAGGTTCAGTGTCCATTATGTTGTTCGCAAAATGATGTCACAATATAATTTTCGTGCATTTTCAATATCTTTAAAAGAAAACCGTGAACAAGAGGATTCGCAGTACATGTACTTAGTGTTATTTTTAAAAACATAGGGTCATCAAAGATGACAGCGCTCACCTCGACGGCATCATTGTCCCATGACCAGCATCTATACCTACATTGCACAAAGTATTTCCAGATGCATCATCCACATAAGTTTGGTTTATAAAATTCAAAGAAGACTGGTAATGAAGATTCTAATTTTACCATACCTGGCCAATCAAGTGTGAAATATAGGTCAAATGCAGCATTTATACAGTGCATTGCAGTAAGCATCCTCAGATACATCACCCACACAAGTTTTTTTTTTCATTGATCTAGGACTTGCAATAGGCCGGAAATGGACCTGTCCCATTTTACTTAACCTGATTGCTCAAGCATGGAATGTGGGTCAGATGCAGCATCTGTACCATGCATTGTATTCACAAGTTTGGTTGATGTAGGACTTATAGCAAGGCAAGAATGGACTGGTCCCATTTTACTAAAACTTGTCACTCAAGCATGAAATGTGGGTCAGATGCAGCCTCCGTACCATGCATTGTTGTAAGCATCCTCAGATGCATCATCCATGCAAGTTTGGTTGGTGTAGGACTTATAATAAGGTAGGAATGGACCTGTCCCATTTACCTAACCTGCTCACTAAAGCATGAAATATGGGTCAGATGTAGCCTCTGTACCATGCAATGCAGTAAACATCCTCAGATGCATCATCCATGCAAGTTTGGTTGATGTAGGACTTATAGTAAGGTCCCATTTTACTAAACCTGATTGCTTACTTAGCATGAAATGTGGTTCAAATGCAGCCTCTGTAGATGCATCAAACACACAACTTTGGGTGATGTAACACTTATACATGTAGTAAAGCTAGAATGGACCTGATCCATTTTACCTAACCTGCTCACTCAAGCGTAAAATGCAGGTCAGATGCAGCCTCTATACCATGCATTGTAGTGAGCATCCTCAGATGTATCATCCATGCAAAACTTGGTTGATATAGGACTTATAGTTTGGCAGGAATGGACCTGTTCCGTTTTGCTTAACCTGTCACCGTCGACGGAGCAATAGCATAAGCCCCCCTCTTCTTCGTAGAGGTGAGCTAAGAAGAGTTATATAAGAGAAAATGACCACACCGATTTTCCAAAACCCTCGGGGTCAAGGTCTCAAACAAAATATCAGGTGCACAACTAGATCATAGGCCCATAGCTTTCTGGTGCCAAAATACACACGGTGTAGAAATAGACAACTTTCTCGCTTACTTCTTTCCAAACAATTACATATTTGATCACAACACACTCTGAATAGATTGTTCCATGATATAAAGATAGGTAATCACAGATTACCAAGCTCACCTCATGGCAGCAAAATTCAATTTAAACATATTTCTAAGTACATGTATATTGGCTGTTAAAGGCAAATTCATTCAAGAGGAGAAAGTAGGTCAAGGTCATTTTATGAAAGTTTGATCAAAGATTCATCCAATATGCAAGTTTGGTACATGTACTGGTAGCACTTATACTTTGCTCAATATTTGCTTTTAAAGGCAAAATCACTCAAGCAGAAAAAATAGGTCAAGGTCATTTTATGAAAGTTTGATCAAAGATACATCTAATATGCAAGTTTGGTACATGTAGCACTTATACTTTGCTCAATATTGGCTTTTATAAGCAAAATCACTCAAGTGGAAAAAGTAGGTAAGATGCTGCATCCGATATATGGGTCCATCTCTGCATCCCAAGATGAATCACTTGTGCAAGTTTTGTTACTGTAGCATCAGTACTTTATCAGATACTGTGCTATCCTAAATTTCTTAAGCAAGCCACTCTGAGCTACCCCAAATTCTTAACCAAGACGCAAGCAGAAATGTAGGTCAGATGCAGATTCCGATGCATGGGTTCATCTCAGCATCCAAAGATGAATCACTTGTGCAAGTTTGGTTACTGTAGCATCAGTATTTTGCCAAATACTGAGCTACCCCAAACTTCTTAACTGGACGCGGATGCTGACGGGGACGGGGATGCGGACGTGCGGGGGTTTAGCATAAGCTAACTCAACTTCGTTGAGGTGAGTTAAAAATTCTCAAATTTTGAATTTTGAAATTTCAACTTTTCAGGGCAGATTTTATGCCTTATCTTAACAGTTCCTTTCTAACCATTCACAGATTCAGAGGAATCGCATTTACAAGAAAAGTTGAACAGATGGACGGATGCCTGACGCCAGACACAGGGCGATCGCATAAGCTCGTCTGGTCTTTGACCAGTTGAGCTAAAATCCACCAATACCTGCAAGAATAATTTAAAGGAACTAGAACTGCCCTTAAAGTGATGAATTATACCCACGCAAGACATTTTTCCTAAACAGATCCACTTAATATGATGATCTGATGATGCGACATTCAATTGCTCAAATTGAAACTCTCATTCAAGATTGAATGCTTTGGTATTAATTTAAGAATTTAAAGACCAAAAAACTATATGTTTTATAAGGTATTAAGTTCAGGATCTAGGTCACTATTAGCTTCAATATTTCGCCAGTCCCACATGAAGTTTCTATCTGGTTATTTTTGTGTGTGAGAGGACTGCAGTTCCTCCCCACAGACTGCTGTTGCGCAAGCCAATTGTGTATCACAATGGCATGTTACTACATGTACATGGTAACAAGATAATGATGCGTTATATAATAATGAAAACTGCAAAGGATATTGAAGTCCTGTGTTAAAACCTACCTTATTAGCAAATAATTTGCTATTATAATGATAAAATTCCTAGTTTAAACCACATTCTATGACAATGATTATTTTGCCAGAAAAAAATTGTCCAGTAAGTTTCTACACAGGGCTCAGATAGTCATCACTGAGAAGCAGGATATAGATAGGGAATTCTACTTATGTGAAAGCAAAAATTACTTAGTAATAATGTATATTAAAATCGAATATGCAATTTCATGTTGTAATCACATGGTAACGTGCTATTGTGATACACAATCATCTTGCGGTACAGCAGTCTATGGGGAGGAATTGAAGCCACCTAACACACAAAATAATCGAATAGAAACGTGGTGCGAGACAGGCAAAATATTGAAGCTAGGTCACTATGTCAAAAATTTCTATATCAAAACGTAATACTTGTATATGAAATATGACAGTCTTATCACTTTTACTCAGAAATCTGCTTTCAGAGCTTCTTAAAATAATCGGTTATTCCCCCCGCAAAACGAAGTTTGGGAGGGTATACAGGAAACATCCTGTCCATCCGTCTGCTTGTCTGGTTAAGAAGTTCTTAAACTTAAAGCAGATATCTCTTCAAGTATAAGTGATAGGGCTTTTATAAATTTAATACATACATTCACCTTAACAAATACTACACTTTGATGTCAAGACATTTGACCTAGTGACCTTGACCTTTTACCCTATAGTTAAATTTTAGTTTAAGATCGAAGTTCTTAAAGCATATGTCTTTTGACATATAAGTGATAGGGCTTTCATATTTCACACATACATTCACCATAACAAGTGCTACATTTTGATACCAAGACATTTGACCTAGTGACCTTGACTTTGAACTTATAGTAATATTTTGGTTAAGAAGTTCTTAAAGTGACCTTCAAGTATAAATGATAGGGCTTTCATATTTCACACACACATTCACCATAACAAGTATAACATTTTGATAACATGAAAAATTGACCTAGTGACCTTGAACTTTGACCTTATAGGAATTTTTTACTTCTAGTATTCAAAATTGTATATTTTTATTCTGAAGCATTTGACCTTGAATGTAGAACTTGTAGTGAGTATTTAATGTGAACAATTGAATACTATATAAAGATAAATGAATCCGTTAAAAAAAGTACACAGATGATATAATTCATCACTTTACAGGTAGTCAAAGTTCAAGGTCAATGTCACTTGGTCAAATGTCTTGGTATCACTGTAGAACTTGTTATAGTGAATGAGTTTATGAAATATCAAAGTTTTATTTTTCATACTTTAAAAGATATGCTGCTTTAAGAACTTTTAATCAATAATTGTTTTAAGTTCAAAGTTCTAGGTCAAGGTCACTAGGTCTTGGTATCATGAAGCACTTGTAAGGGTGAATGTGTGTGTGTGAAATACAGGCCTGCAACAATTATACACTGTATTCACGATACAATATGTATCATGATACAGATCTGCATGCTTTCGGTATGCTTTGTATCAAAATTCTTTGATTTTTAAGCTAAAAGATGAAATCTGACTTAAGATAGGGCTACTGGTAAAAGAACTTCTTAGCCGGATGAAAACACAAATGGACAGACAGACAGGGCGTTTCCTACATACACTACCGGCATCGCGTGTTTTTACCCTGTCAAATCATCCCCGCAATCTTTTTTGACCCAGGGTTTTAAATCCCCGCGGTCATGGATTAACAATGGAGTTGACTCAACGCGGACATCGATCCTGGCAATTCACCGCAACGATCGCCGGGATACGCGGTGGCGATCGCCGCAGTTCTCAGCGGCAATTAATAACTTGTTATTTACCTGTAACAGTACTATAACCATTCTTTTATATTTTACTTATTCTTTTAAAGTTTACGTCCTTTATTTTTATGTATTGTTATCATTGGTGACATAAAAATGTCCTTTAAAAGCGTTACGTTGTACATACGAAAAGAGAACCGTGTGACTGAATAATATAACTAGTAATAATGTCCAGCTGTGTTTATCTAAGGATTAGAGAACAATGGGCAGCCTACGGGAGCGGTGCGGTCAAGCAAAAACGGGTTTAAAGTCTCCGTCTTTCGACTTTGAGAGATACGTCGACTGGAGCCGAGGCTTTACGACATTTTTTGTATATCATTACTGTTCAAGTCCAAAGCACTGGAGACCGTTTTTTTGTAGATTCTTCCGTTTGAGATTACTAGTTAGCGGTGTTTTATGTTCGCTAGTTCGTATGTTAAAATGTCGAAAAACGTCCATCTCCCAATTAGTCAAATATAGCCTTGATAGCCTTATTTAGTAATTTATTGTTTATTTCGTTGTTTTGTTTGCGCAAGTGATGCGATGTATAGTAAAACGTTATCCAAACAAACCAATTATAAATATATACGAAATTACGAAGGTGGTAATTAGGTGTGAAACGATTTCAATAGATAATTCACAATGTCCTGCAAAGTTTACAATTATAGAAGATTTTTTATAGATAACGTGTATCTAGAAGTTAAACTCCCATTTCACAATGCATATATATCTTTTCATAGAAAAAAAGCTCCTTTTTTATGCGCCAGGGACGCAGGACTGAGAGGTAGATTAATCACCTGCGGCCGTCCAGGAGAAGGGGGGGGGGGGGGTAATTTTCCTATAAAATGGTAGAATAAATTTTCTATTTTCTAGCCTGTCCATTGATTGACTTTATACATACTATTTTCATCTTTAAAAGCACTTTGCGCTGTAATGCATCCCCCCCCTGTCCATGCTAAGTGTGAAATCGCGACCCCCCCCCCCCTTCACGATTCAAAAAGGCGTGAAGCCAAAATTACTTATTAGATCATAAGATTAATACAGAGGTAGACGATGTTTGTGTGGATCGAAATAATCTGGGTGTCTTCCTGTCTCTTCGACTTCCGTAAAAAAGATATGTAAACACTATTTTATTTCTTTCTCAAGAAAAAAAGAATTATATCGTACGTAAACATTATATACAGGAAGGAAACCTTATTAAACTTTGAGCGTAATTTTATTTTCTTTCTGTCACAATATGTCTAATTTTCTTCGGACTAAAAAAAATCTAGACATTATTATAGATAAGATTTGAATTGAGTTATATTTGGTCACTCAGTCTTATTTTTAGATTTTAATCATATATAACTATAATTCATTTTATGTATTTTTAAAAAAATCTCAATTTCATGCAGTTAGTTTAAATTCAATTCTTCGGAAAAAAATCCAGGTACATACTATGTAAAATTTATTTATTATCTACGGCTTAGTCATGTTGGTACAATGTTTGCTTATTATTTTCTTACTTGAAGTAAATAATTATCATAAAATTGCATATATTCTGGAAAAGTCGCTTACGTCGATATTTCCATGTACATGTGACCACAAAAAACCTCCTTAGTTCTGCTTGAGTGACGACGTGTCGCGTGTACAAATGTACGTAGCTGTCAATATTGATTAGGGAAGGGTTATATATATGGGCGTGCCTATATGTCTGGTCTTACAAGGTGTGAAGACATCGCCTCTCCCCGTACAGGGGATGATTGTTATACAGGTAGAAGCGCAGGGTAACTGAAAAGGTGTGAACAACTTGTGAGGCATTGTTTGTTGATTTAGTTTTGGTTTGGCGTTCACCGGTTTACTTTTGGAATTCAGTGCGAAAAAAAAGGGGGGGGGATTGTATTACATCTGTTTTATTATTAGGCTATCCTCATTTTTTTGCTTTTCTTTGTATGCCGGTCTTTTTTTTTTTTTTTTTTACATGATTCATCTTTGTCTGGATACACGTCCTTCATCAATCGATTTCTTTCTTCTTCTTTTTATGCGGACTTTTTTGACCAGAACAAGGAGCACACACTTTTTTCTTTTCATTCCTTTTTTTTTGTAAATTGCATTATCGTATGGTCTTCACTTGGTTTTCTCTGTGAATCGTGAATTGAATTATTGCTAAGGAGCGATACTTTTACAATCAATGGGCAGATCTAACTCACGCGGGGGGGGGGGGGGGGGGGGGGGGGGGGGGGGGGGGGGGGGGGCTAATGAAAATCAGCTTTACTATAATGGCAAATTCCAGGAGGTGGGGACTGGATCCTGACCTATCTCTAGATCCGCGTGTTGACATACAATTCAAAGCTATACCCGTTTAAAGACGGGTGCTTATAAAGCAATTAAAAAAGGTAAAAACCCCATTGAATTAAAAAATGAGAATTTTAAAAAAAGGGGGGAGGGGGAGTGGCACGTTAATGCAATCGCATTTGACAGGTAGGGAGGGTCTTCCATTTGGTTCAGGTCTGGCAGTGGGGATTACTAATTGACGTGTTTTCACACCTTATCGGCGTATCATCTACCTTCAATCGCCGTTTGATTTACCGTTCTGGAAATCTGAAGAGGGTTGGGGGGTTGGAATGCGACTTTAAAAAAAAAAAAATGAAATGTGACTTAGTAAAAAAAAAAAAAAGAATATCGAGAAATAAATCTTACCAGCCCGAAGTGCTGGCGTAAAATTCTGTATTTTATTTTAATACGCAGCGACTGAAGAAAATACATGTATGTTATTGCAGAAATATTAGATGCCGCAAATGCATGTTCATGTTGCTCCCTCTTGCTATTTCTAAAATTTTACAGTAAAAAGCCAGGGGAAAGGGAGGGTTATATAATTCCAAACTCCCCGGTCGAGCTCCCTTGTACATATCTATATGTCCATATCACAACTCACTCTTCAAATTTGATTACTTCAACTTGTACCCATTGACTGACCACTTAAAATGACATGATAATTTTACGGACGAACGCATACACAAGTACCTTAACGAAGATAAGATACGTAAGTGGACGTTGGAAATTTAAATCTCAGGCGCAGAACGAGGATAAAAAAGAATGTCGGAGAAAAATCAATATTGTATCATAATAGAAAAGAACCATTATGGTGAGCGGATCCACACTATTACGTCCCCGGGGTCAGACGAGTACCCATGACAGTGTAGAGATCGCCGCTCTAATGGCTTTGTTTGTCCAGCAATATACCTGTCACCTGTATAATTAGCACTAATTAATTTGTTTGGAAATTTGATTGTCTGGTCACTACAGACGGCGTAATGCTTAACGTGATACACAACTGGGGATTTTGCATTTCAGCTGGAGTAATCTTTCATATAGCATTTATTTTATCAACGCTAGTTTGATATGTTTTTAATAATTAGAAGTGAACAAGGACCGACGATTCATTGCATCTTTCACATTCCTATTGACATAATTTGATCATGCTTCAATTTTAATGTGAATAGATTCCGCTTCATCTGGACTTGACGCCAGAAGATGTAAATTTTCATTATTTTGACCTGCTTATCCGATATAAAAAAAGAGTCGGGATGAAAATAAGGTAGATCCACGGGAGCTCGATGCCAACAACCCTCAATGACACCCGCCCCTTCACGTCTCTCTATAGTCAATATATATAAGGAAAGTAGAGGCGGATATTCTTGTGGATAGTTGTCCTAATGTTTAAATCATCATTTTATTTATACATGTCATGCTTAAAAACAAGTTTCTATTCATCCGTAAGAAATAGCACCTGGTCAGGTAACACCTGGACAGGTAATTGTCAGCGCGGCAATCAACCGCAAAGCCACCGCAACTCCCGGTGATCTTGGCACCGCGATGAAGTGATTTGCGGGGGTCAGCGGCGATGCTGAGGTGGAATTCCACCTTAAATAAGCCAGCCGCGATAGGTGGGCTCAGTAAAAAAACACTTTGCCGTATGTGTACCCCTAAATTTCATTTGCGGGGGTATAAAAATGGCCCTCCCCCCAAAAAAAACGATGCCCTCTATAATTCATTGTAAAAGATATTAATCATGTCATCATGAAAGCTGGTTAAAATAAAACAAGATTTACTCAGGTAAACTATATGACAACATAATTAGTTACCCTATCAATAAGAACAAGACAATAGCAGTAAGAAAGTAATTGGTTTGGTAATACAGCAAATTATTCAAGACTCTGTTGGCCCATTTTTCTTGATCATGGAAATTTGGCACTTGGAATCTTGCTGATTCTAAAAGAAAGTCGCCGAGGCTTCTCAATGGTGCAACTTGCACATCAACCATCGTGCCTTCGTGGAAAGTAGCTTGCACTGTCAGCACTGAAGAACTCTCAGGTAAGAAAATGTCCCTTATGTCAAAATAATTAAAATTAGTAAAAATTTGTCTTATCCATCATATCTTAAGAAATGCATAAGAATTTATCATATTTGATCGGAATTATGAAAAATATCTAGGTTTATAACAATTTCGAATAAAATTTCAAACTATTTGACTTTTTTTCTATTTGATATATGCGATTTCTTCGTCGGCAAAATGTTTATTCTTGAGCGACCAATTTGAGATTGTGATTCAAGCATTAAATTTACATTGATTAAAAGAAAAAAGTGGAAAACGATAAGACTCAAAAGCGAAAAAAGCTTAAAATATTGTTTAGAAAAGACAGACAAAAGTAAGCGTAGTAAAGAAAAACATTTTTAAATTTTAATCCAACTTCTTGTAATGAGAGTGGTTGACAGAAATGTCACTCCTACTGTCCGCGCAGCTCACTTCAGAAATCGGAAAATTGAAGTTTTCTCTACTTTGATGGCATTTTTTCCAAATAAAATTCATATAGGGGGATAGATCAATTTCAATTTCAATTTTAACAACCATAACAAAACAGCAATGGCACAGGTGTTGGTAAGTTCCCTCTTATTTTTCGTCATATTCACATCACTGGTCAAGCTCTCATGTAAACCATGGGCATCTCCCACCCCAATATTTGCACAAAGAATGAAACTTGTTGTTGGCTACTACTTGGCACCACCAGACAGTGGATCGATGGCATGCGAGTATTTTACATTACTCACCAAGGCAAACCCCAAATTAATGTCAAAGAATTGCATAAATTCAAGGTCACCCATTATTACATTGCTACTCATCCTATCCGCAGATGTTGAAATGAACCCTGGCCCCTCAACCTATTCCCAATGCGCCACATGTAAAAACCCAGTCACATGGGATGAAGATGGCATACAATGTGACTCATGTAATACCTGGTTCCATACTAACTGCCAAAATGTAGGTTCAGATACGTATAAAGTTCTGAGTGAACATGATAGTATGACCTGGGAGTGTACATTCTGTGGAACCCCTCAATACAGTAGCATTGTACTTGATACCCCTTTGTCATCACTGCATACACCAAACATGTTTGATACTCTTAACTTGCACGACTCAGTCAATTGTGGTGAGCCTGATATGACGTCTACTCCAATTAAGTCTAGAAGTGACAAACAACATGGTCAGTCTAAACATAACAAACACTCACTCAAAATCTTAAACATCAACTTTCAGTCAGTCAAGAACAAAACATCCCAATTTCATCATTTACTAAATTCAACTCAACCAGACATAGTTGTAGGTACAGAGACATGGCTTACAAACGACATATCCGACAGTGAGATAGTACCACAATCATTTGGCTATTCGATGTTTAGAAAAGATCGTACCTCGCGGAAGGGCGGTGGCGTATTCGTACTTGTAAAGAATGGTATCACATGTAGCGAACAGCCTTCATTAAGTACAAACTGCGAAATCCTTTGGGTAAAGGTTGAAGTTAAGAGTTCGAAGCCACTTTACATCGCAGCATATTACAAACCAAAAGAATCAGACATCCTAAGTCACGAGGAACTCAAGAAATCAATAAATCTCGCTAGATCACACAAAGCAACCAACATTTGGATTTTGGGCGATTTTAACTACCCACATTTCAATTGGGAAAACAACCTCCCAACAATCAAACCATCTTGTACACACACCAATCTATATGAAGATTTTCAGTCACTTTTATTTGATCAGAACCTGTTCCAGGTTGTAGATTTCAGCACACGACTTGATAACATTTTAGACCTGTTCTTAATGAGTAATCCATCACTGCTCAACAAAATCATACCAATTCCTGGCCTCTCAGATCACGAGGCAGTCCTAGCTGATGTCAACATCAAAGCTCAAATAGGTAAGAGACCAAAGAGAGTAGTCCCCCTTTTTAAAAAGGCCAATTGGGGAGAGTTCAAGAACCATCTAAGAGATGAATTACCTGCCTTTGTAAATGACTGTGACACCCTTTCACCTAACGAACTATGGTTAAAGTTTAGATCCATCCTTAGTAAAGGTATGAACAATTATGTACCAACCAAGACACTTAGATCTAAGCGTTCATTACCTTGGATAACACAAGAGGTACTCAGGTCCACCAGAAAGAGAGATAGTTTGTATATTAAGTATAAAAAATCAGGAAAAAAATCAGACAGAGAGGCATATTTGAAAAAGAAGCATGAAGTACAGAAACAGGTAAGAACATCACATTTTAAATATCTCGAAAGTATCATAGGTCTAGACGACACATCAACAAACAATGACAGTAAGTGCTCTCCCAAACGACTCTTCAACTACCTTAAAAGCAGCAGACAGGATTCTTGTGGAATTGCTCCCCTTAGAGATGCAGGACTACTTCACTCCAACAATCAGGAGAAATCATCTATTCTAAACAAACAATTTCAATCTGTCTTTACTCCAAATTCCCCCCTTTCTCTTAAACAGCTCTGCCAGACCAACATCAATGACTACATAGATCAAGGTAAGATAAACAGTCGGCCTATAGACAATAAATATCCTGATATGCCTGTAATCAACATCCATACAGAAGGTATTGTTAAATTACTGACAAACCTGCGGCCAGACAAAGCAGCCGGACCAGATGAGATCAAACCACTTGTATTGAAAGAGCTACACCAGGAAATAGGTCCCTTTCTTAATATAATATTCTCTAAATCCCTACAAACAGGTATCCTACCAAACGACTGGACCAAAGCCAGAGTCTCCCCAATCTACAAGAAAGGTGACAGGAGTGACGCAGCAAATTACAGGCCAATCTCATTGACCTGTATTTGCTGCAAACTCCTGGAGCACATCATAACATCAAACCTCATGAAACACCTCAACACACATAAAATACTCTACAACCTACAACATGGATTCAGAAACAAAAGATCATGCGACACACAGCTGGTTATGCTTGTCGAGGACCTTGCACGGAGTCTCCAGGGGGGTCAGCAAACTGACCTTATCCTCCTGGACTTCAGCAAGGCCTTCGACAAGGTTAACCACAACAAACTAATCTACAAACTACATAATTATGGCATAAAAGGTCAAACTCTTAACTGGATAAAAGGCTTTCTCTACAACCGTACACAGACCGTTGTTGTAGATGGGGAGGAGTCCCCCGAGGTACCTGTCACCTCTGGAGTGCCTCAAGGCTCAGTCCTCGGGCCGATACTCTTCCTCATCTACATCAACGATCTGCCCGAACATGTTAAATCTCAAGTCAGACTCTTCGCGGACGACACTGCCCTCTACCTGTCTCTTAACAAATTAGAACAACAAAACACACTACAAACAGACCTAGACAACTTACACACATGGGAATTATCATGGAACATGGAGTTCAACCCATCCAAATGCCAAGTTATACAAATATCACGTTCAAGAAAACCTCTCCAAACATCATACACGCTACATGGACAAACATTGCAGACAACAACAGATGCAAAATATCTTGGCATTACCCTCACAAACAAACTCACATGGGACACACATGTAAACAACATTACAAACAAAGCAAACAAAACATTAGGCTTCATCAAACGCAACATCAAAACACGACACACCCAGACACGGGAAACAGCTTATAAAACACTTGTTAGGCCACAATTAGAATATGCCTCCTGTGTCTGGGATCCATACACTAAAGACCTAACAGATAAAGTAGAACGCATACAGCGAAGAGCGGCAAGATGGTGTCTCAATAATTTCTCACTTCAAAGTAGTGTTTCGGACATGCTCGACAAACTGGAATGGCAAACCCTACAGCATAGAAGGCAGACTGCTAGACTTGTAATGTTTCACAAAATTGTCTATGCCCTTGTTGCAATCCCCATACCCGACCATTACCAACTCCCAGTTAGAACCTCTTCCCACAACCATCAGCATCATTATTACCAAGTCCATACCCCTAGAGACTACTATAAGTTTTCCTTCTTCCCCCGCACTATTGCAATTTGGAACAGTCTGCCTTGCACTACAGTCTCAATTCAGAACCTTGACAATTTCAGGTCCACTGTGTCCAAGGTTCCTCTCATTTGCCCCTAATCACCTGGCCTTCTGTTTTTAACTGTAAATAATCTTCTTTTAACCAGCACTGTACAAACTAACTGCACGACGCGCACGATGTTAAGAACACTCGGCAATCGAGGGCCTAACATTATTGAAAGAAAGAAAGAAAGATCTCGAACTCTCATAACTAACGGTGTATGATATATGTCTGTACGACCAATAGTATGCTCACAGTGAAAGAAAATAATTTAAGATGGGGTCGAGTTTTGAATGTTAATTTTAGCATGACGTTCTCCATAGACTCAGTGTTAAACATCGGCGACGTCACACTAAAATTAACATAGAAAACTCCCTATCTAAAACTATTTTCTTTCACTGTGATCGTTATATTGGTCGCACAGACATGTATCATACACCATTAGTTATGAGAGTTGGAGATCTATCCCCCGATATAAATTTTAATCTTAAAAATTTTCGACAAAGTAGAAAAAACTTCAATTTTCCAATTTCTGAAGTGAGCTGCGCGGACAGTAGTCCTACTGTCCTGTTCACTAAATCCAGAGCACCCTGTTTTGGCAATTTATTCTGTCGTCTGAACTTAGAATTTTGCTATAAATTATTGTTTCTTAGAATTGGCCTCCTTTAGTCGTAACTGGAAATTAACTTAAACTTTAATAGCTTGTGGAAATTTCTTCTACAAGCTAATTTAAGCTTGTGGCAATAAAAGTTAATTTCGAACCCTGTTATAGGTACTAGATCAAATAAACTTTTGGGAATGAAGCATCTGAGGATGTTAAGTCCTTTATCAATCAATTTTGTGTTGGTTGATGCATGGTAAGATACATGGTACAATGTAGGTACAGATGCTGTTAAGGAGATTAGGTACAATGTAGGTACAGATGCTGTTAAGGAGATATTTGTTGCCATCGAGGTGAGCTCTGTCATTTCTGTGTTTCATTTTCATATTGCCCAGAATCCTGTTTCATTTGTTCTATGAAAAAGTCTGATATTATAACTGGTGAATGCACAATCCATTCTTCAGGTCCAGTTGAAAGCTTATCAGGCTATATCCCAAAGGAGCCATATGTCGTGATCAAGGCATAATTAAGGTTCATGGTTACACCCTTTCCAAAACACCCCCAAAAAAGTATTAAACATCCCAGGTTAAGTTTTATTGATTTTATTGGTAGAGAACAATGTAATGTATAGTATTTTAATGAAAAAAGTATATGTCATCGAGCTTCCAATTGATTTATATGACCTTCCAAAGAAGTACATGTCCAATATTTCTTTAATTTTCCCCAAATTTGCATCATATCATCAATAGACCCCTGTTCTTTTAAGCCTGATACATGAATGTATATTGTCATTCTTTTTATAACGAAAGAGGGTCTAAAACAAATAGAAAATACATCAATGCTGGTACGTCAAATTCTATGAAATAGTAAGTATTATACCATTTTAGGCTCTTTTCTTGACGTCATTATTTTTAGAGTCTAACCAGTAAATGACGGGTTTAAGTACTTTGTCAACATGCCAATGAGCGGAAAAATTGCTATCTTAGTCTTAGTTAACATATCTTTCAATGATAAAAATAAATGTAGCAATCATCGCACAAAATTTTAAGTTTGATACAAAATTATGACCTTACCCCCCCCCCCCCCCCCCCCCCCTCCAGATTTTGTTACAAAATGCTGGCAAGATATATCTCCTGAACCGTTCATCTAAATTACTCCATTTTTCATCCATATATCAATGGAAATAGAACTGATCAAAATGTGAATTCTATAACCCATTTTATAATATTTACCCATTATATCAGTAATATTAACGCCTGCAATAGTTTTAAGCAAATGACGTCACGTGATGCATTTGGCCATTTGAACGTCAAATCAAGTTGATAAAGAAATAAAAACGGTCCAGAATGAAATGGGGCGATGAAAACAAGATGTTTATCTTATGAATAGAATTATAAATTAATAGAATGTATTCAGACAAAAGAATGCGCAAAGAAAATTACTAATACTTGAATGTAAGTGCAATCACACGTTATATATAATATACAGGCTTGGTACATGTATGTTGCTATCCATTGGTTTTGGATGAGGAGAAAAGCCGGGAAGGGCTAAAATCGGCCTTGTGACAGAATATCTTTTTGAAATAGTTTTTTTTTTAATTCCTAAATTTATGAAAAATCATATTTATTTCCGCATGACATCTGTTTTCTTCTAAGAAAGGGTAAACAATAGCACGAACAACGTCGTTTTGAACCAGGACATCGCCTTATAAGCCTTATAATTGCTCGGCGTTTTGAAACCTATTTGTCATATATAAGAATCTGTGTTTCAAAACAGAAAACATTTAAAAGGATTTTTTAAAAATATTTTTAACAAAAAAAAAAAAAATCCATATAGACAATGTAAAATGCAATTAACTGACTTATAACAGTAAAACAATGCTGCAACTGAGTACTATCTTCGATTAATATTATAAACGTTCCTTACCCCCCCCCCCCCCCCCCCCCCCCCTTCCTCCTTTTTTTTTACTGGTCTACTTGCACATATTTCATTATAGGCGTTTAATGACAATATCTTTCCTGACTGCAAAATAATTTTAGTGTACAATGTAAGACGATAAAAACAGTATTCCTTGCATTAACGTATTTATGGAGACCATATAATGTAGGTAAGTCGGCATTCGCATTTTTTCATCAAACATGCTGGGATATTCAGCATTATGGCATCCAAGGTGGGTCAAGGTCATCCTCATGGTCAGTGTGACTTGTTCCTTGTTCAGGATCAAATATCCTTTAGGTAATCAGTGGCGGATCCAGCGCCCCCATTGCCGGGGGGTCAAGGGGCGAATTTTGCCGATTTGTACTGAAAATGGGCAAAAATATACATGTTTTTGGAAAATGTGGGGTTATTGCCGGGGAGGCGGGTGCCCCCTCCGCACACCCCCTGAATCCACCGCTGGTAATTTAAAAACATGTATGTACTTTCCATTTCTATATAAAACGTATACCGGTAATAATAATTCACTGCCGGGGAGAGGGTTTAGGCAATAATCCTGAAATCATTGATTTATAACAGGTCCATGAAAACTCGCATTGTAAGAAAAGGAGAGGAACAAATAATGTAAAAAAGGGAACTTTCAAAAGGAGGACTCACTTTGAGAAGATTTGACTTATACTAGTAAATTACTATGTCATTTGTCATGAAAAGTCTTCTGTTCGATAAATTCAAAATATAATTATTTCGGTTCGCTTATAACAAATGGTGAATCTTACACATAGCGGAGAGAAATTGCGACGTAGCAGTAATTACCCCCCCCCCCCCATTTGCCCTTATCGTGATGCTTGCTGTTCTAAATATCACTACTTTTAGATATATAGACATAGAAAAGTCCATTCATTTGTTTTACCCAAATCCCGCATGAAAATGTACAATTTTGTGAGATGTTGCCCATTTAAACCCCGTGTTTAAAAAAAAGCATCACACACATTTTAATTAGATTCAATTGCTATTTTAACCCCGGCTATAAATCAAACAGTTGTTTACAAATAAAACAAGCATAAATTATTCTTTCGTGATTTTCTCGTAGAGATGACGGCGAGCGGCAGAATGTGTTGTAAGCCTTTTCTCTGAATGAACATACTCATCAAAGAATTGTTTTACATCAATTTTTAATCAAGATTCAAAGGAAAACGATAGAAGTCACAATCTTATCAAAATACAGCAGTTTTATTTAGCACAATCCCTAAAATAATAGTTCATGTTTCAGGACGAAGGTGAGTCAGCGTCAAATAATAAGAGTGCCGATGCAATTTTGGCGCATTTTTTTTTTCCTGACGTCATAGATAACGTGACGACGATTTTGGCGACGAGAGAGACTCCGAAGTGATTTGTTGTTCGGATGGTGTATCCTTGAACCTTAATGTCCCAATCGGACTATTTTCATCTTTTGAATTTATTTTTATTTTAACCAAAGCTTTTGCGCATGAAATGAAATATGTGGTGAATATGTGAGAGTGAGAAGCACATATACATGTATTTGAATAATTGTAAGCATGAATTCAATCAATTTTAAAAATCATCAGTTTGTACCTTGTAGTTGTGCAATTGTTGTATAATTCCATATTGAAAGATTTAAACATTACATAAAACAACACAGAGGTATTGGGAGACATTACTCAACCAAAGTCAAATGAGTCAAATTTTTTGTTTTTGTTTATTTTCAGTTCAGTTTGTTCTTTTATAGATGGGCACTGACTGGGAAGGAAGATGGAATCATGTAAAGAAATTTTTAGAGAGAGCTGGCCCTTTTGCTCACCCTGACTTTGAACCAAGTGCAGAGGTATTTTAAGTGAAATAATGTACATATTTATTCTACTTTTTGTACATGCATCTTCTGTATTCCAGAATCTTGCTCAAGTTTTAAGTATTTTCCTTAGACGAGTTCTCGGACTGCCTTGTTAAAAGCTAGCAAACAATGGTACGGGTATAATAAACGAAAGTTTCATTTTTGTTAAATTCAAGTTTTGTACATGTATACCAAATTATAAAATACCAAATTTCATCAGAAACAAAGCACAAATAGTTCTATTTCAATACAATATAAAAAGGACACTTCCTCATACCTGGAGCACAAGCACGAGAACTTTGATGTTATCCGTTATAAACTATTTTGACAATTCTACTTTCCTCGCTAAATTTAAATTTCTTAGAATTTTCGGAACCCATAAAAGAGGTCAATATACATGTAGTAAGACTTGTATATTACCTGTAAACATGTACTTGAATTTAGATCATGATTAACCATACCTCTGTCTGTCCTGATATGATGATTTAAATGTACAATGCACATCTATTTGATTGAAAGATAAAAAGCACAAAATTGAAGTAACAACATTCTAAATTTCAAAAATATCGGATCAGCCCAATTCCATTGTTTGAAAGATACCAATAATATACATGTATATTTAATTTGCCTTTTTCAGATCCTAACATTTCTAAAGGAGACATGTAAGATATTGGTTATTGGTGCAGGAGGGTTAGGCTGTGAGCTTCTGAAAGACCTGGTAAGACAAATATACTGTCTATATCTGTACTTATACATTGTATATCAAATCAGAATATACAATGTAGTGATAACATGGCTCAGGTGTATCAACAAATTTCTGATCGCTGAAGGAAACAAGTCCCCTACCGGCATAATTCTATGTACTGCATCTCTAGATAGAACTCTTCAATTGAATATGAATTCAACATGTTCAACTTGACCTGTACTTACACCAAAAGATGAATGCTCACAAAAATTCAGTTCAATATACATGTACGTAGAAGAAAAAGGCTGGAAAATTAAAAAAAAATTAATAAAATTTGCAACGCCAACGGGCCATAAATTTTGTAAAAAAAAGTCAATCAAAATCCAACTTAAACTTGATCTATGTCACGCTATAATATATTCATATAACTAAACTCATTTCAATATCTACAACAACAGCGGAAAAAGTCTGGAAAACTGATAATTTCATGCAATTGGCTAAGTCCAAGGGCCATAACTATTGTAAAAATAGGTTAATTCAAACCAAACTTGATCTTGATCTGTATCACACTTAGATGCACTCACATACCAAAAATCAGTTCATTATCTGCAACAACAGCTTAAAAAATCTGGAAAACTGAAAATTTCATGAAATTTGCTAAGTCCAAGGGCCATTACTCTTGTAAAAATAGGTCAATCAAAAGCAAATTTGAAATGATCTGTATAACATTGAGATGTATTCACATACCAAAAATGGGTTCAATATATACAACAGCAGCAAAGAAAAGTCTGGAAAACTAAAGTGTGACATACAGATGGACTGACAGACAGACAGACAGACAAATTGGATTGAAACTATGAGTCCCCTCCGGCGAGCCGGTAGGGGACTAATAACAGCAAACTGCATTTTATGATGCAGTTTTACTTTCTACAGCAAATAAAGATACAAGAAAGCAAAGACAATAGAAACAAGTTCCTGGTTGTTCGCAAGTTTTCAAAAATGTCAAATGATAATGCAGTCATATATATCAAAAGAACATTTTATAAAAATTTTTTCAAATATGAAATAATTTTGAGTTGTAAAGTAATCTGCTGCGTTACATGGTACAATGATGAAAAGTTACTGTTGTGACCGTTCCAAACATACATTTTGTACACATAGACACTGAACATCACACACTATCTTTACAAATTTGTCATTGTGATGTCATATTTGAACACACTATCTTTGCAAATTTGTCATTGTGATGTCATATTTGATTGCACAGTCTTTATGCTTCCAGATCCTTGTAACATCACAATGAAATAACTCCAAGTTTTGTTGTGTCTGGCTGTCCGAGAGGAATTACTGGTATATAAGCTACTACAATGTAGATTTTACGTACTAGTATTTCGTTTCAATATTTTCAGGCTTTGTTGGGATTTCAGAACATAGAAGTGATAGATATGGACACCATTGATGTATCTAACCTTAATAGACAGTTCTTATTCAGGTAGGAATAAAAAGTAATTACTTTCAAATTTTAGAACTTACTAAAGCTATGTGATATTCAGATTGGCAAAAACATCACAAGAAAATATAGGTTCTGATTTGGGTCAATTCATATATTTGACAGAGTTTTGCCCCTTTGAAAAATGTTGCAAATTTTGATGGTGACTCAAGTTTCATAGGAATCATCTCTTATTGAAGGGCAAAAGATGTAGGAAGGCCGAAGGCTGAGGTGGCAGCAGAATTTGTCAACAAAAGAGTTCCAGGGTGTAAAGTTGTTCCGTATCCTTTGTTACATTTTATGAAATGATCAAGCAATTCCTTTAGAAAAGCACAATAATTCGTTTTCATCTTCAAATTTTGAAAATCCCTGTGTGGGCTTATCTGCATTTATGATGTACATGTAATGTATGGATTGAGAATTGGTTTCACTTAACATTGATAAGACATTACTGTAAAATCCAAGATTTTGATGAATCCTTTTATAGAGGTAAGAATTTTTCTGTTTTCTTACATTCAGATCTGATTAGCATAGATCTATTGTGAATTTCATTAATGAAGAAGATAGTAAGTCTCTTTTTTTTAAATCATCTGTCTTTACACAGCAATGATATGCTGTATGTGTGATTCTTTAACCAAAGCAGTCTTTACCACAAGGCCATGTTTTTGTTGTCTCAAAATGATGTTTGCATATTTTAAATGTCTTTTTTTGCTCATGGCCTTCTATCCATTCGTCTCTCTGTTTTTGACTGTTATTTTAACAGTTTTGACTATGTGGGAAAAAAAAATCTACTATGGTAGTACAGAACATGTGGCTGATTTTGTCAGTTAATGGCAATGTTATTAATACATGTAATTTTGTTTTACTTTTGATAGGATTTCATATTGTTGTCTGTGGATTGGACTCTATTGTTGCAAGACGATGGATAAATGGGATGCTGGTAAGGCAGATTTTTTTTAACTTCCATTAGTTTTTACCACCACAACTATTGAAGAAATGAATCTTATATTTTTTCTGTTTATTTTTCTGTTGACAGTACAGTTAGCAGAAAATTTGACTGAAAACTCTTGTATGTATAACATGCTTTGCACAAAGTAGGGTGAGGAAGGGGAGGGAGAGAGGTATTCTGAATTGAATCTCCTGTGTTAGCAGTTTCATTTATCTATAAAGCATCCTGCAGTACTACTATTATTTATCAATAGATAAGTTTCCTGTGGTATGATAATGATTTTATTCTGTAGTTAATCATACCTACAGTATTGGTATTTTTTTCACAGTTAAGCTTACTACAGTATGACGATGACGGTGACTTGGACCAAAGTTCTATAATACCAATGATAGATGGTGGAACAGAGGGGTTTAAAGGCAATGCCAGAGTTATCCTCCCTAGTATGACGGCATGTGTGGAGTGTACACTCGATCTGTATCCACCACAGGTACTGTTATAGACTGTATAAAGACAGTATCCACCATAGGTACGGTTATAGACTGTATAAAACAGTATCCACCACAGGTACTTTTATAGACTGTATAAAGACAGTATCCACCACAGGTACTTTTATAGACTGTTTAAAGACAGTATCCACCACAGGTACTGTTATAGACTGTATAAAGACAGTATCCACCACAGGTACTTTTATAGACTGTATACAGGCAGTATCCACCACAGGTACTTTTATAGACTGTATACAGGCAGTATCCACCACAGGTACTTTTATAGACTGTATAAAGACAGTATCCACCACAGGTACTTTTATAGACTGTATAAAGACAGTATCCACCACAGGTACTTTTATAGACTGTATAAAGACAGTAAACTTCATCTAAATAAATCATATGCAGAAAACATATAGGATAAACAGAAAAGTATGAATATATAAATAAGAATTGTATATGATGATAAATAGAGATTTTGCACTTTTGAAAAACAATTTACTTGTTTTCAATTCTGACTCCATTGCTTTGTTTATAAACTGGACATTTGGGAAGCCTAAGATTGAGTTTTTATTGACAGATGAATCAATGACATGTACATGTGTATATTTTTTTACTTTTTCCATAGATGAATTTTCCACTATGCACCCTAGCTCACACACCAAGACTACCTGAACACTGTATAGAATATGTCAGAATTCTACTATGGCCTAAAGAAGAACCATTTGGTGGTAAGAGAATATGTACTGTATAGAATATGTCAGAATTCTACAATGGTCTAAAAAAGAACCATTTGGTGGTAAGAGAATATGTACTGTATAGAATATGTCAGAATTCTACTATGGTCTTAAAAAAAAGAACCATTTGGTGGTAAGAGAATATGTACTGTATAGAATATGTCAGAATTCTACTATGGTCTAAGAACCATTTTATAGTATGAGTATCTGTTTTATATGTTTTCAATACAGATTTCATGCAAAACCTTGTTGTTTTTCAATATCTATTATCACAGCGTCAAAATGTGTCCCCTTTTCCTCCGTGTATATTCATTGAGAAAGGGGAAGAACTCAATCGATGAAAAATTATGAAATCAGATCCTCAGTTAAAATCAGTTACAAAATTCCGTTTTCAGACCGTATCTTCTTGTATTTTTCTATTATTTCTGGAAGCTTCAAGAATTTAGCTCAACAATAAGTTAGCTTTCCGTACAGCAATTAGCTAAAAATGTTTAAATTTGTGTCACAGATTTTAATAGCGGATTGAATTTCTGAATTTTTCTACAAAATTGGGTTCTTTCCCTTTCTCATTTATTATACACAGAGGAACCTTAGACACCTTTGGCCCCTGTGACTATTATGCAATACAGCTGACACTCGTTATCTCGAAGTCGATGGGCCCACTGAAAATACTTCGACATAAGCGGAGTTCGAGATATACGTCAGTCGAATTTACGGTATATTTTGGAATGTATTGTACCACCTATAAGGCTAAAAGAATCGTTTTGCTACTGTATTTTATACGATAGATATCGGAGTTTAAAAGGCTACTCGTGCTGAAAATGTAATGTTTACTTCACAACGTAGAAATGATTCTAGAAGTGTCATAAACGTATTCTTAATACTGAAATTTTACGAAGAGGCGCATTGAGAACGTCAGGTATTTTTATTCGTTGTGTAACACCCCCCCCCCCCCCCCCCTTTCCGCGACGATCGCCTCGGCCCTGATATGATACCAGTTTGGTTGTCTTATCAATCTGTCATAAGCTGTTTACCTTCAAGAGTTTTAGATCATTGTGTCATCAAAGTACAACGAAGACATTTGTTCGTACCCTATTTAATTTTTTCGTCTGCTAGATTTCAATGTCGTATACATGTCTTCATTCTTCACTTAAATTTACTCGCATGCAATCAAGTTTAATAATCTTTCTCTTAGTGTACGAAATTTCATGTATGGATTGTTTTGTAGATCATCAGTATAATCATTGTTGCTCAAATTGCTTTATTTCAGTTACGATATATCTTGCGAATTAAATTTTTTTATTGGGGGGGGGGTGGTTATATTGGTTTATTTATTTGTTTTTAGCCGTCGCTTCTCATAAGAATTTCAACATAACAAACAATGCAATTTTGATGAATGAAACATGCCTATATCATTGTTTCCGCAATGATATTATCTTATTAACTGTTATCCCCCTTAATTGATATTGATGTCACGGTCGATCAAACAACGGCGAATCTGTCAACCTGCGTTACCGGCACCTATAATTGTTTGTTTACCATGCGATTTCACTATTATTTGGTGCGTTAATTGGTTTGTTTATACAAACATTAGGACTTCGACTTAACGAGTATAAAATACACGAAGAAAATGACTTTGGACTTCGAAATTACTTCGAAATAAGCGAAATTTCGAGATAACCGATTTCGAGTTATCCGAAGTCAAATTGGTTAGAATATGAAGGCAAAAAGATGGGACCGCCGCTCGACTTCGAGATGAACGGAATTTCGAGATAACCGAGTTTGAGATAACGAGTGTCAGCTGTATATCTATGTGTAGACTTGATCCAAGAAACTTAGTCTTACATGTATATAGAAGAGACTTAAAATACAGTAATATGAATGATTGATTTGTGAGTTTTTAAAGTGTGAAAAAAATCAATTTTCAGATGGAGTAATGATAGATGGTGATGATCCTGATCACATTAATTGGATTTTGGAGAAATCAATGGAACGAGCAAATGAGTATAATATTACAGGTGTTAATTACAGATTGACTCAAGGTAAGAGTAAACAAGTACATTATATTAACAGGTGTAAATCATGGACTTGCCCAAGGTTATTACAAATGTCACTTAGTGTAACATACTAGTAGGATATTTCTGTTAGGCCAAGAAAAATTAAAATTTCGTTTGACGGGCACTGCCGCATTGCCTAAAAACCCGCCGCATTTCCGATTTTTATCGCGTGTTTTACCATAATTTTAAAGTAGTCAATTGAACATCGTCGTGCTAATACAAATTGTTTGTTTACATATTCTTTACCTCACTAAATATATAAATTGTAAAGCTGTAACTCAATACTTGTTTTAAATTAAATAGTATTATTTACCCGAGCTACCGTATTCAATTGTTGTTTGTACGGTAATCGCGACCACGCGTATATTCCATATCAAGGACAAGGTAACGTAACGTAAAATGATACTGGGCTCTGCAATAATGCAAGAGCATTATTCTTTATTAGTTAAATTATTTAATTTATTAGAAATTTGAAAACGTTTTTATTTAGAACTCACAGGTTATGTCAGATTGATCAGCCAGGAACGCCGGTGATGGGATCGAGGGGAGGGGCAGAAATACTACGCGATCCTAATTTCGTTACGAATAAACTGGTCAATTAAACCCTAGGCACATCGCAGAAACTTCAAAATTTCCGCGGGATAGAAATTCTTTGCAGACAACTTGCTCAAGTCCGATAGTGAAAAGGGATGACGAATCGACCAGGGTACCCTTGTGTAATTGTTGTGAAAAGTCAAGCTAAATTGTAAGACATGCAGTGATCGGGGAGGCAAACTTGCTCAATGGGACGATGACCCCTTCCACTTGGACTTCAATGGGTCATTTTCAAAAACAATGGGCCGTCTTTCCTCACGAAAGGGCCATTCCAAAAATGATCAATTTTCGAAAAGCTTTCCATATGCATGCATTATGCATCAGACGTTTTTTTTTGTCGCGAGATTCCCAATGAATAATTTACAGTACATTTTTTGCATGGATAACAGAACAGCCAAGACCAAACTTTCAGCCACCTTTCCTGAATTTCCACGTATTGGCAGCTTCATTTTCAGCTTTGTTGATATTAGGGAAGACATTTCGGTACAAATTTTATTACATCAAGTTGTACCCATTGACTGACCACTTTTAAAAAATGACATGATAATTTTACGGACAATCGCATACACAAGTACTTTTACGTAGATAAGATACGTAAGTGGACGTTGGAGATTTAAATCTCAGGCGCAGAACGAGGATAAAAAAAGAATGTGGGAGAAAAATCAATATTGTATCAAAATAGCAAAGAACCTTTCAATTGTCGGTGTACAGAAAACTTTTGTGCTTCAGAGTTCTGACTGGCCATGTACAGAAAGCTGCAATCTCTGTATTACTGCTCCTGGTGTAGATTTACGTTACAACGTAAATACGAAAACAGAACTTTTAGATAGATTTAAAAACCAAAAATGGACGCCGTAGAATAATGGCACCAGGGCGCAGCGAGTTGACGATTTTATTGGCCATTTTCTATCAGAATGGGCCTTCCCAATCCCTGGACATGTTTCTTTGTATTTTCCCTACTCTTTTGCCGACGCCAAGGGTCAAATTTTCGGTCTTAGCACTGAGCAACAATTACGATTTTCACTCACTTAGTTGCACCTAAAAGAAGTAGTTTACAAAATGTTAACGTCATTTGAAGTTTTAACCTTACACAGGGCAACGGTTAGAGACTGGTGATCCTTTTTAGCATGAATTAGATGTACAACATTTATGTATTTAGTCTCCATCTTCATACTGGTCTGTCATAGGACATCGTCTATCATATGATACATATAATAAGTGTGACCAAATAACAGAATATCTTACAAACTTCAGATTTGGAAATGCAATTACTATATTACAGAAGACGTTGGATTATCTTGTTTATCAATGCACTCAACATTACCACTTCATACTATATTTAAGTTCTTATGTATTTTCAGCATCAAAACACTTGAATTAGAAATTTGGTTAAAAGATAAATTACATTTATCAAATTTCATGTTTGCAAAAAAAAAAAAAAAAAGAAAAAAAAAAAAAAAAACCTGCCTCCCTCACTTTTTTTCTCAAAAAGTGCCCGTCAAACTAAGCATTAATTTTGTATGGCCTTACCAATTAAATTTTTAAGCAAACCATAAATTATTCACAGCACTTTTTCTGGCAGGAACCGATTCATCACTCAACTTCTGTAGTAAGAGGTTGAAAAAAATGAAAATACTGGTATTGATTTCTTATGAATGTTTTCTGGTAATGATTATTAAGAAATTTCATCTTTACGTTGGCATAAACAGCTTATCTTTAAATTGCTGAATATTGTACTTATGTGGTTATTTGAAATAAAGAACATTTCCCTTGTCAGATGAAAACAATGTAAATGTCTAATTTCAGGTGTGGTAAAAAGAATAATTCCAGCAGTGGCATCAACAAATGCAATTATCTCAGGTAATTATTTGACATCTGAAATGTTTGTACCACAATCATGCCTGTATAAATTTAGTATAATCTCAAATCCTTCGTAGGAAAAGATAACGGAAAAATTTTAGATGATGTTTATTTCAGTTGGTTGACAAAGAAGAACAAGTTTTGTATAATACAGAATACTATTAAGTTGCAAATCAATATAATTATAACAATTAACAAAGTCCGTTTGATGAAGCCCTTTCATTATACACCTTGACTTTATGTTTAATGTTTACGTTTGAAATTCTTAACGTTAGAAAAAGTTTGATGTTTTTAAAAATATTTCTGTGGACCTTGGCATGACCAGGGGCTTACTAATCTCAAATTTTGTTTATCAAAGTTTTTACCGAGTTCTTGTTAATTTTCAGCTGCTTGTGCCACTGAAGTTTTCAAAATTGCCACAAGGTGAGCATATACAGGCAGGTGTGTTAAAGAAATATGAGAGTAGACTGTACATGTAATCGTCCAAAGATTACTTTAGTTATTGATTCCTTTATCAAAATTTGGTGGATATTTTATTTTCCTACTGTACTACCAATTTCTTTATTCAAAGATTGGTGGACATTTTGTCTTGTCCCAAAGCATCCCACCATCCCATCCTCTCCTTTCTAGATATTTAGAAAATTTATTCTTTTGAGAAATATGGTAAGAATAAATGTCTTTTTATATACTTGATCTTTTGTCTTGACAACACTATGCATATTTGACAATAATAATCTTAAATATAATGTACTCCATCAAGTGTACATATATTTCAATGGAGTTATATTTATACATCTTATAATTTTGTTCCCCACCTTACAGTATCTACCAGGGTAAAATGATTGTTTCTGTTATAGTTAAAGATGTGGTTTGTAATTTCCAGAGTGTTGCTATCATTTCAGTTGCAGTTTGCCATTAAACAACTACATGAATTTCAATGATACGGAAGGCATTTATACCTACACATTTGAAGTTATGAAAAAGGTATAGTACATTTGTATTTGATATATATGTATTTGTACATGTATATGTTTATAAGTAATTTGAATATGTATAAAGAATATTGAAAGTCATTGAAAATAAATTGAGGGTTTTCTTTTGAGAGAAAAAAAAAATGTAAAATTTCTTAAAAATATATAAGAATAAAAGGTATCATATTTTAGTCATGTGTGTTTGCAACATTTCATTAGTTCTATCTAAATTGTTCACATTTGTATATGACAGGAGGATTGTGTAGCATGTAGCAATAAACCAAAGACCTTGACCTTCTCAGAGAATGATAAACTACAGGATGTGATCAACTACCTGATAGAAAGTTTGGAGTAGTAAGTACTATACAATGTACATGTTATGTTAATGGTATATTCTTATGTTTTTGTTGATGGTTCTCATTATGAGCTGGCATCCAGCAATTTGTATCCAGCTATTTATCACCACCTACTTTGAGAAAATACAGCTGTCCTACTTTCTATTTTAATTCCATGAAAAAAATATCACAAAATCTTGAACTTTTCACCCTCTACTTCTTTCAGAATCGCTCTCTACTTTCAAATTCATTGAGAACCAAGGTACCTGCATTTGTAGCTAAATTCATCGACTCAGATTGTAAAATACATGTTTTGAAATGCATTAATTCTATATGCAGTATTTGTAATAATAAGAGGAAGGACTAACTACATGTATTATAAAATGAAGGTTAAGAAATCTAAAATGGTAACTGAATAGGCTTGGTTTTGAATGAATTGTTTCAAGTGACTTGTATTATTATGTATATTCAGTCAGATGAAATCACCAGGTGTCACTACCTCACAGAACGGCAGGAACAGAACTCTATATATGCAGACAGTGAAATCTATAGAGGAGAAAACTAAAAGCAATCTCAAAAAAACTTTAAAAGGTTTGTATACATTCATGTACATGTAAATGCATATATCGAAGTGCTTTACAGTCAACTTAAATTCATCTTAATTTATTAACTTGCAACTTTTTTCCTCTCAATGGGATCGACATATTAATATGTCTTTATATTGTAAATGTGGTTATTTTTTAAGCGAAATGACAATAGACCATTTCCTGATCTTGTTAGAAAGCACAAAATGTCCGAATCAACATCTTTTGGGGTTGTTTTTCATTATGACGTCACTGTTAAAAGACGCAATTCCATAGTGACGTAACAATGAAAAAGTGCACTTAAATCGCCTACCTCGGACAATTTTTGTCATTTTGTCAGCCATTATGAATTTCGGCAAGTGGCCTATTGCAACAGTACACATGGGGGGTAGTTTTGGTGAAATCAGGAGCATCCCTGAATTCTTTTATACTTGTTGTAATTTTCATGCGGGGGTTATTTTCACAATAATAATACAATTGCAAAAAGCGTGAAAATTTACCCATGCAAAAATGTCCACATCTACTGTAATTTGAGTAAGACTTATGGATTTTGTGATCTTTATATTTTATTTTAAGTTATGGTTTGTTGTTTTCTTTCTGCTTTCAGAATTAGAAATAGTTGATGGACAAGAACTTTATGTGGCAGACCCAACTACTCCAAATTCATTAACATTCAGGTTACAATTAGGATCAAACATGGAGTAGTGACTGTGCCTTATTTCTGTATGTTTGTGTGAATTCTGTGATTGTGAATGTTATCATTGTTATCGGTGCCAAGTATTGTGATATTGTTATGAATGGAATAATGGAAAGAAACTTTAATCATGCTTTTCTGTAGCATTTGAAAAGTTATTATTGGAAGAATGAGAAACTTTTTTCACTTTTTCTATAGCATTTGAAAGGTAAAAAGGACTATTTCCTCCTCTGTTGACTTACATTGATTATACTTTGGTAGAATTTTACAAATGTACATGCACAATTCTGTTTATATATTTTTAGCAACTTTCTAGACTGTCAGCACCATTTGTAAAAGAGAAGTAAAATTTAGATCTCAGAAAGAGTCAAGAAAATTGCAAGGTTTTCTTTACCTGGATAGATTATGTATGAAATGACAATGAGAAGTACAGTACATGTACATGTATCCTGTATGCTCTAATTGAATAAGAATATGTGCTTATGTGGGGTTTTTTTTTCTGATGGAAGCATACTTCATTTATTCATAGGTGTAAAAGTCAAACAGTAAAAGAAGAAAACTATTAATTGGTGTATAAGATGAAGTATTATTAAAGCATCAGCTTTTTGTACTTGTAAAATAATTTTATTGATAAACTATAAATGTATGTATTTGTTGTTTGTTCTTACCAGATTTGAGACAAAGATTATGGCTTTGCTCTTTAGTCAGTATTTTGTAACAATTTGTGAAATTTTGAAAAGGTCCATGTCATAGAAATCCAAACTTGTACAAAATATGCACTTCAATATATATTGTGAATAAAAGGAATATCGTTAAGTTCTCAGTGCTACTTCAAACCAAATTGTACACTTGGTCAGAAAACACTTGAGACAATAGAATATAGGAATGATGTGCAATAAAGAAAACTACTATTCTTTTCAAGATCACTTACATATTGTTTTTACAAGCATGATTCATCATCTATAGAGTTCTTGTAGGGCAGTCTGTGCATCAGCATCCCATTCTTCCAAAAGAGCAAGATCTCTGTTAGTATTTCTGTTTTGCTTTTACAAACCTGTTTTTATGTCAGCAATGGATACATTCTCTTGAACTTAAGAAAAGAGACATTCAAAAGTTTGTTAGAACCCTGATGTAATGCCATGTGTCTTATTTCAAAGTCAGCAGAACTCCTTTCATTTGATCCCTGTCACATTTATTGATTTCATAAGCACTTTATCAGGACTTAATGGTTTGTCATAACCTTGATGTTTAGGTTATATTATCAATCAAATGATAACCCTTCAAAATAGATCTTGACAATTGAAATATTTAGGGTAAATTATTTAACCAGCTTATCCATAGTTTATGACATAGGGGATGGCATACAGACTTTATTGTATTCTCCAAAATTAACTTTTGTGTACCAAGTTATACCGCCTCAACATTATCTTTGTTTTTGGACAATGCAGCAAGGTCAAGGTTACTATTTGACCCAAGAAGATGACTATCACATCTTTCACAAATAATATGAGTTGCCTATAATAAGAGGTCAACACCTATTTATTTTCACGATCAGAGGTCAAAGTCACTATTAGCAACAATAGAAAAGGTTTATGGACACTTGAGGTAACAAAGGACTAGGTGCGCTAACCCCTCATATCAGCCCTATAATTTCGACGAAAATGCTTTTGATAAACGAATTATGAATTATCACTTTTTGCAATGTTGAATGTTTGAGAAAATATGACTTCATAATTTTGAGTCCCTCGTAATGTCTTGTGCGTGATGTATGATGTCATGTTCTGACGTCATTTGCCCTGAATGACGCAAAACAAAGGAAAATAATCTTTTTTTACACACAAATCTTCAAAATTCATCTATTATCCAGGACCTCGCCCACGGAATTTATTATGCAAATTAAAAGGCTGAGCAGAAATCCATCGATTAATACAACAATATTCACGGGCAAGGCCTGGAGCACAATACTTGATTTTATAAAATCGAAATTTAGCTCATTTATTGATATTTTTAATGATTTCAATGTTTTTAGACGTTTTGGGCGACGCATTATTCAGTATAGGACTGCGAAATAAAAATAGGCTTTCCTGATTTGGATTCACCATACATTTGACCTTTTATAAACTGCAATATTATGGATATACGATAAAATTTGAAAATAGGGCCGAAATAGCAGGTTACCGCACCTACCCCTTCCAATCTTCATCATAACTTGCATGCAAGTTCTCTTTGGCGAGATATTTCAATGGTCAGTGATCAAAGCTCAAGGTCACAATTTCCAATACCAGAGCAAAATTTGGAAACTAGTTAAGTATGGTGTTCCTCAAGACGTTAGTTAGCCAATGTTCACATGACTACTATTGACTTCAGAGTAGGAGAGGATTCAACTAACGGCCATAGATATCTAGAAGTTAACAGAAAAATTCTGATTTTCATTAAATTTTGCATGCGAGTTTTTAGGACAATCGGTCCTAGTATTCCCAAGTTTTTCTGTCACAGTAAGGAGTTTCTACACTTTGTGTTGACTTACTTTATTTTTGATACATCTGCTCTTATTTAAAATGTTTGGTTTGTATGTAGAACAAGAGCAATACTTTCTGGTACAATGCTCATTAGCTCACTTACTGGTCTTTATGTGTAGTCATTTGTGTTTGATGTTTCTATATGATTTGTTTAAGAAATAACAACTAGCTAGCGTGGTTTATTGTCCAGTAATTCCACGAGTCGCATGAACCAATCAAATTATCACCGAGCCGCGAAGCGGCGAGGTTATAATTTGATTGGTTCATGTGACGAGTGGAATTACTGGACAATGAATCACGGCTAGCTAGTTATTTCTATTCTAATATAGCACGTGAATGGGCGGAGCTTAGCGCACTGGAAGTTTGTTGGAGATTTTACACCAGGCGAGTTCTATGGAACATATAGGGAGAAAATTTCAAGTCATATTAGAATGTTCACCTTTTGCGTCTCTGTGCGTGTCTGCTCAGTGTTTTTTGCATTGGGTGTTTTAGGGTTTTGCTGTGGGTGCTACAACAGAGTGTTGTTGGAGATCTCCTTTCTTTTATTGCATAGTCTGTAGTTGTCTTCGTCGTCGTTCATCCTTTTGTCTTGGTTTTAATTTCATCGAATCCTAAAGGAGGCATGGACTCGAGGTCCTTGTCTCCTTTAGGATTCGATGAAATTAGAATTAAGATGGATGGATGTACGACTACGTAATCTATCTTTTAATGCAAATGATTGGCAGACATTATCATGAAAGCAAGCGTCGAAGGTCGACCAAGAAAAGAAATTTGGTCCGTAAAGCATCTACTGCTGCATTTTCAATTGTGTAGCAACTACATGACCTTTCACCAAATGTGAAAGTGGCATGCAGCAAGTAAATATTCCATGAGCTCTAGCTTGCCATCGACTCGATATGTCTGTGGTTTATACTATTCTTCTCTTGGAACGGGGGTATGGTTTGGCTAGATCACACTATGACTTTCTGTGTGACAGATTACTCGGGTGAGCTATTAATGGCCTAAATATTTTTTTACTGAAAATGAAACTTACAAAACGCTCGTCGTATACATACACGAAGACCGACATCTCAGATATTTTAACCTAGGACTTCGATCTTTTCAGTGCCATCTTGTTAACATTGGAATGTTCTTGTGAGCCATACAACTAGAATGAATGGGCAAGTTTGTAGCATTGGCAACGAAAAACGTGAAAATTGTCATATGTAGTTGTCTACTCGTAATCCACAACACTTTCTGCAAAATGTACAAAAGGACCATAGGGATTTGAATTCCTCATTGAAACTGGCTTCTAGATAATCATATTCCCCTACGTTTATCCATATAGAGATCAATTCAAGTCCCTCTAAGAGGAAACAATTGAAGCTTGAAGGTACATCTATGTACCAAGTCTCACGAAGTACCGGTATAGTTGTATTTAAGGTACACATATATGGTCCTTGTCATTTTGTAACAGATTGTAGAAGGAGGACAGTTCCAGGATTCTTGTCTACAGTCAATTTTAAATTAGTCTAAACAAGATCACCAACCATATTTCTTTTCAACACCGCAAGTACAATCTAAGTGTACCATGGGTATATTTATATTCCTCATTAACGCGCCCTGTGCATTGTTACAATGACTCAATAGTTACACAAGAACAGCCTATTTAATATACAATGGCCCTATGCAGTCCGTCAAGAAGACCAATAACTGTCAAACATGTTGTTTAGAAATACTTGAATACACAAAAAGTATTGATTTTGACCTCTTTGTGTTTGATTTGTCTATTTGTTTAAGGTAAATTTTCACTGCAGGTTGAAATTAAGTTTCACGTAAGTAGATAAATTGAAGTCTTGTTTTATCTTGTACGCTTTAGCTTTCGTTTCTTGCAATTTAAAAGATGACGTACACAAAATTTTTACGGGTGATTTTGTGAAATTATTTTCTTTAAATATGAATAGAGAACAGAGAAAACGGATAACTCAAAATTTGACGAATTTGAAAGAAAGACTGGTAGATTTGGATCCAATAATAGATAAACTTATAGAAAACGACGTATTCACGCTTAGTGACCGATCCAGGATAGAGCAAGTCACGCCATGCACGACGCAAAGGAAGTTCAACGAATTCGTTCAGCTTTTATTGGCGTCACCGGAGCCAAGCTGTTACCAAGTTTTCCTTGACGCACTGACGGAGGAGCGTCATCATTACATGGTGGAAAGGTTACAGAATACTGTGATTAGCGGTATAGGATTTCTTTTTATCTTCTGACTTCTAAATTTTTACATCGTTGAACAATATTTACTTTATAGTTCATTTTTGATAGCGAAATGATATATTCGATACTTAAAATAAAATATCAATTCTCTATATTAAAGGACCAAAATAAGTTTGAAAATAGCATGTCACATTAATTATTTTGATTACTTCAAGATCAAATGAAAAGTTACACCTCTTTTATGAAAAGGACCCTCCGTTGTCTTTGTAACATGGTTCAAAAATTTTCAACATTCATTTTGAAGTCTGAAATAAGAGGTTTTCAAGCTTCTAGCTGCAATAAAAACCAGTATGACATCAGATTTCCTTATAACAAATCACAGGCCGAAAGATCGCCTGGCAATTATTCGTATGTGCCTATAATAGCGCATACTCATGTATCTTTCCGCCTATGTAACAAATAACATTAATTCGCTATTTCAACTTTGTCAATAATTCTACAATAAATGTATTTGCACTCTTGACATTAAATCAGCAAAATTTAGACAAAATACGTCAATATTTTGATTGAAAACAAACGGAAATGAGGTCTGGGGTTTTCTGGTTTTTCTTTTCTTTTGTTTTTGTTTGTTTGTTTGTTTGTTTGTTTGTTTGTTTGTTTGTTTGTTTGTTTGTTGTTGTTGTTTTTTTGTTGTTTTTTTTTTGTTGGCCGGATTGCAAAGCAATTCCGGTCTATAGATTGATTTTGTTTTTTGTTTGGTCAAATTAGACATTATTTCTATGTTTGAACAACAAATGTAGCAGGGATCATAAGTAATTAAAACAGTTGTCCAATGAGCTATAATCTATGTCGACAGACTACGAATATATTCCTCTTTATTATTTATGTACATACTACAATGAATGAATATATGTCTTTGGCAGGTACTTCGCCGATTCGCAGCTCTTTCAGCAGAGATTCAAGGTCTCGCCCAAGGGGAACATCGGCTATATCGGTAACATAATACACCTAAAATATTTGTTTCCTCTAATTCTCTTTGCTGAATACTGATTTCAAATAATTATATACATGAAAATGGTAAAACCTTTTGTTTGAAAATTCAATATGTCTAGTTATTTTCGTTTGAACTCTTCAGAGCCGACGGAACTTTGACGCCTCTGGTGCCGCAAGTGGTGCTTACGGGTATGGCGGTAATGTGGACCAAATAACATCGGCGATGACACGAGTTCTGAATGATTTTGGTGGGAAACTTACGAAGGAGCTGTCAGAAACGTACGAAAAAAGACGGCAGGCTGATAAGGAAGAGCTGGAGCAGAAAATGGAAGAGAAGCTGCAGTCATTCAAGAAAGACTGGGATGAAGATAGAAAGAATATGTTGAAAATGAATGACCATGCTATCAGTAACTTACTGGGAAGTGTGGAGAAGCTGAAACGTTCTAATGAAGAATATGAAAAATTGATGGAAAAATATGACCATCTCAAACAGAAACAAAAAGAGATGAGAGAGAAGGAGACCGAGAGATGGCAGCGCTTGTCCCAATCTAACATGGAAAATATCCAACTTAAGACGACAAACGACGGACTGAAAGGAGAAGTAAAGGAACTGAAAGAGAAAGTTAGGCAGCTTGAGGACGAGAATCGAGAATTAAGAGATAAAGACCGTCAAAGTCAAGTAGATCTAGAGCATCTTGTCGTTGAGAACAAAACCCTTATTGCAGAGCTTGACGAGAAAGAGAGAGAACGTGCCGCCCTTAAACAGGAAGTTGAGTTAGCCTACGGTAGAATTCATGAAGTGGTCACATTCCAGAGGGAAAAATCAGACATGGAGGATGCTACTTATAAATCTGCGTTAGAAAAACAATCAGAGAAGCTGAATGAGATATATGAAGTTGTGAACACTTTAACCGCCCGCGAAAGAGTACGTGCTGCACCGCGCGCTATCTACATTGGTGGTAACACATTAACCAAGTCAAAGACAAAATTACAGAATAATTGATATTTTTTGGGTTAATCTTGACAACTTCACAAGATACAATTATTTTTCTCTGGTCTTAAAATACTGTGAAATATTTTGACGTAATCAGGCAATTCATGGGTCAGACAATCACTTGGTCTTTGCGATGTATGTCCAAATACCTGAATTTACAATGTTAGTTTTTTTTTCCAAAAAGTTACCTTTGCTTTGACTATGAGATATATACTACGGTAGATCAACAATTTTAATTGTAAGATTGACCTTTGCAATTAATTGACTTTAATCAGAGCTCACAGACATAAAATCCGACTTTTTCTTTAAGTGTGCATTAACCCTTTTCCCCCAATATCTGGGGCGTATATAAAATACATCCCTGCCAATTTTCGTACAAGTATTTTTGTCTCTTTGGACATTATATTCCACCAATTTAATGTCACAGCATGTTATTTGTTTTATAATAGATCTTGGAAATAGGAATTAGTTTGTGTGAAGGTCAAATATTAATCTTGATAATCTGACACTAGCCACATTCAAACTGCTAATTCATGTAGATGAGAGATAATAATGTTCATTATTAATAGCAGCATAGTACACATGAGAAAAATTCATCAAACATTTGCCATTAAATAAATTGAATAACTTTTTTTCACCAGAATTTTAATAATTTTTTCACCCTTAACAAATTTGGCATTTTGTTTCAAGTTCCACTTTCATTACTTGCCAATTTGATTCAATTTCTGTAAAGAACATAACATTACAAGTATAAAATGGCAACCCAAAATATACAAATTGACAGATACTTATGTAAAATGAATACTAGCAAATTGTCAGTCCTATCAAAAGAGGCATATAACGAAGTTCATGAACAAAATTACATATACACAAACACTAATCATATAATCCTGTGTTTTGGCATCGTATCTGTATTTGAAATTCACAAATACACCTTATATTAATTACTCTTGGAGACATTGAATCATAAATAATAAATTTTAATTACATATAGCAATACATTGTCAACAATAGCACTAAACTGTTAAAATTAAAATCTTAAAGAAATGGGAGCTGTTTCAAATTAGAAAAGCATTTTGACGGAAAATTAGACATTTACAGTGATTTGATACAAATTAGAGGACACTTGTAAATCACCAGTTTCATATTCAGAGCTGACTTCAGAACTGCCGTATTAAAGGTCCATTTTACACTATTTATCATTATTATTATTTGTTATGACTAAAAGTAATCATTCTACAGATTAAATTCTTGTTTCTACATTCTATAATTAAAGACCTATGGCTTAGGAGATTAAACAAACAAATTTCAATACAAACTGCCAAAAACCCATAACTATATTATAGTTATTCATAATTATATAATACCATGAGAAATTGACTAGCACTACCATATTAACCAATATCTATACCACTATAATAATAAGTATATCAGTCACCTCATATTGTAATCATATAAAAAATAACTTCAAACATAAAACATATACAATTTATAAATAATCGTTATAAAATATGAATGACATACATGTAAGAAAGACAAAATATAAAATCTATGTAGAAAACTTGGCAATGTCATATTTTGGACGGATCATAAAACAATGTAATTATTTCAATAACAATAACATATGCATATAACCAGGTGCATAAAATGAATAAAGACAAGTTCCCTCTACACAATGACATACAGTATACAATTTTTTTCTCTATAAACCTCAGTGTATTGTAGAATTTAGGATTTTAGAAAATATTTACAAAAATGTATCGGTACATACCAAGTGATTAAACTGATTAGTGTTACTTGTATATCAATTTGTTGTTATGTGTATAATATATAAACCGGAATAAACTGACTAGCTCATTCAGTTTGCAGTTTACATTTTACCTAAGAAAAATGGAAGCACTGTCATTCAGCATTAAATGTTTGTTTTTGAAAATGGCAAAAGTTACATGGATGATTACATCAGAGTCTGAACATTACAAAATTAATGAACATAGACCACATAAAAGAATTACAATCACTTTCAAGGGAAACACTGAATTCAAGAATAGACATTGGTCAAATGCTTTATGATTGTAAGAGATCAAAGCCATGAACAAGAGATTTGTGAACAACAATAGAAAAATAGTAAACATGAAGTCAATAGTCTAACTGAAAAACGGGACATTGTAAATGTATCAAAATTTGTATCATGTATAATCATGAAATTGGCACTGTCTGCATAGAGAATAATTCAATAATAAAGTTCACTCAGGTACTATGCTAAAATCCTTAATTGAAACAACATTTCAAATTACATGTAATATTCATGTACATGTACCTGGAGGTTGAGATTCCTTTGCGACTTTTTTCAGATGGAACATGCATATGATGCAAAAAATGAAAACAAGAACTGCCTTTATATTTCATGTATTCATAACATAAAGGAAATGTTTGAAGCTTTAATGACACGATGCTAAAGTTCAAACCTAATATTTGGCACAAACTAAAGTTATATGAATATCAAAATCATGTATAATCTATCAAAGTTGTTAATGCATTTTATTTTAAGTTTGTTACGAAAAAAATGTTTAACTCTTCATTTGACACTGTGTAAAATATGGGCAAGCAGGTAGGCAGATTTCATAAAAAAATTCACTGAAAAAAAATGCTAAAACAAGTACAGATATTTGTTATGAATTATGATGGAAAAACAGGGCATAAGGGCTTATTCATACTTATGCTACCTGGTCAGTTTGGGCCGTGAATTTTTTGGTTGTTTCTGCTTAAACAAGAACACATAAACCATATGAGCATATAAAGGAAAATCTAGTCAACTTGTGTTATTTAAGCATTCTTTTTCAGTGAATTTTATGATTTTGCTTTAATACACATAAATGATATTTAACTTACTTCTACTTTTTGAGATTCATATTACTCCTAGTAACATATCCATAAAATTAATATATCTCTAGGACCAATTTTTTTGTCAAATCAGTCAATATTAATTTTCATTTTCTCTGATACATAGACATTAAAATTCATTTTGAAGTAATTCTTTACCATACCATTGAAGAAAACTTTGCATTAATATGTGTATGACTACCCTAGAAATTAGTATTACTAAAATTTGAATGATTCATTTGCCCATAATTAGAGGAAAAATAAGAGGTAAAAATATACCCGAAATCACAACCAGCCGGAAGAACACAAATATACATTATACATAAAGGTGTGTTATCAAGTGTATGCTGCTTCATCAGGTTTTAAAATGCTCTAATCTAACACCAATGACTAGTCAAATATGCTTAAACTATAAACAAAATTTCTCAGTTCACCTGAAATAAAATCATTTTGGCACTACATATATGATAGTATATTCTAAATGACAGTAAGTTGGCGTTTTCTCATGTTCTCCAGAATATCGGCTCGGCTGCCTCTTCTTGGTACACGATAAGCCATGGAAGTCTTGCGTGTGTTGAAGTCACCAAGTACCTTTCCAGATAATATGTCTCTGTAATTTACATTATATATACAAAGATTTAAATGTAATTATACAAAGTTTCAATTAGTCAGGATTTAGGGAAAGGAAAACAAAAAAATAATATCAATTTCTACATGTTCTATGAGAATCTGTATACATAAAATTAATTTAATTCTCAATACTTACGCATATTTTACAGATCCTGCATGGTGAGCATCAATTTCATCGATTAACAACCCCATCTGCCTCTGTAAAATTAAGAAATCGCATTGACAGAAGTATTTATTTTTCATATATTCACACAGTGCAGGTGTGGCATCCTACATTTATACATGTATGACATGCCTAGACTCTATGGCACTAAACTGATGGATAATCAGAAGTTTACTCCCTTTATGAATCTCTGAATGTCAGTCGGACTCCAAGGGTGAAAATTAAGACACATGATCTTGCCTATTGGTCTCGTTGCTTTATGTGTAGTCTTTTGATGTTTCTGTGTTATGTTTTGGTGTTGCTTGTCCCTTTTGTGTCTCTTGCTGTGCATGTCTGCTCATTGTTTTTGCATGGGGTGTTTTGGGATTTTGCTGTGGGTGCTGCAACCAAGTGTTGTTGGAGATCCCCTCCTTCTTTTTATCTAATCTTACCCTTCTGATTTATAACAGCCTTGAAAAATACAGACAGACTCCAAGGGTGAAAATTAAGACACATGATCTTGCTACAGCTGGCAGAGCAGAGCAGAGTATATTGTACACCCTGTATTTTATATCCATTTACATATCCATCTGTGTGTTGCTTGGGCCCTTGCGTTATTCTGTCTTGTTTGTATGGTCATCTACAGTGAGGAGATTATTTCACTATTGTGTGTTCTTGATCGAGACCTGTGGGTAACCGGAAAAGTGGGAGAGTTGCGAACACGCAATCTGAATAACCACACCATTTGTTACTGGCGTAGTAGATGGCCATCCTAAGTCAGCACCAGTTGCCAATTGGTCTCGTTGCTTTATGTGTAGTCTTTTGATGTTTCTATGTTGTGTTTTAGTGTTCCTTGTCCCTTTTGTGTCTCTTGCTGTGCATATCTGTTCGTTGTTTTTGCATAGGGTGTTTTGGGATTTTGCTGTGGGTTCTGCAACCAAGTGTTGTTGGAGATTCCCTCCTTCTTTTCATCTAATCTTACCCTTCTGATTTATAACAGCCTTGAAAAATACAGACAGTACAGTAAATAGGCATATTCATTTGTGTCACAGAAAAGTAAGGAAACAGCAAAGCTACAAAAGATTTGAATATCCTTACATTGGTTAATCTGAGACCTGCTTCTTTAAATGCTTGTTTGAGTTCATCACACTGTAGTACTCCACTCCGATCTTATCTTGTTGGATGAAAGCGTCCTCCAACTCTGACCTGTGCTCACATAGGAACTTGGATAGAGCTCTCAGTACACTGTTTTGTTGCTGAAATATTTATTTTGGAAAATGTATTTTGCGTTCAGTTCATACTCATTTACACATAGCGCCAGTAAAAGTTATGCAATTGGCACTTACTCTTCAAAGACAAATTTTAAGATAGATGAATTGCTTTGGAAAAAGGATTGTAAATGATGCATTTCTAACTAACATTAAACCTCATGGACTTATGTTAATATCAAAGTATTGATTTGTGCACATGAGCATGGCTGAAATGGGTTTTACAATCACAAATCAATATGACAATCACAATATTAGTCTTGTTATCTGTTATAAGTAACATTTGCTACTAGTTTATATCTTTAACTATTACCTTTAAGTTGCACAGGGAAAAACCATTAAATTTTTATTCAGATTGCATTTAGAAAGTCACAAAATAAACTGATCAAAATGTTGCAGCTTGAACACTCAAGAGACTTAAGTTAGAGGATCAACATATATTTTTACCGTATGTCTCTGAGCACCACCTATACCACTGTGCAGAATTGTTATCTCCCTTTCTCCTTCTATTTCCTGAATCTTCTTATAGTTTTCCACATTTAAATTCAGATCCTAAAAACAATTAAGAATAATGTTTAAACTAAGAAAATTTGAATCATTCCCTAGTTTTCTTTCTGTAGCTCTTTTTTTTAAATCACACAATCATGAAGATTTATCCATCATATTCATTACATAGAGAAAAAGTGTCTTAATTTGTGTTTTGTTACGGACATGCAACACACAGCAAGTGCATTTATTGTACATGTAATGCACGTTAGCGCATTTCATGCGATATATCTTCAATATATTGTATTATTAAATATTCTCGCACAATTTTCATGACAATGAGAGTGAAAATATCAATTTTCTGGGCAAAGCTCTCAAAAGTTTTCAATTAAAATTTATAATTTGAATAAATACTTGTTTATATCAACCCTTTCACATTATCCGAGTGCCAAGTTTGAAGCTCAGTTCTGGGGGACAAACAATAGATATCGAATGTACCATTGAGTTGTCATTTGATTGTTACAAGCTTATTTCAAAGAACAAATGATACTGAATTCCACAGAAACGTCTTATAACAATCAAATAAATCACTGGTCAGTGGTGCACACACAATCTTTTGTTTGTCCCCTAGAACAAGTGCAGATCATGTGAAAGGGTCTATAGTGATTCTATTAAACGGACCAAACTTACACAATTTATGTACACAAACAGAGAACAAATACATGCATTCAGATATTTGTAGCCTGCTCTAATCAAGTCATTCACACATAATATGTAGAAAATCGATGCAACTGCATGCAGTCTATATGTACCGTACCTTAATCAGAGAAAGAAGTGTAAACTAAGAATGATTCATGATTCATACTATTCTGTGAGTTTTGAAAAATGCATCTACTAGAACATGACATGATGGTGTGTATCCCCTTTAGCAATAATGGTTATTAGAAATTTTCAAATTTCTACATTTCTAATGAAAACAAAAAAAAAAATTTGGCATTCAAAATGAAAAAGAAATTAAACACTAACTGAAAATCAAAAATTGGGGATGTTTCTATTGAGAATTTGGTTCATAAAAGCCAATTACTGGATTTCTTGCTTTCAGAACAGTTGGTCCAATAAACCTTCTTCATTTTACTGCTAGACTTGCATTTTAGACACGCCAAGACCCGACATCACAAATTTTGATGTTATTTCTAATTGTGACGTCATAAATCTGCTGCAACATCACAGTTAAAAGTTATGTCAAATCTTGTGATGTCGGGTCTTAGATTGTGTAAAATGCAAGTCAACTGCAGTAATAATCATGTGAAAATCCTTTATTTTCAAAATGCAATATTCTTCTCATCATATTCCTTTGTGGCCATTACAGTCAATAATTCAGGTCAAAAACCTTGCTAAAATACTTAAAGTATTTGTTCCTTTGAAATTGATCCATTTCAGTATATGTACTGCAATAATGGAAACATCAAAATATTTCAGCATATAACGTACTGATAAGGTTTCTGGGATGTTGATGAATTGGGAAAAAAGATATATTAATAGATTAATTTCAGTATTGTATGAAATTTTAGGAATTCCAATCCATGAATACAATTTACCATACCTATCCAACAAAACATATATCTGATAGGTGACCAATATCCGTAATATTTGTGCCATCCCTTGATGCATGCACACTGTACACACAGCCACCTACTAAAGTCACTATGTCTATCATACATGTCAACAAATACTCACCCCACAATTCTGTTGGCAACATTTTAAAATCAAATTATAGTTTTGAAAATTAAAAATAAGTAAATCTGTCATTACATACACTTGTATGGTATTCTATGTACTAGTAAGTATGACATAATTTTACTCACAAATCTCTTGAGGAATTAAAAACTATATAATACCTCTCTTCCATTAAAGTCATTGTGAGTTTGAGGTCACTTCAGTCAGAATATTTGGTGTACAACAGAAGTTCTTTTTGTCTTTTGCATGTTTTCTCTAGAAACATTCTATTATCAAAAGACAGCCTTACAAGCTTGTGAAATAATTGACAAGAAAAGAGCATGTTCATATCAAATGCAGAAAATTGATCTGTATATTAAAAGTGATTAAAAAAATGGTCCTAAATATCATATTTTCAATTTTAATTTTTTTTTTTTGCTGTGAGATGAAAAAAGTTGATTTCTTGGATTGAGATGAGGGGGGGGGGGGGGAGAGGGAGAGAGAGGGAGAGTTGAAAGGTTACAAAATGAAGTTGCAGTATATCAACATTTTCTATGAAAACATTTAACATTTATAGTACTTTCTATGGAACCTTTAGAGAAAGTGAGCTAACTATCTTAACTTTCCAACTACAATCTGAATATCAAAACTAATTCTTAATTTGTCCCATAACATCAACACACACAGATCATAACATGTACTTACCTCTAATGACACAAAACACAGACTTTGATTGTGTATGACGGACTTAAGTATCATTTCGATTCCCTCATCATTGAAGGGATTCAGATTCAACTGAAAGTAAGGAGAATTGTGAATATAATGTGTTCATACAAGTTAAGACATGTACTGTAAACCTTGAAATTTCTCAAACTTAGAGGTATTTGACAAACTAAATAAGCATGTTTCAATTTAAACATATAAGCTGCTACTTTGAAGAGTGCAAGGTCACAAGACTTCTTAAGGGTCATTAAATCATATCATTGAATTCTTAGTTTTCAATCATAGTATGTTTTCCAGACTGTCTTTCATGGTGAAATCATGTTTCAATATGTAAATGACTGAAAACACTGCTTGTGATATGAAAAAAAGTATCAGGTGAAATGTAAGAAAAATAATTTGATTATAATTGGTCTTACTAAGAGAGTTTCAAGTCCAAAATTCTTTCCGATTCCCTGAGAAAGTTCCTTAGCTGCATCTTTGTTCAATCTGTTGTTACTGTAATGGATAATACTCTGCATTTATAGTGTGTTCAAAGTGACCATTAATTTGCAATAAAGTTTTGATAGTCTTGGTTAAATAAGAATTGACTGTTCAATTTTGACAGTTTATTGGAGTATGAACTTTGGTTTGTCGCATCACAAATTGTGTAAAACCGTGTAGCGTAGTGAAGCGGTTTTACTCAAAATTTGTGATGCGACATACCAAAATTCATTCGTAGGGCCCATAGGCGAACTAGTTCCCAAACGAAATAGAAATAATGCATACGTGGCTAGTTGAAAGCCATAAATGCGTCAAAAGTATTTCTTCCCCGTCTGGAGCCCCATTTTACCAGTTCATTACATCATCAGATGTTATGACGTAGCTGTTTGATGATGCGTTCTGCAGTACAAGTTCAAGGTCACCGACAAATTATGTGTTTGGATTGTACACGCAGCAGCTGGGAGTTTATAATACAGACAGATTCTCTGTACTTATAGATCTAATACTTGCAGAAAACGGCATGATTATGATCTATTGGTATCAGAACATCTTCCTAGGATTTAGTTATTTCATAAGTGACAAGTTATTCGTGAAAATTCATGACGACACTGTACGTATCTTGATCGAGGCCGAGGTAGGTCGCCGTCTTTTGACCTCTGATTTTCTGTTCGGTGATAATATTTTGTTCTAAATTCTTCATCTTGGTGAAAATATGTCACAAGTTTCAATAATTCATAGGTTCAGAACGATTGTATCTCATAGAAATTGTTTGAAACAGTGATCTTTGGTCCTTTTCATTCAAAACTTTTGCATGTTGACAGTCGTCAGCCATTTGAAAATTTCAAACGCGGGATGCTCGACCCAAAATCTGTTACGATAGGATTGTAATTTTGAAGAAAATAGATTGGAGATTCTGTTTCTCTCTTTATTTTTCTGCATTTTCTGTCTATCATCAAATTCAAGGACAGGGAATAAGGAGTTTCAACCAGAAGTCTCTGATGAGACTGAAGCTCTCCTGGTTGTTTGCTTAAACTAATCTAAGTGCCGCACTCATTTTCCAAGACCCCGAGATCAGGGGCTCAAACAAAATACAAGACCAGAGAATGATTAATATAATGCTAAAAGAATTATCTTTCTATCAATTATACTTTTTGAGAATTGGTGCTCACAAGATTACATAGAGTTATATAGGAGAAAATGACCACACTCATTGTCCAAGACCCTGGGGGTCAGGGGCTCAAAGAAAATATCAGGTGCACATCTAGACCACAGACTGAGAATAAAGCAAAAACAATTATCTAGTCTAGTACAACAAAATTGGTACTATAAAACGTATATTTCAATATTGACATTTTCTATCAATTATACTTTGAATTTTGAGAATTGGTGCTCACAAGATTACATAGAGTTCTATAGGAGAAAATGACCACACCCATTTTCCAAGACCCTGTGGGTTAGGGGCTCAAACAAAATATCAGGTGTACAACTAGACCACAGACTGAGAATAAAGCAAAAACAATTATCTTTCTATCTATTTTACTTTCTGAGAATTGGTGCTCACAAGATTACATGGAGTTACATAGGAGAAAATGACCACACCCATTTTCCAAGACCCTGGGGGTCAGGGGCTCAAACAAAATATCAGGTGCGCATCTAGACCACAGACTGAGAATAAAGCAAAAACAATTATCTTTCTATCAATTATACTTTCTGAGAATTGGTGCTCACAAGATTACATAGAGTTATATAGGAGAAAATGACCACACCCATTTTCCAAGACCCTGGGGGTTAGGGGCTCAAACAAAATATCAGGTGCACATCTAGACCTGTGACCAAGAATAATGCAAAAACAATTATCTTTCTATCAATTATACTTTCTGAGAATTGGTGCTCACAAGATTACATAGAATTATAATGGAGAAAATGACCACACCCATTTTCCAAGACCCTGGGGGTCAGGGGCTAAAACAAAATATCAGGTGCACAACTAGACCAGAGGCCCATTATAGTGCAAAAAGAATGTATTTTGTACTATTCACAGATTCAGAGGATTCGCGCTCACAAGAAAAGTTTAACGGACGGACGGACGGACAGACAGACAGACAGATAGACAGACAGACAGACGGCCGGACGCCGGACACAGGGCGATCGCATAAGCTCAACTGGTCTTAGACCAGTAGAGCTAAAAACAGGCGCATAGCAACCAAAAAACGCTGTCAAAACCGCGTACACCGGTACATCATTGAAATTGTCAAACAAATTTTCATTAATTCTGATATCGTATTTATATCTAAGGACTGCCATTAACAAGTATATATATTTTTGCCTATTTTTTGCATTTTTATCATTCATAAGCCGATCTTAGGAACATTATATGATTTTTTTTTTTTTTTTTTTTTTTTTGGTTCACTCATTCTAAAGTTGAACATGACATTGAAGGCAAATCCATATATAGTGTGAGATTTTTTTATAGGAAAGAAAGAAGAGAAGCATTCACTCACACTTACACTCACAGATTTTCTCAACATAAGAAAGATAACTCTTAATTTTCTTGTTAGAAATTGCCCCTGTAGAACTAAAATCCTGTGAAACCAGCTAATATATTTCCAATCTGTTACATCCAATCAAGATAGTGTTTTAACAATTAAAATTAAGTTTTATGAGAATAAATTGTGGTATTTTTCCCACTTTACTTCGAATTTATGGGTTAGTCCCTTTGTCTTATAAATTACTTTTTCTATTTTATACTGACTCTCAGTTAAATGAACAAGTTCTTGAATGCGTAGTGTTTTGCTTTTTAATCTTTTTCTGTTAATATAAAATTTAAGTATTATCAACATTAAGTTAAAGGCTTTCATGTTTTTATCTTTAACCAGAAGAATTACATCAGATAATGTTAGATTTATTTCAAAATTAGCTTTGTCTTTCAACCATCTCTGAAAATCTTTTATTAATTCATTGACTAAATCACATTCAAAAAATAAGTGTTCAACTGTTTCCTGGTCATGTTTGCAAAAAGTACATAGTGAGTTGTCATTAATTGAAATATAATGTAAAAGTTTATTAGTTGCTATTATTCGGTGTACTACTCTGTATTGGAACCAAATTAGCCGAGTGTCATTTGTGCTTTTAAAAGTATTTTCATTAATAATCTTCCATTGGTTTGAATTTTCTATTTGGACTTTCGCTTCCCATTTATATTCATGTTTAGGTTTTTTATAGATATTGCTTATAAAAATGTCATTTATTGATTTGGATCCCCTTTTCTGTTTACATATTATTTCAATAAATTTAGGTCTATGTGGTCTTATAATATTATTTTCTAATTTATGTAATTTTGGCCACTTTTTCAAAATAACTTGTTTTAATCCATAAAAAAGAGTAAATGCACAATTAATTGAATATTTTAAACAGAAAGTTTCAAAATTCAGGAAATTGCCATATTCATCAATTAAATCGGCTATGATAATTACCCCTTTATCTGCCCATAATTTATAATGTAAGCATTCATTATTAATTTTTATTTCAGAGTTATGCCAAAGCGGTACTCTAAGTAGTTCATTTACATCATCATACTTCTTTAAAATATTTTGATATTCTACAAGGTGTTTGAGAACATCAATCCAGAACAGATTTGACATTGTTTTTAAACAGTTAACTGGATAATTATCTCCAAATTTCAGTAGGGATTCCAAATCAATCTTCTGAGTATCTAAGCATAAGTTTATCCATTTACTTGATTTATTGTCATTGAGCATTCTTCTAATCCATGTGATTTTTAGGCTTTTAATGAAAAATTCTATGTTCACCATTTTACAACCCCCTAATTCATATGGTTGTACTAAAAGTTTGCGTGAAAGTCATTTTTACTTTTCCATACGAAATTGAAGAAAATGGTCTCTAGTTTTTTTATGGTTTCTTTTGAAGGTGTTGGCAATGATAAAAACAGGTGTGTAAGTTTTGGCAGAAGGAGAGATTTTACCACTGTAATTTTTCCTAAAGGGGTTATATTTCTTTTATTCCAATTTTTTACTTCATTTTCAATCATTTGGATTTTTTCATGGTAGTTTAAGTATTCAATATTTTGTAACTCTGGGTTTAGTTTAATACCTAATAGATTAAAGTCTCCTTTTATCCAATCAAGTTTATAGTCAGGAAATAATGTTACATTACAATTTCTTTTGGAACCTACCCAGAGAACTTTTGTTTTTTCGATATTAGGTTTCAATCCAGAGAATTTAGCATATTGGTAGAGTAAATCAAGAGCACTTTTTAAACTTTTCTCTGAACCATCTAGAAATAAGACTGTATCGTCTGCATACTGAGATATACAATATTCTTTATTTTTAATGAATATACCCTTAATATTTTTATTGTTCTTAATCAAAATTGCTAAAATTTCTGCACACAAATTAAAAATGTACGGGGAAGCCGGGTCACCCTGACGGCATCCGCGACCTATAGTGAAAAATTTAGAAAAAATACCATTTTGAATAACACATACATTGACTTCTGTATTCATAACTTTTATCCATTTAATGAAATCTGTGCCAAAATTGAAAAATAGCAATCCAAGGAATGCTTGTGTCGCCTGCGAAGCAGATTATTATTCTAGAAAGTTGATCAAATTTATTGGTATCAGTAGAAAAGTATTGTCAAATGAAATTCATTTGAAATATCAGACCTCTTAATTACAAATAAAAAGATATATTTATTCTCCAATTTTCAGAAAAGAGTGTCAATCATCTAGGTCAAGGTCACTACGTAAAAATTGATAACAAAAAGGTCTCATCATAAGAAATATTAAAGACCTATCACCTACCAATTAAAAGATATATACAACCTTAGAAAAGAAGGTCAAATAGCTAGGTCAAGGTCAAAAGGTAAAACATTATGGTATGTGTAGAATGACATTGTGACAAGGAAAATACATGTGAAATATCAAAGCCCTATCACCTATCAATCAAAAGATATAGCAATATTACTTTTCTTGAAAAGTAGGTCAAATATCTAGGTCGAGGTCAAAAGGTCAAATTTTATTGTCTGTGTAGAAAGGTCTTGTCACAAGAAATACACATGTGAAATACCAAAGCCCTATCACTTACCAATCAAAAGATATAGCGAATCTTATCTTTTTTTTCAAAAGTAGGTCAAATATCTAGGTCAAGGTCACAAGGTCAAAAATTATGGTATGTGTAGAAATGTCTTGCCTCAAGGATTGCACATGTGAAATATCAAAGTCCTAACACTTACCAATCAAAAGATATATACATTCTTAATTTTTCTAAAAGTAGGTCAAATATGTAGGTCAAGGTCACTAGGTCAAAAATTATTGTATGTGTAGGAAGGTCTTGTCACAAGGAATACACATGTGAAATACCAAAGCCCTATCACTTACCAATCAAAAGATATAGCGAATCTTATCTTTTTTTCAAAAGTAGGTCAAATATCTACGTCAAGGTCACAAGGTCAAATATTATGGTATGTGTAGAAAGGGGTTGCCACAAGGATTGCACATGTGAAATATCAAAGTCCTAGCACTTACCAATCAAAAGATATATCCATTCTTAATTTTTTTGAAAAGTAGGTCAAATATGTAGGTCAAGGTCACTAGGTCAAAAATTATGGTATGTGTAGGAAGGTCTTGTCACAAGGAATACACATGTGAAATATCAAAGCCCTATCACTTACCAATCAAAAGTTATGGGCTGTGACACCCAAAGTGAAACAGACAGACAGACGGACGGACTGACAGACGGACGGACAGACGGACAACGGACAAAGTGATCCCTAAGTGTCGCTATGCTTCGCAGGCGACACAAAAACTGTAATACTTTAAATATGAAATTCCACGAAACCGAGTCAAAAGCTTTTTCAAAATCTATTAATAGAATCATACCTGGAATATTGTTAGTTTTACAAGTTTCTAATATGTCGTAAGTGAGTCTTGTGTTTTCTCCGATGAATCTGCCAGATACAAATCCTTTTTGGTCTTCACTTAATAAAAAGTCAATGATTGATTTTAATCTATTAGTAATACTACAAATGTACTTGAAAGAATTTTGTAAGTTACGTTTAAAAGGGTTATTGGTCTCCAATTTTTTAAGAATTCGCGGGGTTTGTTAGGTTTAGGTAAAATGCTTATAATTCCTTGTTTTTGAGTTAAAGATAATTTTCCTAGTTCAAAGCCATAGTTCAATGATCGTAATAATAATTTCCCAATATCTTTCCAGAAGAATTTGAAAAACTCACAGGAATACCCATCCACCCCGGGGCTTTTGTTATTAGACATATCTTTTAGAGCTTTTCCAGCCTCACATAGATTTATATTGCCCTCTAATTTTTGTGACATTTCTCTTGAAAGTTTGGGTATGTTTATATTACGGAGAATATCATTTAGATTACAAGTTTCAAGTTCATTTTCTCGCGATTCATATAGTTTATAATAGTAGTTTTCTATTTCTTTAAGAATTTCATGTTGGTCAGTAATTATTTTATTGTCAGAATTTATTATTTTGGTAAGAGTTTTATTGATGTAATTTCTCTTTTCAAGTGAACAAAAATATTTTGTAGGTCTTTCCCCTTCCTCCGCCCATTTAACTCGAGATCTTAAAATAAGCCCTTTCAATTTCTCTTTCCTGAACTCTTCAAGTTCTTTTTTGTATCCCTCTAGTAGTGTATAGTTTATATCGTTTGAATTTTCAATTTTTTCTATGCTTTTTTCTAGTTCTAACTGTCTTTTTTCCCTTTCCTTTTTCCAACAGATGCATAAGAAATAGTCTTTCCCCTTATATTCAAGAGAAGTTGTTCTAAGAAAAGTTGGTCATTTATTGTAAAAACTAGTAAATTATCATCTATATCTTTTATTGTCTCTCTTACATAGGGATAGGCTGCATATTGAATTTTAGTTTCTAAAATAGTTTTCTTTACAATCTCTATATAGTTCATATCTTTTAGTAGTGTGTTATTAAATTTCCAAAATCCTTTTCCTTTTTCAAAAGAGGAGAATTTAAGATTTAATTCTATGAGCGAGTGGTCTGTTCTATATCCTGGTCTAATATTTAATGATTTTGATGAAAGTAGTTCCGGCTCATCTGGTATTTTATCGTGTTCATTGGGGTATGAACGTTTACTTTGGACCAATCAAAATGCGCAGATTCGTGTAAACAAGCATATTTGGAAATTATGAAAAAATTAATGAGGAAATGTAGCATTCTATTTTCATACAGAAACACAACAATTCTAGTATCATACCTGAGATCTAGCACTTTGAGCTTCGTGTTGACCCTCAATGATTGCTGTAGTGTTTTTGTTCCATGCAAACCAAAACCATTCCAGGATAAATCAAGTACCTCCAAAACTGCATTTGTCTGTGATAAAAGAGCAATCCAAGGAATGCTTGTGTCGCCTGCGAAGCGGCTTATTTTTTTAAAAAAAGGATCAAGTATATATGTCAAAATTATGCGGTAGGAAAGCCTTGTCAAATGAAATTTACATATGAAATATCAGACCTATTACTGTAAACCGTCTTTTAATCGGGAGCGTTTTTATTTTCGCAATATTCCCGAGTTCCTTCGATATGCGAATATAAAATGCTGCGAATATGTCCTAACACATGTGTAGTAAGAATAGTAAGATACTTACATACGATGTCGCAAAAATAAAACACCACAAACCAGTCACCCAACTCGTGATTGCGAACTTAAGAGGGCGCGAATAAAAGATGGTAAGACGGCATCTTTGTTAGTATAAACAACCATTTAATGTATGTGAAAGGTCAAGGTCTGGTTCACTGGGTTAAAAAATGTTGGTTTCGATGGGAAAATGTTGTGACAAGGAGTACACATGTGAAATTTCAAAGCCCTATCACTTACCATTCAAAAGTTATGTCCAATGTTTAAGTTTTTTTAAAGTAGGTCAAAGTCATGGTTAAATTTTTTGTATCAATAGAAAGGCCTGGTCACGAGGAATACACATGTGAAATATGAAAGTCCTATCACTTGCCATTCAAAAGTTATGCCCAATGTTAAAGTTTCTGAAAAATAGGTCAAAGGTCAAGGTAAAAAATTTTGGCATCAATGGAAAGGTCTTGTCACAAGGAATACACATGTGAAATATGAAAGCTCTATCACCTTCCATTCAAAAGTTATGCCCAATGTTAAAGTTTTTCGGACAAACATACAAACAAACGGACAGGCCAAAAACTATATGCCCCCGAATCTTTGATTCCAGAGACATGAAAAAATTATGGTATATGTAGAAAGGTCTTGTCACAAGGAATACTCATGTGAAATATCAAGCCCTATCACTTAACAATCAAAAGTTATGAGGTGTGACACCCAAAGTGTGACAGGCAGACAGACGGATGGACAATGGACATATGGGCAGACGGAATGACAGACTGACGGACAGACTGACGGACATCAGATAAAGTGAACCCTTAGTGTCATTATGCTTTGCAGGCGACACAACAAAAATCAAATCTCTTTGTAGATGGTCTTTAGAATGTAAATGTAATAGAAAGATAAAAGTTATGGTAATTTTGACTTCCTAAATCAGTAACGTGCGTGTATTTACATTTCATGTATTGAATTTGATAATAAAGAGATTTCTCACCGATAAAGCCTTGGCAATTGCCTCTGCCCCTTTGTTTCTTATGGAATTCCAACTCAGATCTAATTCTGTCAAACCTTCATTAAAAGTCTGAAACAAATGAGAGTAGAACAAGATACAGAATTTACTATAGTAAGAGAACTTTATAATTGTGAAATATCTAAATTCATCATAAACTTCCATAAATAAATTAAATATAAACCATTATTCTCCACACTGATGACCAGATGTGTAAGTACATGGATTTACAGGGTGGTTTTTTACCATGTCAATGCATGTAGTAGATCACATTCTCACTTAACAAAACAAAATATAACTGATACTTACCAAAGCACCTCCAAGATATATGCCACCTAATTCTCCAAACTCATTATTACTCAAATCTAATGAAGTCAAGCAGATGTTGGCTTTTAATGCTTCTATAAAATATCTGGCATCTCTATCAGTGAGCTGATTGGCTGAAATAGAGAGAATTTCAACACATAATCTTAAGTAAGTAACAGTGAGACATTTGAACAAACTCATTATTTATTTCATTGTAACCTATAAATAAAATATTTCAGTCCTACCTTAATTATAAATCAATACAGTGGTCCCTCCTTTATAAGACCACCCCAAATGCAGTGGATTTGTGGTCTTATAATGGAGGTGGTCTTTCTTGGGGAGATTTTGAGTTTTAGCAGTCTATCTGACAGTACAATTTGTTTACATCTATTAATTCTTTTTATTATGTACAAGAATAAATATCTACTACTATCTTGCATACACTGATAGTTGAGTCTATTGATTTACTACCTACCAATTCAGAATGAAGAAATTTAAAAGATGAATGTAAAATATTTACTCTATGACATTCATCTAATTACATGATTAAAAAACTTAGATTTCTTACTACTAAAAAATCTAAAGTACTGCTTACTGAAAAGAGGACATAAAATACAGCTTTGAGTCATAAAACTTAAACACTAATTACGTGCCTGTTATTAACTTGTTTGCCTGGTAGTAACTGCTAATTAGTCAATTACCTGGAGTAATTAAAGTTGGAGGATTAAAGAGATATTAATTAAGCTATGTAAACATACATGTACATGTTCATGCATGGTTGCTCCTGGGAGTGAATTTTCTTATATTTTGATAGATTTGGGGTCAAAAAAAGCGGTCTTTGGTCGGGTAAGGGAGGTGGTCTCTTAAAGGAGGTATTTTAACATTGAAAAATGCTAATGCTAAAGAATTATGGTCACATAAGGGGAGTGGTCTTTGGCGGGAGTGGTCACATATAGAGGGACCACTGTATATCATTGTGGTAAGCCATACAGTATGCATACTTTGTAGATTTGATGATTTTACGATTTCTTTACAACTGTCATAATTGACCCTTCCGATTGCAGGAAAAAAAATGCAAAATGTCATGACATTACAATGCCTTTACCTCGGACAAACAAGCTTCGAACCTTGGTTAAACATCAAAATTACATTGTGACGTCAAAGAATTTCTCAAATTTTTCCCGCGTTCCAAAGGGTCAATTATCTGTGTATGGTAAGATTTTATGAACATTCTGTATTTTGATCATTTCCTCATCATGAAAGAAGAGTGTTACGACCATTGACAAAATAGCCAACTATTTAACGTAGGATAAGATAATCATATAGCCCTTTCCCCGAATTCATTTCATATTACATGATTTATTCTGATTTATGTCATAGGCTTAACTACCTGGGCCAATCCCTGAATTTAAATGAACGATAACGGTACGCAGATTTAGCGGTTTTATGAAACCTCGTTTTGGCGCTTTACGCATTGTTGATTGTTATGTATGACGTCATACCTTGTTCATCCCTCCTCTAGATCTATCTTTATCATATCAAGATAATTAAAAGAGAAAGGTTGACCAGCCTACCTGATAAATTTAAAGATTTTAAGGTTGAGTTATACTCTAACATATCTGCTATGGCCCTGGCACCTGGAGTTCCAATAAAATTGTTTGATATATCCTGTGAAATATACAAATATTTCAATTATACATGATGTGTCATAACAAATTTTCTAGAATACAAATTCTGTAAAGATAACCATTAATCTTCAGACATAAGCAACTCTATGAATCTTCCAGTTATTTTGACCCGTTTTTGAATGTATTTTGTTTCTTGAATAAATCTAAACATTTCTCTCTGATGTTCTTCCTCAAAAATACTATGAAAGATAAACTTGAATGAGAACTGTACCAGAGATACAATAAAGGTGTTATCTTTCATAACTCGAGCTATATAAACGGCTCCCTCTGCCTCTAAGTAGTTATCTCCTAGGTCCAAATTCTCTGTTATGGTGTTTAACTGTAAAGAAAGCAAAATCTACAAATGTATACATATCCTAAAGGGAAGTTCTAAAATCTTACAGAAACTGGTTTCACATATCAATTGTCAAACACAAAAGAAATTTTATTCAGATAACAGGGAAATGTACTCCTAAACACATTTGAATGTTACTGCAAGTTGAGGCATATGCATGCTCAATTTTAAATTGAATTGAAATTATAAAGAACCACCTATATGTAAGAACATCGTGAGAAATTTGGTCTTTATATGATTAAGTTTTCATGATGTTACATTGAAATTACCTCTAAGGCCCTTGCAATAGGCTTTGTTGCTGGGCCACCAATGTAATGATGACGCATCCGTAAGTTCCTGTCCCCAAGGTGTCTGGCTAAGTAAGACACGGGAACTAAACCTAAAATACCAAATATAAACAGATCCACATTATTTAGAAAAAGTAAGCTTTTACATATGATAAGCAGCTTTCAGACAAAGAAAGCAAACTTTTTATTGTTGTTGTCACACTACAGAAAGATTGTTGGAGACAAAGAAAGTTAACTCTTGTTTGTTGGTATCACAGTAAAGAAATTGTTGGAGACAAAAGAAAGGTAACTCTTGTTTGTTGTTGTCACAGTAAAGAAAGGGTGTTGGAGACAAAGAAAGGTAACTCTTGTTTGTTGTTGTCATAGTACAGAAAGTTTGTTGGAGACAAAGAAAGGTAACTCTTGCTTTAAGTTAGATGAATTATACTTCACAAATTTTTCAGAATATGAAGAATTTGCAAGCAAATCTGTTTTAGTTTTTCAAAATTAATCCTCGATTGTAGGAAAGAAGAATCCCTCATGTAAATGCTTAGTTATGAAGTCCATTTTTAAAATCAGCTTTATAAAGCCAATGACAAATGTTCATAAAAAAGAGAAGATTCATAATGTTGCAGGGAAGGGAAGAGACATGGATATTAAATACTTATGAAAGGGTTATGTGAAGTTTCTAGGACACAGTAAATAAAATATTTCCCTTCCATAAAATTAATTATTGTACGTCACACAAACCTTTGTCAATATGTAACGCATTATCATAGTAATTTTGCATGAATATAATGGAATGACATATAGGATATATGCATTTTTTTACTTCAATTGATTATTTCTTACATGAATTACTTTTTAAAAATCACACAGAGATAGTAAAAAAAAAAACTTAGCAAAGGTACTATAAATACAGTGACATACCTTGACGTTTACATTGATCTTGGTAAGCCGTCTGTCCTGTAGGATCTATGGCTCTCTCCTCCTCTGTAATCATTATGTTAAAAATAATATTATAAATTCATTTTCAAAAACACAAAGATTTATTGTCCTTTCATCATTATACATGTATTAATTTTTTTTTCAATTGTTGCAATGTACTTCTTTAAAGCAAAAAAAAATTGTCTATGAATCTACAGTTTTTTAAAGGGACAGTTGGACCTAGATCTTGTTGAAAATATATGCCATAGAAGTGCAAATTAACAAATTACTACTTGACATACAAAACATACCATTCATTAAATATGGAAGAATATATAATACAAACATATTTTAACTCTTCCTTTCTTTTATTTCTCATTCAAAATGTGTATCTTATAACAGAAAAAGATATCAAAACATTCTTATAATCTGAACAAATTTGAGATTCTTATTACAAGAATGAAAACACATTGCAAAGCATCACAAAACATTCTAAAATACAGCAACAAAGTAAAAACATACGCATGAAATTCTGACCTTGATATCAATAACTTAAATACATGAACATGTAAGATTTTTTTCCCTACATGATAGCATGCATCACTAACCTTGACATTAGCTCTTATGAGAAATGTGACTTCAAGAGTGTGCACATAAGTTTGTTAAGGACTATGACTTATATTCCTTTGTTTCCTTTTTTATGATATTGTAAATGATGACATCATTTCAAGAAATTGAGATAAGACTTGAGCAATATATGCATAATGATGCTGCTATAGACTTTGTTTAGTTAAAAATAATTTTGCTCTGTTGATGTTGGAATCACATCAACCTTAAACAGTGTTCATATTGCCTTTCAATCATCCCAGTTCCATTATGGTATTTACATCCTGACCTTGACCTTTAAAAGCTGAACTGGAAAACGATGCTTTATCATCTAAACATGGGAACTTACAAAGGTCTATGAGCATTGAAACAATCTGTGGCTAATACAATTTTTCAAGAATAAGACAGACTAATAGGGACTTTAAAAATAAAAGTACCAGATATACATGTCTGCATTACTCCATTCCACCAGCAAAATTACAAAAAGTTATCCTTTCAAATCAACAACAATGTATTAGATTGTGTAAGTGAAATCAATCAAACTAAATTCATGAGGCAAAAAATCAAACTGAGAAGCTTTGGTTTATTCTGCATCAATTTATCAGCAATCTGTTATTAAATCAATTTGTGTTCAAAATTAATGTACAGTTTTGTGAATATTTTAATGATCAACTATGATGAAGATCATGGGCACATTGGTTAGTAACAACCCTCTACCTTTGGTTTTTTTAACTTTAACTTTTGTTTTCTTTGCCTCCACCTTTTTCATATCTACGAGTACCAAATATCAATTAATATTCATTAAGTTCTAGATCAATAAATGGTAATTACTGGATTGTTAATAAAAGTATATTCATTTCATATTACATGATTTATTCAATAAGTAACTAGAGTTAGATTGAAATTATGAACTAGTATTATAAACTGTCCCTATCTATAGCACTTTCTAAATTTGAAAATTAAAAGTTCTTTATACAGTGTAAAAGTCAACAACTACTGCCATTTTTGAATTTTCTCAGAAAGGATGATTTCCTTGGAATACATTTTCACAAATACATGTATGACATAACCTAAACATTGCAAATTGTAATGCACAACACAAGTACTGGTACAAGGAAATTGGACTACGAGCCTTTATTCAATTTACTTTTTGTCCATATTTTTTTCTAATATAATCTATACTATTCGAAAGCTAAAAATACACATTTTCCTTCTTAGTGTCCGAGTAGTCAACTAGGTGAAAATAAAAGAACATTCTGAATGTACTGAAGAATACACTACTAGCACTTTTATCATTTTTGGTCGAAAGTAGTGGAATACAAAAATGTATGTCCAAATAAGGTTGAATGTGTGACAATAGCAAATAAACCATATACCGCTAAAGGCTGGATTGCGAAGTGTTTGTATCAGATGATGTATACATTTTTGCACAGACAGAAAGGTCAAAGGTCATTAATATTATTGCGCAATGAAAAAAGCTATGGTCATAAGAAATCTAAATGTAAAATATCAAAGCCCTACCCCTTATAGTTCAAAAGTAGGTCAATGTCAAGGTCATTTGATCAAAAGTCATGATATCAAATGAAAGGTGTGGTCATGAGGATTATACAACTGAAATATCAAAATCCTACCTCTTATAATTTAAAAGTAGGTCAAAAGTAGGTCAATGTCAAGGTCACTAGGTCAAAAGTCATGATATCAAATTAAAGTTCTGGTCATGAGGAATATTATGTAAAATATCAAAACCCTACCTCTTATAGTTCAAAAGCAGGTCAAAGGTCAATGTCAAGGTCACTAGGTCAAAACTCATGATATCAAATGAAAGGTCTGGTCATGAGGAATCTACATGTGAAATATCAAAACCCTAACTCTTAAAGTTCAAAACTAGGTCAATGTCAAGGTCACTAGGTCAAAAGTCATGATATCAAATTAAAGGTCTGGTCATAAAGATTCTGCAAGTGAAATTTCAAAGTCATAGCCTCTATAGTTCATGATATATAGCCTAGATTTAATATCTTTAAAAGTAGGTCAATCTCCAAGGTCAAGGTCACAAGGTCAAAACTTTTGGTATCCATGGTGAGGTCTTGTGACAAGGAATACATATGTGAAATATAAAAGCCCTATCATTTACCATTCAAAAGTTATGGCCAAGGTTAAAGTTTTCCAATAGTAGGTCAAACTCCAAGGTCAAGGTCACAAGGTAAAATTTTTTGGTATCCATGGAAAGGCCTTGTCACAAGAAATACACAAGTGAGATATGAAAGCCCTATCACTTACCATTCAAAAGCTATGGCCAAGGTTAATTTTTTTCAAAAGTAGGTTAAACTCCAAGGTCAAGGTCACATGGTAAAATTTTCTGGTATCCATGGAAAGGTCTTATCACAAGATATACACAAGTGAAATATGAAAGCCCTATCACTTACCATTCAATAGCTATGGCCAAGGTTTAATTTTTTCAAAAGTAGGTCAAACTCCAAGGTCAAGGTCACAAGTTCAAATTTTGTTGCTGTGTTTGATTCGTCTCATCATGGTCTATCACCATGTCCAGTTTCAAGTTACCCCTCCTAACAGTTTTCTCTCAACGGACTTAAACGCAACACTTTAACCAAAATGCTGACGCACTGACGGACGGACAGACGGACTTCGTCATTTCATAGACCGGATTTCGCTTCGCAACCCGGCCAACAAAACTAATGTCATCTGAATGCACACAAATTCTTCTGTTTTACAGTGTACATGTATGTGTTCAGGGGGTATAGCTACCGGTATTATGACTACCAGTGAATGAACAGAAAAGTAATATGTCACTTAAGTCACCATCAAATAAGAAAGCTCTGGATAATGTGAACAGAATCACACAAATATCCATACATGTCAAGATATCTAAGATTTTTGCCATCTCTTAGTACAATGACTATACTATTACTACTGTAACTCACTTTTCATCATGTCCACTTCTAAGTCTGTATCATACTCATCAGAGTCATGAGGGGATCCCATAACCCATGTGTCTACGTTAGGGTGTGGTTTCTTATCTTTGTCCGGTGTGTCTGGCACATCGTTCATCTGGGTGAGGGCCCAACTCTCCTGGACTGGACTCTCTACTCCACTTATCCTCTCTGGTGAAAAATAATCAGTTATCACATATATTACAAATCATTCAAATTACCTGCTTCCTGATCTCATGTCTATGAAATCTAGAGAAGAGATGAATCAAAAATTTTATATGAGAACATTATTATGCTCTTTCTCTTTCATTGATTGCATTTTGGTTATCAATATTTAATATGGGTACACTGTACAAACCTGATATTAGAGTTCTAACGCCCTCCTCTAGGATACCTCCAACTTCAGGCTCGTCATCTCTGGGTAGATGATATACACGTGGAGTATAGGCCAGATCCGCATTCTCTATGCCGACAACAGTGAGAGCTTGATCAGTGGTAGAAGTTGATGTGGGCGAGACTGACCCAGATTTTGACGACCTGCTGGGAGGTCGCATGTGAGATTTCCTTAGATTTTGACGCACTATCTTCTTTTTGGAGACAGCAGCTCTCGTTTTTGGATTTGCGGTCCATGGTCTGAGAGTCCTTGTCAGTTGTGGCTCTGGGGACTTGGACTCTGAATGGTCGTCAGATTTCTTTGGTTTTGCAGAGTGGGGACGTATAAAGCTACGATGGTTTGCTGGAGGATTTTCCAGTTCTATAGACTCAACACTGTCCTCTAGATTTTCCATGTTAACTAGCAGCTTCTCAAAATAAAAGATGAAAAGTTTTAAACCTTATTGTATCAAGGAAGATAGATTACAACAGAGTTCTTGAAATCTTGACCAAAGAAATGTCGGGGATTTTAAAAATATCAGTCCAAATAATAGATATAACGTGAGTTTTTGTCGGACCAAACAATTTTTTATTGGAAAACAAGATAAAACTGATACTTTTCATGAACTCTGTTACAATCACATGTAACAACTACCAAACCAAACAAAAACAGTCTTTGAAGGGGAATGCACAAATCAGATTATCATAACCAATCACATGTTGATTTGGTGTAGCATTAGAAATCCAGCTTTAACAAAAAGGAAGGTACTTTTGCCATTTGACAGGTGGATGGATGGATGGAGAGACAGACTGACAGGGCACCTGCATGTTTTGCCTTAATAATAAATATCTAATTAATTCAATTTATGAGTAAACTGTTTAACTCAATATGACACATTTTAAGATAAGTTTATTCCACACATTTTTTCAAAAACCTAATTTTTCTTACTTTATAAGTACTATTTATAGATCACAAAAATGTACATAATTGATCATTGAATTTGATATTTCCTGAATGATTATCTGAAGAAAAAATTAGCCTGCAGTATATCAGCTTCTTATTATTTTATACATGTTGTCAATAAATCATGATGAAGAGATTAAAGGTTACAAATCTAATGTGAGTTTTGAGAGTGTAGAAGAGCAGGACTATACTGGTAATAAATGTCTATAGAGGTAAGACTGAGTTCATCAGGTATCTTAAACTTGTTAATGGAGATAAATACACCAAAACATCATTCAACTTTCACCTGGATATATCTATTTCTGATATTTACATTGTAACTCTTTGAAATTGCATTGTACTAAGTGTCATGTTACCTTAAGCTCTCTGTAGTTTGGCTTCAAATGCAAACAAGTTTTGTGTTAGTGAAACAATTACTTTTTTTCTTGTGTGGGTAATTATTAACCTGGCTTCATGAAAAGGTATTTAAACTTAAATATGTTAGCAAAACACTGATGTCCCCAAAATGTCAATGATCGACAGATATGCTATATCAATGAAATAAATTGAATGGAAGAGAAATTACTTTACTCAAATTAGGAACACTGATATATTCAATATCATAAAAAGTTAAAAAACATTCTGTATTGTACAGAACAGAATAGAATAGAGAATAATAGATTAGAGTAGAAAATAATAGAGAATAATGGATTAGAACAGAAATAGAATAGAACAGAATAGAACAGAATAGAATAGAATAGAATAAAATAGAATAGAATAGAAAAGAATGGAATGGAATATAATAGAATGGAATAGAATAGAATAGAATAGAATGTGCCTTGGTCGATTAATAATTACATATTCAACTTCCTTGAACATAATAAGTTGAAAGAATGGCAATTCTATTTATCATGTACATGTATATTAGAGCACTAACAGTGTGTCAATACAAACATGAAATAGGTGCAATACAAACAGAGCTCTGAAATCATATTTCATGTAAATTGATTACACATAGTGACAGCCCTCAAGATTAGTTACTTTGAATACTTAGTTTGCTATGATATAGAATATCGCTTTAAATCTCCTGCATTGATTTGTAGATTGTTTGACTAAACCTATTTGGATTTCCCTACTGAGTAAACAAACTTTCAATAAAACTGAACGTAATGAGTGTGTAGTGTACTTAAAACGTTTAACTTTCAGTATCCTATGATAATTCATCTGTCCTATAAACATGTACTTGTGCAAGAAAATGTTTCTGATACTTTGAAATATCATTCTGATTTTTCCCACTGCTCAGTGGTGTTAGTAAACCCTAAAAATATATACTGGTCAGGTACATATTATCGCCGGGCACATATTATCGCCACTTCATTTATATCTCCGCAAATTGTTGATGTAGAAATTTAATTTTTTCACCATAATTACAACTTTGAAACATGAAATGGTATACAAAATTTTAAATAATTTCATAACCTGCAAATACTGAATTTTATGATAGAAAGTCGGTAAATCTGAATGTATTTTCCCCGCCCCTCCGGGGAAAGGGTAGGTCACTTCATCTTCCTATAACTCTTTGGTTTTTGAATTTTTTGTATGAATTTTTCACAGTCGAAAAGAAGAAAGTTCAAAAATACAAATAATATCAATTTTATTTAAAAAAGTGTAAGATTTTCAGTAAGAACAGATAGAGGTGGCGATAATATGTACCCTTCCTTCTTTCAAACTTGGCTAAATCCTGAAGTACACAAATCACCGATAAACAAGAACAGATGATCAGATTTTCATGAAAATCACAAGAAATGTTTATCTAACGTTCTTCTTCCTTCTGTGAAAATTTCATCGAATCTCATTACTAAATAAAGATTTTAGAGCAAAAAATTTTGAAAAAAGTGGCGATAATATGTGCCCGACCAGTAACTTTCTATTTAATATTTACATTTTTTCTTTTCATGATAAATGTATAGTATGTTAAACATAGTCAATAGAGCTCTGTAATTAATTAAAGAGCTCTTTATTTCCTTTAAAAGCCTCTTTAATTCTCTAAAAGAGCTCTTAAATTCAAACATTTATTGTGCTGATCATTAAAAGAATTAATAAAAAAGCTCTCTAATTGACTATTAATGAGAGCAATGAAAACAATTTCTGTATTGCGCTCTTAAATTCATTTATTGCACTCATTATTAATGCATTTAGAGTCAGCTCTTTAACTCATTAAATGAGTGCAATAAATGCATGGTATGAATTAAAGAGCCCAAGAAATGGTGTTAATACGGAAGATCGCAAATGCTTCTAACCAAGTTTATACAAATGTTCTTGCACACTCTTCGATTGTTCTCCATTGTTATGTCATCATCAATCTATTTGGGCAGAAAAGGTGCCCAAGTTTTGAACAATGGTTTAGGTAGGTGACTAAATGAAAAATTGGAATGGACACGCTGCACGTCCTGTATTTGTGATCTTGCGTATTAAAGAGCGCGCTCTTTAAAAGAATTAGAGAGCTCAATCTCTAATTGTATTTATTAGCGCAATAAATGAATTAATTAAGAGCGCAATAATAGAATTAAAGAGCTCTTTAATTTGATTAAAGAGCTATCTAATTCTTTTATTCTTAAAGAGCTCTTTGATTATTTCCCAGTTTCTGATAATTTGGCATACGAACATTCCATATGAAAGCTAGAGCTCTTAAATTCCCAATACATCGATACATGTAAAGCAAGAATTAAGTCATACAAAGTTTGATTTAGTTTGCCAAAAACATTCAAGAGTATAATTAAAAGTTAATGCAGGAGTTTTCTTTGAGTCCATTTTGTAAGTGATACTTCCTGCAAGTTTCCCTTCATTTTCTGTTCAAAAATAGACTTAATAGCCTGTTATAGTACATGTAAACAGATAAATAATTGAATATTACAATTCAACGGAAAAACAACAATTAATTGTCTTGGGTCAACTTGTCGTACAACTTGAACTCAAACAGGAAAAGATAGAATTGACAAATTAACAAGATCTATTGATTGAATCTATCAGCTTATTTCTGCCTCTCCCCCACCCCACCTTAGATTTACCTCAGTCTATTTTCCATTTAGAATCATTCATGCAGCATAAAATGTCCTTGCATACTCTCAAGAATATTTCATTCCACTCTTTTTTCTTGGTCTGATTTGCCTTGACTGTTCACCTGTCAGTAAATAAAGACATTAAAAATCCCTTGATCATGTATGCACAAGATCAATAAAGTGTGATCTCCAATGTAAACTTCTCTTACTGGAAAGCATTTCCGGTGAAGTACGTCACGACTTTTGCGCTGGTAACTGACGTCATCATATTGGTGATTATTTTTATGGAAAGTCGTACGATCATCTGTTCTGAAAAAGACGTAAGTTTGTAAGCTTGGCTATCTTTCTCATTAAAATTCTATCCAGTTAATATCCCAAAAAACCCCAAATCCTTCATATCATTGTTTTTCTTTCTTATTGCATTATGTCAAAGGTATTTTTTCGAATTTCCTCAGTCAAAAACAGAAGAAAAAGGATTTGTATCAGAAATTTCATTACAGATCGTATTCAAGGGTTGATCTCTGTACGACATGATACATCTGTAAGATTATACTACTGAGCAACATGTTTTGGACATTCTGTGATTCACCAGGTTGGGGAAAGGTACCGATCGAGCTAATATACCTCGATTCGGCTAATATACCTCGATTGGGCTAATCAGTCTGAATATTTTCAGTAGTAAAAAATTAAAACATTCTCAAAATCATTCTTTTGAGCAAAATCGCATCAGTTCTTTATAAAAGAAGTTATGTTTACAAAACTGAAAAGTGAATAGTTACTGAGAAAATATACCTCCATTTTTGTGAATATATTGGGCGAGATTTCTCGAAATCTAAAAAGTTTTCAGGCATAGTTGCTTTTTAAATATTATTTCTTGATATAAAAGCTGATGCGATTTTGCACTCAAATATGATTTGGAGGAAAAAAGTACTTTTTTCTGAATAAAAAAGTCAGATTGATTAGCCCGATCGAGGTACATTAGCTTGATCGAGGTATATTAGCTCGATCGGTACCTTTCCCCAACCTGTTCACAGGAACATCAGCCTCAATTGGACCACAGGGGCTACAGTGCACAAAGAAAAGAGTACTGGTCGGGTACATATTATCGCAGGGCACATATTATCGCCACTTCATTTATATCTCCACATATTTTTGATGTAGGAATTTATTTTTTTCACCATAATTGCATCTTTGAAACATGAAACAGTATACAAAATTTCAAATCATTTCATAATCTTCATTTACTGAATTTAATGATAGAAAGTCGGTTAATCTAAATGTATTTCCCCCACCCCTCTGGGGAAAGGGTAGGTAACTTCACCTTCCTATATCTATTTGGTTTTTGAAATTTTTTGTATGAATTTTTCACAGACGAAAAGAAGAAAGTTCAAAGATTCAAATAATGTCAATTTTATTGAAAAGTGTAAGATTTTCAGTTAGAACAGGTGAAGGTGGCGATAATATGTACCCTCCCTTGTTTCAAACTTGGCCCAACCCTGACATTCACAAACCCCCGATAAACAAGAACAGATCTTCAGATTTTCATGAAAATTAGATGATATGTGTATTGAGGGTTCTTCTTCCTTCTTTGCAAATTTCATCAAATTTCATGAAGAAATACAGATTTAAGAGCAAAAAATATTGAAAAAAGTGGTGATAATATGTGCCCGACCAGTACAGAATCAATAGTAAAATACCCCCCACCTATAATACATAAATAAACACAAGGGATGATCTAATGACGATGTTTTCCCAATTCACTTGATCAATTTCTAGCTAAAATTTTGTGCAATTGGTGAAAACTTGGTACCGATCAATCAAGAAATGTCTTTTCTTTTTGAGCAATGTTCTAGGATTCCATTACCCGTTACCCGAAGTACATATGTAAGTGAAAATTGAGGTCGTGTAACTGGAAAACAGAATGCTACTTACCTGTTGGTAAGTGAATTTTGAAGCACAATCCCCATTACACTCTCCGTGTACATGTATATGTACATGTAGCAAAAACAGAAGCAAATAGTCGCCCCAAAGTACAAGGTCATATTTTAGCAGTCATCCTGTATTTTCAGTGTGACAATATTTCTGGACAAAAGAATTCATTTTCATGGTAATGGCTAGGAAACAAAATAAAGAATTAACATCGCCTTTATATTCTGACATTTGTGTTTGGGTAAGTGTCAGTTTCCTTGCTGAGTAAGCACATTTTGGTGGGCACTTACCCGTTGGTAAACGGTTTTTGAATAAAATCCTAGAACCCTGCTGAGTACACAGGGGTTAAATTCCCACTCACCCACTCGCATTGGCAACTGAAACTGACCTGTGGGCAACCAAAAGTCATCAACTTGGTCACCCACATGGCGAGTGACAAAACAAAATTTGGTATATGTTTTTGTTTCCGTTTATTCCCCAGTGTTTGGTCGCACCGAAATTTCTAAAAGTGCGTTACAAGACAAATCTAGGGAGCGTCCTGCTGCCTTTGAATTTCCTTTTCAAAATTTGATCGTTATTATTTACATAACTCTTCTCGCTATATAAATACGCTTTGTAGTGAGTAGATCTACAAATGTACTTCACACTTTTCTGACCGCAAGGTAGATTTAACGAGGCCCTGGACAATAAGATAACTCAAAAACAGAAATAGAGATTTTGATTGAATTCATATCATAATGTCATTTACTTATATACAAGAGTTTGGTGAAAAATGAATCAATTTCACCGCTTAGTTTTTCGGGGGGACCATCTCAAAAATTTCCTTGTTTTCTCCATATGATTTCATAGAAAAACAAGATTTTTTGCATTATAATTGCAATTTATAAAAAAAACTGAAATAGAGAATTTGATAGGATTATCGTATGTTGAAAAGAGAAACATAAGACAAAATATATCAGGTTCTGTGGAAGTTTGACCGCCTGTGTGAGCTTCAGGGAACATCTCAAAATCATATTTTTACATATTTGCCTTATATTTTGAAATAAAGACATCATAAAGGATGAATAAGTCCTTATTGTTCTTGTTTACGGCATATAATATTTGTTAGTATATATTTCACTAGAAAAAGACAACAAAATTCAATCCTGAAAATATATCAGGGGTGATATCAAAGCATATTTTGCAATTTTACACATAACTTGTACTCTGTCTTTATCAGTACAATTGAAATTATAAAAAAACTGAAATAGAGAATTTGATGACATGTTCATACATTGAAAAGTGAAACATAAGCCAGAATATATCAAGTTCTGTACAACTTTGACCGCTTGGTTGAGCTTCAGGGAACATCTCAAAATCATATTTTTAGCATATTTGCCCTTTTTTTTTAAATAAAGACATCATAAAGGATGAAAATGTCCTTATAGTTCTTGTTTACGGCATATAATGTTTGTTAGTATATATTTCTCTAGAAAAAGACAACAAAATTCAATCCTGAAAATATATCAGGGGTGATCTCAAAGCATATTTTGCAATTTTACACATAACTTGTACTCAGTCTTTATCAGTACAACTGAAATTATAAAAAAACTGAAATAGAGAATTTGAAGACATGTTCATACATTGAAAAGTGAAACATAAGCCAGAATATATCAAGTTCTGTACAACTTTGACCGCTTGGTTGAGCTTCAGGGAACATCTCAAAATCATATTTTTAGCATATTTGCCCTTTATTATGAAAGAAGGCCTCATAAAGTATGAACGTGCTCGTATATTTATTGTTTACGGCATATCATATTCGTTAGCATATATCTATCCAGAAAAAGACAGCCAAATGATATTGCCAAATATGTAAGTGACCATTTAAAAGCATATTTTTTGCAATTTTACACATAACTTGTACTCGCAGATATAAAGTGAAATTAAAAAAAAAACCGAAACAGAGAATTTGATGGCATATTCTTATATATTATAAAGAGAAACATAAGACAGAATATATCAAGTTTTTTTAAGTTTGATATCCAGCCGTTTTGTGTGAGCTTCGGGGAACATCTCAAAATCATTTTTTTAACATATCTTCCCTTAATTTTGAATAAAGAACGAATGTGCTCATATAGTTATAGGGTTTGTTCCTGTCATACTTCCTACTCAAGGTACTTTGAGTAGGAAGTGTGACAGGAACAACCCCTATAACGAATTTATCATACCGAGAACCATTTCGTAACATACTCTGTGTAATTCTAACGTTTGAAAATTTAGTGACCTAACTCGGCGTCAAGGTAGGACACAATGTGACCGTAATACTGCGACGTCATTGGCTGAAATTAGTTTGAGGCGTGATAATACGACGTATCATATCCCTCTCGGGAAAGACAGCCAAATGCTATCGCCAGAATTTACAAAATGTATGTAAGGGACAATCTCAAATCAAATTTGTGTAATTTTAAAACATATAACTTGTACTTGCAAGTCTCGAAGATAAAATGAACAAAGCGTTTTTCTCTTATTGCCTTATCTTTTGTCCAATTTGATTCAGCAATATCGCTGTCTATATCACTATTCTAAAACTTAAATACATCGTATTTTGGGGGAAACGTCTGAAAAGTTACATGGATTACTCACATATCACACTTTAATCTTTAAACTTTGCATGCTTCCCTTGCAGAATCGCGTACTCGACAGGTCTCGGATCTATATAAGCGTTTCTATAGGCGTTTTAACTATACTATAAAGGCGGCCGAACCCAAAACCATACTCTCCCGTCAACGACCCCCCTCCCTAGTATCAGTGACCCTCCCCCTTCCGAGGGAGGAGTTAATGTACTTAATTCATCCTTCTCTAGACGTCCACAAAGAAATCACCCTAGCTACGCCACTGTCAAGATTAAGTATAGTATTGCATGCTCATGCGAAATTGCAAAAATAATTCGAATACGATAAAAGATCATGGATGGATACATGTACCAAATGTAAAGTAAAATTCAAAAGAAAAAGGAAAGTGGAAAGGGGCTACCCCCCCCCCCCCCCCCCCCCCCATGCGCGGGAATAGATTGGGTCGAGTTGTTTATGAGCGACTCCTATTTCCCCTTTTCCCGATTATTGCGCATAATATTTTTAAATTCATAAAATGGACCAAATGAGTTGCAATGACCGAGCTGGACCACCTCTCACCCTCTCTGATATATTTCTATTCCATGCGATTTTATCCGACCGCTGAGCTAAAATGTACGTTGAAGACAATGATACGTCCATCATCGTGGTAATAATCATTTATGGAATGGAGTATGCTGTAGGACAAAGTATTCTCTGGTTGAACCGCACTATATATTGGTAAGAGTTATCTCAGGGGCGGATACAAGATTTGGGTTTAGGGGGGCGTCATGAATATAAAAAAGGCAAAGGATCTGGGGACCGCTTCCTCCCTCCCCCAGTGGGTCCAGGACGAAGTCATGTTTTGGGTTCCTTTGACCACCAGAATGGAAAATGTATAATTCATACAAAAACGTTGAAACTATGTATTATTGAATATATCTGGCGAGCGAAGCGAACCAGCGAGCTTTCTAAAATTGTTTTAGAGAGGGTTGGGGTACACAACCCAAATGGCATCCCCTTTGCTGCAAGAGTACATGTTTGTTGACTAAAATCTTAGTACATATGTCAGAAAAAGACCGTCCAAATAGTCACAGTAAAGTAAAGGTATGAAAGGCGAAGTATCACTTTATAATTCTGGCTATTTTAGCATGAAATGGTCATGCTTAGCAAATGGTGTGAAGTTAATCTAAATTGAGTTAGGTGGCGAGCGGCAGCGAACCAGCGAAAATTTTCCGACTTTCGACTCAAAACAGCTTGAAAATGAGTATACACATAAAGGTTAAGCCCCCAAAATACCTTACTTCGACGATTTCAGAGGGGGGGGGGGGGGGGGGGGGGGGGCGTGCGCCCTTTGCGCCCCCTTCAAAATTTCCTCATGTATCTATACTGAAATTAACCCCCAAAAATGAAGAATCGGAAAATGTATATATCTCGGAAACTTCTATAACTTATAAGTAAATGTGAATTTTCGCTCCGGCTTAATTTCAGAGAATGAAACCCTGAAAATAAAATGCATACTATATATTTATACAGATACTTTTTCTGATTGCAGGACCGGAGCGCCTCGTTTCAATGAATTAATGTACTTTATTTAATATGTTATATTTATAAATTGCTCGTGAAACCTTGAGAAAAAAAAAAATCATGTAGCGACTTTAATCTGAGTACTTCCCCCTTTTTTCCCCTGAAAAAAAAAGAAAATGACATAAATCTATGTAAAATACATTTGCTTACCTTCATACGTATTACGAGGATATATTTAAAATATACTTTAAATAATTCAATATAAAACTTTGATAATTGAATATGTTCTACTCGATCATAAGAGGTATGCAGGTTCCTCGCAAAATTTTCTAGTTTAACAATGCCATCCGACCTCATGAGAGCAAAAAAAAAAAAAAAAAAAAAAAAAAAAAGAAATTAAAGTAAAATGAAGATTCGTCAGCGTTGTTGATTATGAAATTTGCGAGCAAGGTGAGACGATTTACTTGCTGCAATTTGGCTGATAATTCTCTCGATGAGACGAAAAGGAACATCAAGCCATTTCTGAACAAAAAAAAAAATAATAATAATGATCAGAAAACACGTGCTTCCGTGCCGTGCATATGACTAGCTAGCACCCCCCCCTCCCCCAAAGCATTGGGATTATGATACGATGATTTATGATGCAAAAAAAAAAAAAAAAAATATGTGTACATAGTATCAGGAAAGTACATGTTGTTGTTGTTGGTTTTTTTGTTTTGTTTTGTTTTTGTTTTTGTTTTTTTTGTTTTTTACAAAATTAATGAATTAATATCAATTCTCTGTAAGGACCAAAATATTTTGGAAACAGCATGTCATGGATTTTTATGATTTTCTCTATAAATGGTATGTATAATGCCCTGAATACAAAAATAACAATTTTTTGAAAATAATTATTACGGTTGCCATGGAAACGAGGTCTGTCTATTTAAAGCACTACAAAAATGGTCAAATAAGTCATCTTTGGTTATTATGTTGCCATGGAAACCATTGTAAGAGTTAATTGGTATTAACAGTTTATAATCTTTAAAACCTCTATTTTTAAAAAAAATTAACCATATCTTGAAATTTCTTTCAATTAGTCGAATCCTATCAAATCAAAATCAGCTAAAAATTGCCATAAAATAAGGTTAAAATCAAGGCCTATTTTTGTCCAATTTTTACCATTTTTAAGCAAAAATAACACAAAATGTCAGGCTGATAACACCATCACTGTTGTCAGAACAAAATAGATTTCATGTGACAAATATAATCACTGAAAAAAATAAGTGGGACCTTGTTTTGTTTTCCTACATTTTGAGGTCAAAAAAGGTTGCCATGGCAACTTTTCATTTGACACATGATGACTATATCTTTTCAAATTGATTTTTATCATGGTTTAAATAACTTATATAGCTTAAGCTTCATGTAGGGACAACAGAAGAAATCATTCTTTATTTGAGCACTTCCAAAATTTGTCAAGGTCATTGACTCTAAGTTCAAGGTCAATTCAAAATATAGGTTCCAATTTCAATAAATTTTGCATTTTTGTTGTTATATATTGTTACTTATTTTAGGCTTGACTGTCATATATTTGTATCCAAAATACTTCTTTCTAAACTTAGGACCGATAGGTGGAAAAACATAACAATTTCTTCTTCAGAACATTTCTCGTAAAAAAATAAGCCCCAGACAAAAATCATGATAATCTCACACTTTTTTTATATGTATGCATGAAATATTAGCTACAAATCAAGGATGTCATTGATTTTGATATTTTTGCGACTTAGGTCAATAAGTAGGGGATATATCCAAAATCACTATGTATGTGTTTGTTTTACCCAATACAACATGGTATATGAGTAATTGCCTCTCATACTTTTTAAAAATCACAGAATTTTGCCAAATTTTGTGAATTGCATTCAAGATGACCTTGACATTGGGTCCTGTGACCTTGAAAACTTTTAAGGTCATATTCTAATCAATAGTGCTCTTTTATATGCACTGATAAAAAATTGCTTAAAAATATGTATCGGACAGCTAAAAATTTACCAGTAAATTACTCTATGTGTAATAGCACTGAACAGAATGTAACCATGGTAACCATTTTTTATACCCTTTTGAAGAAAATTGTGAAGAGGTCCCACTCAAATTTTAACATTTTCTTAAAGATCGAGGATTAAACTTAAAAGATAATTGGCAGTAGAAATCAAGTTAGCCTGACATTTCAGATTATTTGCCCTTAAAATTGAGCAAAATCATGTTAAATTAGGAGCTTTTTCGGTCTTAAAAAGGGCCTCTTCAAAACAGGTTTTTGCCTACATTTTGGGCATACTGACAAAAAGAATAGCGGGTGGAAGCACACTTCTTGTGTAGTATTTATATAATGAAAGTTATAAAGAGAAAAATTAAGGAAATTTCAGTTGACTATAATAGCTGTTACCATGGAAACGAGCCTTGTGAAAATGACATGTAACAAGTCTTCTACTGATGCGTAAAATTTCAAACATGGTTTCCATGGCAACGAAAACTTAATTTGTAAAAAGGAAGTTTATTTTTGTCTCAGTACATCATATACACCTTCCATACCAAAAATCTCCAAAATTGGAGACATGCTATTTCCATGTGCTATTGAAATTATTTTGGTCCTTACAGAGAATTGCTATTAAAAATTGTTTTGATCGATGAAGTTCTATTTATTTTTCTATTTGTTTCTCGTTTTTTCTAAAGGCCCCCGTTATAGAATAAAATAACTATTTAGTGAGAGGAGGTGCACCAAATAATGATAATATTAAAAACCTTGAGTCCATCCTAGTCTGACGATCTCATCATCTAACCATGCTTTGCATTAATCTTCGTTTATTACGAACATACACAGATTACTAGCCTATTGATTTTTAGCGCGGCGTTAAATGCTTTGTCGCGTCATTTGATTGTGACGTCATAGTATGACAGTGCGTTAGGTGCGATGTAGAGATAAAAGATTGAACCGGTTACGGGAATGCGCGAAACGATGCGCACACGTTTTGTCCAGGGCCTCGTTTAATCAGTTTCGCACGAGTGGCTGGCAGGAAGGGGCTCTCAAGTGGCCAAACAATATGATTTAAGTGATTATCTGATCAGTGTTACGGTACCTGTATAACAATAACGTACCAGTATGATAATAACAGGGCCATTTACAGGGATTAATCTACCTCTGCGTCCTGCGTCTCTGACGCATAAAAATCGCCGAGGACCCATTGATTTCCGATCGCTGCGTCCCACAGTGCGCATTGTTCACTTTCGTATAATGCGTCCGTTTTAGTTCATGTTTACGTACATGTATATTATTATTAAACATTCAAATCGAGAAAGTGTATTTACAGTATTTTATTTAGCTGTATAACATGTAAATGTCTCTAGTTTATATTTTGACAGTTCTTTTAAACCTAACAATTCTGTGGTATCGTCATGATCGTATGAGAAATCATTGCGGAGCATCGTTTTAGCCGAGTTGCAAAACTCGGCTCTTAATTTGATGTGAGACGGGCGGGCGGGCGTCTGGGCGGGCGGTTGGGTGGGCGTCTGGGCGGGCGGGCGGGAGGGCGTCAACAATTGGTTTCCGGACTATAAGTCAACTACGAAAGAGGCTATAACAATGAAACTTCATACACTTACTCACCATTAGTCAAGGATGAGCCCTATTGATTTTGGGGTCAAAAGGTCAAAGGTCAAGGTCACAGGACTCAGATGATTGAAAATGGTTTCCGGACCATATTTCAGCCTGTATTGCACCTATAATCATGAAACTTGCCAGAAATGTTTCCCTTGAATCAAGAATGAGGCCTATTGATTTTAGGGTCAAAAGGTCAAAGGTCAAGGTCACAGGACTCAGATGATTGAAAATGGTTTCCGGACCATATTTCAGCCTGTATTGCACCTATAATCATGAAACTTGCCAGAAATGTTTCCCTTGAATCAAGGATGAGGCCTATTGATTTTCGGGTCAAAAGGTCAAAGGTCAAGGTCACAGGACTCTGTTGATTGAAATTGGTTTTCAGACCATATTTCAGCCTGTATTGCACCTATAATCATGTAACTCGCCAGAAATGTTTCCTGTGAATAGAAAATGACCACTTTTGATTTTCGGGTCAAAAGGTCAAAGGTCAAGGTCACAGGACTCTGATGATTGAAAATGGTTTCCTGGCCATATTTTAGCCTGTATTGCACCTACAGTCATGAAACTTGCCAATAATGATTCCCATGAATCAAGAATGACCCCTATTGGTTTTGGGATCAAAAGGTCAAAGGTCAAGGTCACAGGACTCCGATGATTGAAAGTGGTTTCCGGACCATATTTCAGCCTGTATTGCAATTATAATCATGAAGAAAAATTAAAAAAAAAGTAAGAAAAAAATGTAAATATGAAAAGAAATGAAAAAAAAATGAATTACAGAAATAGAAAAAAAAGGAAAGTAAGAAATTGCAAAAAAAAAAAAAAACAGAAAGAAAAGAAAAAAATTACAAAGAAAAAATAATGAATATTTAAGATATGAATTGTACCTTATTCTGTATCTTTAGAGTATGCTTTGTTAAATCATATTGTACATACAAATACAGTTCAATATTTAAATCCAATTCTACATAAAAGTTCTTTGTTCTTTGTTTTATAGTAGTTCTCTTTTGCTTAAGGTTCCTGCACCCTAATAGACAACTTTCGGTTAAAATTTTCACAACATTTCGCCATTTCCAACAAGTACCGATGATTTTATCATCGCAAATGTTCGCACATAATAGCATGAGTTTACAAATGGTACCATGTAAACAAGAAAAATTAGGACATAAAGTATTCTGTATGATGAGATTGAAAATCTGTATCCTTGAAAATATATTACACGCTGATATAGAATAAAGAGAAGACCATTTCTTGATCCAGAAATTTTCATTTAGGACCACAAAATGTTGTTACAAACCATACACATTTCATGTTAGTCTGCATATTCATACTTACATTCCAGTTTTGCAACACGGCATTTTGCATCTTCGATGCATTTTGAGCTTATTTTTTTTCATTAATTAAAAGTAATATGCAGTCCGAGGCGACGCAAGTCTAACTTATTCATATCATTCGGATACAGATATATAATTTATGAAAAATTCCTCCACTGTAAACTTTACATGACATTATGAATCGATTAATCTGTTGAAATCGTTTAATTCAAACCATCATTGTACTGTCTTTGTAAACCGTATAGAATTGGTTTGTTTGGATAACGTTTTACTTTATAAACACATGTACGAAGTATCGTCAACTAAAAAAACAATCAATATACTTAATTCGGCAAAATTAAATTGAAGTTTAAGAGTTAGACGTTTTTTTTTTAAGGAACATATAACGATCTCAAGGACATAAAACGCCGCGAGCAGGTCAGATCACTTGTATTCCCGAACTTCAAACGCCGCGAAAAAAAGAGGGTTTTTAGAAATAGGGACGCATTAATTTCTGCTGGGACCCATTGTTTTGGCTGGGAACCCATTGGCCAAGTTTCATTGCGTCCAGGGGACCCTTTAAGATCAAATTGTAGATTAATCTCTGCATTTAGATCAGTGAGAAACTGAGCCAGTTTTAAGGTGACAGAACTTTTGCTACTTACCAATTGGAAATAACTTTTTTTGGGTCCCAATCTCTACAACTCTTGACAAGCAAGGATCTACAGGGGTTTAGGGAGACATTACAGACCCCTTAGAATTTTTGAAAATGAAATCCTTATTTTCATGGTGGTTTTTTTTTTTTGCAAAGCTCAAGTGAGCTATTGTCATAGCGCGGCGTCCGGCGTCTGTCGTTAACTTTCCAACATTTTCGACTTCTCCTCTGCAACTGCTGCACAGAATTTCACCAAACCTTACAGGAAGCAAGAACTCAAGGTCCTCTACCAAGTTTGTGTTTTTCGTGCCGATCAGTCCATCGGTCAACAAATATGGCCGCCAAGGGCTCTGATTGGCTGACACATTTTTGACATCTCATTTGCAACCGCTGCACAGAATTTTATGAAACCTTACAGGAAGCAAGTACTCAAGGTCCTCTAAGTTTGTGTTTTTTGTGCTGATCGTTTAACAAATATTGCCGCCGAGGGCACTGATTGGCTGACACATTTTTGACTTCTCCTCTGCAACTGCTGCACAGAATTTCATAAATCCTTACAGGAAGCAAGTACTCAAGGTCCTCTACCAAGTTTGTGTTTTTCGTGCTGATCAATCAAGAAATATGGCCGCCGAGGGCTCTGATTGGATGACACATTTTGGAATTCTCCTTTGCAACCGCTGCACAGAATTTCATGAAACCTTACAGGAAGCAAGTACTCAAGGTCCTCTACCAAGATTGTGTTTTTTCATGCCGACCGGTAAAAAAATATGGCCGCCCAGGGCTCTGATTGGATGACACATATTTGACATCTCCTCTGAAACTGCAACACAGAATTTAGCTTAACCTTACTGGAAGTAAGTACTCAAGGTCCTCTACCAAATTGTCCACTATCATTCTTTTGTTTGCAACTCAGGTGAGCGATTTGGCCCCCTTGGGCCTCTTGTTTTATAAAAGGATGGACCCCCACCCTGAAAAAAAAATTGATTTGATATATGGGCTCCAAAAAATTTATGTGGGCCCCTGGATTTTTAGCTCCACTTGTCAAAGACCAGTCGAGCTTATGCGATCGCCCTGTGTCCGGCTGTCTGTCTGTCTGTCCGTCCGTCCGTTAAACTATTCTTGTGAGCGCGAATCCTCTGAATCTGTGAATAGTACAAAATAAATTCTTGCATTATAATGGGCCTGTGGTCTAGTTGTACATTTAATCTGTGAGCACCAATTCTCAGAAAGTATAATTGTTTTTGCTTTATTCTCAGTCTGTGGTCTAGATGTGCATGTGATATTTTGTTTGAGCCCCTTACTCCAAGGGTCTTGGAAAATGGGTGTGGTCATTTTCTCCTATATAACTCTATGTAATCTTGTGAGCACCAATTTTCAGAAAGTATAATTGATAGAAAGATAATTGTTTTTGCATTATTCTCAGTCTGTGGTCTAGATGTGCACCTTGTATTTTTTAACCCTTGGCCCCCAGGTTCATGGAAAATGGGTATGGTAATTTTCTTCTATGCATGTATAACTCTATCATGTAATCTTGTGAACACCAATTCTCTGAAAGTATAATTGATAGTGAGTTAATTCTTTTTCCATTATATTGATAATTCTCTGGTATTGTATTTTGTTTGAGCCCCTGATCTCAGGGTCTTGGAAAATGAGTGTGGCACTTACTAGATTAATTTAAATTTTAAGCAAACAACCAGGAGAGCTTCAGTCTCATCAGAGACTTCTGGTATAATTTAGTGACCCACATGGCTCCTGAGGATTTTCACGAATTTTACATGATCAACTTTGTTATTTACCTATGGAACACTATGTTGAATGTAATCTGTCACCCATTTTGAGAACCGTTGCCAAAGGAAATGTGATGGCAATTGGACCTTCACCTTGCTCTTTGCCGTATAGGCTAGTACCCAAGACCTTCCAAAAAAGATTCTTTCCCATCCTTGATCCACCCCAGCCTGGATCTATTTCTTGGATCCACCCTAGACCTGAATATAATCTACATGTCATACCAGGCATGCATAAGGAAAATAAAATTATAAAGTACAGTTACCAAAGTGGAGCCCAAGAAGTACATGTTTGTAAATACTACCATATGTGTAATACACTGTATTTCTAATCAGTAGTTTAAGGTCACCCATACCTGTATGAAATGTTACTTTACATGATAAAGGGCACTAGGGATTAAAGTACAAGATATCTATTTTTAAATGCAGTGTTTATGAATTCAAAGTCCAACTCTAGTGTATTTTTAGCAATCTGCGTTGAAATGAAATTCCAATAAAAATCATGAGATGTTATGAGTTGCTCTCAAAGTGTATAAAAATGGACTGGTAGCATTAAAATGTGTTAAGAGTTCATGTAGAGATACATTATTCAGGCCAAAATATTTGTTGATGTCTACAATTTCCAGTAATTTTGTAAGTAGAATGTTTTAAAGTTAGGTTACATTTGTAGATGTTTATAGAAAATAATGAGCATTACATTTACTATAAAATTGTTTATTGAAAATATCATGAGAGTGACATTTACAAATGAAGACTGAATTTCAATATTGATCATGTTGATTTTCCTTTTGAAAAGTTTATTCATGTACACTTACAAAGTTTAAAATAAGGTTTCCTGAATTAAATTTCAGAATTCATTGTACAGAGAATTTTCTTTAAGAAAAAAGAAAAACAGTTTGAACTAGAATTGTTATTAGATTTATATTTCACAGTATAGTGGAAGTATAATACAATCTCACTTTTCTTCTTCTTTTTTAGTCCCCTACCGGCAACGCCGAAGGGGACTCTTAGTTTCCTCTCGGTCTGTCTGTCCGTCCGTCAGTCTGTCCGTCTGTCTGTCCGTCTGTCCGAATATCAGTTTTCCGGACTTTTTTCTGCAACGGATGGAGATATTGAGATGAAATTTGATACACAGCTTGGTCTTGGATAGTTACAGAGCAAGTTTGACTTTCGTCACGCTTGACCTATTTTTCCAGGAGTTATGCCCCTTGATGACTTGGAAAATTCTGTTTTGGTCAGTTTTCCGGACTTTTTTCTGCAACAGATGGAGATATTGAGATGAAATTTGATACACAGCTTGGTCTTGGATAGTTACAGAGCAAGTTTGACTTTTGTCACGCTTAACCAATTTTTCGAGATGTTATGCCCCTTGATGACTTTGAAAATTCAGTTTTTGTCAGTTTTCTGGACTTTTTTCTGCAACAGATGGAGATATTCAGATAAAATTTGATACACAGCTTGGTCTTGGATAGTTACAGAGCAAGTTTGACTTTCGTCAGGCTTGACCTACATGTATTTTTCGAGGAGTTATGCCTCTTGATGACTTGGAAAATTCTGTTTTGGTCAGTTTTCCGGACTTTTTTCTGCAACAGATGGAGATATTCAGATGAAATTTAATACACAGCTTGGTCTTGGATAGTTACAGAGCAAGTTTGACTTTCGTCATGCTTAACCTATTTTTCGAGGAGTTATGCCCCTTGATGACTTTGAAAATTCAGTTTTTGTCAGTTTTCCGGAATATTCAGGTGAAAATTTGATACATAGCTTGGTCTTGGATAGTTACAGACCAAGTTTAACTTTCGTCACGCTTGACCTCTTTTTCGAGGAGTTATGTCCCTTGATGACTTGGAAAATTCAATTTTTGTCAGTTTCCGGACTTTTTCCTGCAACAAAGAGAGATATTCAGGTGAAATTTGATACTCAGCTTAGTCTTGGATAGTTGCAGGGCAAGTTCGACTTTTGTCACGCTTGACCTATTTTTTGAGGAGTTATGCCCCTTGATGACTTGCACAATTCAGTTTTGTCAGTTTTCCAGACTTTTTTCTGCAACAAATAGTGATATTCAGGTAAAATTTGATACTCAGCTTAGTCTTGGATAGTTACAGAGCAAGTTCAACTTTCGTCACGCGTGACCTCTTTTTCGAATCGATAAAGCAGATTAAACCTCAGAACTGAGCTGCACATACAGTAAGTTTAATTAAAACTCATGTTTAATTGAAGAGTAATTCATAGGCAGAGTTGCAGGACATAAATATATGCCGCCGGTAGGGGACTTATATCGCTCAGCGATCATAACATTTTTAGATTAATGTTTTCATACTAAAGTTACTAAGATTCTTAGTCAAATTGAAGTGTTAATACTGTTATTCTATTGTTGCATCTTGATATTAGATACTTAGGTAAATGAACATAATACACTATAAAACTGGAGCCTAGAGGTTATATGGGCAAATAAAGAAATATATTCAGTCAGTGAAAGTCAATTTGTTTATGAACATTCACTGGCACCATGATAAATTTTGCAGTCTTTTATAACATGTACAATGACGTATGCTGCTAGCTATAAACATCAACATGTACTGTTCCTTTCTACCAGTACATCAGCTGGGATTTGAATCAATTATTGGAATACTCATTAAGTGATGTCTCTGGAGTGTCACTTTCCGCTGTTAACTGTGTATTGAACGTATTAGAACACCTGCTACTGTCAGATCACTTGGTAAAGAGCCTGCAGGTTTTACGTTGTGGTTAATGATACTGATGTATGTAGTGGTACTCCAGGCAAGACTGTCGTTGTGTTCAGCAGTCAAATAAGCAGGGTATTTCTTTGATTTATGTAGATAAAAAACTAATACAGGTAAAATGTAGATGATTATGTGAAAAATGAAATTGTGTTGGATATTAAGGGAGAAATATTTTAACATATTTTGAAATTTCATATCTAAAAATACTTTTTGGTTTTTTTTTCAGTGAAAAGAATGGGTGAATAAGGAAGTACTAGCTTGCAAGTGGATTAAAGATTTATTGTTTATAAGTATTAGTAGTAAAGGACATAAGGAAATAAACATTTATCACAATGGCGAGCACATCTAAGATAGAAGACATGTTAACAGTAGAGGAGAGTCCCATTATATCCCAGCCTGTGTCCATCACTGGACAGGATCTCAATCAAATATCACTGGATAGTGATTTTTCTGATCAGGATGAAGACATTACACTGTCCAGAAAATCATCTACCCGAAAGTCTGAGTCAGGAAAATTACTGTACAAGAAACGAGTAAGTACTTACTCTTAGTGTTATATCTGTATTTGTATATCTACTACTTTCAATGCAGAGATGGAATTTGAAAATTGAGGAAATTGGATGTGATTTAGATAATGAATATGTGCATACTACCTAGTTTCTGTCATAAGTTTATATAATATATTGTAGCTAAATACATATGGTTATAAATTTGGGCTCTCATTAAAGTAATTCTCTATGAATCTAATAAAAGTACATGTACACGAACATACTTTTGTTTTGTACTGTAACAAATGGCATGATGATTAATCACCATAATAAATAACCATTATCAAAATCAGACATTTGTCATAGACAAAAATTACGAGAGGAAATTTACCATACATATATGCTCACCCATTTAGATTGGTAGAAACTCTGTTCATTCATCATCACAAACTACCAGACTAGCTTAAAGATAATGACTTTCTACATACAGATCACAGACCACCTACAGACTATTTATAAAGAACAATTTTTTGTGAAATGAAATAGAAGGATTTGATAAAAAATCTAGACAAAAGCATCTGCCATACTCATTAATGGTAGCAGAAATTGCAGTTACATTGTATACTGATTTTTCCTATAACTATTTATCTCTAGAGACGAAGAAGACGTTCCTCTTTAGATGATGATGAAGATGACGATGAGGAAGATGGAGTAGCAACTTTTAAACGCTCAACAAAACTTGAAGAACTTCTCGCAGGTCCTTGCAAGGCTGCAGGGCATGCTGCTGAACAGGCTGAGGAGTTTGTGAAGAAAGTATGGGCGGCAGGCTGGCGTGTTGTCCATCATCATTCACTACCAGACTGGCTTAAAGATAATGACTTTCTACATACCGGTCACAGACCACCTACAAACTCTTTTCTTGTGTGTTTCAAGTCCATATTCAGGATTCATACAGAGACAGGCAATATATGGACACATCTGTTGGGTAGGTTTTCTTAATCTATAACAAATGGGATTGAGACTTTTATATATGCTCAATGTATCAAATTTATGTTTCTTCACAGAGAACATTGAAGTCTAACATCACATTGTTTGGTAAGGTGACACAACTACAATTTTGACTACAGCATAATGATGAGTTATTGTCACGATTCTCCTTACCGGTAATGATGTCCCTATGTTAAATTGGCATCAAATCATGTACTTTTGAACACTTTATGAAAAGTTAAATGGTCTAATAAGTTATCCATCTTTGGAAGCTTTCATTCTTTTTGTGTTGATTTTGACTCTTTTGATAAGAAAAGTACTTAAACTTCAAAATGGTTGCATGGATTGCATTGTTAGATTACTGGTGGTGATGCCACATGATGTCACATGTAGCTGTTCTAATCTCAATAATAAGTCATGAATGAAAGTTTCAAATGTGCCTGTACAAGAATTTTCAAAATATAATTAGAAAATGAAGTACATTTATGACACCTTTCTCAAATTCTGATGAAATGAGTTAATATGCACTGCAATATACAAAGGTTTTCTGCTGTTGCACATGACATGATATACATTCACAAGTGGATGAAATTTAAAGAATTTTCTAGTTTATAATTTCTCCATATTCTTGAGTCATTTAAAGTTTGATCAGTTTATGCAAGTGTATTAAAGTAAACATACTTAATATCTTTAAAACATTAGCATGTCTTTAGCTACGGAGAAATAGTGATATAACTGGTAAAAAGGTTTTTTATACTAATCTGCAAACCTGAGAAATTCTAAATCTTTGGATAAGTCTTTTGTCAGTATTAATGTTGCTAGCAAGAAGCTTTACAACATGTATTTTATTTATAATAATGTATATGATAATTGCAGGAATGATTGCATTTATGGGGATAGCAGCCTACTTTTTTAGCCGTCCCACGGTGGAGGTACAATGGCAGGAGAAGGCAGTGTTCTCGGCATTCTTCATAGGTGCTATACTGTGTATGTCATTCTCTTGGATCTTCCATACAGTTTATTGCCATTCAGAGAGAATTGGAAAACTGTTCAACAAGTAAGTTGATGAATAATAAATTAAAGAAGATCCTGACGACAATCTCAACACCACTCACAATAGAGCACCAAATTGAACATCGACGGGCCCCTAAATTCTGATTCTTCGTAATATATTAGAGAGAGAGGTTTAAATGGCTAACATGTATGGTTTGTGTAGTCTACAAGTTTACGTACATGTTGAATACACCACAGACAGTGTACGTCTACAGTGGTGTAGCTAAGGCAAAATCCAGTGGATGCTTTACATGATGCAGGCCCTCATTGACACCTCAGCAGGTGCCGGTTAGGATCATAGGTAATGAAGTGCCGGTAAGCTTTGCAAAAACAGCCATTGAAAAGTGCTCTGACAACTTCATTAGAGAATGATTTTAGTGGATGCTAAAGCATACAAGCAAACAAGGTAGCTTGTGCATTAAGCTCTTGCATACTGTATTGAGTATTAGCGGAATACAGAGTTATTTCCCATTTGAGACGGTATCTGACGTAAAACCATTATGACGTCATGAAAATGATATGGTAGCATCCAATTTCTACCATCATTTCCCAGAGTTTAACGACCGTCTCCATAGATTTTGATGATGTTATAATTACTCCACATCAGATACCGTCCCAAATAGAAAGTAACTCTGGTTTTCGAAAATAGGGAATACATATCAAAACAATTGCTATACTAGTAAGATGTATATTATAAGTTATTAGGTTTGTTACTGACCGTGTACAGAGATTTGTTGGGTTTATGAAGCCGATAAAAGGCGAGGCAAAGCCATGGATGGTCAGTAACAAACCTATTAACTGTTTTAATTTGTCGAGGACCAAAATGTTTGGCTGTATTCTGTGCAAACATGATCGCCATTTGTTTACATATTACAGTTTCAAAAGAATCACTACTGCAATTTCCTCTTACTGGCAAAGTCTGTGCCGAAGTATTTTATAACTAAAATTATTGTCACAAGAAACATGGTTATCGCTTCATTTTAAAATACATAAAGGATGACATGGAATATTATTGAAAAAAATTGCTTTCTCCAAGACTCATACAGGTGAATTCATTTATACAGCAATGACGGATTTACATGCACTGCCTGTCTACAGAGATTTAGGCAGCTTGCACATGGCACGATTTATGCAATCTGATTGGTTCTATCTAGTCCGAGCCAAATAAAAAATGTTGAAATGCATGTAAGAAAATATATTAATAACTTTTTATGAAATACTGTAGTATACGAGGGTTGTCCCAGAAAAACGTAGACATTGCTCACAATTTCTTTATTTAGCATTAGATCTAAACAAGATTTTCCAACATGTAAATTTAATTATCTAGGAAGCACCGAATGTTAATGGTGTTGAAATCTGCTGTTTATATTGAAAATTGATAAAATTATTAGAGGAGCGGTTGGACAGTACCGGAGCAGTCCGAAATTTTCACGCGCCAAAAAAGGAATTGATATTAAAACCAGTTGAATACTTATCAATGTATGTATAGTAATTAACAGTAAGTACTGAGAGTACATACATGCTATATTTTCATCAATGACGTAATAAACAATTTGATTTAGAAGCAATTTATAAAGCAATGCCCTCATCAATCCTTCAAAAGACGGCGACGTCAATACTATGAGCAGAGCAGGAAATGATACGAAGATATTGCGTTAGTCGTGGACTTACCTCTTTTTAGACAAAGTAAGAAATGAAAACATCAGAAAAGTCTATGGAAATGCTCGCAGAGTATTAGTGTATGTAAAAGAGATTTGCGACGAATTGACAGACAAAACTAAACAAGGGAACGAGAAGATATTTGATATTCAGACAGTATGAGTCGCGTGTCTGCTTGATGAGTACCAAGTCTTTTATCAATAATGAGATGAATTTATGAGTTGCTACCTTTAGGTATATTCTAAACTGCAGTCACCGGAATCCATGACGTTAAATATCATGCGCCGGTGGACATCAACCTATATCTTTATTTCTTCCATAAAAACTTTACTATGAAAGATAAATTATTGAATATACATAATACAGAAGCCGATTTGTATGTCAAATTCATCAATGGAAGTTTATAAAAATGCAGCCCTATACAACTTTCTTATTGCCGATGTCTACGATTTTCTGGGACAACCCTTGTACATGTTGTTTAATTTTGACTTTTGACTTTCGTGGACTTGACTACTGTGGGATAGCCTTACTGACTACGGGATCGTTTGTACCGTGGTTATACTACAGTTTCTACTGTAACATTTTGTTTAATTTTGACTTTTCACTTTTGCAGGCTTGACTATTGTGGGATAGCCTTACTGACTATGGGATCGTTCGTACCTTGGTTATACTACAGTTTCTACTGTAACATTGGTCCAAAGATAGCCTACCTCTCACTGATCTTCATTCTCGGCTCATGCTGTATAGTCGTATCTTTGTGGGATAAATTCAGTGAGCCAGAGTTCCGAGGAATCAGAGCTGGTTTGTATATTAGCAGAATATCTTCTTTCAATTATTTTAATGCAAAATATTTTGACATGAGTTAATTTTCTTTAAAGATGGAAGTTGAAATTTTTCTTCTCCTCATTTCTTTAATTTTTGTGCGTTTTAATCTTTTCTTTTTTCTCATGAAATTATAATAAGCCAAAATCAAATTTGTTAATACAGGTAGATACAAAAATAAGATCTACACACATAACAACTGTTTTAGGCAAATAAATTACTATTAATGGGATGTTATCTTTGCAGGAGTATTCATAGCTTTAGGGTTGAGTGGAGTGATACCAGCTCTCCATTATGTGATAACGGAGGGGTTTGACCATGCCATTAACTTCGCTGCTCTGGGCTGGCTAGTACTGATGGCAGTATTGTATATAGTGGGAGCACTCATATATGCCTTCAGAGTACCAGAAAGGATATTTCCTGGAAAATTTGATATTTGGGTTAGTTTCAGTTTGTAAACGAAGTACATGTGCATGCAATGTTTTCATATAAATCATTAGACTTGCATTATAGAAATGCTAAGGCCCAATTTACAATTTTGAAGTTATTTCTAATAGTGACTTCACAGATCAATTACAATGTCACGGTACAAAATGCCGTCAAATATTGTGATGTCGAATCTTGATTTGCATAAAGTTCAAGTCTATTACGCCAATGTGAAAATTATCTATTTTCATAATCTCAGGTTTTCATTGTCTTGAAGGAACTACTTAGATGTTTATGAATGCCTTTGAACTAATACTTTTGTTTTAATGTAAACCTTTGTTGCTCTGTTAATTGATAGATTTCAAAAAATATCTTGGATAGAAATTTTATACAAATTGTGTCTCTTAGCACGTCTTTTACCTTTAAACAGAGCTATCATGGGGGTATGAATATATTAGACTGTGAATTTGCATTGGATCATTCTATAGATCTAAGTCTCACTCTTTATTTAACAGTTCCAGAGTCATCAGATTTTCCATGTATTTGTACTGGCTGCTGCCTTTGTCCATTACCATGGCATATCAAAAATAGCCAATTATAGACTCACTCTTGGAGAGTGTCTAGAAACGGAATTGCAATAAGCAGCAGAGAGGGGAAAAGGTATCGGTGTGATTACACAGACATATGAACTTGAGATTTCTCGAGTCATGATGCTGTTGGTGGTCAAATAAACCATTGTGATATTCTTCTACCCAGAACTTTCATAATACAAACGTCGTAGTACGATGAAGGAATAACTTACCTCAGTGGAAGGTGAATTGTCCAGTACTTCGAAACGTAATGGTGGCACAAGTAAAGTAGTCTCGTAACTTTTGCACTGTTTTTGATCCAGAGACTCCTAGAGGAATTTTTACTGCACTGTTTTCGATCCAGCGACTCCTAGAGGAATTTTAGCCTCTTTAGTATGTATCATATGTTGACAACTACAGTGTAATTTGTGATTAATGGTGTTTATTTCCCTCCAAGATTTATCTTTCCTTCTTATTTATCCATATCAGATCTTAAATTGCATGTTCTGGTGCGAGAAGATTGTATGCATAAAATTTTTTTATATCTAAAAGTTCTTTGAATTGTTGAATTATTGTTAATAGATTCAAAGCCATCCAATATTTTTCTATGTTATTATTATTAATTTTTTTTGGGGGGGGGGGGACAGAAAATATTAAAAACAACTTGAGAATGCTTTTGGTTTAAAATGGCAGACAAAAAGAAATACTACATGTATATTACAAATACTTGCAGTTATAATTGATAAAATATGTAACGCCATATGCCAAAGAAATTTTGTATAATGTAAGTGAATTCATGTATTGCTATACACAATTGTTTAAATCAATCAGAGATTGTTGTTAAGAAGAAAAATCTTTTATTTTTTATGTTCTCAAAAATGTAAATAATTAATAATACTTTTACCATGTTTGCAATTTCTTTTTATATAGCATTTGCTTACAGAAGAATTATGAATTGCAAATTGTTCCTAGAAATGGAAAAAATTTATGCCTTTTGTTCTGTCTGACAGTGTATGTATCAGTTAGCACATGGCGTCAATGATCTTGTTTTGGGATCCCTTAATACTTTACCACCCTTTGTCTCAACTCAAAGTGATCGTTCTTACAATTTTTAAATTAAATGTAACTTGAAATCTGTAAAAAAGGAATATGCAAATTGATAAAACACATTAGTGTCAAAACAATCTGTATTGAAAATCTGTCAATGTTTTTCATGTTGATATAACTTACATGTAATATAAACTACTAACTTCCATTGCACACTGTAAAAAAACACACTGTATATAACTCTATTGTTGATTATGCACTTGTTATAGAATTTGATTGCACTTATCAATATATATCCATGTTATAAGTATTGAGAGAGTTGTTTGATATGAGTACAATACAAGAAATGACCGTTTATACGGCAGATAGATATGTGTTGTCCGTACATAAGTGTTTGTAGTCATTTACTTCCTATCAGATTTAAGAGCATTAAGACAGGGAAAATGACATTTTTCAAGATTAATAAAATGAATATACTGGAAAATTGTATTTTTCACTTAGATCATTCAATATTTTAAAAAATATTAAAGATCGAGCTAAATATATATTACTAAAATTGTATTGCATATGAATTAAGTTTTGGTATTTGAGTTTTTTTCTATATATTTATGCTTACACAAGAGCATTAAAGTGTAAAAAATTAAATTCTTGAGATTTATTAGCAATATTTCCAGTCTTGTGCACATGTAGATAAATTAAGGAATCATTTTTTGTGTGTGTCATCTATGATGAATTGAGGCAATCAGAGATAAAGGTCTTATTTTACGTTCACAGTGTACATGTATAACTTTTGTTCTGAAAGATGTCATACAGACCATTTATCATACATAATACAAACGTCTAGTACAGACCAAACACAGTGATGTATTTGCTGGTCAACTACATTTAACATGACTTATGCCCCTTTAACACTAGAAGTTAATGTTAATTTAGCATTGTCTCACAAGGCTAGAAGTTACACTGGGCATCTGGGATCAAAGCATAATCAGGTCTCTTTGAATTCATGCATCCAAAGCTGTCAATATTCTTGATGTTCATAATATTTGATTTTTGAAGTTACTTGTTCCAGTCTTTTGTATTTTATTTCATTTTCTCTGTTTTGTTTAATTGAAGTGCTGTGTACAGTTGTTCAATTTTTGAGAATATGATATTATCACCAAGGACCTTTTAAGATCTGTTTGTATATTCTTTGATGAACCTTGCCTAAAGAATTCTACTTTTCACATATGTTTTATGATATTGATACATGTAATACTATTGGTGATTCCATGCTCCCTTTGCTGGATCGAGGAAAGAATTTGTCAATTTTCATCTACTATTGGCTAAAATGTAGGGTTTTGGAAGTAATCGGGTCACTGTTAGTATGGCGAATGTCCCGTCCAGTCTTCTAGAACCACCACTATAAGTGAATTGTACATTATCTGATAAATTTAATGAGCTGTAAACATTAAGCCATATAATAGACAAAATGAAGTTGATTTGTTATACTTGTAGATAATCTTTCATGTCTTTCAAAAATAATGAAATAATAAACTATTAGTACAATTTTAACAAACAATTTTCCTTGAATTGTTTTACGCCGAAAATTTAAATTGTGGTTTGATGTTGTATTTATTGGTGTTATAGATTGTGTGTGATTACTCTACATATTCCATTATGGAAAAAAAATCGGAATGAATATTTATTTGAACATTAATGTTTCTTTTTGAGGATTTGAATTACATGTGAATTATTATAAGAAGTTCTGGTGTATTTTGGCAATGCTTATAGTGTGATTTTATTTAATTTTTCTTTTTTCACACAATGAACATCGAAGGAATTCAGGTAGAATGAAAATGCTTATAGCTAAAACTTTATAAGAAATCACTAGTTTTAAATACTAATTATACAAACAGGTGCACAACTGCAATTTTCATGTTTCTTTCATAATCCACCTACTAGTATATTGTTGTGAGTTGTAAGTGAGACTGAAGTGTTTTTGACATGTCATATATTTCTTATACGGACACAATAAAGACTCTATTCAGATAAAAAGTATAAACATATTCCTGTTTTAGAAAAAAAGGTAAATAAAGAATGAAAAAAAACTTTGTATGTGTTAACTAATAAGTTTCTGTTATCTTACATGTAACTCAAAGCCATGCTGATGTACTGTAGCTGAGGGCGTTTTTGCCTTGGGTTTTCATTTGATAGCATTTGAAAGACTTGCAGGTCGTTTAGTATAGCGACTTGACAATGATGTGATATCATGAGAATTCCATATCAGAAATACTTTGTATCCATAATACAGATGATTCAAGTCAAGTTCGCTACAGTCAAGATTTGTTTTGCGCTTTTTGTCCGGATTGCAAAGCTATTCCGGTCTATGGATTGATTATTTCCGTCCGTCTGTGGTCAACATTATGGTTTCTGGTTGAAGCAAAATCTAAGGAACTGTATGCAGTAGAAACTTTATATTATACATGTACATATAGGTTACCCATGACAAGACTTTTCAATTTATGCTAGTAACATTTGACCTAGTGACCTTGACCTTGGACTTTTACCTAGTTAAAAATTTTGGTTAAGTTTCTGGCTGAAGCAAAAATTCAGGAACTACATACACAGTAGAAACATATATCATACAGGTAGGTTGCCTCTGACAAGACCTTACCATTTGTGACCTTATTTGACCTAGTGACCTTTACCCAATTTAATAGTGACAACAACTTATTTTGCAATCCGGCCATACCGTCTTTAGCGGTGTTTTATTTATCTGTAGTCTTGACCATGAGGTTAAGAGAATTTTAATTGTTCAACTAAAATATGAAATGAAGTTTTGGATGAATAGGGAATGTTTCAACTTAAGAAAGGCTGACATCAGACAATATTGATAATACTAGTACCATCTATATGAACAGTACATTCAGGGTCCTTAGCTGCTATTAGCAATGCAAATATTCTTTATTAGGCTTACTTTTCATACAAATTTTGTTTTTCAACACACGTGCAGAAGAATAAAAAAAAAAATTTTATGTTGCGTAGATCTACACGTGCTTTCCTTTATCGTTAAGGTTTTCACAATGAGGCAACTGTCAGGTCACTAAAGATGACGATCTGATACGTTTTTTTTTTAAGATGATAAGTTATTTATGTAAAAGTCCAGAGATAAATATGCAAAACTCTTCTCTTACTTACAATAATCAGGTAATAAATGACATTTTAATTTTTTTGGACGGCAATTATTCCAAATACTAGTACATGTGCATTTCCACCCAAAGCCCTCATTATGTAGTGAATATTAATTTGTCAAAATTTTATATACTTTTTAATTCGATTATATCCTTAGGGAAACTAGATATAATCATATAATCACCTTAGAATGCTTAAAATCGTGTAGTTATATTGATATGGTCACCTATTAGCGGTGTTAATTCATTAATGAATGTCTTGGTCTACCTGTCATGTTATAAGATTAATGGAATCAAACTTTTTACCTTTGTTTAGATTTCGTATGAATTAGTCTTTAATCGAGCGTCAAATCGGACATAGCATCAAGTCAAGAAACACAAGGGAATAAGAAGTGCATACTCGAATATCACTGCAGTTTAAAATTTGCCAGTTTTAAGAAGCAAGAATGGATCCAAAAGCTAGACGGACATTGCTAATGGAACTGAGCCGTCCACGGGAAAGTTTTAGGACTCAAATGTTGGTGAAATCAAAGGAAAAGGTCAAGAAGAGACTCCAGAATCGTATAAAGGTTTCAAGTGCTTATCAAAGAGTGAGAGACAATATTCCAAAGTGCAAGTGTACTCGAGAATTATCGCGGGCTTTTTGTACAGAACTTTTCCCGTTTTGGGGAGTAATCAAACGTTATAGTTTAAGGAGATATTTACTGGCAGATTTTGTAGCTGGTATGACCGTGGGTATCATACATATTCCACAAGGTAACAAATCAGTCTTCTTTTTCCTTTTTGCAATCGTTACCTTGGGCACCCCCTACCTTATCGTTCACTGTACGAAACGACATTTTTACATTCAAGAAAATTGGTATCCTCTAAGAACTTTCTTAAAACGAATTCATAACCAGTGCTACATACTAGTCTCTTTATTGTTATTTAGGCATCTTTTGGTCCGTTGTGTTTCAGATATTTTCCTTTGGTCCCGAACATATTTTTAAATTATTGGATTTAGATGACAGATATGCTTAAATATGATAAAAAATATAACGAAAGGGAAGTTTCTTATATAAGAAATTAAAAAGTAAGCCAATCGTATTTGCGTCTTCTTTGTCTTGAAAAAACGGTATGTAAAAAGTGCTATGTGGATTATACTACGGTCTCTGGACGCTGATAACGTCGTTTGTTCCTGTATGAATCTTACGATCTAAAATGTCAGTGGTAAAGAATGTTCTGAAGCAATTCCTTTGTTTTTCAGAATAAAGTGCGATAGATAATCGTAAAGTTTTGACATTACTGACGACGATAACGTTTTGTACTTGTCTACGATCCATCTGTCACGCTTGATTATGTTGTCGATAATGATTACAATTGTTTTATAGTAGAGTCACTGTACCAGTCCACGTATGTACTTAGATCATCATTCAAACGTAAGAATTCGTATTTCATTGTATGAAAATGATTCATTATTTATCTGTCTGTCTCCCGTTTCCGCCGTATCAAAGATTCTTTTTCATTAACCTCATAATGAAATAGGAAGCACCCATCCTCCCACATAAACTTCAAATTATTATCGACATGGCCAACCCATCACAAAAGGAAAGCTACCTTTGTATTGTACAAGAGGATCAAACACGCGAAAAGCGTCATGTACTTAATCTTAGAAGGGTAAGAGAATGAAGGTAACCTACAGATCGTAGAGTTGAAGTTGGTTTTGGGAGGTTATGGTTTTTATTTGGGGGGGGGGGTGTTTTGTTTGTTTGGGTTTTTTTTTTTTTTTTTTTTTTTTTTTTTTTTTCGTTTTTAGAGTTTTGTAAAAAATAAAAGAATTCACGTGTTCCAATGCCAATTTACCCATTTTCGCATTAATTTCGTTTCATGCACATCAAAGTTTCGAAAACATTTCTTTTTTAAATGCGTTTTTGCCTTTTTTAAACTTTAAAATAACGTTTTAAATTCAAATGAATTACTTGCTTTTGTCGAGTTTTGACCGATACTCGTACTTCACATGTTTGTTACTGCCATTTTCTCCTTCGAACATTCAGAGATATAGACTACAATTTCCTCTTCATCGGTTCAATAATGGTTCTATATGCTTGCAGTATATTTTATTTTGTTTATTTATTTATTTATTTTTATTTATTTTTTTTTTCATTTTTATTTCATCATTATTATTTGATATAGGTATGGCCTATGGATTCCTCAGTAACCTCCCTCCTGTATATGGTTTATACACAAGTTTCTTCCCAGTGCTGCTTTACTTCTTCTTCGGGTCATCACAGAAAATCTCAATGGGTAAGTATATATGTATGATCAATTTCCCGAAATTCAAAGAAAAATAAGGACATGATCTTTCTTCTCTGGTCTTGACTGTGGTTTTACTTTCTTCGTTTGATGTTCTCTCTTTAAAACCAAAAAACAAAACCGAAGAGGAAACTAGAGAAAAGATGTATTACTAAGATGCCTTGTAATGGCTAAAGCAAAAACACTAGACTAAATAATCCGGTCCCTTGGCCACCGCTACAAGAGACTGGATCATTTACCGTCTACAAAGAGACATGAACAAATAATTTCAAAAACAAAATTTTCTCAGGTACATTCGCCGTGACCAGTTTAATGATCGGGGCAGTCGTCACTAACGGTCTTGAGAAATACAGACACACCCTCCCCGTGGTATCAACACCAGAGTCAACGACCCTGACCACCAACCACACCTATAATATCACCGTCAACTCCAGCGTGGAGATAACCACGCCACATGTAACCACGGAGCAGGACGTTCACGACGCTGAGATACAGATGAAGGTGGCTTTTGCCATGTCTGTGTCTTTTCTGGCTGGTCTCATGCAGGTAAAGGAATTAATTGAAGGAGAAATCGATATATTATATTTACACACAATTTTTCAAAATAATCGAAAGTTTGTATGAAATGGGTGAATGTTATTGATATTGTAATAGATTTACTTGATAGTATTTAATTTTATCATAGCAATGACAAATAATCATTAGAGAAGTGTTTAGTAGGTCTTGACATGAAACATAAAAACAAAACAAGTCTTGTTAAATGAGACTGATATTTGTAATGAATAATGATTTTCAGAGAAAATACTGGTACTTCATTTGAGAGATTTAATGTAAACCTAGACTTTAAGAGAATAACTTTACTTCTGAAATAGCTACTTTATTGTACACTTTGTACTTTTTGATATAGTTTGCTCTGGGTTGTTTTCGGTTTGGTTTCCTGGCATCCTTCATGTCTGACCCCCTGATCAGTGGATTCACCACTGCGGCCGCTGTCCACGTCTTCTCCAGCCAAGTCAAGTTCCTATTCGGAATACAAGTGGCTACGTACAGTGGACCAGTTCAAACTCATCTATGTAAGTGTCTGGATACTACATATGTACTGCAGAATCAAAATTTCACAACGAATATATGAGTATTAATGCTGATCATGTTTGAAAATAAAATGTTCAAGCTACTAGTAATCTATGCAATGACTGAAATGTTCATATTCAGAGACTATAAATTTTTCCTGAATTGCGCATTTATGAAATCATAGACCATATTTGCACTAAATTAGATATTTGTTTTTATTTTGTAGTTTTACAGGGACTTTTTCCAGAACCTCCATAACACTAACCCTGTGACGGCCACCGCCTCTGTAACTTGTATCTTCGTGCTTATCCTCATCAAAGAGGGGATCAACAACAACCCAACCTGTAAAAAGGACCTGCCTGTCCCTATACCAATAGAACTTATGGTGGTATGTTATCTTGCTGTGTCTTCATAGAAGCCCCAAACCCCAGTTTTGTGTTGCATTGTTACATTGTTATTCATGATTCTTTCCTCGTGAAATTAAAAAAAAAACATAAAGCAAACAAAATGACAATGAGACGAATACACAGGAGCTCGATGCCAACAACCCTCAATGACACCCGCCCCTTCCCATCTCTCTCTAGTTAAGGTATATAAGGAAAGTAGAGGCGGATATTCTTTTGGATCGTAGGCTTCGATTTCCTTTGACACTAATAATACCAACAGACACAGTTGAAACAAAAAATACACAAAAGGAGGGGGGTCAATACGAGTCCGGGGAGACGACTTGGGACGGCCATCTACAATGTTCATAGCACATGGTGCAGTTGTCAGGATATATATAACGCTCTAACTACCCTCCCTCAGATGGGCATTTCCTGTTTAGTGAGCTATAATGTTTCGGTATTCTCTAAAAGAACCCCAAAGTAGTATAGCAATAATGTACATTCAGTTTTACTAAATTTTTATTCATATTCTGTCTGTATCCAGGTGGTGGCGGCGACTGTTATATCTCACTATACCCGGATAAACCAAGAGTTCCAGGTGGAGGTAGTGGGGGTCATTCCTGTTGGGTATGTATTACTGTTTGTTAACCATCCAAAATATTATACAAATACAATTAGATAGTGCCAGAAATGCAGTTCCATTTTGGCTTCCTTTAAAATCATAAGATAATTTTAACCAAAGCATGCATTTCTTCTAATACATTGCAATTGTTCAGAATAATTATCAGGTTTACATGTAAATCTATGAAAAGCAGAATGAGAAGCTTTACAGTCGACGGTAGTTTCTGTTGATGTAATAGTTTTGTTTCCTGTTATTTTCACATGATATAAAAGAAGTTCAATTTCCTTATCGTCTAACGTGTTGTTTGTAAAAAGAAATGTTAAGACAACATATTGTTTCGAAATCTTTTAAGATTTCACGTTAAAATCCTCGAATTTTCAGGTTGCCTCCACCAAATATGAAGAACCTTGTGTATGCGCCAGAACTGATAGGGGATGCCATTGGCATAGCCTTTGTGGCATTTGCCACATCGTATGCCATGGCAAAAATCCTGGCAGAGAAAAGCAAGGAGGATATCAATGCAAATCAGGTTGTTATATGTTTAATTTTGTCTTAAATGGCTCAGTGTCGGATGAATACAAATATTTCTTCATCCATCTTTCTGTTATTGTGCAGCATTTTAAGCGAATAATTTGAAATTAAATAAAATTCAAATTTGCTCATACAGAGATTTGGTTTTTTTTTTTTCAATTTGCTGAATAATTTTCCAGGAGTTAGTAGCAAACGGGATATGTAACCTTGTAGGAGCTTTGTTCTCGTCTTTCTGCAGCGCCGCCTCTCTGTCCCGGAGTCTGGTCCAAGAGGAAGCAGGGGGGAAAACTCAGGTTAGGGCATATTCAATTCAATTCTTTATTGGCAAGAACCATATTCATGGCGTTAGCCACGTACATACATTAAATACAGACAAGAACAATACAAAATAAATAATAATTATTCATAAATTGGTCAAATGATACTAGTAATACAAAAGTTACAATTAAAATTTTATATATATTTTATATATACAATTAAAATTTTATAAGCAGTTACATATTATATACGACTTTCTGGTATCCCTTTTCATTACTTCTGTCTCTTTTATCGAATTAATCTAAAAATGTAATATCTTTAACTTTAGTGACAAAGATTGCTAGAAATTGTTGTTGCCATGTAGATTTGTTTTCCATTGCAGATAGTTGGAATCTTTTCATCAATTCTAGTATTAATAGTGCTACTATATATAGGACCGATGTTTGCCGCCCTACCAACTGTAAGTCACTTATATATATACAGTTTTGAAACGTCTATTTGTCTCAAGATATTTTTGTTCTTTTTTGGCAAAACAAGCAAAGATGAAACATGGTTTGATCTTTTAAGAAGTAATCAGCAAGAGCTAAAATCTACGAGTAAAAATTTAAAATTGAAACGGTGTCAGGTGATAGGAAGTCATTTAGCCAAGTTACAAAAATTACAAAACAAAGGCCCATCTGACATCAAGGAATAGCATCAAGACCAAAGATACAAGAAGAAAACTGAAAGGAGCAACATTCAGCTAGAACATAGAAAACGAGAACCAATACGCGATGTATCCGTTGATCCGGAGTTTTAGTTTAACGTTTTACCGATTTTCACTAAACAAAACGAAATCAAAAACAAACAATGCAAATCACATTTTTAAAACGCAAGCCGGTTCATTTAAAAAAAGCTTTGTTTGTCATTTTCCTATGTATATCAAATTCCCTTATTTCGATAAAAATGCATGACTCAGTTCTGTCATTTTCATTCTGCTCGAATATCTGACAGCATCACTGCAATTTTTGAACAACAACTTTATTCAAATTCTTCAGTGTCCCACAGTTGGATTTGCTACGGTTCGAGCCAATTAACAATATAACAATTCTAGGTATCTAATTCCACGTGTTTATAAGCCTCTTGCATTCATAATCAATACTGAGCACTCAGTTATCAGCAAGTTATAGTAATCTTCATGGAATATTAAACCGCCGGGAAATGACACATCTATTAATAATCTCATAAATTAAGGATCTTGACAATGTATGTCTACAACAATGAAGGAATTCCCGGATGATCCCCGTCTCCGATTGTTCCCATGGTTTGGTGACGTTTTTCTCCGATCCTCTCTTTGTACACAGCAATGAAACCTTTAAAGTTGAACGTGGCGTCCTAATTTACAAATTACCCATGACAGATGATAGGTGTCTAAAATAGAACAAAAACTTTATGTAGACGTAGTACAGAACAAAATCCAATACTGCGCATGCCTCTTTTGGGAAATTAATCTGGCATCGATACATACTATTATTCTTGTTCAGACAGAAAATGAATTTGAAAAAGATGGTTATATTGACATATCATCTGCTTCTTTTTATGTCTAATCTCATAGATGAAAATCATTTTAGGTTTTAAAAATGAACCACCAGTATTCATTCATTTTAGTAAAATTTGCTATATTTACTCAAATTCTAGTACGATGAGCATCTTTTCAATTTGCGTTGCTTTTGATGACAGGGTTTTGTCCACGTAATCCGGGTAATTACAACATTCGCTATTGCACAGCGGACGGTCGTCCAAAATCTGCACCGGGTGCTCTGTTTGGTTTTCTCAGTGTTCCATGTTGAGTTTGCTCTGTTTCGGCCGCATCGGTGGTAGTCTTTTTGGAGATCTATCCTGTAGTCAGTGTTTCATTAGGAACATTATTAAGTAAAAACATAAGAGTAGCACGGTCCTCTAATAACAACAAATACTAAACGTACATATAGAAAGGGGAAGGAGAAATCTTAGGTCACAAGGTCACCAAACATTTTCGTCTGAATGCTGGTCATTCCTGTCTTGTCCGTGATGGTCCCGTCAACGTGAATTTATGTCGACAAAATGGTGAATATTTTATAGCTTCTCCGTGCCCTCATTACTGGGAATTCTTTTTACGGAAACCTTAGTGTTAATTTAATGCAGAATACATGTAATCCATTATTTCCCTCCGTAAACATTTCGACTGCGCATACATTGTTTAATGTCTCCAATGCAGCCTCAGATTGTAGAACCAGTCTTCAGGGAAATTTTGAAAAATGAGCCTTTCTTATTTTCTTTTTAATTCCAATGTATTACGTGATTAAAACAGTGCACCGGATAAAGAGCCTGGATGACTGGTTCTTGTTGAATGAGAGTTGTTCAAGTAGATCGGATACAAATATGATAGATCGATATCCGTGGGTCTTTGTGTAATATCAAGTTTTATAATCTTTGTTGATAATAATAATTTTAAAAATTTTGCTTAAGGTTAGGAAACTATCTGTTCAAGTATTTGTATGGGAAGCATGTAACTACTCGGTACATTTTACAATCAGATTTCCATGCGAATATTGTTTAATTCTTCGTTTCTGAGACATCTGAATAAGAGCCAGAATTTAATAACAGAGCCGAGCACAATGACGCAAAGTTGTGACGTATGCCACCAATGTTTCCTCAAGGTAGCCAACGTCAGAAGTTGACCTACAAAGAAAAACAATTTATACCAGAAGTTGTCATCAGAAAAGAGTGGTACAAAAATTTGCCAGCTCCAGAAATGACCACTCAAATTCAAATGAAAGATATATTCCAAAGTGGAGATATACATGCGCAGGGGACTGCTCTTTGTGTTGTACACACTTAATCCGGATAAGGACACCATATGTTCCTTATTTAGAGGTCGTTGTTTATATTTGTTTCCCTCGTTTAATGTGTTTCCATATTGTCTTTGTTCGCTTTTGTTTCAGCTTAATTGTTTGTTTGTTTTTTGCTTGTTGTCGGTCTTCCTTGGTGTGATTGTCTTTCATTTGTTGCTACCTCATACGCGTGTGTTTTGCGGATTTCAATACAATGCTCTCTTGCTTGTTGGTGATCTTTAACATAAGATGAAAAGAAATCAACTGAGTGAGTTTAAAAGGGGAATCGAATCAACAGATACGCTTCATTTCGAAAATATCGCGTAAAAACAGATTTTTTTTCATTACTTCATATATATCTCGTTCGTTATTCGTAAAATTGGTACTATAATTGTATTAAATTTTTCGGTTAATGTCATCAGCATTTATGAAACAAATAATCAGCAACTGTTACTAGTATATTGAAATCTTCCTAATAAACTTAAGATGGGTTGAGATTTATCATTAAGTATTGTTTAAAATGGACAACTTGCGATTATCTGATTACTGGAATAAACTGTGCGAACAATATTCCCATATAAAGAGGTAAGATTGTTGACACGCATAAAAGCATTGTTGTCCTAAATCAAAACAACGGAGCAATGGATCCGAAAAAGTAAAAAGGAATGACACCGTTGCCTTTGATGCGGCGATTCCAACATTTTGCTCGTTTAGTTCTGCTGATATACTTGCATTTAAATTGAAAAAATGTATATTATACTCCAGCGTGGGGGTGTGGGAAACCTTTTAGCTTGTCTCCAAGATAGTGTCATTAAAATTCTAAATAAAAAACCTTTTTAAGAGAGTTTATTGTCAGATTGCTGTAGATATTTCTTATATACCTCACATACAGATGGTCCCAGAGGAAAAGGGCCCTGCATGTTCGCACAAGTGTTAAAATCGAATGTCAAAGCAGCGTTTCTGTTGTGATATTATCAATGTCATTTGTTATGCTCGTGGAATTCATCCCTGGATGATACCTGATGGCTGGGAACGATACGCGGTCCCATTGTAATCCCGGAGTCTGTAAATATAGTCACAGAGTGTTGTACGGGCTTTTTATTACGGGATCGGGTATGGTACAAAGGTACGGGATGCTAAGGACGCATGGCATTACCTTATTTTCAAAATCAATTAAATCTTCAATGAAGCAGTGTTACTCATATGAATATTTAAAGAGGAAATGTGAAAAGCTATGAAATCTACTGTCAAAGACCAGGTTATTACTCACAGATGATATGTTCAATGAAATGGGGCGAAAATTGTTTGACTGTTAGTGTGAATTGACTCAATTTAGAAATGGTTTGAGCTTGACTTTAAGTAAATCGAACACTTCATCTTTATTTCTTAAAATTTGTTGTGATATGCATTTTAAAACTCTTTTACCGGACTTAATTGATTTATTATCTTATTTTCTGATGTAAAATTTAATTTTGTTTATTTATTATTTTCAGTGCATTTTGGCGTGTGTTAGTGATGGTTACGCTAAAGGGAATGTTCACACAAGTCAAAGATATGAAAAAACTGTGGAGACTGTGTAAACGGGATTTCGTAAGTTTTACTTCATTGGATAATGGAATAATGGCTAAATAAAACAGGTTATGGGAATATACTTTGTGTTATTATGCAACAATAATCAAACAAACTTAACATGAATAGCAGTTCTATACTGTAGAGAGCACTGATATTTGTATTTCCATTTGGAACTAATACGGTTTTTATCGCTCAATAAACTAACATCGGGATATACGACAGAAGGAAATTCCGGAATTCAACGAATATTGAATGGATTTGAATGCATGATTGTTTGAGAAGACAGAAGGTGCATTTACCTGTACAAACAAAGAAAAACGCAGAGCACACAACTGCATTGATGCCATAAAGATTAGATTCACTACTTTTATTGAAAGGATTTCTAAGAGAAATTTCATCTCAGATATTTTTTTTTTCAATATTTTGTCACCTTCATGGCATCTTTTTCGGAAGGAACTGTTTCATGGAGGATTCTGAGGTAATCAGTAGTTACTTCCCTTTGTTTTTACGTTTATTGTATTTGATTCCCGACGTTTCAAAAATTTAATTCCAAAGCTTTAAAACCAACAATTTCTTACATTTTCCATTGCATTGACACTCCATTTTATCGGAACTACCGGATTTTAAAATTTATGCAGAAATTAAGTGACGGGTGTTGCATGCAAGCAGGAAATTTCACCTGGTTTCGTTACTTTCGGTGAAAGGGGGGGATCTGTTCGTTTAGTAAATTGTTTTGCTTGTTGGCCTAGTGGTATCTAGAACTTTTCAACTAGTCATGTATGAACTTAATGATTTGCGGAAGAAATGTAGGTTTTATTTGTATTTTGTCATTGTCTATTAGAACCAGATTGACAAAAGATGGGCAATTGCGGAGCTCACCACGACGAGTTTGTCATAATTGCGATATTTACATAGATACTCCTGTATTTGATAAATATAATATCTTTTGGTAGTAAATATAAAATTCAGCTGTAAGCTAGCCTAACACAGCGGCTTACTCAAGCTTGCATATTTAAAAGCATGTTTTGAGTCATTGTATTTATCTTGTGTTTATTAGATACTTCTGGAGCAATTTTCAATAATAGCGTATTGATGTTTTGTCTTATTTAGAGGTATCGGTTTGAATGGCAATGATTTTCCTTTCTCCTAGAGCAAACATTCTTGGTGACGAAGATCAAGCTTCTTTTTTAAATTAAAAGTTTGCAGTCGATATTGCATTGTTATACATGGGGTAAAAGATATTCATTGGTATGTCGATTTAATCTCAGCATTGGTACGTGTATATGGATTCGCGTATGGAATTATCGATTTAGGAGCAAAAGGTTTCATCTGTACGTACGTCTATCTGTATGTCTGTGACATTATATAGGGTTTTCAACTTTTCATATTTGATGGTTGCCTCTTGGTACCAAATTTTCTACACACTGAGCTACGATCTACTGAGCATTGAGAAAAGGCCCCTGTGGACATAACTTTTGAATCTTGCTTGATATATAAGCACACACGAAGATAACAATGAAAACCACGCCAATCTTGTGGTTGTGTTTGTATCCGGATCACTAGGCTAGAGTGATAAGAAATTCCGACGAACAAGGGTGTATCAAATAACATACATTATATTTATATGTTTATAATGCCCGTTTGCATTTTATGGAAACACGAAAAAATGAATAAAAACTAATTACTGAAATAGGAAAGAAGTGTTTTATTCCGAAATTTAACTGTAAGATCTAGTAGTTTACACGTAGACGACACATTGGAGTATTATTTGCATATTTTGTCACGTCATGGTATAGAATTAAAAACAAAAGTTTATGGTATAAAAGATGCTACTTAGTCGTAAAACACACGCTAGCGATAACCAGACTAGTAATATTGATTCCGAGCCGTATACTTTTCTGTAAATTATAAATAATTAATATCAGGGATAGTTAATCTGTGACATTTCCCATTGCACTTCTCAAAGATGAATTGACATCTCTGTAAGTGATGGGAAGATGTCAGGTACAACAGATTCTAATTGGTCAATTCTAAATCCTTTGAGACACGGAGAATGTTAAATTACAATTTATTTAACCTGAGCCAAAGGTCAATTTTAGGTTTGGTTTGAATATTCATCTTTTTTTCCAATCTGTTTTTGTCGATAGTAGTCCATGAGGCCAATGCCATTTTTAAGTCCGTCTGCATCATTTCACTGAACGTGGCGACATTTACATAGTACCATTATATTTTCTTGTTGTCGGGTTTTTGTTTGTTGGTTTTTGTTTTTGTTTTGTTTTTTTTTATGCCCCCGTAATCGAAGATTCGGGGGCATATCGTTTTTGGTTTGTCCGTCCGTCTGTCTGTCTGTTTGTCCGCAAAAACTTTAACCTTGGGCATAACTTTTGAATGGTAAGTGATAGGGCTTTCATATTTCACATGTGTATTCCTTATGACAAGGTTACAATATTGCATAACTGTTTGACCTCAAAAACTTGTGTTCTACATCCCAAAGCTGACGTCATTTACTGACTATAAATGAATGGCTTATATAGAAAGTGATATATCAAAAGAAAGATCATTTCCTGTAGATTTTATTGGTACCAAATGATATATACCTTTCCGTTACCATTTTCACTCCGAAAACGAAAGTGAAAGTGAAAATAGAGAAATTTTGACATGTCATTCGGATGGACTTTGGTCCCATTTTGACCATTGTTCAAGAAAAATTCTTAATATAAAAGTAATGCTGATTGGAAGCCCAAATCTGTCTAAATAATATACGAAAGTTATTTAGGGATTCGCCGATTCGTTTTTGAGAAGTCCACAATACACCACGGAGAAGCGAATTTCACAAGTCCCCATTCTGAGCCCCTCGCCGAAAATCACCTCTACGTTGTGACTCCTTCCAGTTTGATTTTTATATGCATATCTAAAATAGAACCCATGAAAATCTTACAAAAATCTTACAGAATCTAATGATACCTTAAAACTTGCCTTCATTTTAATTATCATACACACTATAGCGATATCAGTCTCTGACTCTTTATATAAAGAAAATTGACCGGGGCCAAATCAGCTTCGAGGCTATAGGGTTTATACTATTAAAACCCAAGACCTTTCCATGGATACCAAAAATTTTGACCTTGTGACCTTGACTTTGGAGTTTGACCTATTTTTGAAAAACTTTAACCTTTGGCATAACTTTCGAATAGTAAGTGATAGGGCTTTCATATTTCAGATGTGCATTCCTTGTGACAAGACCTTTCCATGGATGCCAAAATTTTTTACCTTGTGACCTTGACCTTGGAGTTTGACCTACTTTTGAAAAACGTTTAACTTAGCCATACCTTTTGAATGGTAAGTGATATGGCTTTAATATTTCACATGTGTATTCCTTGCGACAAGACCTTTCGATGAATACCAAATTTTTTTACCTTTTGACCTTGACCTTGGAGTTTGACGTACTTTCGAAAAACTTTAACCTTGGCCATAACTTCTGAATGGTAAGTGATAGGGCTTTCATAATTCACATGTGTTTTCTTTGTGACAAGACCTTTTCATGGATACCAAAATTATTTACCTCTTGAACTTGACCTTGGTGTTTGACCTAATTTCGAAAATTTAAACTTTAGCCGTAACTTTTGAATGCTAATTGATATGGCTTTCATATTTCACAAATGAATTCTTTGTGGCAAGACTTTTCCATGATCCCAAATTTGACCTTGTGACCTTGCCCTCAAAATGTGAAACTACTTTTCAGCTGTTTTACTGTCAAAGATGCCAACGGGGGCATTCGTGTTTCACAAATTCAGGTTTTATTATTTTTTTTTTGGGGGGGGGGGGGGGGTATTGTTTTGTTTTTTGGGGGGGGGGGAATTTTGGACTTAGTTAGATTCTTGAATTGTATGTGATTTTAGTGAAGTCATAATAATGGTTGATATAGACATATATAAACCGAATCAGAACCTTGGTTTGCGGAGATGCAGAAGGATTCACTATTGTTTCTTCTCAAAGGCTTTTATGATTAAAAACTTTGAAGGTGTGATGGCATTATCTGGGATGTTTGTTTTAGTCTTGATATACATCAGATTGTGGCGGATCAATAGTTCAAAGATTGCCACAAAGATATTCTTCACTGAACAGCATACATGTGCATGTATATGTTACTTGTCGTATTATGCCTTCGGTTTTTTTTTTGTAAACATTCGTTTCTGGTTTTGTGAATATTGGAGCACGTACGTGCTTTGTTTGCATTGTGCAGGAGTCCTGTAGGAAACCATCTCCATTCCTTTTTTCAAACAGTACCTTGCAATTTTGTAATAACAATAACCTTAAACTCTTTTACCTTTCTTTTTAATCTAAAATGTTCGGCTTCATTGCATATATTGTAAAGGGATAGAGTTTGTTTGATAGAAATTGATCGCAAATTAATGCTGTTAAATATAAACTACGTTTGATGAGGAGAAGGATATAATATAGCACCATCAAATTGCATGCGGTACCACAAATAATCATTTTTATTAGTCTATATGATTCAAATATGTTCCTTCAATTTTCTTTGAACTGCATCGTAAAGTAGAGCATTGCTTTTACTCTGTCTATCCCCAACAAGCTGTAAATGGTTTATAATATAAATTATAACTTATTTTCCAGGCTGTATGGTTCGTAACGTTTATAGCCACTGTGATTCTAGATGTGGGCCTTGGGTTGATGGTGGGAGTTATATTTGCTCTATATTTTGTACTCAGAAATACACAGAGGTATGTACCAGAGAGAGAGAGAGAGAGATGAACATGACGTCACAAAACTCAAACATTCAGATATCAAAAATTTCACTAGTAGCTTACTACTGTATAATTGCATGTCATGTGTCTCCAATTTCTTTCAGTCCAAATATTTGCATGCTTGGAAGAGTTCCCGGAACAAACGCTTACAAAGACGTTAAACTTAGCAGAACGGTAAGAAATCGATTCATTGACAAAATGAATAGTTTCTAATTAAGCATACGGCAGCGTATTAAAGTGTTGACATCAAATTCGATGTATGATTTTATTCATTCGTTTGTTAATATTTTAAACTGTATATCATATTTTACCCTTTCTATAGTACAAAATACCTTAAAATGAGCAAATGAGCTCTAAAACTGTACATAATAAAATGCTTTATTTCGCAAAACCGTATCATTTGTCAACTACAAGGTTCCCGAATGCGCCAAATCAGTGCAAGGATCAATGCGCTAAGTTTTAGGTCTTCTGTACTTCCTTAATTCTTTTCAACGAACCGCTTTATAACAACAGACTGTTCAATTACGAAATATTGTTTCAATTTACACTTACAGCTTATCTCAGTGCCAGGAATTAAAATATTTCGCTTTGAAGCCAATTTGTACTTTGCCAACGCCGAGCAATTCCGGGACAGGCTGTATGAGCGTACTGGACTAAATCCCAAAAAACTCAAGACTAAAAAACAAAAGGCGCTGTACAAAGCCCTACTTCAGAGGAAACGCGAGCTTGAATTGGCAGAGATCGAGCAACAGGCCGAGGAGAAGAAAAAACAGGTTTGTTGTCAATCTATACTTGTAAGGTGATGAAAGAAAATTATTTTCTGTTGAGGAAGGCTTTCTGACAAGCATTCTAAGTTGAACCCCAATGGTGGTCGGAGAACAGTATTTGTAACATTTCAATGGAAACTGAGGAGCTCTCAGGTTGCGAACTTTCAAGAGAGCTGCACCAGTTTCCATTGAAATAGTACATGTATTTTCATATTTGTTAGCACGAAGTATATCAACACAGTGTATGTAACGAACTTTTTTTCTTTTGTTCCAGAAAGAGCTCAAGAAAATGAGAAGCTCAATTGAGGAGGAAGTGGACAAGGAAATAGGTGACGAACTAACAGAAGAGCAAGAAACGATATTAAACAAAGACAAAAAGGAACTTCAAAGCCGTTTCTCTAAAGCATGGCTTCCGCCCGTTCATACAGTAGTGCTAGATTTTTCAGTTGTTAGTTATATTGACACAGTGGCAATCAAAGTTCTTTCACAGGTACGTATGATTATAGCATTTTATGTATTCTCGAGCTCCTCGGCACTACTATTAAATAATGATTAAGAGATTAAGTTTTTAAAAAATGAATCTAATATGATTTAGGATTCATCTGTTGTTATTTGACTTTGAATTGGCTTTGGTTCGTAAATCCTTGCAAATGAATTAATGAAACGAGACCAATGATTTTCGACAAGACGATATCAAATGAATAGCAAGAAAACACAAAGACTTTCGTTCATACCAATTCTTTTCATTTCCTCCTTTTTTATCAAAGAATCAAATTTCATTAACTCTAACCACCACCTTTTTTTCTAAAACACAGATAGAGATCTTTCTAAATAAATCTAAAGAAATACCATTTATTGAATTTCTTAATTTGCAGATTTTAGAAGAGTACAAAGAAGTTGGTATCAAAGTCTTTTTGTCTGGATGTAGAGGTATTTTTTTTCTTTCTGTGTTCTTTTGAATTGTGACTTTCTAATCAATTTATCTGTTTTTATAAGAATATGTCAACTTTATCCTCGGATTCGCATTTGACTGTTTCTTCACATTGTTTGAAAACCATGTTTGATCAAGCATACTCGCTTCCCATGGTCCATGGGAGTATTCTTACACGTGAAAGAGTTTAAGTTTGGTAGTCAATACAATATGTCTTCTAGGAAAAAGAATAAATTTCTTTATTATGCCCCCCTTCGAAGAAGAGGGGACATTTAGGTTTGCCGCTGTCGGTCGGTCTGTCGGTCAGTCCGCGACATCAGTTTCCGTTCAATATCTCTGGAATGGATTCACATATTGAAATGAAATTTTGTATACAGACACATCAAACAAAAATCTAGGTCAAGTTCATATTTGAGTCCGATCAAAAAAATTTTGACAGAGTTATGCCCCTTGCATTTCGAAATATACCAAAATTTCAGGGTTTCCGTTCAATATCTCTTGAATGGAGTTACATATTGAAATGAAATTTTGTATTCAGACACATCAAACAAAAATCTAGGTCAAGTTTATATTTGGGTCCGATCAAAAAAATTTTGACAGAGTTATGCCCCTTGCATTTCGAAAAATACCAAAATTTCAGGGTTTCCGTTCAATATCTCTGGAATGGATTCACATATTGAAATGAAATTTTGTATACAGACACATCAAACAAAAATCTAGGTCACGTTCATATTTGGGTCCGATCAAAAAAAATTTGACAGAGTTATGCCCCTTGCATTTCGAAAAATACCAAAATTTCAGGGTTTCCGTTCAATATCTCTTGAGTGGAGTTACATATTGAAATGAAATTTTGTATACAGACACATCAAATGAAAATCTAGGTCAAGTGTATATTTGGGTCCGATCAACAAAATTTTGACAGAGTTATGCCCCTTGCACTTCGAAAAAAAAACCAAAATTTCAGGGTTTCCGTTCAATATCTCTTGAGTGGGGTTACATATTGAAATGAAATTTTGGGTACGGATACATCAAATGACAATCTAGGTCAAGTTCTTATTTGGGTCCAATCAACAAAATTTTGACAGAATAATGCCCCTTGCACTTCGAAAAATACCAAAATTTCAGGGTTTCCGTTCAATATCTCTTGAGTGGAGTTACATATAGAAATGAAATTTTGTATACAGACACATCATATGAAAATCTAGGTCAAGTTCATATTTAGGTCCGATCAAAAAAATTTGGACAGAGTTATGACCCTTGCACTGTGAAAAATACCAAAACTTCAGGGTTTCTGTTCAATATCTCTTGAGTGGAGTTACATATTGAAATGAAATTTTGTATACAGACACATCAAATGAAAATCTCCTAGGTGAAGTTCATATTTAGGTCCGATGAACAAAATTTTGACAGAGTTATGCCCCTTGCACTTCGAAAAATACCAAAATTTCAGGGTTTCCGTTCAATATCTCTTGAGTCATGGTCAGTTACATATTGAAATGAAATTTTGTTTTCAGACACATCAAACAAAAATCTAGGTCAAGTTCATATTTGGGTTCAATCAAAAATTTTTATGCCCCCTTTGAAGAAGAGGGGACATATTGCTTTGCCGCTGTCTGACTTTCTGTCTATCTGTCCGTCGGTCGGACCACGACAACAGTTTCCGTTCAATACCTCTGGAGTGGATTCACATATTGAAATGAAATTTTGTGTACAGACATCAAGTATAAAGTTGTGACGGACTTTAATCACAGAAAGGGTAGGGGGCATTAATGTTTTACAAACATGACGTTTAACTTGTTCTGTTTGAGATTCATTGTTTATAATATATAAATACCAAAAGCAGTTAGTTTGATTTGACCAATACTAGTATTTCAAGCAAAATTTGAAATTCATAAGCCACAAAGTGCTAACCGAGGATATGAGTTAAGCCACAAGCTGCTAACCGAGGATATGAGTTAAGCCTCAAGCTGCTAACCGGGGATATGAGTTAAGCCACAAGCTGCTAACCGAGGATCGCATTTTACCGAGGATCACGTATTATGCGAAGCGAATCGGGACTTTTGCTGCCGAAGATGCCTGATCAATCTTTTTAAGCTCTATTGTATTTCTCCATTTAAGAATTAACTATATTTTCATTGCAGAGGATGTTCGAAAAATAATAAAGAAAGCCGACTTTTATCAGTCCATAGATTACAATTGTTTGTATTTTACAATCCATGAAGCCGTTGTTATAGCACAGGAGCTGAACATAGACACAGAGGTAGGAAACGTCAATAATATGGAAACATTTTGGTGACTACATATAATGAAATGTAAAATCGAAAATAACTACGGCATATTAAAATAATATCCTGTTAGTAAAATGATACAACATAATATTAGGTTCTTCTCGACCAATCAGATTGCAAGAAATTTGCCAGAGGTGGGATAAATATGTTATACATGTATATCATTTCATCATTACCATTTTAATGAAAACATTATTGGTATTGATAAAAAAAATCTCTTGTGGATTTTTTTTTTTTTTTTTGGACAGTCGAATATAATCATTGTGGCTATATTTACCGTTTTTGTCATTCGTGATACTTTAGAATATAAATCATAAGAAAATAAATCGGAAACTTCTATGAATTCACTTATCATCTTCTTTTTCTAAGACTTACATAACGTTGCACCGTGCATCAAAAGATGTGACTCTAATTATTGGCGTGGACTATTTCTTGAATCCGTGAATTATTTCCTATGAAATTAAGATATGTTCAAATTTCCCATGAAACTTTGCAAATTTTCTGTCGTCTGAAAACCAAATATAATCGATGTTCGAACAGGTAATCATGACAGGTATATACATAACCTATTGCTAATGGAGAGTTGACAGATCAATGTACTAATTTTCAATTGAATGCAGAAGACCGCGCGAAATGGGCTTTTGATGCACAAATTTTGTATTACACACATAAAAAGGAGATAAAGGTTTCCCGAGGCAGCGTCCGAACTGTTCTATTGTCACATTTATGGTAATGTACCGACGGCTTATTTTACTTAATTAATCTGATATTACCATCAAATGTGTTTCAGGGAGAACAATTGAGTCATCGTGATAAATTGCTGATCGAAGAAGAGAGTAAAAAAGCCCAGGATAGACTTGCCCTTAATGAAGCTACTTATACTCAAACTTCACAGAATTCCACGCGGTCAACACCAGGGGTCAGCGAAATAGAGGTAATTTGAAAAAAGAGGAATAAGGAAGGAAATTGCTTAATATTCATAAGACATGCGTTATGGTTTTGAAAATAATTACAGAGAAAAGAAAAAAAAAACCATCGACCAGTATAATTTCATCACAATTCATTATTAATCGAAGTAAAAATTTTGAATCATACAAAATGTTGAGTTTGAAATAGTAGCACGAAACACTGCTATACATCCTTAAAAAAAAATACTGGCTCGCCAAAGCTTCCTCTTAACACATAATATAAAATTGACTGTGCCTTAGACATCAAGGTATGTAAACTATTATACGGTATTTTCAGTTTTGAAAACATTTCAGTAAAATTATAATTTCCCCATATTATGTTAGATTTTCCCTATAATGCCATATTTTTCATGAAATATGGCCCTATAAAAATCCATATTTTTTTTTTGCTCAAACACCACTTGAAAACCTGTCATTTAAATATCCACCATTTTAAGATACACTCTAAAACATGCGACTTTCTATTCCAGGTGTGATGTATAGCATGTCGTCTTCTGCAAGGAAGATAGAAAGAACATAACACGAAGTTTAGCATATCCCAAACTTACATCTTTTATTGCGCTTTTCTTTGACCATAAACTTTTACATATAATTTACTTTCACCCATCCATTTGTGGCACATAAAATATCACTTTCTGATCAAAATTTAGACTTAGTCTAATTGTTAAACGACATCGAACATTTTCCCATCACAATTATACTTGATAGAATTTTGCATTTTCTTCGGCGATATTGACATCTTGTGTGCGTTTTTACAGAATTGTTCAATGCAAACTGTCGCAATTATATTATTTTGTACAAAAAAAAGACCAAGTCAAGCCCCTTGTTAGATATTTTGATGTTAAAAGAAGGATATTGTCAAGGTGAACGCTCATCGTTGAAAAGATATGCACTATGTTGAAATTTCAAATAGACATAATCAGTGAAGAAAACAATGGCATATGTGATCCCGGGACCCCTATTTGCTATTTTCATTCCCTTTTATTTATATGTTTGCAAGTTACATTCAAACGGCATTTCAAGAAAAAATTATAAAAATACACTGTAGAAGGTATATTTTGTACGTTTGCACACCAATAATGTTATTTCTTTAAAAATGTTGCTCAAAACTATTTTTATGTCAACAAAAAATGTTCACCTACTATCTTTTCTTCTCTTAGGTTGATCAGATGAGAAAAATAAAACAAATCGTCGATCAGATGAGAAAAATAAAACAAATCTTCGATCAGATGAGAAAAATAAAACAAATCGTCTAATATAGTCATTGTATCACAAATGTAAAATGTCATACATGTGTCACTCATTGGAGTATTTGAAGGCATCATATATTTCTATGCACCTTATTATATGTACAGTATTTTTGTACTTAATATTAAAACTTTGAAACTTTAATTGATTTTGGTTGTTAGTCAGAAACGGATGGTCACCGATAGGCTCATTAGTCATGAGTACTCGCTCCATGCAGAGGTCGGATAGACAATGGACGCAGTCAATTTACAAGGCCTCGATTGACGGATGAAATCGATTAAAAACTTTTTAATTGAAAACATCAAATACTAGTATTTTCTAAGGTTTTGTTTGACTTCAGTGGTTGCTGATGAGAAATTGGAATAGTAGTTCACATTGAACGGACGGAGTGTTAAAGCTCGCTGAACTTCGCCAATTATGGTCTTTTGAAAGATTGATTTCTGGATGACACCCCAAATTACTTGAGACATTAAAGTTGTACCAATCTGTAGCATATTACTACATAGTAGTATTTGCCTCCGAGTTTCTGCTGTTTTGAAGAAGTTTGACAAAGAAAGGTGTCCCCTGTTACTAAGCTTTTTAAGTCTCGGAGAAGATCTGGACCAACGCTTCGGAATGTTCGTAAAACATTTCACGCTGTAGCAGTATGATTAGCAACAACAATCAATTTGAAGAAAGATTACCTTGAACTATTGACCCAAATTTCATTAGAAGTGTATTTTTCTTTTCATTGACCTTTTCCAATGATCTATTGACCCAAAATGGACACGGTACTAATATTTTGTACTAGAAGTATAATGACGAGGGAGGATTGATAGGGACCGATACTACTTCCGTGTTGCTCAAGTTTGGAGTTTAAAGTCATGTACATCGAAAACTGTGAATACAGATTGACCTTGACCTACTAGTCATTAAATCAATAGGGGACCTGACTACCTAGGCCACGGACAAACTCTACATGTTAATGTACCTCTATCAAGAAAAACAAATGTACTGAAGTTTCATTTGTTGCTTTATGCACATTATGACCCAAAATAGTCAATGACGGCTGGTGTGCGTGACGTCAGAAAAGGCATAGAAATTTATGAGAAACAGAACAGACATTCTTCATATGTCTCATTTTTGACCTTCTGACCTCAAACTTAATATTTATGAACCCTCCCTTGGCCTGGACCAAATTAAACACCTAGTGTCAATTTCGAAAGTCAAATACTGGAGTTTTTCAACGGTAAACCACGTCAGGGTTTTAACTACTTCTCCTCTGCATGAATTTCAACAATAATTCACATAAATGTTGCATACAACTTTGGTGGAGGTCGCTATATACTTTGTACGAGTGAAAACTTTGAACAGTCCAAAAAAAATCTACCTTGCAATGATTTCAATAACATATCACAAATTGTAGAGTGTCATGAACTTTCGAAGTTATAGGTCAAGACGTAGGTCAGTATAACAATACTTCATTGATAAACCATGTCTGGGCCTTAACTTCTTCCCCTCTTTGAATTTCATTATTTCACAGAAATTTTGTTTAGGACCCAAGAATCTGCAGTGACCTTGAATCAAGGCCACATACACTTCATTAATAAAATCTATTCTGGTCACAACTTCTTACCTTTAGTAAGAATTCATAATATTTCACAGAGCTGCTGCTCAGGACCAAAGGATGTCATGACCTTAAACCTATATTATAGGTCAAGGTCACAGCACTTGTGGGTAAAAACCATGTCCAGGTCATATTAACTTCTCTACATTGGATTTCAATAATATTTCACAGAATTGTTACAAAGGAACCCAAGGGCATAGCATGACCACAATCAGTAATTGTTCTTTCCAAAAACAGCACTTGTGAATCTGTTCCTCAGTGACTTTTAAGTACTGGAATAAGAGAAGATAAAGCACTGTACCAAGAGGTACCAACTCCCTCCAACAACCTACACAAAGTATATCAATTTGAAAAGGTAGGAAATCTGTCCAGGCCAGAACTTCTTCCCCTCTTATGGATTTCACAATATTTCAAATTGTTGCTTTGGACACAATGGTCTATTATAACTATGAACACACAATGGTGTGTTATGACTATGAACACACAATGGTGTATTGTGACTATGAACACACAATGGTGTATTATGACTATGAGCACACAATAGTGTATTGTGACTATGAACACACATTAGTGCATCACATGATAAATCCTCGGAATTTCATTGGTTAAGCACGCGGGGACTATGAGAGAATAGTGTCCGGCACCCGGGCACTATTGCTTTTTGCTTTACAGAGTTACGTCCCTCAGCAAGTATTATGACGTAATGAACAATGCATGAATGTAAATAGCAATAAGCGAGGGTGATCAATGAAACTTTAGATATCTCAAGTAAATTGCAATTAATTCATTTATTAATTAATACTACAGTCATGTGATGCACTAAACCCATTAATGCCCGTTTGTGTGGGTACTATTCTCTCATAGTGTTGCTTTTAGAAGGCAAATATTCCTTCCAAAAGCAACACCATGAGAGAATAGAACCCACACAAACGGGCATTAGTAGGTAAATGGTGTACTGTGACTATGAACACAATGGTTTATTATGACTGTAAGCACACAATGGTGTATTATGACTATGAACACACAATGGTGTATTATGACTATGAACACACAATGGTGTATTATGACTGAACACACAATGGTATATTATGACTGAACATACAATGGTGTATTATGACTATGAACACACAATGGTGTATTATGACTATGAACACACAATGGTGAATTATGACTATGAGCACACAATGGTGTATTATGACTATGAACACACAATTGTGTATTATGACTGAACATACAATGGTGTATTATGACTATGAACACACAATGGTGTATTATAACTGAATACACATTGGTGTATTATGACTATGAACAAAGGCCATGTGTTAGATAAAATTCACAGTACACTTCCTAGTTAAAACTTTGTACAGATCATTTAATATCTTTTGCATTAATTTAAGTAGTATTTCACAGAATTTTACTTGAGAATGTGTCATGACCTTGAGCCAAAGTCATACTCGTAGTTCACGGCACATTTGATGGGAAAAATCTTGTCAGGGTGCCATAACTTTTCATTGTCAAATTGGATTTCAATAGTAATTTAAATTTAACCCACACCATAACTTTTAACTGTCTATATATTGATAATTGATTTGATATGAACTTCACACATTATTGTAGCTCATTGCTCAACATCCAATGATGCTTCATGACCTTTTCACTGCCTCCAGGAACTTAAATATAACTCAAGTAAATGATATCAAATTCTTTAAATATGATTTTCTTTATTCTGAATGTAAATATAGTAGAGCAAAAAAAAAAAAAACCCCACAACATGAAACACAAATGCCCCCAGAGGCATCTTTGTTAGTATAAACAACATTTTTTGTTAATTACCATATGTTAAAAGTCAAGTTCAGGGTCACTGGGTTAAATATGTTGGTATCAATGGAAAAGTCTTGTGACAAGGAATACACATATGACATATCAAAGCCCTATCACTTACCATTCAAAAGTTATGCCCAATTTTAAAGTTTTTGTAAAGTATGTCAAAGGTCAAAGTCAAGATAAAATCAAAGCACTAAAGGTACTGAGTGCGAATAGCCAGAATAATATCACTTACAATGTATGACAAAATATTGTGTTTTCTAAGTTATATTTGTTCCTGAACACCTTCGTAGGCCAGTTTATGGACATATAAAGACAGAACTAAAATGCAAATGCATAATATTGTCGTAATGAATTGAAAGATGTCCGACAGTGAACATGAAAATTAAATAACATCACATTAAATCTACCCCTCCCCCCCCCAAAAAAATACAACAATCCAATATGACTATCGATTGATGATTCCATATACAAGGAAAGAAGACAAATCTTATTTTCTAATTTGATCCCCACTCTCTCTTTAACCATTCATGTTCAATGTTAGGTGTGTGCTAAGAATTTGAAGGAAAATTCACTTCTTTCTTTAGTATATAAAAACATGATACATCCTAAACGGGAATGTTTTGATCCCTTTTTTTTCATAATTGTTAATATCATATTTCATGATGGAAGTTCCTAATTTTTCCGTCGTATACAGATTTTATTTTGTGAAGCGGGGCAAAATAAGCCTTAAACTTGAAGTTAGTTTTACGTTTCAATGATTCAACTTAATATCCTTATCAATAGCACCGTTTCATTAATTTATATATTGTCCACTAAAACAGATAATCAACTGGTGATGGAAAGGGGTTTCCAAAACACAGCCTGTGTTCATCTCAGTACATACAGATGCAATTTTTCATTAGGTCATGCATGTACATAACACGACAGCTCGATTCATATAGATATAATTCATTGATTGACAGTGATCAGACTTTATACCGATCACGACGCTGACGCAGTCCCAAGGTACATGTAAACATAGTAACATCGTTTATACATACTCAGTAGACGGGGCTCCCAGGAGTGAAGAAATCAGGCAATCGCTATGTGCTATTCGCACAAAAATTGGTATCAATAGAAAGGTCTTGTCATAACAAATACACATGTGAAATATGAAAGCCCTATACTTACCATTCGATAGTTATGCCCAATGTTAAACTTTTTGAAAAGTAGGTCAAAGGTCAAGGTCATGAGGTCAAAACTTGGTATCAATGGATAGGTCTTGTCACAAGGAATACACATGTGAAAAACGAAAGCCCTATCACTTAACATTCTTTAAAAGTTATGCCCAATGTTAAGTTTTTCGGACAAACAGACAGACAAACCACAGGAGCTCTATGCCAACAACCTACAATGACACCCGCCCCTTCACATCTCTCTATAGTCAAAGTTCAAGGAATATCATAATTCATTTCGGAAATATAGTGGCACACTTGATCGATATTATTACACAATATAAGGCAGATATACTTGTGGATTGTTGGCAACGACCTCCTGTGAGAGAAACAGACAGACAAACGGACAGGCCAAAAACTATATGCTCCCGAATCCTTGATTCCGGGGCATAAAACACAAAAACAAAGAAGGCATTTTTCAAATGTATTACTCATTTATTTAACAAATTGCAAAAGAAATTCATCATGTTAAAATGTGTCATATTTTACAATGCATGTAATTATACCAGGTAAAATTGTATAATACAAACACGTTCGCAACTTTTGAATTATACTTGAAGGAATGTGTAAAGCACTACGCTAAAATATGTTTTGAGAAGAATATCCTTTAAGCTCTTACATGTATAACAGAACATTGTCACGGAAGTTACCTCTGTCACAGGAATGTCAGGTTTCGGGTACTGTTGGCAGCAGTTCCTAAAAGTAATCCAGTAAAAACAAATGAAGATATTGTATACATGTATGCAGAATCTTGGACAAATGAATCAGAATAATCTGAGACAAATTTGTTGGTGTTTTTTTTTTGTTCGCCAAGTTTGTATTATGATATCTGAGTATGTTCAAACACCCTGCTAAATTTCATGTAGAGCATATATACGGTATTCCTTCAAATGAATTGTAGCACTTAAAGTACATGTAAATACAAATTTTCCAGTACATTCAGTCAGACAAGAAGACAACAGACACCATAAATTTACTACTGTCCTGTCCACTAAATCCAGAGCATCCATTCTGCCTTCTTAGGAATTTTCCAATTATTTATTGTCTGCGTAGGTAGACCTCCTTTAGCTGTAACAGGAAATGTGCATTAACTCACCCATTCAACTGTTTATAAGCTGCTAGACGAAAAATAAAATGTCTATGGGAAATCCCCATGTTAATTTCAGCCCTCCGCCATATTGTTCTCCATACCAACAATGGTAAACAGTGACATCATGGTGTGCCATGTCACACATTTGAGTCATTTTCACTATAGAAAATCCCTGTAGACATTTTATTTTCCGTCAAATTTTTTAACTAAGCTACAAACAACTAAAAGGGAGGCATTTTCTGTTATGACTAAGATAGTTCTATAAACTGGGTATCAGTTTATAAGATGAAAACAGTATGTTTTGAAGAAAATTGCCAAATCATGGTGCTCTGGATTTAGTGAATATGACAGTAGATAACATGACAACAAATCAAACAGGTGCAATCAAGTATGATGTCACAATAAACGGTATTTCCAAATGGTGTGATGTCTGATGTCTATACATAAAAATTCAGCTTTAACACAGTCAAAACTAATATCTGACGAATGGAATACATTTATTTACATAAAAAAAAATTAAATGATGTTCATAATTCCTCAAATCTTACTCATATGTTTAATTCTTACCTTTGAGTTCTAAATTAGAGTTTTTGAAAATTGAGATCCCTAGCTTGGTTTAAGCTAATGATTAGAAATTGGTGTAGACTGTATGAATCCCAACTTCAATAATGGTCCAAGAATTTCGTTTCTGTCTCCAATTGACAGGTAATTATATGGGCGACTATAATATATTTCTGGACAGCTCTCTTTGGAACTTTCATCTCCAGACACTATTTTCTCATACTGTTTCTTGGTGAACCTCAGATATGTAAAAGTAACCTAAAAGCACAACATTAAATGATAAGCTTTGTCATAGACCCTTTCACATTATCTGTGGTACTGAATTTGAAGGCCAGTTCCGGGGGACAAACAATAGATTGCGCATGCACCAGTGACGTAATTCAATTGTTCCAAGACGTTTTCCGCGGAACAAACGAAACATGATTCCGCGCTAAATGTCCTAGAACAATCAAATGACGTCACTGGTGCATGCGCTGTCTATTCTTTGTCCCCCGGAACTGGCCTTCAAATCTAGTACCGCAGATAATGTGAAAGGGTCTATTGATAAATTAGGCCAAACCAATTTTTTTCGCTGTTAAGCATCAGGTATTGTATCAAAAATCAAACTAACTACAATGTATCGGGCAAAAAAAAAAGAACATAAAACACCGCTAAAGACGGTATGGCCGGATTGCAAAGTAAGTTTTTGTCACTAACTGGGTCAAGGTCACTAGGTCAAATATTACAGCATACATTGAGAGGTCTTGTCAGAGACAACCTACATGTATAATATAAAGTTTCTACTGCATGCAGTTCCTTAGATTTTGCTTAAACCAGGAACTTTAACCAAAGTCTTTAACTAGGTCAAAGTCCAAGGTCAAGGTCACTAGGTCCAATGTCACGGCATAAATTGAAAGGTCTCATCATGGGCAACCTAAATGTATAATATAAAGTTTCTATTGCATACAGTTCCTTAGATTTTGCTTAAACCAGAAACATTAACCAAAATCTTTAACTAGGTCAAAGTCCAAGGTCAAGGTCACTAGGTCAAATGTTACGACATAAATTGAAAGGTCTGGTCATGGGCAACCTACATGTATAATATAAAGTTTCTACTGCATACAGTTCCACAGATTTTGCTTAAACCAGGAACTTTAACCAAAATCTTTAACTAGGTCAAAGTCCAAGGTCAAGGTCACTAGGTCAAATGTTACGGCATAAATTGAAAGGTCTTGTCATGGGCAACCTTCATGTATAATATAAAGTTTCTACTGCATATAGTTCCTTAGATTTTGCCTCAACCAGAAACTTAAACCAAAATGTTGACGGCAGACGGACATCGTCAATCCATAGACCGGAATTGCTTTGCAATCCGGCCAAAAACCCATTCAAACCACAAACATTGCAATTACGGCAATATTGAATAAACATTTTATAGAATTAAATAATACATTTCTCTGAATTTGTACAATAAGGTGTTTTACTTTGATAAATATTCTTACATTTCATTAGATTATTTTGTTTGTCATGATTCAAGGTTGTACAGATTGTACATTGTACATATGACAAAATTACATGTACATGTACCAAAATGTCCGAAAGTGAAACAGATTTCAACATCTCTGCAACACTTGCTTCAATTCTTAATTGGGTAAGATAAGGTACATGTATCTAACTAACAATTGAGACACGCAAACAGAGAGAGATCCCTGTTACTCTGCCAAAATGGGCCTTAAATTGACAGTCACTTACCCAGGTTTTTTGTACGACAAACCCAAGGAGTCCATGAAGATTCTGTGACATCTTAAAATGTGTCAATAATTCTCCTCCATGTTGGCCGATTAAATTGTCATCAAGATGGTTCACTGTTTGAACTCTTCTTCTCTTTGCTGCTGAGCTAAATTCCTCATGTCCGTTGAAATTTTTCTTTACCTGTGTAATATAAAATTAATACATTATGCTCATTTTGTTTAAGAATGCTTTCATAATATCGTAATCCTTAGATGCTGACAGAAAATTTGATGAAAATAAAAAAAGCCAAATGGCACATGATACACTGGCACATGACACAATGGAAATGTTTGGTATTTGAGGGGAGAGTGAAGAAATAGCAAGTTGAAGGGCTGGGTCATTGAATGAAGGTGCAGATGTTATGGATAGTGGTATACTGCAATGGTTTAAGGGAAGTAATCATTAATGTAAAGATTTTTCCCCTCATCCATACCTTGAGGTCACATCCTCAGCCATACCTTGAGGTCACACCCTCATTCATACCTTGAGGTCACACCCTCACCCATACCTTGAGGTCACACCCTCATCCATACCTTGAGGTCACATCCTCAGCCATACCTTGAGGTTACACCCTCATCCATACCTTGAGGTCACACCCTCACCCATACCTCGAGGTCACATACTCAGTTTAAACCCAAGTTATAGTCATACCTACATGTATCTTTATTTCAAAACAAAATCATTTGTATCTGTAATATGGAGAAGCAAAGACCAGTTATTTCTAACTCTTTCAATATTTCTCAACTCCAACATGTCCAAGGGAAAAATATTCAGTTTTTGACCCTTGCTTACTTTCTTCCCTAGAATAACACCCTAATCTTTTAAGCCCCAGTGCTCAATTTTAAGTCATACCCTTTCATGTGACATCCTATGACAAATTATTTTATTATTAAATCATATCTACATGTATCATGGGTGTAGAAAAGCATGAAAAATCAACAACCGATACATGTACACAGACAACAACAGCACCTTTTTTCAATTGGGTATGTATATGAAATACAATGTAGCATATCAAAATTATAATCAAAACCTTAAATTGTGAAATACATACCTTACAAACAGCCATTATTTTCATACTTTCATCAGAATGACCAAAGCATGGGAAAACAATGTTAGGAACAGAATTCACTTGAACATCTCCAATCAAAATTTCTCTACCTATTACATCAGGATCACCACTGTACAAAAAAGACACGAAACTCAAAATAAGGCTTGATAACATTCATCATGTTCATTACTAGAAAGACTACATGAGCTTCTCATTCAAATTTTCTTCAATGCCTGTGTCAGAGGATACTGAAATGGATTAGACAATAAATGGCCATGGTGGCCATCTTGGTTTCAGAAAAGCAAGCTTTGAAGCTTAGGTTACAGACAATAAGAATTCTTAAAATAATAGTTTGTGCAATACTTTATGGACTGAAACTTCAATGAACTCACAATGTTGATAATCCAAGTGCTCCAATAAAGCTTTGGAACAATGCTTGATATCTATGTTCTGACACATTTTTATCCCCCGATTTCAGGATGATGAAGATATCAATAAGTCTTTCTGTAAATGACTCTCCATAAACATGAAACCTGAAAAAGTATGAAAGTATTGCTGTAACATTGGATTTTCTTATCTCACACATGTAAATATCAACGTACATGTATAAATGAATTTTCAATTTGTTGGGGTTTTTTTTAGATTTCAAATCTGACATATAAATAAACACAACCAGTGTAATTTGCTGGCATATGCTGAGATGAAACTCATAGAATTGTGGTCCCCTGCTTTTGGGTGTACATCACAACAGTACATGTAGGTCAGACTCAGACATGTCAAAGGTCAAGTTAAAAAATTTGGCATCAAAAGAATTCTTGTCCTAAGGAATACACATGTGAAATATGAAAGCACTATGTGTGCATTTATGGTACATATATGATAATAATATTTGTGACATCATGACAGATGTGACTTTAATGAGGTTGGTTCAGATTCTCCACTGCATACAAACCAATAGCTAGTGAAACTTAAATAGTAGAAAATCTGATTTTATAGCAGGGGCGGATCCAGAACCCCAATTGCGGGGGGGGGGGGGGGGCACATACAATTTTTGATGGAAATCACTTGCGAAGCCCGATGGGCCGAGTGGGGGAGGGTATGGGAGGGGGTTGGTGGGTGTTCGGGGGGGCTCCCCATGAAAATTTTGCAAAAATGAAGCGATTTGGTGGCATCTGAAGTGTATTTGAACTGAATTTAGAAGGGATTAGGCGCGCATGATTAAGTCAGTGTCAGTAACGATAAGTATCCTAAAAAAAATGGGGGGATGTTTCCAGCCGTAATTTCACATAAAACCAGGAAAAAATCAGGCGGGACCCGACCCTCCTAACCATCACTCTAGATCCGCGCTTGTTTGTTAATTTTTGTAAGATAAAGAAAACAAGTAAATGATAAATTTCCTTGACAAACAAGACAAACAAGACTGAGATCACGGTTGCCCCATTCCCTGCATCGTCCAGATAGAAAAGTATATTTATTCCGATTGGCAATTCGATTCTAAAAATAAAGAAAACATGCATTTTTGACTCTTTGCAGAATTCTTGGGAGGTAGCCGTCCAAATCTGACCAAAACATGCGCAGTTTCAATTGTTCATTTTAAAAAGACTGATCATGATCTCAAAATTAAAACGATCTTAGAAAAGTAAAAGAAAAATTGTCAATTTTATAGAAGGCTATATTGAATCTTTGGCAAAGAAATATGTGTGTTTTATGACTTGCATAGGACTGTTATTCCCGATTCATCCATGTGAAGAAAATCCTACATTATATGATCATGGTTTCCGAAACATGTACATCCACGCACAGATGATGGACATGGCAGTAATGCATCCTTCCCGACTTTGTTATCTATCCCCGAGAAAATTTATTCAAATCGGTGGTTTCTGGGGGTGTTTGGGGGGCTATTTCCGACTAATTTCATTTTTTTCAGTTTAATGCTTCCAAAAGCATGCCCCTTCGTTGGGCACTGCCACATGCCCCCCCCCCCCCTCCCCCCCGGCTGAATCTGCCACTGTATAGACAAGAATCAAATGAAAATGCTTTTTGTATATTTTTACCAGAAATTTAGACATTCATAGTATATAGGTAATAAAAAACAGAGCCACAACCACTCATCTGCCATATAATTAAAATTGTGTGTGTAGAGGGGGGGGGGGGTTACTACTGGACATGTACAAATGTACCTAGAATTTTTACAAATGTACTGGTAGCTTCTTATAATTTTCAGTACAAATAAATCTCGTACTTTTTGTACAGTCTATCTTCAATTATGTCTATAACATTCCATGTTGGCGCTACATCCCACTCATTAACTTTCATGTAGTTCATTCCTTCACCAATCTCAAACAGCAAATTGTACGATACATTTTTGTTCAATTTCTCGATGTCATCAATATCAATTCTTTGAAGTGGACTGCGACACATTATACGTTCTCTGCATTGTGAAACTCGCTCATCAATTTTAGGATCTAAAAGCATTAAATAAGATTCACTGAAGGCCATGTCAATTAATTCGTATGGCGAATGTATTTCATCTAAAATAGGCGTAATAGATAAGTTTTGCAAGGTTCCACGTGTCCATTCACTTGTGCATGGCTTTATTTCGTGATGACTATATGAAAGTTGTTCATCTAAGTATCCATTTTCACTTGTATTGCTTGAACTGGGGATTGAACACCAATCTGGATCGGTCAATCTTCTTTTGAATCCTTTGCCCGAATTGTTCGCCTCCATCTTAGTTTCACTTTGAATGTAATGTGGCGTATTGTCTGTATGACCATTCGTTCCAGTGACCACATATTTCTTCTTACTGTATGAGCTGCGTTATACTTGTTTAGAGTTTTAAGATACGTTATCTCCGAAGCAAGCAGAGGACCAGTGACCACCTATTAATTTTTAAGGCTTTAATGCTAATAAAATGTGTAATTAATAAAATATTTTCATCGAAACTTTGAATTTACCCTTATCACATCACAGGCCTATGGACGATTTAACCGTTATTTTGTTTATACAGAGTCTTATTTAAAGTGTTAATGGACACTTCATGGGCGGATCAAGGATTTTTTCAGGGGTAATCCTAAAGTCCGATTTCTTTTTTTTTTTTTTTTTTTGAGCAAAATAAATAAATAAATAAATAAATAAATAAATAAATAAATAGATAATTAGTCTATCATTGAAGTTAACACAAAAACTATAAGCCTGAACTTTTAGCAAAGAAGCTTTCGGTCGCGCTACCGGCCTTCTTCAGCTCAAACTATCTTTGAAGTTGACACAAAAACTATAAACCTGAACTTTTAGCAAAGAAGCTTACGGCCGCGCTACCGACCTTCTTCAGCTCGAATGAATTGTTATGAATTGTTTCCCTATTTTGGAATAAAAAGACAGAATAAATAAATAAATAATAAAAGGCACACACCAGAAAATGAAGACCTCAGTTCCGCTTCTAATTACAAATAAAACAGATGATTGGCGAGCGTTCTTGAATTTTCAAATCATAGTACTGGAGTAATGATTGTCAGTTGAGTTCTAATATGTTAAATACAACAAATAGCAAGCGAAAGCGAGCGAGCGATTTTTTTTTCAGAATTGGAATAATATCCTCTTAGTGTCCTTGTTTATTGACCAATGTGCAATTGTGTCTATAGTTTGTATAGGAAAGCTCGATCAGCATCGTTTGAAAATAACGCGTGTGATAAATTCTGGCGAACGGAAGCGAGCCAGAAAAAAAAATTTGAAATGCTGACAGCAAAATATTATCAAAATGAAAGATTTCCAATACAAATTCATGTTATATTTTTCAAATATTATGACAACAAAAGAAAAATCGGGACTTAACCTTATGAAAAAAAAAACAAACTATGCTTCGAAAATTCCATTGAAAGGGGGGGGGGGGGGGGGGGCGGACCATTTTTCCGATCGGCATGCAAGCAGTGACAAAAACATGGACGGGAAAACTCGTGTTTTTCAATCCACATGAACTGTGACCTTGACCTTGGACCTATGACCTTAGATCAAAATCATGGCACATTCTTGGGTTCTGAGCAACAATTCTGTGAAATATTGTTCAGAGCCATCATCCTTGCAGGGCAGTGAAAAATTATGGTACGGACAAGATTTTTCATAAAACACATATTGAGACAATTTACAACAAATACATAGTCAAATGGAACAAACATATACAACGATGCGCAGTACTTAAAACTCCTAACCAGGAGGGGCAACTCTCTCATTTATGATATCAATAAATTTACAAAGATTGTTTAATACATTTTCATCTTGACAAGAAAATAAGGCCATGCAAAAAAAATTTTCTGGTTCTCAGATAATTGATCTAAAAAATATGGGTAGGTAGGTAGGGTTTTTATTTTTTGTTTTTATTTTCCGAAAACTACTTAAGCACAATTTTTTATTCAGATATTATAGAGACTGTGATCTATAGTGACTATATTTGTTGTAAATGTTCACCATACTCAACTCTTCTCATTTTTACAGTGCCAAGAATGCTTCAGCCCAGTCTGCAATTTTAAAATTCACCTTCAAGCTGACAATCACTCGTTCCCCCCCCCCTCCCCCCCGTCGCCATTTTGCATCTTGTGAACAATAACAAAGTACAGTACCGTAATCGTCCGAAAAAAAGTCCGCAAGAGTAGATATCACGCAGGCAAAAAATTGCGCTGAAAATCGTGGAAAAAATTCTAATCTAGTAAATAATACGCATTAAAAAAATCGAAATTTCGCCGATGTTTTCTCCCAAATTCAAAATATCAAAGAAACGGCCCGCTCGGTAATTTTTATTGTAATGAATTGAATTAGATACCGATTACAAAATAATCCATAGTACGATTGAAAGATTTAGGATTGACAGCCGTATTATGTATCAATTAACTGAACTGACCATTGAAATTTACCGTTAGAATAAACCTATTCGAGAAGATTTTACTTCCCCCTTCACCTGTCAAAAGTGACATATCAATTTCATGCTTGACCGCAACGCTACCGGTGAAGGCTATTTGTCTCCGTTCAACACCCCTCGGGGTAGACAGGTGTTTACACATATACAGGTATTTAACGTACATGCGCTTGTACGATCTGACCTTAGATGACCAGGTACCGTAAATACTTGGACAAATGTTATTGTAACGCGATTGTTTACTTACGCACGGACTGGTAGCGTGAATTAAAGTCAAATATACTTACAAAATTGATCTATTGACGAATTATCTGTTCAGAAAATTAATAGAAAATTATATTTATCAGCATGAGAAATCTGGCGGGCGGCGGCTATTTTTTTCCCTTCCTACGATAAAAACGTCTCGTCGGGAGGAATTTTGAGCGCGCGGCGGTGTCTGAGAACCAGGATTTTTTTTTTATATGGCCTAAGCTATAAAATTTATAAATATTCGGTCTTATGAAAAAACCTCTTGGAACAAAGTTAATTCTTTCATTTTCTAAAGCTTTACAATTAATGATATAGTGAAATTCATCTCCTACTGATTCTTCACATAAATGACATAATCTTTCGTTTCTAGGTGTATTCAACCATCTACCAGTTTCGATAGGTAATCTATGATTAGTACTTCTAAAACGCAACAATTTAAAGATATTACATGTAGGTATATCCAAATCTAAATATTTACGAAATTCAAGCTTGTTATTAGTAAATAAATTGTAAAATGTACCCTTACTTGAATTATTACACAGAGAAACCCAACTTTGTACAAATTGATCATTAAGTATTTCTTTAATTTTTGCTAACAACCATTTTTCGTTTTCAATATTTTGGTAAATCCATACATAATTCAAACCACATTCTTGTAAAATGTGTACGATACCACATATCCATTTAATGTTATGACGATCTCTCATTGAGTATAAAAGTTTGTACATAACACATGACAATTTTGACTCTTTTCCATTTAGCAATTTCAACCAAAAACTTATCATTCTTATCTTTACCTTAATAGATAATGGATATCTTGCTAATTCACCATAAATCATTATGTTTGGTGTTGATAGTTTTAGTCTTAATATAATTTTACAAAATTTTAAATGAAATTTCTCTATAAGATCCAGATTTTCAAACCCCCAAATTTCAGATCCATATAATAGAATAGGAATTACTGTTTTATCCAATAATTCTAATTGACAGTCTATTGATAGATTGAATTCCCTTGCTTTCTTAAAAATGCCATACATTGCTCTTGTTGCTCTTTGAATTAAATATTTTCTGGTATTTAAAAAAGAACCACTCCTTGAAAACAATATACCTATAGATATTTAAATTCAGTAACAATTTCTATTTTCATATTATTGTAAAAAAAAACGATACATTTGACAGTGGTCTCCCTTTACCAAAAATCAGAATTTTTGACTTTTCGACATTAACTTGCAATTTCCATTTTTCACAATATTTATAAAAACAATTAAGTTGGTGCTGCAGATCATCCTTGCTTTCAGAAATCAATACCGTATCATCTGCGTAAAGTATCACAAAAATTTTCAAAAAAATATCAAGTTCATTTTCTAATTCTTCAGAAATATGACTGAGTCCTTTAACATCCTCATTCAATAAGAAATCCTCTAAATCGTTCAAGTACAATGAAAATAACAGGGGTGACAAATTTTCCCCCTGACGAACCCCAATTTGACATGGAAAATATTCAAAAAAATCATTATTAAGACTTATTCTCGATTTACAACCCTTATACATATTCGTTATAATTTGTAAACATTTCCCAGAAATATGACATCTAAACAACTTTCTCCATAGGCCTGTTCTCCATACTTTATCAAAAGCAGCTTTAAAATCTATGAAAGCACAAAACATTTTCTTCTTTTTCAAAAATGACAACTCCATTAAGGTATATAATACAAACATGTTATCTATTGTAGAATAATTTGCTCTAAAACCACTTTGATTTTCTTTAATTAGGTTTGTATTTTCTGCAAAAGTAGTTAATCTGTTACATAGTATAGAAGTAAATACTTTTCCAAGACAACTCAATAATGTGATAGGTCTGTAATTTTCAGGCATTTGAATTGATCCCTTGTTTTTAAAAATAGGTTTTATATCACCATTCAACCAGAATTCTGGTACAATACCAGTGTCAAAAACCAAATTAAATAGTTTTTCATACAATGGTGCCATAATATTCACTGACGATTTAATATACTCATTAATAATCATATCTGATCCAGCTGATTTATTATTCTTAATTGAATGAACAGTTTTCAATATTTCATCAACAGAAATTCGATCATTTATAAATGAACTATCATCAAAACTAACATCAAAATCATCATTTAAAATAACATCAGGTCTTTCTTCAATATCATTTTCATTTGCTTTTTTAAAATACTCATAAAAATCATCCATATTTGTATTTTAACCTTGGTCATTACAAAACTTATTTTTCAACAATTTCCAATAATCTTTAGGACTTTTACTTCTCATTTTCTTTATCTTTCGTTGTAAGCTAATTTTGTAATTATTAAGTGATTTATCTAAAATTGATTTATATTCTCTTTCAGCATATTCTAGTCCTTGTTTGAAAATAATAGATCCATATTTTTTATATTTACGTCTGACTTTTCTATAAGTTTTACGTGCAATATGACAGTCATTATTAAACCACAATGTCATTTTCTTTTTCTGCTTTTTCTTTTTATTACGTGGAGTAAATGTACCAAAAGTATTTCTAGCAGGTTTCAACAATAACTCTGCCGTTTTCTCAAATACAGTACCTACGTCACTCTTTTGTACAAAATCACTATTTATTTGACATACATCAGTCAGTATTTTATCAACATCACCAATATCTATATTTTCTATAAAATCATTTACTTTTGAAAAATCCCATGATTTTATTTTCTCTGATTGTGATCCAGTATTTGCGGGTAGAAGAATATTACCCTGGCAATAACTTATTTCATATTTCTACCCTGGACCCAAGAGTATCTTGTGACTTTCAAGATCACCAATCTGTGGCGGAATCAGTCTTGGAGGAGGAGGGGTTACTATATCCGTAGAGAATAACTGACATTAGTCAGAAATAGCCCAAAGACACCCCAGAACCCACCAAATTGACTACAATTGTCAACAATTTGGGTCCCTGTAAAGTGCGAAACGAAACAAAAACGAAACGAAACGAAACAGATCGAAACGAACGAAACAAATCGAAACGAAACGAAACAGATCGAAACGAAACGAAACGAAACAGATCGAAACGAAACGAAACAAAACATAATACTTAAAGAATATGAGAAAAGGAGGAAAATTCGCCGAGAACGAATATTTAAAGACAAGATCAGCAATATTTCCTTAATCAAAGAGTTCTACATTTGTAATTGGTGCTGAGAGGGTTTGTTGGGAGAGTCAAAGTTGACAATTTTAAAAAAGTAAATGTCAAATGCCATTCATGTATTTAAGAGGAATAAAGGGGAGGGGATAGAAAACCACGCTATGACACCGTAATGAGATCATAAAATTGGGGGGGGGGGGTTTCAGGAAAAAAAAATCCTATCCTTCTTCAAACGAAATGTGCCCCCCCCCCCCCCCAGTATTTTTTTCTCATTTTTCTGATAAAGTTTTCAAATACACATAACGGAACAGTTCCGTTTCCTCTGTACTAGACTCCTCCCTGATAAATAATATTTTTTCTGCCTACGACGAGGTAATTCATCCCGTTCACTCTCCTTAATTTAATCCTTTTAAAATGCAATTGTGCTAAATACCGTATATATTATGTTTTAATCGTCAACTTTGACCCTTTAAGAAACCATTCAGCCTCAAGAACTAATGGTTGAAGGCAATAATATATGCAGATATTGACATCCGTGCTAATTCTCTGCATTTACATCAATTATTATCAAGTTCTTTAAGATTTATGTCTTGTTTCGTTTCGATCTGTTTCGTTTCGTTTCGATCTGTTTCGTTTCGTTTCGATCTGTTTCGTTTCGATTTGTTTCGTTTCGTTTTTGTTTCGTTTCGCACTTTACAGGGACCCCAACAATTTCTCAGTTGGGGTAGGAATTCGAATTTACACACAACGAAGTACGAGTGTTTGATTGGGATTGATACAGAGCCATCGCGTATAATTTTATGATTGTTCTTTATCTCAGAGATGAATCTGGAATGAAAAGTCCTAATGCAGACCGATATTTCTTTACAAAATCTTCCAGACATATCTTTTTAAAATTGTTATAAATCTGAGGACCGCATTCAGTCTTCTTGAATCATTTTCTTCCCAGAATGTAGACTATATTCTATCGGAAATCGGACCTCATTTTGTCTAAATAAGGAGGGGGGGTTGCCCCAAAATAGCATAGAAATTAAAATTCAGAACTTTATCAAATGACCTTCTTATCCAATTATAATAAGAAACAGCATCATATCAATTAAGGCTAAAATGTCAATTTAGGCAGGTTAAAAGAAATAGTACTTATATTTTCTCAAAATATATGGTTTTTGCATAAAAAATGCATATTTAAATTTGACCCCAAAATGTTGCTTTCTTTTTAATAATAGCTTTTTAAAATGCATAATTCTAGCTAAAATAATGAATGCATATAATTTTTCAAGAAATCTGTTATTTTCAGACGAAAAACAGACATTTTGCCCCAGAATGAAACATGTACCTAAATAATTATATACAGTTGAAAATACATTCCTTTTATCATTTTAAGAAGTCCTAGCTATAAAATCAATAAATACTTCTCCAGAAGTCAGCAATTTTTGAATGAAAAATACAATTAAATTTTGAATGAAATGTCATTAAAACATATATAACCTGAAAGAGTGTGAAAAGTTATACTAGAAAATAGCTTTCAATCATTGCTTTTGCAAAGGATAGTGGTTGGGAATCAGAGATTTCTAATTGAAAATACGTGTTTCTGTATAAAAACGAAATAAAGAATATAAAAAGGAGACTTTGATTTTTGTTTTCAATGAAAATTTCCTCACATTTCTGCGAAATTTTGCAAAAATTCATTTTCCCCCAAAACACACAGAAAAAGTAGGCCCTGTAGGCATTGGAACTTGCAACTTATTTCATCTGAAGGAGCACCAAAAATACTATATGTATATTCACATATTTTTCGATTTTCAAAATCTTCATCCATATAAAAACTAATTTTTTTTTATAAATGCCGAAAATTTGAGTATTTTCAAAAGTGTTTGTGTTTTTATTTGTTATTTATATTTTTTTTTCCTATTTTCAGTGATTTTTGACTAAAAAAATCCTCCCCATAAGAAAACACCACTTTTGTAATGGAAAATTCCATGAGACAATTTTTTATCTGAAAGAGCGCAAAAGATTCTACAAAGGTAGACCGGTTTTGGAGGATCAAGGGGGGAGTGCAGCCAACCCAGTGATACATCCCACAGTTCTAATAATGAGAATCATTATGTACATGTATTCATTCAAAAAAAAAAAAAAAAAAAAGGCTGAAAAGATCTAGAAATATGCTTCAGACTGCACCATTTTCCTCTAAATAATAAAAAGGTGTTGATGATTCTAAAATTTTCTTCAATGGAAACTAACGATGACCCCTGAAAAATCCGAGTTTGATATTGACCAATCAGATCAATGAATTTTCTTTCTAGACATTCGGAGTTCTTAGGAAATACCGAATGCATGAGCAGACACGAGAACGAGGAAACTAAAATGTAATGGCAAATTTATTCGACAAATTGAGTGGCACGCTGTCAAAATTGTCAGACGACAAGCCAACCAATGCCTCCACAAAGTTACGCAAAAACTCAAGCAAATCGTCGACTGACAGTTGCCGAACAGAAAGCAATCTATGTGTAGACGACCAGGGGTCCGTCTCCAACAACCAAGATGGCGCGAATGGTTCCAAGATCCAGTCGGGTGGAAGGGTCGAAAATGAGACCCCAGGAGTGCAACAGTTTGTCATTCCGAAGAAGAGCACACAAAAATCAGGTAGTTTCTATTCAATAAAACGAAATTGTTAGATTGCATTTGAGAATGCTGAAAATCTTAAATTTACATGGCATTCCAGGGTCCACTTGTACTGCCCCCTCCAAGTCCAGAATTCTTCCAGAAATGGCGATTATAGCTAAATATGGTTATTAATGCTGGGTATTCTACTCAAAAAGTGTATTACGACAGTGGCGGATACAGTACCACCTTTGCTAGGGGTCAAGGGGTGAAGTTTACCTATTTTTACTAAAAGTGGGCCAAAATATTTTCGGAAAATTTTGGGTCTATGCGGGGGCCCCCACACCCCCCTCTGCACCCCCTGCATTCGCCACTGTGTGATATGCCAAATAATTATCACGATTTATTAGAGTATTTTGGGATTTGATATTTAACGAAGAAATATTAATTAAATGACAAAATTCTGCTTTAAATGTCTTGGAAAGAACCAATGAAAATATGCAGGGTATGAACTTTAAACGCTCCCCCATTCGCATAAGACAAGTTTCTTTTCATGTTGGTGATTAAAAATCACCCTTAACTCGCCCATGTAGCGAATGAATTACCCCTAAACGTAAGTATCAAATAAAATGCCATAAACATACGTCTGTCCATATTAATTTCATGAATGTCTAAATCTTCAAATTTCACTATGAACTTGCCTTTAAATTGTCACTTTCGTCCAATTCTCTGTTGTCTTTTTTATGTTTAAAATAGGTACAGCGCGGTTGCGGTGGGGGTAAATTCGTAAACTTAAATTGATGACTTCACAGAATATTTATCAATCGGAATTGATAATGAATAGAAAAACAACAAATTCTTTTTTCCCCCATCATCCCGCTGTGAAGGGCGTATATCTAAGAGTAAATATTTGCCGCGCGGTCATATGCAAGCAGAATCCATTATTTTTATTTAGTTAAAGAAAAATAGAGGATTCATGCATGTATCTATAATGAATCGTATTAAAAGCTAGATTTTATTGAATAGTATATACTGTATAATCATACTAATTTGCTTTTTTAGATAGAAACCTTATGCTTTCTTTTGATATTGTCACAGGGCTGTTTGTGGATTTGATGATCAATTCCAGAGAATTTCAACATGAAATTCTGCCATCTATCACCAAGAATTACAAGTTCTCTACATCATCAAGTAGATTTTCCTATGTCAAAGTGCAAAGTGTGCACAACAAGGAGTTAATGAATCAGGTATATATAATGCATACATTATGAAATAACTTTTGCAATATTGTAACCTTTTCTATCTGTTGTTTTTGTGCAGTTCAAATTACTACAATTGTATCTCTGTAAAGGAAGCTTGTACATGTACACGTATTGACTTGAAATTTCATAAGGATACAATTTGAGCTTAATAATTTTTACCAGCAGTAAATGGTTAGGGGTATTTTGAAATGTTATTACATTCCTCTGGCATTTCATTTTTTCAAATGTTTTTCTCAAGACCTATTGAAGCCTTTGGAGGACTTAATCTAAACTTTGTATGTAAATGCAAGAAGGAAGGAGAATGTCATATTAAATGTGTTTCAGGAGCAATAGTCCCTGTAATTATTATACCCCCTGCAAACGACGTTTGGGGGGAGGGTATATAGGAAACACCCTGTCTGTCCGTCTGTCTGTCTATCTGTCGATTTAAGATTAGAAGTTCTTAAAGCAGATAACTCTTCAATTTTAAGTGATAGGCTCTCATAATTCATGGTCATTTTCTCCTACATATGTCTTAGTGTAATCTAGTGAACACCAATTCTCAGAAAGTATAATTGATAGAGAAATAATTCTTTTTGCAATATAATCAGTCTCTGGTCTAGTTGTGCACCTGATATTTTGTTTGAGCCTCTGACCCCCAGGGTCTTCAAAAATGGGTGTGGTCATTTTCTTCTATATATCATATATGGCTATGTAATCTAGTGAACACCAATTCTCAGAAAGTATAATGATAGAGAAATAATTCTTTTTGCAATATAATCAGTCTCTGGTCTAGTTGTGCACCTGATATTTTGTTTGAGCCTCTGACCCCCAGGGTCTTCAAAAATGGGTGTGGTCATTTTCTCCTATATATGTCTATGTAATCTAGTGAACACCAATTCTCAGAAAGTATAATTGATAGAGAAATAATTCTTTTTTCAATATGATCAGTCTCTGGTCTAGTTGTGCGCCTGATATTTTGTTTGAGCCTCTGACCCCCAAGGTCTCCAAAAATGGGGTGGTCATTTTCTCCTATATATGTCTATGTAATCTAGTGAACACCAATTCTCAGAAAGTATAATTGATAGAGAAATAATTCTTTTTTCAATATGATCAGTCTCTGGTCTAGTTGTGCGCCTGATATTTTGTTTGAGCCTCTGACCCCCAAGGTCTCCAAAAATGGGGTGGTCATTTTCTCCTATATATGTCTATGTAATCTAGTGAACACCAATTCTCAGAAAGTATAATTGATAGAGAAATAATTCTTTTTGTAATATAATCAGTCTCTGATCTAGTTGTGCACCTGATATATTGTTTGAGCCTCTGACCCCCAGGGCCTTGGAAATGGGTGTGGTCATCTTCTCCTATATAAGTCTATGTTACCTTGTGAAAATCATTTCTCAGAAAGTACAGTATAACTAATAGAGAGATAATTCTTTTTGCATTATAATCAGTCTCCGGTATAGTTGTGCCCCTGATATTTTGTTTGAGCCCCTGAACCCCAGGATCTTGGAAATGGGTGTTGTCATTTTCTCCTATATAAGTCCATGTTACCTTGTGAACATCAATTCTCAGAAAGTATAATTGATCAGGGATTTTTCAAGTCCGTTTTTGGGTCCGATTATCGGACCCATTCCCAACGCCAAAATGGCCTGTATTTTCCCAATTTATGATTGAAATTTCCCAATTTGAACCTATTTATTTTTTGTTAAAGTGTTCTTCAATAAAGAGCAAAAATAATGTCAACTTAAATACCTAGTAGAAATACGACATTAGTGATCGATATGTAAATTGGTCAAAAATCTTTTATCTGGTATAGGTTCACATTTTAGTCATCAAATCGTATCTCCAGTATTGGGAACCCAGGACCATGTCGTCTTACAAAAAGCAAATCTGATAACAAAAATTACAAAAGGGAGTACATCTTCTTTGTAGAGGATAGATACGTTCTTCAAAAATAAAATTTTGGATAGTGACTATAAAAGAAACAACAGAAAATAGTTAATGTTCAGTAAACAGAATGAGGCGACTCGGACAGTAGGAATGTCCCCCGTCAAACACTGACTTTGAATCTGAATCCTGATTGATCATGATCATTAAAGTAGCCCCTCTGACTCTGAACAGATGCCTGTTCCAGATCCTAGAAGTTGATGTCCTTTGAAGCACAATCTAAAGAATAGATGGCTTTACTTGTATTATGTTTCTTTTATTGAAGACACTTTGAATAAGAAAGAGATATATATCTGTGTAATGATTTATTCCATTGAGAATCAATTAAACTGTAGGAAATTCCCAATTTCATTGAAACGCCGCGATTTTTCCCAATTTTAACGGACCCTGGACCCAAAGTAAAATACCCTGAAAAATCCCCGTTGATAGAGAGATAATTCTCTTTGTAATCTAGTGAACACCAGTTCTCAGAAAGTATAATTGATACTGTAGAGAGATATTTCTTTTTCCATTTCCATGAGTCTGTGGTCTGATTGTGTGCCTGAGATTCTGTTTAAGACTGACCTGTCTTTAAAAATGGGTGTAGTCATTTTCTCCTATATTAGTCTTTGTAATCTTGTGAACACCAGATCTCAGAAAGTATACCGGTAATTCATGGAGAGTAAATTCTTTTTGCATTACATGTATTATGTGTCTGTGGTGTAGATGTACATCTGATATTTTGTGTGAGCCCCTGTCTCCCAGAGTTGGAAAATGGATGTCAATTCAGTGAATTTAACAAAACAGCCAGTAGAGCTTCAGTCTCATCAGAGACTTCTGGTTTAAATACTTTTTTAGCTCACCTCGACGAAGTTGAGTGAGCTTATGCTATACCCCCGAACGTCCGCATCCGTGTCCGTGTCCGGTTAAGAAGTTTGGGGTAGCTCAGTATTTGGCAAAGTACTGATGCTACAGTAACCAAACTTGCACAAGTGATTCATCTTTGGATGCTGAGGTGACCCATGCATCGGATGCTGCATCTGACCTACATTTTCCGCTTGAGTGACTTGGTTAAGAAGTTTGGGGTAGCTCAGTATCTGAAAAAGTACTGATGCTACATTAACCAAACTTGCACAAGTGATTCATCTTTGGATGCTGAGGTGAACCCATGCATCAGATGCAGCATCTGACCTACATTTTCCGCTTGAGTGACTTGGTTAAGAAATTTGGGGTAGCTCAGTATCTGACCAAGTAGTAATGCTACAGTAACCAAACTTGCACAAGTGATTCATCTTTGGATGCCGAGATGGATCCATGCATCGGATGCAGCATCTGACCTACTTTTTCCACTTGAGTGATTTTGTTTTTAAAAGCCAATATTGAGCAAAGTATAAGTGCTAAATGTACCAAACTTGCATATTGGATGTATCTTTGACCAAACTTTCATGTAATGACCTTGACCTACTTTTTCCACTTGAGTGATTTTGCCTTTAAAAGCCAATATTGAGCAAAGTATAAGTGCTACATGTACCAAACTTGCATATATGAGTTATTTTTGATCAAACTTTCATAAAATGGCCTTGACATACTTTTTCTGCTCGAGTGATTTTGCCTTTAAAAGCCAATATTGAGCAAAGTATAAGTGCTACATGTACCAAACTTACATGTTGGATGTATCTTTGATCATTCTGTCATAAAATGACCTTGACCTACTTTTTCCGCTTGAGTAATTTTGCCTTTAAAAGCCAATATTGAGCAAAGTATAAGTGCTTCATGTACCAAACTTGCATATTGGATGTATCTTTGATCAAACTTTCATAAAATGAAATTGACCTACTTTTTCCGCTTGAATGATTTTGCCTTTAAAAGCCAATATACATGTATTTAGAAATATGTTTGAATTGAATTTTGCTGCCACGAGGTGAGCTTCGTAATCTGTGATTACCTATGTTTGAATGAAACATTTGATTTTATAGGGGGTATTTTCATACATCCTTGATTACTTTGATTAAGTTTATCCAAGTTTAATTAACTCACATGATCACATATATCTGCATTGTTGGTCAGTAATATATCAAATGCATGTTTTATTTGTATAAAAAATTGTAAATTTGAGTAGAATGTAATAAACCAATCATATTAAGTCTGTAAAATCACATCGGATACACCAACAGATTCTCACCAATTATCTATTATAATTCTGAACTGATTTCCCATCAATAGTAAGTACTACATTTTGATACCAAGACAGTTGACCTAGTGACCTTGAACTTTGACCTTATAGTTATATTTTGGTTAAGAAGTTCTTAGAGAATATATTTTTTCTCGTATAAGTGATAGGGCTTTAATATTTCATACATACCGGTACATTCACCGTAACAAGGACTAGGTTTAATACCAGGACATCTGACTTAATGATCTTGACTTTAAACTTTGACCTTGTAGTAATATTTTGATTAAGATGTTTTTAAAGCGAATATTTCTCCAAGTATAGGTGATAGGGCTTTCATATTTTATCCATACATTAACACAACAGGTGCTACATTTTGATACCAAGACATTTGACCTAGCGACATTGACTTTGAACTTTGACCTTATTGTAATATTTTGGTTAAGATTTTATAAAAGATGTTACGTGAATATCTCTTCAAGTATAAGTGATAAGGCTTTAATATCATAACAAGTTTTATTCCAAGACATTTTACCTTGTGACCTTGACCTTTGACCTACTTTTAAACTATAAGGGACAGGGCTTTGATATTTCACATGTACATGTACATGTATATTCCTCATGATGAGAGCTTTCATTTGATATCATGACTTTTGACCTAGTGATCTTGAACTTTAACCTACTTTTTGTGTTGCCTGTGAAGCACAGCAACACTTAAGGATTACTTTGTCCGTTGTCTGTCTGTCTGTCAGTCAGTCCGTCCGTCCGTCCGTCCGTCAATCTGTCGCACTTTGGGTGTCACACCCCATAACTTTTCATTGGTAAGTGATAGGGCTTTGATATTTCACATGTGTATTCCTTGTGATGAGACCTTTTTACACATACCATAATTTTTGACCTAGTAACCTAGTCCTAGATATTTGACCTACTTCTCCAAAATATTAGATTGGCTATATCTTTTGATTGGTAAGTGATAGGGCTTTGATATTTCACATGTGTATTCCTTATGATAAAACCTTACTATACATGCCATAATTTTTGACCTAGTGACCATGACCTAGATATTTGACCTACTTTGAAAAAAAAACTACGATTGGCTATATCTTTTGATTGCTAAGTGATAGGGCTTTGATATTTCACATGTGTATTCCTTATGATAAAACCTTACTATACATGCCATAATTTTTGACCTAGTGACCATGACCTAGATATTTGACCTACTTTGAAAAAAAAAACTACGATTTGCTTTATCTTTTGATTGCTAAGTGATAGGGCTTTGATATTTCACATGTGTTACTGTGTATTCCTTGTGATAGAACCTTACTATACATGCCATAATTTTTGACCTAGTGACCTTGACCTAGGTATTTGACCTACATTTTAAAAAAAATTAGATTGGCTATATCTTTTGATTGATAAGTGATATGGCTTTAATATTTCACATGTATTTCTTATGATGAGTCCTTTCTTTTATCCCCAAAAATTTGTACCTAATGGTCTTCACCTAGATGATTGATCTTTTCTGAAAGAAATAGATTGACCATATCTTTTAATTTGTAAGGAAGAGGTTTAATAGTTCACATGTGAGTTCATTTGACTAGACTTTCCCACTGATACATGTACACATATTAAACCAAGTGACCTTGACCTACATATTTGATCAATTTTTAAAAAAATAGGCCGCTTCGCAGGCGACACAAGCATTCCTTGAATTGCTATTTTTAACTATAAGGGATAGGGCTTTGATATCTAACTTATAGATTCTTCACGACCAGAGCTTTCATTTGATACTATGACTTTTGACATAGTGACCTTGACCTTTGACCTACTTTTCAACTATAAGGGATAGGGCTATGATATTCACATGTAGATTCCTTATGTCCAGAGCTTTCTGTGTTAATTTCACAAATGAATCCGTTTGGAGAAAAAAAACGTCCCACGGGGGGTATAATTCATCATTTAGGGCAGTTTTAGTTAATGATTACATTTCAATTTTATGTAGTATCTGGAAAAGAGGAAAGATTTACGCAAGCATGGATATAATGAAAAAGAGATTGGAGATTCAGTTGCTTTTCTTTGTGTGGAAAAAGAGGAAGAAGCTCGAAAGTTATGTACTGAAGGACTAAGTATTGGGAACATGAAGCATTCACTTCTTGGAGACCCAGCATTAGGTATGAGTAAATTATTCAATATTTTTCTTGTGGTATTACAATGAATAAACTATTTCACACTTGTCATACATTTTCCTTGCATTATGGCTTTTACATTCCTGTCAGATTGATAATTTGTTATATTAGTACGACATATGTTATTATGAGTCATTACCATGGTAACCGTTTTGTATATTTCAGGTGTACAGCTATCCAGGCATTCTGATGTACTTACACTTAAACCATTTCCTCCACTCTTTTCTGGATACCTTGTACTGTTCAAAGTGATCAAAGTATGTATTTACTTGATACAGGTCATGGCTTTTTTAGGCTGATGAGAATTTTGTATACAAATGATGCACTTTTCAGATAATTATTAGTACTATCAAACTAGTAATTTGAAATGCACAAAGATTAGATCCTTGCATTAACATAATCATTGATTTTAAGCTGAAAAGGGGTTTTAGTTGTTTTATCACAATTATAATTTTTCCCAAATTCTTGTCAATAAAGTGTATTGTATTGTTTTAGGGAAGAGTGAAAACAGTCGTAGAGAGTGAGAACCATTTAGAGCCAACTCCAAATCACGACTGCCATATAACTGGTACCATTTCTACAGAAGGCAGTGTCTCACATGAATCCGTGTACTTCTCTACTCAGGTACAAAATATTACAGTTCCTAATAAATACATATACAGACAAACAAGCAACAGATCTTTTCCAAAAGTCGTCACAGAGAATTGAATTTATGATTAATTGAAAAGAAGTTTTATCTACATTTGAAATAACATATGAAAAATTGGACATAACCTTCAATTAATCAAATAAATATTATCCCATGACTAACAGAAATCATATATATAATAAAAGCATTTTTATGGTGCACATTTATGACATACAGAGATCACATTGTTGCAGAGTTCATAAGATGTATCGGTTTTATCGGATGTGCTGAAAAAAATTGTTTGGTCCGATAAAAACTCACTTTATATCTTTTACTTAGACTGATAAAAATTCCTAAATGTCCAACATTTCATTGAAGGATTTCAAGAACTCTGTGGTGTCTATCCAGCTGTCTGTTATATGGGCAGTCATGCTGTAAAATACATTGCTATGATTTACGTGATATACATTATACAGAACTAAAGATATAATTGGTTTGAAACAGTTTCTTCGACACTTCGTTTTGACAGATTTACATGTACGAGTATGGTGAAAACAGCCTACCTGTCAATAAACCCAGAAATATTTGTCCAATGGCTATAGTGCATTTCATGTACGACAGTGATAGAATCAAGGGGCACAGGGGACCAGCAGCAGGGTAAGAAAATTGCAGTGTTGATAGAAAATTCGATTGAGGAAGCATAATTTTTATCCACTGATTTTAAAATTCAGGTACATTTGTAACACAATATTGCCAATTGTCTGACAAGGAACATGCTAGCAGACCTTAACATTATGACTTCATAATAATCAAATAAGGCTTTGATTGGCTGTATCATTAGGACATCATGCCATATCATGATCATTATGATCCATTGAGCACACTCGAAAGAGACACATATTTCTTAGATGTTGTGCAACAGAAATGAGAAGCACTACAAATAAGGAGTAGGTCCAAGTTACATATATATGATGTCCCATGATGTATTTGTAGGTTAATGCATATTCATGGTACAAGCTACAACATAGGGCCAGGTTGGCATGGTAACAGTGATGACCAGGAGGAGTATGTAGTTTGGACTGGTAATTTGACCGTCAAGGGACTGTATGCCTGCCTTGTTAATATGAAATCCATAGGATCATGTATAAAACCAGCAAAAATGTAAGTATTAGGGATTCTAGCTAGCCAATTAATTTGGCCTACTTTTGCAATAGAAGATTTTGCAATAGGAAATATTCTATAGCTACATGAAACTGACTTTGGATGAGAGATGATGCCAACCTTAACTGATTTTTCTTCAGTTTCCATTATCCTCATTTCAAGCATATTTAGTTATGATTGCCCAAAAAATGGATGGAAATACTTCCACACATTTTATACATAATCATAAGTGATAGTGAATCATTCTTTTCATACAAGTATTTTTAGCTCGCCGGGACGAATGTCCGGAGAGCTATTGTCATACCCCCGGCGTCGGCGTCTGCGTCTGCGTGCGCGTGCACAAAAACTTTAACCTTGCTTATAACTTTTAAACCAATACAGATTGGGCTTTCATATTTCACATGTGCATTCCTTGTGACAAGACCTTTCCATGGATACCAAAATTTTTGACCTTGTGACCTTGACCTTGGAGATTGACCTTCTTTTGAAAAACTTTAACCTTGGCCATATTTTTGGAATGGTAAGTGATAGGGCTTTGATATTTCACATGTGTATTCCTTGTGACAAGACCTTTCCATGGATACCAAAATTTTTGACCTTGTGACCTTGACCTTGGAGATTGACCTACTTTTTAAAAACTTTAACCTTGGCCATATTTTTGGAATGGTAAGTGATAGGGCTTTGATATTTCACATGTGTATTCCTTGTGACAAGACCTTTCCATGGATACCAAAATTTTTGACCTTGTGACCTTGACCTTGGAGATTGACCTTCTTTTGAAAAACTTTAACCTTGGCCATATTTTTGGAATGGTAAGTGATAGGGCTTTGATATTTCACATGTGTATTCCTTGTGACAAGACCTTTCCATGGATACCAAAATTTTTGACCTTGTGACCTCGACCTTGGAGATTGACCTACTTTTGAAAAACTTTAACCTTGGTCATATTTTTGGAATGGTAAGTGATAGGGCTTTGATATTTCACATGTGTATTCCTTGTGACAAGACGTTTCCATGGATACCAAAATTTTTGACCTTGTGACCTTGACCTTGGAGATGATTGACCTACTTTTGAAAAACTTTAACCTTGGCCATATTTTTGGAATGGTAAGTGATAGGGCTTTGATATTTCACATGTGTATTCCTTGTGACAAGACGTTTCCATGGATACCAAAATTTTTGACCTTGTGACCTTGACCTTGGAGATGATTGACCTACTTTTGAAAAACTTTAACCTTGGCCATATTTTTTGAATGGTTAGTGATAGGGCTTTGATATTTCACATGTGCATTCCTTGTGATAAGACCTTTTTTATTGTTGTTGTTGCAATTTACATATGGTTGCCACCGGCGAGCTATGTTGTCATTCTGACAAGTCTGGTTCATGAAAATTATAGGGTCCGTTTGGAGGTTGTCACTCTTTGAAATATGTATATACATGTATGAAGCTGTTATCTCACTTGGGCTGTGAAATATATATGTATAATTGTAAAAAAAAATTATCCATTTCTTTTGTAGTGGGCAGCACATAAATATAACACACAAAATGGAAGCAAATCAGGCCAGGAGGAAATACCTACCTAATGTATGTGGATTACATAGGAGGGCTGAGGGTCACTGGAATGGAACATACATCAATGTGTGTGAGCTACATCCAGAGGACAATGAGAGTAGGGGTCACTTTCAGAGGATCATGAATTATCTTGGAAAACATAACTCGGTATGATGATTGATGCTACCAACTAATTGATCAAATTAATTGCTCTTTAATATTTCACATGTGAATTTCATTTTACAAGACTTTCCTACTGCAACAGATAATTTTGAAATAAGTGACCTTGACCTACATATTTGATCCACTTTTTAAAAATAAGAGGCTTCGCAGGCGACACAAGCATTCCTTGGATTGCTATTTTTCTTTCTAAACGCATCAGTGACTGTCTTTTTCAGAGAAACATGTACTTATTAGATGTTTTTTTCCCCAGGTTGCAATAGTGAAAGTTGATAAAGAGAATGTTCTTTTACTGCTTCCAGCCAGTGAATTATCATATCATTTAGGTAAGCTTAGGTCTCCACTATTAGTTGAGAATTGGGGATTTAATGTTACGATTTGTTACACCATAGTTACATGTAGTTTGTTACTGTAGCAAGAAATAGTCGAAAATATGTTGGCATTAAAAATTTTCTTTGTTCACAGTGATGATGGACCTGTCAGTCAGTGTTGTAAAAAATGTGTAACAAAACACATTACATTATGATGTCATGTCGTTGATGAAGTTATAAACACTTTCTCTTTTCCACACTTTTTCTCATAAATAATTGATAGTGAATGTAAACAGTGCCCTGTTCTTTCTAGCAGTATTTAAGAAATGTAAAAAAAAAACCAGTTATTGACTGGGAATGCAAACAACATATCGTTTGTTAAAACTTCAGACAAAATGTAGTCATGAGCATTGAGACTTGGGCAATCTTTTGTCTTCAGGTCCAAGAAATCATATGTTGCCCTAAGCACTGTACTTATGGAAATCTTTCAATAATGAAGTCTATGTTCTTTACCTTCCATTGTAATCAATTTTTGCTAATGAGATCATTTATGTCTTAGCATCAGACATTGTAATTTGTGATCAGTCTATATCAATTCTAGTACGTTTACTGTAACACTACATTCTTGTTAACAGAAATTACATTAACTTACAATGTGTTGACATGTTTATCATATTATTCATTCTTATTACTTAGGTCTCAGCAAGCCCCATCAGTATCCAGTTCTCTTGTATTGTCTCTTTCTGTCAAAGAAATCCATGAAGCACAGTAAGTATGGTTTCATGAAAAGGAATACGAATTGTTAAATTAGAATTCAAGATCTACCAAGCTTGGCAATTCATGTCTTAAACTCTTGTTCAAAGTCATCTTTACCACAGAATTTCAAAAGCTATGAATTGTTCAAATCAAAAAATAAAGTAAAAGAGTAGTTTAATTAAAAATGAGAACTTGTTTCAAGAATTGAATGGTACAAATGAGTAAATTTGTTTTAGGAGTGGGAGTATCTGAAAAATCCAGTCAGAAAAGTGTAGATCCGAGGAAGCAGCTACGTATATCTGTACAGAATTCCTCTGATCATGGACATCATTCACCGTCCATACCACCCTCACCTATACACTCCACAGCATGGTCCCAAGGAATGTCCTCACCTAAACCCAAGTGGAGCACACCAACCAAAGAGAGTCCCAGCTACAGACAACAGTCCCACCCAGGCACGCCCTCGCCTACCTCTGCCTCATACCAGTGGAGTCGTCCTCATCCCCAATACACTGCTCAGGGTTCAAGTCCTGTTAAACCCTGGATAACGTCCCCTTCACTGTCTACTATGCCTCCTCCAAACAACTCTCAGTTTCTACCTCCATCCCCATCCCATTTCCCTCCTCAGTCTGTATCTTCTCATCTACCTCCCTCCCCCTCTATGCCCCCTTCCCTCACCTTACGTCCTACCATGTCTATGCCCCCCTCTCCAGTACACCAGAATCAAAGATTTCCACCTCCATCTCCAACTTTCCAATCGAGAACTTACCCTCCTACACCTGAGCATAATGGAATGAACAGCTACCCTCACCTCAATCCAGCTTTCACACCTGTCTTCTCATCACCTAATAAGTTCCAAATGGGTCCACAAGGTATGACACATTCTCCCCAGTCTGGACACTCGGCACACAGTTCTCATTCTTCCCTCCTTGAGCCTCCAAGAACCCCGCCATCAGATCCACGACTCCATGGTAATCAGAGATCACCAAGCCTGAGCCAGTATCGTGGAACACCGGACTTGACACCAACAAAATCCCCACATGATGCTACATCGAGAAGTCCCTTCTCTCCAAACAAGTACTTTGATAAGCAGCAATCATTCTCATCTTCAGGTGAGTAATGTCAAACCAGTTTGAGAATTGTTCAAAGCAACTGAGCAAAGATCTTTCATATCTAATTATTATGATAATTAGTACAAAATGTGTCGTATATGCAAAAAAGAAAAGGTTTTTTGCATAACAAAACCTCAGATTTTCACACAGATGTTGAATTATTTTAAAATAAGAGAGAAGCATAGCTTTGGCATCAGATATAATGAATTGTATCAATGATGTTATGTCAATAACATTTCAGGAGCATCACCGGTTGGATCAAGGCATTCCCCCAGATATATGACGTCACCATTGGGAGATACAAAAAAACCAAACGTACAAGCCAACATGAACTTTGATAATGGCTTTAAATCTTCTCCAGTGCCCAATAGTCTCCTTACAAAGGACAAAATCAAAAAAGAATTTCTCTCTCAAATGGAAATTATAGAAGTGAAGCAGCGCTTGAAAGCAAAATTGGCAAAAGCGGAAGCAGAAAAGGAGCAGCCAGTTGAAATGACTGAATCTGATATGGAAATTATAAAGAGGGGATATAAAACAAAATCTTCAGGTCATTTAGATCCACAGGATGGAAACAAAAAGTACAAACCTGAAAAGAAAAAGCCAGTATCACCCGCTTTGTCAAAGGAAGCCAATGAAATGAAGGAATTTTTAGATAGTGGATTGGATAAGAAAAAGAAACCTTCCGAGAAGAAAGTAAAACCACCACCTTCAAGTTCAGAAAAAGTTTCAGAGAAGAAAACTGTCAGTACTCCATCACAGAGTCAGACAGAGAAGACGAAATCTGCGACTGAAGCAGTGAAAATCAAAGTTCCTGAACTAAAACTGGATAGTCTAGAAGATATTGCAAATATGAGGAGAATGGTGGATCTTGAAATTCAAAAAGGAAAAGAAAGAATGCCCAAACTAGAAGAGGAAAGGAAAAGACTTGCTGCTGAATTAGAGGGGAAATCTAAAATGAAATTAGAGAAGAGAAAGAAACATCCCTCAGAAATTTGTGACGAACAACCGAAAGAAAAAGTTCCGCGTAGAGAAGATCTCAATAGTAATAACATGAAGGAAAAAATGAAATCGGGTGTTGATAAAGCCAAGGTATCACCAACTACACAATCTGCTTCAGAGATGTGTGATTTCTTGAATCAGGAAACAGAAGACGTCAAATTGACACCTGATGTCGCAGTCTCCAAAGGTCACAACAAAACAGATAAGTCATCGGACAAAGTGTTAGAAAAAGAAACACCCTATTTTGACCTTGCTGATGACATCAAGAATGTTTCAAAAGAAAAAACCAACAAAGAGGAGGAGTCATATAAAGGCAAAAAGAAGATGGCTGTGAAACCTATGATAGAGGATAAAGCTAAGAAAAACTCTATAGAAGACGAATCACTAAACAAAAAGGATAGAAAAGAAGACTCAAAGTCAGAACCTAAAGGTCGCTGGGACAGTGTAACAAAGAGAATTAGTGAAAGGAGGGGGACAGAAGGTAGCAGTGATGGCGAGGGTGAAAGGAAGGTTGAGAAGAAAAATGGAGGAAAGATCATTATTATCAGAGAGATTAAATATGTTGATAAGAAAGAAAAGGAGGGTCATTCAGATTCAGATGCTAGTAATGCAAGTCATGGTAGGCACTCCAAAAAATCTAAAGATAGCAAGCGAAAGCTGAAAGAACATGGACAGAGTCAGTCAGAAAAGTCCAAAAGTGAACATAAAAGTCGTCCTTCTAAAGGATTGGTTAAATATTCTGATTCTGATACATGTAGTGAAAAATCTCATGGAAGTCGTGAAAGTAGCCGTGAGCCTTTAAGAAGTGACTACCATAGACATGAACCTTCTTCTGGTGATTCTAAAGCCAAACGATTCAAAAGTGATGGGAGATCCAGGGTGATGGACGAGTCAGGGGACCACCGAGATAGGGATAGGAGTTATGAAATGTACCAAAATAGAATGTCTAAGGATGGTAGGAGTATGGGACCAAGGCATGTAGTAGGGCTCTCAACCTCCCATCGAAGTCATCAGAGTAAAGATCGTAGTCATAGGTAAGCTTTCTGTTCCTTTGTCTGGTGCTTTCATACTTGTGTGTGCCAACAACAGTAAAATAGTATTTTGGATTGTCTGTCTGACTTATTGTATTTTTGACATTTTATTTTTAAAATGCCAAAATGGAAATAGGGAGGATAAAATAGTGTCCTATTAGTGTTTCAATTTATATGGACAATAAAGGAATCATTCACTGTAAAATCTATCAACTTCCCCACAATATATTTCCAACTCCAAAGCTAAATAAGATCAGTTTTGCGAAAAAAAAAGTTTTTAAATTTGCTTGCCTTTAAAATGGAACATTAGCACTGTAAATTGCATTATTTTCGTCAGTACCAATTTTCGTCATTTCATTAAAAATGACCATTTCGTCAGTTCGTAAATTCGTCATCCAAGGGTTCCTAAAATATAAATTTGTCTGCTCAAATGCCAACTTAACAGTTAGATCCGCCGTCAAATAGTTAAATCCGTTGTATGTGTTTGTTTTCATTGTTTGTTTAACAATTATCGGTAAACATACAATTAGACATGTATATCACCTACCTTGCTGTGAAAACATATTATTTAGTAATTAGAAGTACATTATATGCGACCTTGTGTTCATATTCAGTTTTTGTGTCGCCTGCGAAGCATAGCGACACTTAGGGATCACTTTGTCCGTTGTCCGTCTGTCCGTCCGTACCGTCTGTCACTCCGTCCGTCTGTCTGTCTGTCACACTTTGGGTGTCACAGCCAATAACTTTTGATTGGTAAGTGATAGGGCTTTGATATTTCACATGTGTATTCCTTGTGACAAGACCTTCCTACACATATCATAATTTATGACCTAGTGACCTTGACCTACATATTTGACCTACTTTTCAAAAAAATTAAGAATGGATATATCTTTTGATTGGTAAGTGTTAGGACTTTGATATTTCACACCTGCTATCCTTGTGGCAAGACCTTTCTATACATACCATAATTTGTGACCTTGACCCAGATATTTGACCTACTTTTGAAAAAAAGATAAGATTCGCTATATCTTTTGATTGGTAAGTGATAGGGCTTTGATATTTCACATTTGTATTCCTTGTAAGAACACCTTTCTACACATACCATAAATTTTGAACTATTGACCTTGACCTACATATTTGACCTACTTTTCACAAAAATTAAGATTACATATATCTTTTGATTGGTAAGTGATAGAGCTTTGGTATTTCACATGTGTATTCCTTGTGACAAGACCTTTCTACACAGACCATAATATTTGACCTTGTGACCTTGTCCTAGATATTTGACCTACTTTTCAAGAAAAGTAAAATTGGCTATATCTTATGATTGGTAGGTGATAGGGCCTTGATATTTCACATGTATTTTCCTTGTAACAATGCCTTTCTACACATACCATAATTTTTTAGTCCCCTACGGGCAACGCCCAAGGGGACTCTTAGTTTCCTCTCGGTCTGTCTTTCCGTCTGTCCGTCCGTCTGTCCCTCCGTCTGTCCCTCTGTCTGTCCAAATATCAGTTTTCCAGACTTTTTTCTGCAACGGATGGAGATATCAAGATGAAATTTGATACACAGCTTGGTCTTGGATAGTTACAGAGCAAGTTTGACTTTCGTCACGCTTGACCCATTTTTCGAGGAGTTATGCCCCTTGATGACTTGGAAAATTCAGTTTTTGTCAGTTTTCCGGACTTTTTTCTGCAACGGATGGAGATATTCAGATGAAATTTGATACACAGCTTGGTCTTGGATAGTTACAGAGCAAGTTTGACTTTCGTCACGCTTGACCAACTTTTTCGAGGAGTTATGCCCCTTGATGACTTGGAAAATTCACTTTTTGTCAGTTTTCCGGACTTTTTTCTGCAACGGATGGAGATATTCAGATGAAATTTGATACACAGCTTGGTTTTGGATAGTTACAGAGCAAGTTTGACTTTTGTCACGCTTGACCTATTTTTCGAGGAGTTATGCCCCTTTATGTCTTGGAAAATTTAGTTTTTGTCAGTTTTCCGGACTTTTTTCTGCAACAAATAGAGATATTCAAGTGAAATTTGATACACAGCTTGGTCTTGTATAGTTACAGAGCAAGTTTTGTTTTCGTCACGCTTGACATATTTTTCGAGGAGTTATGCCTCTTGATGACTTGTACAATTCAGTTTTTGTCAGTTTTCCAGACTTCTTTCTGCAACAAATAGAGATACTGTATTCAGGTAAAATCATGAAAATGTGATACTCAGCTTAGTCTTGGATACTTACAGAGCAAGTTCGACTTTTGTCATGCTTGACCTATTTTTCAAGGAGTTATGCCCCTTGATGACTTGCACAATTCAGTTTTCCAGACTTTTTCCTGCAACAAATAGAGATATTCTGCTGCACTGACAGTAAGTTTAATTAAAACTCATACCTGTTTAATTGAAGAGTAATTCATAGGCAGAGTTGCAGGACATAAATATATGCCGCCGGTAGCGGACTATATCGCTCAGCCATCATAACATTTTTACCTTTTGACATTGACCTAGCTATTTGACCTTCTTTTTGTGTCGCCTGCGAAGCATAGCGACACTTAGGGATCACTTTGTCCGTTGTCCGTCTGTCCGTCCGTCCGTCTGTCAGTCTGTCTGTCTGTCACACTTTGGGTGTCACAGCCCATAACTTTTGATTGGTAAGTGATAGGGCTTTGATATTTCACATGTGTATTCCTTGTGACAAGACCTTCCTACACATACCATAATTTTTGACCTAGTGACCTTGACCTACATATTTGACCTACTTTTCAAAAAAATTAAGAATGGATATATCTCTTGATTGGTAGGTGATAGGGCTTTGATATTTCACATGTGCTATCCTTGTGGCAAGACCTTTCAACACATACCATAATTTTTGACCTTGTGACCTTGACCTAGATATTTGACCTACTTTTGAAAAAAAGATAAGAATAGATATATCTTTTTATTGGTAAGTGATAGGGCTTTGATATTTCACATGTGTATACCTTGTGACAAGACCTTTCTATACAGACCATAAAATTTGACCTTTTGACCTCGATCTAGATATTTGACCTACTTTTCAAGAAAAGTAATATTGGCTATATCTTATGATTGGTAGGTGATAGGACTTTGATAGTTCACATGTATTTTCCTTGTAACAATGCCATTCTACACATACCATGATTTTTTACCTTTAGACCTTGACCTACATATTTGACCTACTTTTCCAAAAAAATTAAGAATGGATATATCTTTTGATTTGTAAGTGATAGGGCTTTGGTATTTCACATGTGCATTCCTTGTGACAAGACCTTTCTACACAGACCATAAAATTTGACCTTTTGACCTTGATCTAGATATTTGACCTATTTTTCAAGAAAAGTAATATTGGCTATATCTTTTGATTGGTAGGTGATAGGGCTTTGATATTTCTCATGTATTTTCCTTGTTACAATGCCATTCTAAACATACCATAATTTTTTTACCTTTTGACCATGACCTAGCTATTTGACCTTCTTTTCTAAGGTTGTATATATCTTTTAATTGGTAGGTGATAGGTCTTTAATATTTCTTATGATGAGACCTTTTTGTTACCAATTTTTAGCTCGCCGGGACAAATGTCCGGAGAGCTATTGTCATACCCCCGGCGTCGGCGTTGGCGTCTGCGTCTGCGTCTGCGTGCGCGTGCACAAAAACTTTAACCTTGCTTATAACTTTTAAACCAATACAGATTGGGCTTTCATATTTCACATGTGCATTCCTTGTGACAAGACCTTTCCATGGATACCAAAATTTTTGACCTTGTGACCTTGACCTTGGAGATTGACCTTCTTTTGAAAAACTTTAACCTTGGCCATATTTTTGGAATGGTAAGTGATAGGGCTTTGATATTTCACATGTGTATTCCTTGTGACAAGACCTTTCCATGGATACCAAAATTTTTGACCTTGTGACCTTGACCTTGGAGATTGACCTACTTTTGAAAAACTTTAACCTTGGCCATATTTTTGGAATGGTAAGTGATAGGGCTTTGATATTTCACATGTGTATTCCTTGTGACAAGACCTTTCCATGGATACCAAAATTTTTGACCTTGTGACCTTGACCTTGGAGATTGACCTACTTTTGAAAAACTTTAACCTTGGCCATATTTTTGGAATGGTAAGTGATAGGGCTTTGATATTTCACATGTGTATTCCTTGTGACAAGACCTTTCCATGGATACCAAAATTTTTGACCTTGTGACCTCGACCTTGGAGATTGACCTACTTTTGAAAAACTTTAACCTTGGTCATATTTTTGGAATGGTAAGTGATAGGGCTTTGATATTTCACATGTGTATTCCTTGTGACAAGACGTTTCCATGGATACCAAAATTTTTGACCTTGTGACCTTGACCTTGGAGATGATTGACCTACTTTTGAAAAACTTTAACCTTGGCCATATTTTTTGAATGGTAAGTGATAGGGCTTTGATATTTCACATGTGTATTCCTTGTGACAAGACCTTTCCATGGATACCAAAATTTTTGACCTTGTGACCTTGACCTTGGAGATGATTGACCTACTTTTGAAAAACTTTAACCTTGGCCATATTTTTTGAATGGTTAGTGATAGGGCTTTGATATTTCACATGTGCATTCCTTGTGATAAGACCTTTTTAGCTCACCTCGACGAAGTTGAGTGAGCTTATGCTATAACCCCACGCGTCCGCGTCCGGTTAAGAAGTTTGGGGTAGCTCAGTATCTGACAAAGTACTAATGCTACAGTAACCAAACTTGCACAAGTGATTCATCTTTGGATGCTGAGGTGAAGCCATGCATCGGATTCAGCATCTGACCTACATTTTCCGCTTGAGTGACTTGGTTAAGAAGTTTGGGGTAGCTCAGTATCTGACAAAGTGCTAATGCTACAGTTACCAAACTGGCACAAGTGATTCATCTTTGGATGCTGAGGTGAACCCATGCATCGTATGCAGCATCTGACCTACATTTTCCGCTTGAGTGACTTGGTTAAGAAGTTTGGGGTAGCTCAGTATCTGACAAAGTACTGATGCTACAGTAACCAAACTTGCACAAGTGATTCATCTTTGGATGCTGAGGTGAACCCATGCATCGGATGCAGCATCTGACCTACATTTTCCGCTTGAGTGACTTGGTTAAGAAGTTTGGGGTAGCTCAGTATCTGACAAAGTACTAATGCTACAGTTACCAAACTGGCACAAGTGATTCATCTTTGGATGCTGAGGTGAACCCATGCATCGTATGCAGCATCTGACCTACATTTTCCGCTTGAGTGACTTGGTTAAGAAGTTTGGGGTAGCTCAGTATCTGACAAAGTACTGATGCTACAGTAACCAAACTTGCACAAGTGATTCATCTTTGGATGCTGAGGTGAACCCATGCATCAGATGCAGCATCTGACCTACATTTTCCACTTGAGTGATTTGGATAAGAAGTTTGGGGTAGCTCAGTATCTGACAAAGTACTAATGCTACAGTAACCAAACTTGCACAAGTGATTCATCTTTGGATGCTGAGATGGACCCATGCATCGGATGCAGCATCTGACCTACTTTTTCCACTTGAGTGATTTCGCTTTTAAAAGCCAATATTGAGCAAAGTATAAGTGCTACATGTACCAAACTTGCATATTGGATGTATCTTTGATCAAACTTTCATAAAATGACCTTGACCTACTTTTTCCGCTTGAGTGATTTTGCCTTTAAAAGCCAATATTAAGCAAAGTATAAGTGCTAGATGTTCCAAACTTGCATATTAGATGTATCTTTGATCAAACTTTCATAAAATGACCTCGACCTACTTTTTCCGCTTGAGTGATTTTGCCTTTAAAAGCCAATATTGAGCAAAGTATAAGTGATACATGTACCAAACTTGCATATTGGATGTATCTTTGATCAATCTTTCATAAAATGACCTTGACCTACTTTTACTGCTTGAGTGATTTTGCTCCATAAAGCCAATATTGAGCAAAGTATAACTGCTACATGTACCAAACTTGCATATTGGATGTATCTTTGATCAAACTTTCATAAAATGACCTTGACCTACTTTTTCCACTTGAGTGATTTCGCTTTTAAAAGCCAATATTGAGCAAAGTATAAGTGCTACATGTACCAAACTTGCATATTGGATGTATCTTTGATCAAACTTTCATAAAATGACCTTGACCTACTTTTTCCGCTTGAGTGATTTTGCCTTTAAAAGCCAATATTAAGCAAAGTATAAGTGCTAGATGTTCCAAACTTGCATATTAGATGTATCTTTGATCAAACTTTCATAAAATGACCTCGACCTACTTTTTCCGCTTGAGTGATTTTGCCTTTAAAAGCCAATATTGAGCAAAGTATAAGTGATACATGTACCAAACTTGCATATTGGATGTATCTTTGATCAATCTTTCATAAAATGACCTTGACCTACTTTTACTGCTTGAGTGATTTTGCTCCATAAAGCCAATATTGAGCAAAGTATAACTGCTACATGTACCAAACTTGCATATTGGATGTATCTTTGATCAAACTTTCATAAAATGACCTCGACCTACTTTTTCCGCTTGAATGATTTTGCCTTTAAAAGCCAATATTGAGCAAAGTATAAGTGATACATGTACCAAACTTGCATATTGGATGTATCTTTGATCAAACTTTCATAAAATGACCTTGACCTACTTTTTCTGCTTGAGTGATTTTGCTCTATAAAGCCAATATTGAGCAAAGTATAACTGCTAGATGTACCAAACTTGCATATTGGATGTATCTTTGATCAAACTTTCATAAAATGACCTTGACCTACTTTTTCTGCTTGAGTGGTTTTGCCTTTAAAAGCCAATATACATGTACTAAGAAATATGTTTGAATTGAATTTTGCTGTCACGAGGTGAGCTTCGTAATCTGTGATTACCTATGTTTTATTGTTGTTGTTGCAATTTACATATGGTTGCCACCGGCGAGCTATGTTGTCATTCTGACAAGTCTGGTGACAAGACGTTTCCATGGATACCAAAATTTTTGATCTTGTGACCTTGACCTTGGAGATGATTGACCTACTTTTGAAAAACTTTAACCTTGGCCATATTTTTTGAATGGTAAGTGATAGGGCTTTGATATTTCACATGTGTATTCCTTGTGACAAGACGTTTCCATGGATACAAAAATTTTTTACCTTGTGACCTTGACCTTGGAGATGATTGACCTACTTTTGAAAAACTTTAACCTTGGCCATATTTTTTGATTGGTAAGTGATAGGGCTTTGATATTTCACATGTGCATTCCTTGTGATAAGACCTTTTTAGCTCACCTCGACGAAGTTGAGTGAGCTTATGCTATAACCCCACGCGTCCGCGTCCGGTTATGAAGTTTGGGGTAGCTCAGTATCTGACAAAGTACTAATGCTACAGTAACCAAACTTGCACAAGTGATTCATCTTTGGATGCTGAGGTGAACCCATGCATCGGATGCGGCATCTGACCTACATTTTCCGCTTGAGTGACTTGGTTAAGAAGTTTGGGGTAGCTCAGTATCTGACAAACTACTAATGCTACAGTAACCAAACTGGCACAAGTGATTCATCTTTGGATGCTGAGGTGAACCCATGCATCATATGCAGCATCTGACCTACATTTTCTGCTTGAGTGACTTGGTTAAGAAGTTTGGGGTAGCTCAGTTTCTGACAAAGTACTGATGCTACAGTAACCAAACTTGCACAAGTGATTCATCTTTGGATGCTGAGGTGAACCCATGCATGGGATGCAGCATCTGACCTACATTTTCTGCTTGAGTGACTTGGTTAAGAAGTTTGGGGTAGCTCAGTATCTGACAAACTACTAATGCTACAGTAACCAAACTTGCACAAGTGATTCATCTTTGGATGCTGAGGTGAACCCATGCATGGGATGCAGCATCTGACCTACATTTTCCGCTTGAGTGACTTGGTTAAGAAGTTTGGGGTAGCTCAGTATCTGACAAAGTACTAATGCTACAGTAACCAAACTTGCACAAGTGATTCATCTTTGGATGCCGAGATGGACCCATGCATTGGATGCAGCATCTGACCTACTTTTTCCACTTGAGTGATTTCACTTTTAAAAGCCAATATTGAGCAAAGTATAAGTGCTAGATGTTCCAAACTTGCATATTAGATGTATCTTTGATCAAACTTTCATAAAATGACCTTGACCTACTTTTTTTGCTTGAGTGATTTTGCCTTTAAAAGCCAATATTGAGCAAAGTATAAGTGATACATGTACCAAACTTGCATATTGGATGTATCTTTGATCAATCTTTCATAAAATGACCTTGACCTACTTTTTCCGCTTGAGTGATTTTGCTCTATAAAGCCAATATTGAGCAAAGTATAACTACTACATGTACCAAACTTGCATATTGGATGTATCTTTGATCAAACTTTCATAAAATGACCTCGACCTACTTTTTCCGCTTGAGTGATTTTGCCTTTAAAAGCCAATATTGAGCAAAGTATAAGTGATACATGTACCAAACTTGCATATTGGATGTATCTTTGATCAGTCTTTCATAAGATGACCTTGACCTACTTTTTCCGCTTGAGTGATTTTGCTCTAAAAAGCCAATATTGAGCAAAGTATAACTGCTACATGTACCAAACTTGCATATTGGATGTATCTTTGATCAAACTTTCATAAAATGACCTTGATCTACTTTTTTTGCTTGAGTGATTTTGCCTTTAAAAGCCAATATACATGTACTAAGAAATATGTTTGAATTGAATTTTGCTGTCACGAGGTGAGCTTCGTAATCTGTGATTACCTATGTTTTATTGTTGTTGTTGCAATTTACATATGGTTGCCACCGGCGAGCTATGTTGTCATTCTGACAAGTCTGGTTACGTAGTGACCTTGACTTAGATGATTGACACACTTTTCTGAAAATTTGAGAATGACCGTATCTTTTAATTTGTAATTAAGAGGTCTGATATTTCAAATGAATTTCATATGATAAGACTTTTCTACTGATACCAATAATTTTGATCCACTTTCTAGAATAATAATCAAACCGCTTCGCAGGCGACACAAGCATTCCTTGGATTGCTATTTTTTAAGATTTTAAGGTGGTATATATCTTTTAATTGGTAGGTGATAGGTCTTTAAGAGGTCTGATATTTCAAATGAATTTCATCTGACAAGACTTTTCTACTGATACCAATAATTTTGATCCACTTTCTAGAATAATAGTCAAACCGCTTCGCAGGCGACACAAGCATTCCTTGGATTACTATTTTCATTGATTTGCCATTTGCGTGTCGTAATAACACTAATCAAGAATGTCTTAAAACTCTTAAAATTTAACTTCCGCAGTGCTCCCTTTTATATTTAAGTTTACCAAGAGACTGATTCAATTTTTCCTTACTACAATTTATTTTTTGTTAAGAGTATGTATATTCGTCGGTACGTAATTTCGTCAAGGAAGGGACTGACGAAAATGACGAAAATTGGTATCTGACGAATAAAAACCAATTTACAGTATTTCACAAACACAGCTTTATGTTTGTCATAATGTTTGTCATAATGTTGTTGCTTTATACATGTAATGGCTCCAGTATTAAGAGTTTGTCACTCATTCTGTCATCCATTTATTTTTTAGTCACCTCAAGATTCTTCCAACATGTCTAAACTGAGTTGGGTTTACATATGATCTTAAACTATAGAACTCAAAACATTTATCAGAATTAATTTTTGACATTGTATGGATACATATATGTACCACGTGAAGTTACAAATGTTGTATTTGGTTAAAGGTCAAGGTCACTGCCAGGAAATAAAGACTTCAAATATTGGTTTCGAGATAACTCAAGAACCCTTTCACCTATTCAAGTAAAAGTTGGAAGTGGATGATTATTGATAGAGAATATGTCAAATTTGGTGTCCAAATGTCAAGGTCACACTTAGTTCATTTATTGTCATTGTCAAACTGCTACAGCAGGGACATGTCTCATTAGTTTTTGACCCTCTAGAACACAGATTTTGATTAAATTTAGTGTATGAAAGAGGATGACACCTTTCCATTTTCATTAGGTCAAGGTCACAATGGGCAAGGATAGAAAAACCTTCCAAGATTCTAGATTAAAGTAGCAAATAAATTATTACATTGGATAATCAACAAACTATGCATACTTTTGTATTGCTCAAAGTTAGAGAACAGCACTTAAATGGGGTTTTTTTTTTTTTGGTTAACAAGGTCAAAAAACCTTTGAAAATACAAATTGTAGACTATTGTAGGAAAACCTTGTGGACACTTTAAAAGTTTTAGATCACAGTACTTTGAAGGTAACAAAATGCTCAATTGATAGTGGGTCATCAAACTTTTTATCTGAGTTTTGAACATATGATACCATTCTCATTGCAAGGGTTAATGTTACAATTTTAGGTCATAATGGCATTAGAGTTGTTGCTGAGTGAGCTGATCCTTGACTTACGAGTGGCTTGCTCATTGTTGTAATTGTGCATTGATATAATATTACTGAAAAATTATATGTGAAATTATCAGTCACTCTTTTTAGAGTGTTTGAGTATGCTTGATGTGCGTATCATTTGTTGTAATGTATGATAATTCATGTCTCACCATGCTTCATTCTCATCCCATGTGTAACAGAAAGAAAACAGATGATAAAAATTCAGAGAAAAAATCACAAACAAAAAGGAAAGTGAAATCGTGGGTCCAATCCAATAAAGTGAAGAGCAATTCCCAAGGTGACCCACGGAAAAGTTCATACTAATCTTGTTCATACTCATACTGACATTGTTATGAGTTCTACTTTACCATTGTTCATACTAACACTAATAGCAGCAGCTTACAAAAACAGCATGGTAGTGTTGTTCATGCCACAGAATTTTTACTAGCTTATGTTTATGCTATAAATGAAAAAATTGAATCTGATGTGTAGACGAATAATGATATTAAGTTTTCCAAGGGTCTCGCTGTCGTTACAGATAACGATAAGATTCTTATTATTAAGATCGAGTTCTTTGATGAATTTTGTTGTGTTGCCCTATTTTACAATGCTGTTTGACAAATTTTGATTTTCTGGTATATTCTTCTTACCAGTTAAATTGATACTGATGATAAAGGTTGCTGTTGTGCTTCAGTATAATGAGTTACAAATCAAGTATGAGCTTGACTTTTACCGGAGTTGTTCGGCCTTTGAAGAAAATATGTATTAAATATGGTCTTTTCGGTGCCTGCTCTGAAGATACGTAGTTGAATTTGTCAAAGAACAAGTCTGACATTAGTTGTTTTTGACAATTTGACGAGTTGTTCCATCTTTGGAAAAAAAGTTTTCTTTTCTCTGCATTCTTCACAAAAAATAGTTGAGCTGAAACTTGTTGTGGGGCTTAAGTTTGATGAATGACAAAACTACATGTAGTTTGACTAGAATTATTATATGAAAATTTATTTTGTGGACTTTTCTCTGTGTTTTCGCTGATATTTATTTGTAATGTACTATGGAGCTTCCTTGTGATAAATCATATGTCAATTTTGAGGATTGTACACCTAAATGTGTTTGCAGTTGGTTTTGGAAATGCACTTATACTTATCATTACTTTGTATGATTGTTCATATTAGAAGAATTTGTCCCTTGTAGTCATCTTTGATATAGAGAAGTGTAGCTTTCATTTCAAACTTTATATATAGGGTTAATTTTCAGGTCACCAACTCCTGGGTTATTATACAGAGCTCCAATATCTGTTTGTCATTTACAGTCTTCACAAAACCTTCTTTGAACCACTAGCCTGGAGACAATTTCTTCTGGTTTAATTTTTTTGTAGTTTGTTAGACAATTTCTACCAGCCCGACAGAATTTCTTTTAAATATTGCCCTTCCACTGGCAAAAATTAATGCAAGTAAAAGGATAGAAATGATAAAACAGAAGATAGTTTTGAAAGTATGTGAAGAGTTTTATAAGAAAGCATGGAATGCAATGATTTGTTGTCATAATAAGCATGTTAGCATTGCATGTTGCATATTGAAAGTGAAAAAGAAAACTTTACTACCATGATTGTTTGTTTCGACATGTTCAATGGTACTATTTTGTAATGCAACTGCTTAATTGACTCTCATCTCATAATTGAAAAAGTTGGTCACGTCTCCAGTATAAATGCTTTCATTGTCTCATGTCATTAATCATCTGTCATACCTTAAGGATGTTCTAATCCATTTTAAGATGATCTTCTTTTAAGGGTTTTTTTTTTTTTAACAATAAGGAAAGTATTTTTGAAGAAAGTAATACATTTAATTTATCCTAATTAATTTCAGTTACCATAAATGGCATCGTCACAAAAGATGAAGTTTCAAATCTCTACAAAATACCAAAGTTACCCAAGATTCCCAAGAGGAAGAAATCTACAGATGCACAACCGTGTTCTATATGTTCGTTGTTGTGCCGTCCTTGTGATTGTAGTACAGCTTGTGCAGCTATTGAAAATGTGTCGTCGGTGTCATGTGAAACTAAACTTAATAGTGAACTATCCAACCAGAACCTACCTCAGAATGATTCCAAAACAGATCAGAATAACAGAAAACCCGAAAAATCCAAAGAAAATGGAAAGTTTGATCTGCAAAATGAAAAGGGGGAAAATATTGATGGCGAACAGAATAAAAGAAGAAAGGGAACTTCAATCTCTGATGGAGCTGGAACTTCAAAATTGAGATCTAGTCAAAGCATCTTAGAGAACATTATGAGTTCATTTAGAGACAGTGTAAGAAAAAGCAGATCAGGTAAACTTGAAGCAAACACAAAGTCAAGACTTTCCACTGCCGACAGTATTCTTGAAGAAATGGCAGAAATTAACGAAACTGTAAGTTTATTGTCGGAAAACGAAGATAATGATGACGTGTTTTTAGAGGCTTCATCGGGAAAAGATGATAAATCTTGTCTTGATATTGGCACGTCTTTTCTGAGGCCCATATCATCTTCCTTGTCAGTAAATAGAGTGGAAACTGCTTCCATTTCATATAAAAAGGGAGATAGTATGCATTTCGGAAGTTTACCATCATCCAGAAGCAATTCACCAATTATGCCTACAAATTTAAATCGCACATTTGATAAAGCAGAAGGAGATTTCTTTCGTGTAAAATTCACTCCTGGAAAAAACATCTATAGGGAAGCAAACAGATGTCATAAGGTGTTTGATGGTTGTCCAAGACTAGACAAAGGTGTGGAACCTAAGTCCTGTAATACTGAGGAGGAAGATGTGGATCCAAATTTCTGTGTGGATCCAGACAGAGTGATAGAGGTGGCAGGAAAAGAGGGTCAGGACCTGCGGATATCTGTGCCTAATGATGCACCAAATTTACCAAACTGCAAGTGCATTTCTAGAGAAGAGATTATTTCATTGTGCCTTCATGGGTATGTACATGTATTGATGTCTTTCTATAAATTCTATTATCACTTATCCCAAAAACACTTTCTTTGTTCATCCATTTATCTGTCTGTTGCAGGGCTGCAACGATACACTATGCTCACAATATGATGTGTATCATAATACTTGCTTTCAGTACAATTCGTATCACAATACTTTGATTTATCTGCTGGAAGATGTAATCAAGTTCAGATAGACTAAGAGCTTTGGGAACTCTCAAATTGTATTTTCTACAAGTATAAAAGAAGACTCCCATATACGAGCAATACTATGAGGTAATAATCACCTTGAGATATCTTGCATGTCTTCATGTAAAGATCCTTGTACATAATTAATGTTGTAACTTGTTTGCAAATGTCATAAAGTTTTTATCCAAACGTATTGAAAAAGCTCGATACAGAGACAATGCCATACCATGTATCGTACCGTCAGCAATAAGTGTTGTTAATCGAGAATAGCAGTGAATCGTTGCAGCCCTAGTCTGTTGGACAAAAAGTCACTCGATGTCATTTGGGGGAAGGTTTAGGAGATTTAAAATGCTATGAAGGATGGTCACTTTCTGAGATAGGTAACTCTGTCAATTAGACCATGGTCATTCTTGCTGTATGTCATAATTGCATTATATAAGTATTTTGCCTATGAATATGACTTGGATGTGACTTACAGTATGCATCATTCCACTGGTCTCACATTTCAATTTAGCAAGTAATTATATTATAACCTTCTCCCTATCTGTCTGCACAAAAAAGTATAAGTCAACTAAACCTGAGGTTCGCTATCCGGCCATACCATCTTAATATTGGTTTATTGTTAATTCATTATGCATATTGTTTTTGCAGTCCTGCGAGTTCCAAGCTAAGTCCTGAAGAGCAGCTCCAGTTGAAGTCGGTAACAACAGTTCTTCACAGAATAATGTACAACTCATCATATGAAAGAAGTGTAACAAATGATAATGCTACTGATAATATAGAGCTTCCAAGTGACAAAGCAGATGATGTACCACAAGATATTCCTCCAGACAAGGCTGCAAATAGTGATGGTGTTGATATGTCAGAATTTGACAGCACAGCAGAGAATAAAGAGGAAACTTTGGATCGTAGTTGTGAGGTTACTTCAACAAATGCCGAAAAGGAAGAGAATAATGCTCTTGATAGCTGTAAATCACATCAGGAAAAGTCATCAGATATTACAAATGAAAAGATTATTGTAAAGCAAGATGTAGTTGAAGAGAACAATAACTCAATTATGCATCCTCAGAATGAGTCAGAGTCAAAAGTGGAAGATAAAGGGAGGAATGCTAAGGAAAAAGATGATGGAATGTATGGTCCAGAGCTTCCAGAACATCTGAGAAAAAGGCAAGGGGAAATCGTAGATGAAGGCAAGGGTACTGATAAATCACTTTCAAATGAAGTACCAGCTGCAAACAAGAGTGATTCTGGTAATGTGACTCTGGTAAAAGTGAAATTAGAGAAAAACATCGACTCTGAGTCAGAGGAAATACCAAATGGTGCAACTTACATAATACTTGATGAAGTGACAGTGATAAAAACTGAAGTATTAGATAAGGAAGAACCAGGTCAAGAAGGACAAAAAGATGTTAATGAACAGTTTTCCTTGGAAGGTAAAGATGAAGATTCCGCAATAGTGATTTCATCTGATGAGGCAGCCAGCATAATAACGATTTCATCTGATGAGGCAGGTGAAGAAATAAATACTGTCACTAGAGGAGTGGAAGCAAAATCCTCTAATAACCAATCTGAATCCAAAAGAGTCATCAGCACATCTAGTGTAACAAGCACTAATAGTAAAGTTGCCAGCACAACTAGTGTAACAAGCACTAATAGTAGAGTCGCCAGCACAACTAGTGTAACAAGCACTAACTGTAGAGTCGCCAGCACATGTAGTGTATCAAGCACTAATAGTGGAGTCGCCAGCATATCTAGTGCAACAAGCACTAATAATAGAGTCGCCAGCACATCTAGTGCAACAAACACTAATAATAGAGTCACCAGCACATCTAGTGTGACAAGCACAAATAATAAAGTTGCCAGCACATCAAGTAAAACAAGCACTAATAATACAGTCGCCAGCACATCTAATGTGACGGGCACAAATGATAGAGTTGCCAGCACATCAAGTGCGACAAGCACTAATAATAGAGTAGCCAGCACATCTAGTGCGACAAGTAGTAATAGAATTACAAGCACATCTAGTGTGGCAAGTAGTGACCATAGATCAGAAGTGAGTGACTCAGTTATTATTAAAAGTGGAAAAAACTCTGGAGCAGTTATAGATACACTGGATGTAGCAGTAAATGATAACGAAATGGCAAAGTTTGACCTAGATGAAATGAAGTTTGAAATTGCCACTGAGAAACTGAAGGAACAAAAAGGTTTACAGCAGGTGAAAGAAAGCCGTGATTTAAGACACTCTCTTAAAAACGGGATGGAATCAACATCCAAAGTTAGGAAAGACAACTCAAGTACAGTTTCGATGATGCAGGGTAATTCATCCAAAGATTCAAAGAAATGTGAGTTATCAGCTACTAAAACTTCAGAGAAAGTCGCCGTCAGGTCTGACATGGGGAAAAACGAAAATTTGTTAGGTGACCTTGAAAACAAATCCACAAAAAGGAAGGATATTCATCCAGAAAAGCTTCTACAAAAGGCTCTTAGTGCTGTGTCAATTAGGAAACCCATAACCAGACTGCCAGAAGATGATAGAAAGTCGTCGAATGACAGCAAATGTGATAAAAATGTGAAGAAACCTTCATCAGAGAAATCCTCGGCACAGTCTACCTCGGGATCTGAAAGTAAAAGAGAGTCAAAGTCTTCAGGCCCAGGTAGCTCGTACCAGGGAAACACTCCAGAGGTATTATCTTTCTTAAAAAAATTATTTTGCCTGTTAAGCAAAAGCTACATACAATTACTTGTATAAGGATTGCTTTGTATGATATTCCCCTGGTAGATAAATGATCATAAATTGTTGCATATGCATTAAACTTCCATCAAACATACAAATACAAGTATCGTCAAGTACAAATTCACTTCACACCACAAAATTGGCCAAGTTCACCTTCAATGTCAGGATCATGTTATAAGATCAAATAGGTGATTATCTGGTAAATGGTAACACATGTTTTGAACTGTCAGGAATTTAACTTATAGTGAAGCTATTTTTATTGTGTGCCAATTTATGTAAGGTGTAAACTGTTCACATTTTAGAATTCTTTATTGCAAAGGAGCTTAGAATTCTTTATTGCAAAGAAGCTCTATTTTTCCAAGTATTTATGAAAGCAAGTATTAATGGTCTTCTACCAGTACATTGTATGTATATTTTTGTTGCATTAGCAATACAAAATGAGCTATCAATGAATCCAATTGGCTGATGTATTTTCATACTTTACTTGATTTTATGAAACAGGAACTTGAAATTGAGTTCTTTTAAGAAATTATGTTGTAGCCCAATCCTTTAAGCAAAATGGTTTGTGGGGTTCTGATTGGCATGACACAGATTCAGCTTCGCAACTGCTGAGCAGAATTCCACAAAACATTGAAAGCTGTACCAAGTTTTTGGTTTAATAACTATTAGTTCAATTTCTGTTACAAATAAAGGGATTAAATGACATTTGAATACAAGGGCTGATTAATATGTTGTTAGCCTCGGTTTTCTTGGATGCAGAAGGTATTCTGCTGATAGATTATCTCCAAAAAGGACGAACAATCAATGGCACATACCATGCTTCACTTCTGACACAGTTACAGGAAAATATTAAACTTAAGGGCCACGGAAAGCTCACTAGTTAAAAGATATGTTGTTCCTACAGGACAATGCTCCTGTTCTCAAGTGTGTCACTGCCATGACTGCCATTCATGATTGTGGCTTTAATTTGATTGAGCATCCGCCTTATTCACCAGATCTTCCTCCATCAGACTTTCATCTATTCAAAAAACTGAAAGCAGCTATTCCTGGCACCCACTTTTGGTCCGATGATGACGTCATACTTGCAGTAGATGGCTTTCTGACCAGTCAAGATAAGGAGTCCTTTAAAAGTAGTATTGAGGCCCTTAAACTGTATAGATACTGAAGGGGACTATGTAGAAAAATAATGCAAATAATGAAAGTAGTATTGAGGCCCTTAAACACTGGTGGCAGAAGTGTATAGATACTGAAGGGGACTATGTAGAAAAATAATGCAAAATGTCTTGATAAAATTCCTATTCTTCAGTATGAGTTTCACAACATATCAATCAGCCCTCGTTAGAAAAGCTCGCATGAGATTTTAGAAATATAGCTTGAATATACATGTTATGATCTTCTTTTCACAAATCTGCTTATAAACTGTACTCTTCATCTGAGATTTAATGTTTGTAATTTTGTCCTATAGGTTGGACCAACAAGGACTTTAACAACAGATTCTAGAAGAAATAGGCAGTTTCACCCATACAAGAAAGAAAAGAAGCCAGAAAAGAAGAATTCATGGTCTTTTGACATCTCTTACAAGTAAGACATTTGAAATACTGGAATCTTTATATTTATTTTGCATTTACATGCTTCAGTCAAACTTTTATTCAAAGATGAGAGGGTCAATTTTAAATCAATCCAAGATATCCTCCCAGGTACTGTACTATTGTCATGACATTAATAACTAGGGTTCTACAGTGTCCATCCATTAAAATGTATGTATTGTTTTATTAACTTTCAGTTCTCTGAGAGAGTTGATGCAAGACCTTACAACTGAGTCATATCGTAGATTGCATAGTAAGAAGCATGGAATAATCAACAAGTATAACACTCCACCTCGATTTTCACATTACAAGTTCAGAAGATCAGCTGTCCCAGACACTCTACCAGACAGGTAAGTGTTCCCTTGTTTTGGAATTTTGTAGATTTATATTTGTGTATTGAAAATTGTACCATATTATATGATAACAGACCACTAACTGAAGTTCATAATGGATGACAAAATGATGAAAAATGTCTAGAGTAGAGCTCTATGTGCTCTTTTTCATTGTTACATGGCAATGGAGTTGCGTTTTGAATAGTGACATCATAATGAAAAATGATGCTAAAAGATGTCCACTCGGACATTTTGAGCCGGTCTAAAAGCTCAACAGAGCTTATGTTTGTACTTGTTATTTTGACATGCCGACTTGAAAGAAAACTTATCTTAGCTCAATAAAGAGATCAGAAAAGGGTCTACACTGCCATCCATAAATAACTATACAAACAAGGAAATCATTCTAAACTCTTTATAAATTAATCCTAATTTTTCCATTCTGAACTTGAAAGAATAATAATAATTGGCTTCACATAATTTTAAATTATGAATTGTGATAACAAAAATGTAAAAAGATATTTTTTTCATCTGCACAATTTTTTTCAAAAAATGTCATTTTATATAAAAAAGAATGAAAATTCAAAAATTGCAAATATTTGGGTCAAGTTTGTTACACATGATTTCTATAAGGTTCATCTTCAGAGTTATACAGCAATATATTCGAAATTGTTCAGTTTCTAACAGCAACATGAATGGAAATGGTGTATACTAATTTATGGATGGCAGTGTATTTAAGTTTGTACAATATTGTCAGATTATAATTTTAATTGAAGTTTGTACCATATTTTATTATTATATAATTGACCCTTCCAATTGTTCAGAAATATTTAGAAAATTCATGACAATACAATACAGTTTTATGCTTGACCAAGGTTCCAAGCTTATTTGTTTTTGCATTTTGTTTACGGTGATCCAAAGGATCACTTGTAGACATTTTGAGCATAGCATATTTCATTCTATATTAAAGTCCAGATGAGGAGAATGACGACTTTACAGAGGAAGCAATACCAGACTTTGAGGAGAGGAAACGTAAGGCAGACTTGGTGGAACAGATGATGGAGGAGGGAGTAGAGGATGAAGCTTACTGTAATGAAAAGAAAGTCTATCAAAATGATGAACAGAAGGTGATGATTCCCCTATCTTAACTTTCACAATATTTTGAATGCCTTTCTCGAGATGGATGCATTGAGGGATTACCAAATGTCTGACATCACTCACACCTGTTGGCGAAGTTGTACATTATATTGTCATAATCAAACAGCCCCCCATTGGATTAATTAGTGGCATTGATTTTTACATAATAATGTAAAATTCCTCCAGTTGGACATTTCTGTCTGTCTGTCTGTTCTTATGTCCTTGTCGGCAGAAAACACTCCAAATTTTTAGCCCTGGATCTTCATGCATGTACTTGAAATAAAGGATCATTATAACAAGAAAGAGATCCTTATTGATTTCCCCTCAAGACCAAGTCAATGACATACTGAAACTTTGTGGGAAAAATTCTATATGAACTTGCAATCCTAGGATCTTCAAACTTGTCTCTGATGATTACCTTAGGAAGATAAAACACTATAAAAAGTAATAATTTCAAAGGTCAAAAAGTTACTGCTAAAAATACATGTAGTGTATGATGGGAGTTTTGTCTTTATGATCATCAATGGATCAACAGGATGGCAATACATGCATAACATGTGTATGTATATTAATTTCAGCAAATACAGGCTAGTACTGGAAAGCCGCAAACAAAGGAAAAAGAGACAGTGGAATCCAGGTTGTCAAGGATAGCATTGGGGGATCATTCAGTCCTAAAAGGTAAACCTAAAGAATAAAACACTGGCTTATTTACAGGTGAAGTGACCCATAAACCTTTACTTTACCAAATGCCCTTAGATCAAATACACTTTAATTTTATACTTCCTAAAAAAGGAGAGAGGAATCTTATGCTTTCTATGCACCTGTTCAAGTTCAAAGAAAAAGTTGTGAAAAGGTCTGTTCACTATAAGGGGAAAGAGCTGGAATTTTGTAATGTTTAGCAATAGGAGTATGGACAGGATACGTTTTGCAAAAATATTCGGGAGCATGCCTATGTTGGTTATGTAATTTTTTTTCTGTGGGTTTCTTTGCCCAGGAAATTCACTTGCTGATTTTGTTACTCGTGTACTTTTAATCTCCAGATGCACAGTCAACTGCAACTTCTAAGGCAAAATCAACTGCAGCTTCTACGGCAAAATTAACTGCAACTTCTACGGCTTCTTCTCAGCAGCCTTCTACACAAGATGACGACAATAAAAACGTAGATCTTAGACATGTCATCACACAGATGAAGTCCTCGAGCCGAAGAAGTGTGTCTCCTAAACGTCAGTCTTTGGAAAAAGTTGACAATGATGATGCAAGTCAGCAAAAGAAGGGATCGGAACTTGCTGAATTAGCTGTCTCAGAAAATAAAGTTTCCTCATCTGTCGGCAATGGAGTTCGGGCAACTTCTAAAACTGAGACAAGCTCATCCATCGAGGAACATTGTAGGAAAAGGAGGGAGTCAGCAGTGTCTTTTATCTTGAGCAAAGATGGGTATAAACTGATACCTATAAATTTGGATTCAAATTCAAATAATAGTAAGTATATGATTGGATATTGTGAAGCAATTTGGTCATTTTGCTATTTTGATATAAGAAATGACCGGCAATAGATAAAATTCTGCTTGGTTTCTTTCAAGCAGTATGAAAATAATTGAATTATGATACAAATAAATTTGTAATTGTCAGCTATTTTTATGCATGATTTGTAGATATTATAATCAATAATAGATATACATTATTACAGCTCAAGACAAGTACTATGGTCTGTTACAAGTTTGTATTCATCAAGCCATAAATACAAATTGTAATACTTTATACATGTGCAAAGTTCAGAATATGTATATCAGAACATGCTACTTGTATATAGAGCTGTAATAACATTTTCCAATATTGCAAATCATGTATTTCCTTTTAATTATGCCAGATATTCTCAAATTGTTTCTTGCTCATTGGAAGAAATCCATCACAAATTGACATTGAATACCAATAGATATACACTACCCACCATTAAAAAGTGCCCCACCAAATACTTTTCTCTTTTTGCAAGAAAATGAATAATTCTTTATTCACTACCTCGAAAATCTGAAGATGAAGCTTTTACCGTATAAGCAGAAATTTTCGCGAGTATTAAATTTCGCGATTTTGTAGTAAAATAGGGTATCTTTATTTTCGCGAGTACAATTTATCACGATTCCTACATTACGAGCAAATATGTAAACATCATGTTACTGTTTTGTACCTTTCATTACTGAAGTTTTAGTTAGGTCTGTGATAAGAGTACACTTAATTCACGTTTAATTGGGAAAAGTAAAGCATGACGCATGTACGATTAGAACGAAATGTAAATGATATACCAATTTATGTTGTAACTTATCAAACACAGTTTTTTGCAAGAATTATTTTTTCACGATTCCAAATCACTCGCGGATATAGTGAAAATTAGTATCTCGCAAAAATTTCTGCTTATACGGTATCTATCATTTCTTGTAAATTTCACCATTTTTATACCTCCGCAAACAAAGTTGGGGTGTATATAGGAATCATCTTGTCTGTCTCTCTGTTCGTCCATCTGTCCATCACACCTTGTCCAGGGGAAAACTCTTCCCCCGGTTCATTGATTTCATTAATATTTTGCAAAAAAGTTCCCTAGAACTTAAGGGTATGTCATGACTTTGAACCAATGTCAAGGTCACAATAGGCACCATTAGTTAAACCTTGTCTGGGGCATAAATCCTTCCCCTATGTATGGATTTCAATATTATTTCACACAAGTGTTTCTAAGGACCAACAGGTGTGTGTTGACCTTGAACCAAGGTCACAGTAGACACTATAGGTAAAACCTTGTCTGTGTCATAATTTCATCTCCTGTGCATGGATTTTAATAGTATTTCACACAATTGTTCCCTAGGACCTAAGGGTCTGTCATGACCTTGAACCAAGGTCAAAGGTGAAGGTCACAATAGATATTTGATCTAAGATAACTTTTCAAAGAATATTGCTGCGGGGGATATTTTTGTCCTGTTAGGGGTAAAGATTTAGTTTCCATAATCATGTCAAAATTACCCAATATATAATTTTTTTTTTCCATTTCTGTCTGAAAAGTAATGAAATAATAAAAATATTTCGTCAATTTTCATGCATTCTGGAGCTTAGAAAAGAAATATTGGGACATGTTTTTCAGGAAATTTCAATTCTTCTTTTACCTGGATACTTATTTCTGGTGGGTAGTGTATAAGCTGAAATGCAATTTTGAAAAGAATAATTTTACAAATTCATTTATTGCAGAGTATACAAAAAGAGAGACGTTTGGATTCAAGCTCCTTACTGCTGACTTCTGGAGAGAGGACCCCAGAACCCTTAAGGACAAACATATCTTTAAAGAAGAATTAAAAAAGGGATACAAGGTGAAAGGATTAGTTGTAAATGATACTGACACTGAATTTAAAAATGATTTGTGTAAAAGTGAAAATGAGTACCTCTCAGAATTAGAAAATACAGGAATGAGCGAAAGTTTGAATGCATCATTCAATGAATGGATTGTTGTTGATGAAGTTCATGGGGGTGCTTCAGATTGTGAAGTTAATGAAAGCAGAGATCTGTCAGATGTTAATTGTGATGAAGAAAATGTCTGTCGTTCAAACTCAAGAAAAGTTATCTTAAAAGAAATGGAGGTAAAGAAAGACTGCTCAGATGATATCGAGAAAAGTCAAACATCTTTAATTTCTCCGGAAACCCAAATGGTTGATGAAGAAAGCTTATTGACACAGTCCTCTTCTCAAATTACAGATATTGAAGAGGAGGTGAAGCAGCAAAATAGGGAAGAGAGTAAAGAAGAAATGAACGGTAATGATCGGAAAGTTATTTTGAAAGATGAGGAACTAGTAGAAAAAGATACTGTGGATGCTGCACCAGTGAATAGCGAACTACAGGAAACTGACCCTTGTGAAACTGAAAATTTCAATGTGATGAAACTGGATAAAGATGAGACAAATTGTGATGAAGAGAACTCTGAGAAGAGTCTATCAGTGCAAAATTCTCAACATAATCAACCTGAGCTAGACTCAAAGGATGAAGTTTCTGTTTTTGAGAATGAAGATTCTGTGCAGGGTAGTGGAGTTACTGTTGATAGAAGTGAATTTTTATCGGAGAGAAAGGTTTTATCTGAAAACAGTGAAATTGCTGTAAAAATTCCTGCGGATGGAAAAGACGGCTGTTCCATTAAGGAATATTTTAACGACAAGAATTTGTGCAAAACTGAGTGTTATTCTTTATCAGGCATAGATGAAGAAAAGTTGTTGATGGGAATATACAAACAGGGCATATAGGATCTTCGTGTGATAAAGAGGTCACATCTGCTGTTTCATTCATTGATGATAAATCAGAGGATACAAAAGACAATGGTGCTGTGCATGATGCCGAGTTTTTAGTTACCACTGCATCATTCTTGAGTACTAAAGAGTCCACAATAAACAATGGAAACTCCAGTACAAATTTTTATCTGATTGAGAAAACTTCTGACACTAGTGCTTTTAATTCTGAGATGGAAGTCAAAGACAATACTTTTCAGTCACCTCTTAAAACTACGCAAAATCATGAACTTGAAATATTGGATCCTAAGATCAAAGATGATCAAATTGTAGATGGTATAACTAATATTGGCACTACATGCATGTCACCCAGGAAAAATAAAGTGTCAAGTGATGAGTGTAAAAGTACCAACTTTATGAAATCTATCACGGACTACAAAAATGTAGATGAAACTTTAAAAGACAATACAGACTCAAGTGAAGAATTGCTTTCTAAGGATAAAGTAGCACTTAACAAGGAAAATGTTGAACTCCAAGGCAGGGAGTTGCATGATGCTTTGTTTAGAAAAGTCTGAGTGTGAAAATAAGGGAAAGATGGATGAAGATAGGCAGACTGTACTGGAAACAGAGGTCAGCTTGCAACCACAATTATTACAGGACAAAGTTGAAATAGGCAAAGAGCATTCTCACACAACTTGCTTTAATAATGAATGTACAAACAAACTTATTCAAGCAGGGGAGTTACTTCAAGATGGAACAGTAGGTATATTACGGCTTCTAACGAAATGGACACGCATCAAGCAGAAGAGAATGTAGAAACACACATAGTCTTGGAGAATGAGGAAGGCACTGCTGTGAATAATAATGCAGGAATGCTCACCATAAATCTTGACCATACATTGAGTGATGAAGACCACAATTTCCAGGAGATCATATTTGCGACTGATCAGCAGCTAGAGGATATTATATCTGTTTTTGCGGTAGAGGACGTGTCGTGCAGTCACGGAGCTGGGTTAAACAATTGTGATATTTGCTCGGATGAACACTGCCAGTCCAAGATTACTTGTTATCGGAGTGACGATCCGCTTGAGGAGGCCATGTACTCATCCGGAATTCTGGATGTTAATGATATTCCAATGGGAAATGTCATTGAAATATCATCAAGCTCCGGGGCAAATATAGCTAACACAGGTGGATTTGTATTGGAGTTGTCAGATACAAGCAGTCTTACACTTCATTCAACGGAGAATGGTTCTGATATGAATGAAACTTAGTTCCCTTGGTACACAGCAGGCCTATCTGGATTATGAGCCATGTGCCACTGTTACCATGAGTGGTCAATCAACATGTAACCCTAACTATGTCATCATTGAAGAAAATGTTGAAGTTGATGCTAAGAAGGATGCTTGTATAGAGATCCTTGATGATTCAGATGATACTTTAACTGCAAGTGAGATAGAAACGTCACAAAATTCAATAACTGACTATGTCTCGGACTCTGAGGTAGACAATGACATCACAGCAAAAGTCAGTGGCTCAGATCTGTCCATTTTGATTGTATCCAAGGCCTCGGAATCTGTATGTAAAAACAGCTCTGTTTTCAACACCTCCGGAACTCAATGTGAAACTGCATTTAGTAAATTCAATACCTCATCTTCAACACCATACAGCACAGTCTCAAGCAGAACTACAGCCAGCTGTGCACAGTATAAGAGAACTCTTCAGACCCAAGACAGGGTATATGTACAACCAATGCGAACTGGGACACAATCTCAGCCATTGGTGCAAACTGTGGCACAATCTCAACCATCGGTGCAAACTGTGACACAGCCTGACAAGTCATCATCAAATATTCAGCATGTTTCACCGTTTGTCCTAACTAATGATAAAAGGTCGTCTGCACAGCCAAAGTCCATATACCCACAATGCCCACCTACCCAGACTGTGCAAAATCAGGCTCCACCTCTAGTGACTGGATATCCAAGTTTTGTAAGTGAATCTTTAATAAAGGGACAAATTTCAAAGAACAATTCAAATTCTGTCTTTTCCCAATACGAAACTCCAACACTGAATACAATTCCCCAATTTCCAGCAATATACCCTCAGTATACGCCTTTTGTACCGTTACCAATTTACCAACCAGTTGGAATTTTACCAATTTATCCCAGTAATCCTGAAACTCCCTGTTCAACACTAAAACCAGCAGCGTATGATTTGACTGTTGACCATTTTCAGCAGTTTCAAAAGATGCGGCAAAAGATCTTGGGCAAGAATACATTACTTGAACATCAACCAGGAAGGCATATTGAAAAGTCTAGCCCTCATGGCTCGTCAGTAAGGCAGCCACCGCACATGGGAAATATAACTGAATCTGCAAACTGGACAGCTTTACCTGCTAGTTCAGGTACTTAAAAAGCTATCATCTCAGTGCCTGAAATCCCTGTTAGCAAGCATCAGGAGAGGACCTGTCCAGTATTTCCACCTTAGATCAAATGAGGAAAGCTAATGAAAACTTTAGGGATGAGTCTATAACAAATAGGGCTTGTGGAAAACTTGATGACCTTGAGTCGGAACAGGAAAGTCATTTAGAGAGGATAACTAAATTTAGAGAAGAATATCATAGGAAATATCTATCCAAAGCATCAGAAATGAGGAGAGGCTTTGCTGAGAAAAGAGGAGGAAAATCTTGCACTTCAACTGTTCTCCCACCTTTTTCAACATTCAGAGAGAAAGACTTGAGCTCTAGTCCTCTATTTCAAAATGTTCCACAGAGAGGTAATCCTATCTCTGACCAGTCTCCGAGTGTGACCAAAGCTGGTACATCCACGGTAAGCAAAAGCACAGGAAACTTTGAAGAAAGGTCCATGATTTACCAAAATAACATACCTATCGGTCATGTGAAGCCTTTTACTGCAGGATGAGAGTAATAAATGTCTGTCTGTGTCATGTACATAATTAATGCTTATTTGGTGCATTTTCTTTTTGAAATATTTATTTTCAAGTCAATCAAGAAAAGGAATTTCGGTCTGATATTTAGAGCTCTATTTTGAAAACATCTGTTATATTTATACAAAACTAGTACTGTTTTGGTTGATTTCATCTAATTATCTTTCTTCTTTCCCCTTCCTATTAAATTAACCTTATGACTTAAAATTTTCTTTGACTGTAAATGGCACAAGTTCATTGTTTCAAGTACATATGGGAAATCGTCTAGAATACACACAATATTTTTTTTCAATACATTTTGTATATTCATGGGAAATTGTCAAGATTACACAAAATATTTATGTTCATCCGGCCCAAAATATTATTAGAAGATTGCTTGCTTTAGTATAGGATTATGTGTTATTGTAGGTATACATTTGATAATTTGTCTCTAGTTTCAAAGTCTTATTTTGTAAACAGAGTTTTACTATACTTTCTCTAAGAATTTTGTGCTAAGCAGTTACATATATCAAGTATGGATTTCTGAGTTATTAGTATAGATGATTTAGATTTTGATTGGGCCTCTGGTTCAAGGGATTTAGGGAAGGGAACATGACCATTTTCATAACATTGTAAAGAATTTAAGTACCCACCAGTAGTGCTGTAGTATGATTATAGCTTGCTGAAAAGGTGAATCATCACCATTTTGTAAAAAAATAAATTACAAAAACAATGTACTTAAGATATTCGTATATGTACAAAGAACTTCAGTCAGTTGGTTGGTTATCTTGCTACAGATTGACCTATCCTTTTGCATGGTCCCCACCTATATACATGTATAAGGCAATTTTTTTTATTATGTGCCAAACCATGTTGAGTGAGCTCTTGTATCAAAATGCATTTAGAGAAGAAAACTGCTTGGATATCTTACATTTTGTGTGAAGCATTTCTCTTGTTTGCATTGCATAATATTACAAATTCGACATGCCTTCCTTTTCGTTGAGGAATTGCAAAGCGTTTTGACCAAAACTATCGAACTACCTTATATTGTGACTACTTCTTTTAGACCGACATTTTGTTAAAGGATGTTTAGTGATCAGCATAGAAGTAAATTTTATTGCTCACGGGCATGTACTTATCTAGATTTTGTTACAAGGAACAGACATGATTTTGACCCCTAAATTGGAGCTCTGTGTTTTATGATTTTACACCCTTTAATGAAAATCTTGTTTCCATGGACGATATTTCACAGACTGCTTATTTCATGTTTTGTGTTCAGTTGTATGTACTTGATAATCAGATGTTTATTTTTTATTGTGTGTGTTTTTTGTCACTTTTTTATTATTTTGTGTCAACGTCACCCTTTATCTGTCTCAGAAAAAAATAGAATATTTGTGCAGTATATGACAACTCTTTTTTCCCTCGCATTTGTTTAAGATCAAATTGTGCAATTATTTCTTGCACTTGCTCACTACTTTAACTTGAGGCCAAGGGATGATAGTTTGGTGAATATACATGTAATTCCTTAAAGTACATATGTGTGATTATCACATCCATGATACATGTTTTTCATTATTTTACAAATAATTCTTTGTTTAATTTTGACTTAATTTTAAATCTATCAAATCTATGTGCAATTTTGATGATTTCATCTCGTATGCTGAGCCTATCCCTTCTATTTTGGTATACAAATATTTCTCTTCCATTGGGCTTTACTCTTTACATAGACCTTGGTTCATCATACTGAGTTCATTGTCTGTCAAATTTTCTCTGTGAATTTTTTATGCTTAGTGCTGAATGATATTAACATTATTAACACTTAGTGCTAAAGACTTGCTTCTGTCTTTGTAATCGTAAACACAGGTCCATTATTCCTTCTATTTCTTACAATGGAAAAGATCATACTGGAATAAAAATCTGATAAAAGATATTTCCCCCATTTTTGTGCCATAATCAAGATATATTCGAGTCAAACATAGATAACACTACTCAGTCATATATTGCAATATTGAAATATGATCAAACTTTTTCCATAAATGTGCATATTTTATAAATGAAGTGTAATAATAATTTTACAGAAACTAAAATGTCAGCTTACATATGAAAGTACTTAGAGTTAGATTTGAACACCCCCCCCCCCCTTTTTTTTTCTCCATTTCCAATATCTTTGGTAGTACACCCCCCCCCCTTTTTTTTTCTCCATTTCCCATATCTTTGGTAGTACACCAGAATATGTTAAATAAAATTGTCTCCTAGTCTTTTGATGTTGATAAAGATGATTTTAATTTTGAAACAAAGTTTGCATTTTTATGCCCGGATGTATTGGAAAGAATATTGTTTATGCCCTGTCTGTCTGTCTGAAAAATATTCTTGGCCATAACTTTTGAACCATATAGAATAAAGTTGAGACATTTCATATGAAAAAGATCTATTATTTGATATACGTGTTAATGCTTTTGACCAAGTGACATTGACATTGAGTTTGACCTACTTTTAGAAAAAGATATCGAAGGCAACATCTCTTGTCACCAATTTAAGATACCATGTACATACTAAACAAATTTTTATATGATAAGGTAATTATATAAAGGCCATAATCTTTGACTCTCTTTCTTTGAAGAAAGGAAATCAAATCTCACGAATACAGTCACTGTGACTTGATCTTTCATATGAACTTTTGTCTTTTGACCCAGTGACCTTTGAACTTGAAATGTGAACAGCATACTTGGGGGGGGGGCATTATGTTTACAAACATGTTATGTTTTCTTGTCAAAGTCTATTTTTGAACAAATCAGGTTAGTCCCATGGGTCAAGATTTTTGGAGAGCCCACTAAATATTTTCAAACAAATTAATTGTTACAATACGGATACCAAATTAATCATTATTCTCCTCTGATCCAATTATATGGTTAGCTTTGATTGAAAATGATTTCATTTGATACCGTGATATCTTACAGTATTACCAAAAATAAGGTTGTATTACAATTTACATCAACGTGCCATGTTTTTTGTTAAATCTGTATTGCCATTACAATATATGTGGTAAATTAGTTTACAAATATGAAGACCAATCAGTTTGAATCAAGTTGTTTTGTGTATATGAATTTTTTTTTCACAATTGTGCTACTAAGTTGAGCTCCTCTCATATACTCTTCAAATCACATGTTCTATTATTGATATAGTATATTTTAAAATGTTTGTTGCTTTTTGTGTGAATTATGTTTAAATTGACTAATTAGCAAGACTTTTTTTTCCAAACATAAGAGGTAAAGGTCTATATTTAGCCGAAAGCCAAATGTAAAAGTACTAAGCCAAATGTAAAAGTACTGCATCTTACAATATTTTCACATATCAAATACTAGATCCTCAGTTTCTTTTCAAAACACTTTCCTTGGTATGTGAATTTAATATTTTGCCATTAATGTAGACATATGAAGTTAGTGCTTTCAGCCTTTAGCTTACCATTTGTAGGTTGTCACCTGTTGATCCTGACGTATATAGTGCAATGTTCTTGTTTCTAGTCAGATTTTGCTACACAACCAATGTTAAAATTTTTGTGTATTGAAACTTAATGTTACTAAGGAGAGAATTACACTTTACGTCATGATTGTAAATGAAAATGATGATGATGATGAATGATTGATTGTTCATTTCCTATAATACATGTATTTACATTCACAGTGCGGAGATATTTGTTAAATTACCATGACTTGATTATGAGAGGAGGAGTGTGAATGATGTAATGAGGGGAGGAGTGTATGCCTCTGTTATTGACGTGTAGATGGCTTTTACTGGTGATCATTGACATTCCTATGAATGACACTTATCATGAACTGTGCTAACTGTAGGGGCAGTGATTCTTTGAATTCCATTGTGTGTACTTTAACAAAATCTTGTAGTATTTTTTGTTACTCAAATGATTTAGTAAAAACGTGTTACATAAAAAGACGAATGTTTCTTATTGAGTTAACAGATGGCAGTTTTATTCATCCATTTTAAGCTCTACTGGTCATAGACCAGTCGAGCTTATGGGATACCCCGGTGTCTGGCCGTCCGTCTGTCCCTCCGTCCGTCCGTCCGTCCGTAAACAATTCTTGTGCTCGCAACTCCTCTGAAACTGTAAGAGATAGAAATGTAACTCTTTTTGCATCACACTTGGTCTGTGGTCTAGTTGTGCACCTGACATTTTGTTTGAGCCCCTGACCCCCAGGGTCCTAGAAAATGGGTGTGGTCATTTTCTCCTATATAAATCTATGTAATCTTGTGCTTGCAACTCCTCTGACACTATAAATGATGAAGACTTCAATCTTTTTGCAATATGATGGGTCTTTGGTCTAGTTGTGCACCTGGTATTTTGTTTGAGCCCCTGACCCCCAGAATCATAGAAAATGGGCTTGGTCATTTTCTCCTGTATAACTCTATGTAATCTTGTGCTCCCAACTCCTCTGACACTATAAATGATGGCGACTTCATTCTTTTTGCAATATGATGGGTCTGTGGTCTAGTTGTGCACCTGATATTTTGTTTGAGTCCCTGACCCCCAGGGTCTTAGAAAATGGGTGTGGTCATTTTCTCCTATATAACTCTATGTATTCTTGTGCGCACAACTCCTCTGACACTATAAATGATGGAAACTTAATTCTTTTTGCAATATGATGGGTCTTTGGTCTAGTTGTGCACCTGATATTTTGTATGAGCCCCTGACTCCCAGGGTCCTAGAAAATGGGTGTGGTCATTTTCTCCTATATAAATCTATGTAATCTTGTGCTTGCAACTCCTCTGACACTATAAATGATGGAGACTTAATTCTTTTTGCAATATGATGGGTCAGTGGTCTAGTTGTGCACCTGATATTTTGTTTGAGTCCCTGACCCCTAGGGTCTTAGGAAAAAGTTGTGGTCATTTTCTCCTATATAACTCTATGTAGTCTTGTGTGCACAACTTCTCTGACACTATAAATGATGGCGACTTCATTCTTTTTGCAATATGATGGGTCTTTGGTCTAGTTGTGCACCTGATATTTTGTTTGAGCCCCTGACCCCCAGGGTCCTAGAAAATGGGCATGTCTCCTATATAACTATGTAATCTTGTGCTTGCAACTCCTCTGACACTATAAATGATGAAGACTTAATTCTTTTTGCAATATGATGGGTCTGTGGTCTAGTTGTGCACCTGATATTTTGTTTGAGTCCCTGACTCCCAGGGTCCTAGAAAATGAATGTGGTCATTTTCTCCTATATAACTATGTAATCTTATGCTTGCAACTCCTCTGACACTAGTAATGATGGAGACTTCAATCTTTTTTTATATGATGGGTCTGTGGTCTAGTTGTGCACCTGATATTTTGTTTGAGCCCCTGACCCCCAGGGTCCTAGAAAATGGGCGTGGTCATTTTCTCCTATATAACTCTATGTAATCTTTTGCGCGCAACTCCTCTGACACTATAAATGATGGAAACTTAATTCTTTTTGCAACATGATGGGTCTTTGGTTTAGTTGTGCACCTGATATTTTGCTTGAGCCCCTGACCCCCAGGGTCTTATGGGTGTGGTCATTTTCTCCTATATAACTCTATGTAATCTTGTGCTTGTAACTTCTCTGACACTAGGGTATAAATGGAGACTTCATTCTTTTTGCAATATGATGGGTCTGTGGTCTAGTTGTGCACCTGATATTTTGTTTGAGCCCTAGACCAAAAGGGTCTTAGAAAATGGGTGTGGTAATTTTTTTTCCTTAATAATTGTACTCCCTTCTCTTCTAAATCTATTAATGATGGAGACTTGATTCTTTATGCAATATTTTGGATCTGTAATCATGTCGTGTCATTGATAGGTTATTTGAGCTAGCAGCCCCTGGCCCCTATGATCTTGGAAGATAGGTGTGGCATTCTTTTTTGAAATACTATATCTCGGATATTATGAATTATATGAGTGATATTCTAGTTAATGGATATGTTGTTTTGTTGTGCTACTTATAATTTGTTAGGACGCCTGCTCCCTATGGTCTTTGGTTTAAAAGAAAAAAGAAATTAATGTTAAAAAAAAACCAGGAGAGCTACAGTCTCGTCAGAGACTTCTGGTTACAATAGCGAATTCACATGATATACAAATAATCTCTTACATGGGAATCCCCTTCGATTAAGCAAGGCAAGTACTGTCTAAATCTACCTTATTATCCCTCGCAACTCGGTTGTAGAGGTCATATAGCATTGCTGCCGTGTGTTTGTTTGTGTGTGTGTCCAGCAAAGAGGACAATGCAATCATCATAGAAACATCAAACCTTCCACAAATGTTCCCCATGGGCAGAGGATGACCCATGGATTTACATGGTCAAGGTCACTGTGGACTTCGGCTTAAAACAATCCTCGTAGAAACATCCAACCTTCCATAAATGTTATCCATAGGTAGAGAAAGAACCATATTTGATTTTCAAGGTCAACAATCAAGGTCACAGTCACTGTGGACTTGGCTTAAATTCCTAGTGAACAGCATAGAAGACAAAGCAATCATCATAGAAACAAACATTCCACAAATCTTCCACATGGGGAGAGGATGAACCCTACTGATTTTAACGGTCAAAGGCCAAGGTCACTGTGGACTTTGCCTTTAATAATCATTGTGAAGAGCAAAGAAGACAAGCAATCATCATAGGATCACCAAACCTTCCACAAATGTTCACCATGGGGTGAGAATGTACCCTATCCGTTGTCAAGGTCACTATGGGCTTGAGTTTGAAATCATTTTGTTGATTCATTAGCACATGCAGTTGTGATGGGATACTACGCTTGCGTTTCCTTTATATGAATTTATTTAGGCCTATCATACGAGCACCATTATCAATTACATTCTGGCCAAGAATAGAGGTATATCCAATTAAAAGAAAATTTTGTTTAATTACGTTTTCCATATCATAACATGTTCAAAAGATATATAAATAAAAATTTAGAAAAATAAATGAATAATTGTCTGTTTCATTGTTCTCTAACTATACCTCTGTTCTTGACCAGAATTGATTACCATCATATAAATGGTAATGATGCTCATATTATAGGCCTAAAATACATGTAGTTTCATAAAAAGTAGATTTAGACAGTATTTACTTTGCTTAATCGAAGGGGATTCCCATACAAGAGATTATTTGCATATCGCATGATTCCTTACCTTGGTATTATAGTCTTAGAAACTCCCTGTTCTAGTAGCAAACGTTATAATGAATGAGTAAAAGTCAAACATGATACCCAAATCGGACTTCAAAAAATCACTGCACAGTCAGTGGTCATACATAACCAGGAAAATTACAAATAAAAACAACCGAAACATTCATCAAAGGAGCAATAGCGAATCCTAAATGAAGATGAGAGCAGGTGTCTGGGGAGAGTAAGCATCGTCTGCTTACTAGCAATTTGATGCATTTGGATGACCCTAACCTTAAATGTCCTTCATTGTGGACAACGTATATTGGTGTTTTGTATTTTCATTGCATCTTCGAAAAATTCTGCAGTGACAAAGTTATCTCAAATATACCCCTTGCACCCTACTTGCAGGGATGGGCCTGACCCGTCGGTATAATGTGGACGAGTATCCGCCCGGATGAAGAATTTGTACTGTACACGTACTTCTTGGTTAATCCGGGTCATGGAATGTGACCTGGGTCTTTAAACGTGAAAAGTGAATAAGTCATGGAATACTATCACCTAGTTTCTTGTTTATATCACTGTGAATTTCGTCTTCGGTCGTTTTATATGAAAAACGTCGCAAAGTGCGATGATTAGTTTCAATTATTAAAGTTTTGCACAAAATCGATGAAGGGCGTAAAATAATGGTCATAGCAATCCGTCTGGTGACTGTGCACAAAGTCCTGGAAAATATGTGTTGAGTCATGGAACTTTGGTACAGAATTATGCTATTATAATACAATATTGTAACAATTCACGACAGTATGACCTTGAACCTGGCATAGGACTTCCACATGGTAAAAAATGTTTTCTCGTGTTTCTTACACATATTTAGTCTAGGGTCAAAGCTTAATTTCATTATCTGCAAGTTCTAATATATCACGAAGAATGATGGATTGGATGTGTAGAAAAATTCTGGGACTCGAAAGATCATTTTAAAAAAGTCATGATTACGTTGAGGGATTAAGAGAGAAACAAATGCAACGCAAGCGTAACATCCTCCGCAACTACGATCTATTCTATCAGCATAAGGATTTTAAAATCAAGTACATAGTGACTGACCGTTTACCTTGAAATTTAAAGGGGATCATCCTATTAGTCTCCCCATAAGGAACATGATGTTCATGTGATGTCTGTTCACAAAGATTTTCAGCCGAAGTTCACTGCGATCTTGAACTTGAAAATTCTCTCTCCATGGGGAATATTTGATGAAGATTTCTATAGGTGATGTTTCTATGATTATTGCTTTGTTTTCTATGTTGTTCACAAGGATTTTCTGCCTAAGTCCACCGTGATCTTGATCTTGAAAATCAAAAGGGTTCATCCCGTCCCAATGCGGAACGTAGGTGGAAGTTTTGATACGAGTACTTTGTCTTCTGTGCTGTTCAAAAGAAAATTCCAGCACGGCAGCAATGCTATATCCCCTCCGCAGAAGAGTTGCGAGGGGATAATAAATCTATCTGCATATAGCAGGAACTTTCATAAGTTCCGCTCTGTAGTCCTGATATCAAAATAATGTAAATACAGTGTATCTCCACTTAAATTATTTAAGTACAATACCCATAGCAACGCATAGGAAACAAAGACTACAAAATAATATTGATGAGACACGACGCATCAGAAACAACAGGAAGCGATTTAGAGAGAAAACAAAATGGTGTTGTTATCCGGATTGCGTGTACACACCCAATAGAAATAATCACAAAGCTAGTGTTGAATGAGAAATGTTTGGATATACAAAAAACAAACACAAAAATCGGTCGCCTGTCTTGGTTGTTGAAAAGTTCGTCTCCACATTTAACAAGGTTGACGATTTGATGCACCTTTACCCTTCTGTGTATTAGCTGTATTTGTATGAAACGACAATAGAAGCTTCAGTAAAAATTTGATGAATTGTTGAAGCATATACCGTATGTGTCACAATGGAAATAAAGATGGCGAAAGGATGCGGTCTTCAAGTTTTATTCGTACAAAAGTAGCGAACGTACGATGTATATATTTACATGTACATGTATAAACGAAACAAATAAATGATTTACAAAGCGACATGAAAACATGACTAGAAAATGCAAAATGCGGTAAACACAGTTTCAAGTTTAATCCGTATTAGAGAAATTAATAGTTCGGTATTATTCTGTGAACAACAGCAAATGCGTATAAAATGTTATGAGAGTTATCCTTCTTTGTCTCCAGCTACTGTAAAATGGTCTCTGGTGATACCGACGTACTCTCGGGACCTGCGTCTTTATCTTCTTCCTGGAATGAGTTGACATAAATCATTGCATTGTTCCATTTACAACATAAATTACTTCATAGTAACATTACATAAACGGTAGAAATTCACGTTTATTCTAGGTCAAATTTAAGGCATTTCCTTATTTGTAAAGCCGGGCTTCCACTGTCGCGAATGCAGAGGCGATAGAGCTACGATAAGGTGATTTTGTTTAATCGTAGCGCATTCTCCTCTCAATAGCGGGCATTCTCGTCTCATCGTGTCACTATCGTGTCATGTTCTCCTGCATTCTCCTCTGTTCGCGGCACCGACGCGAATACTTTAAACTGTTTAAAACATTCGCGTCTGAATTCTTATTCGCCTCAAACTCGCGGCAAATGCGCAGCGCATTCGCCTTGCATTCTCCTCCATTCGTGGCGCGTTCTCCTCACATTCGCGTGCATTCTTGTTCCCAAGGTGGAGGAGAATGAGCCACGTTAGAGCCCCGACAAGAAAGAATCTGACGCGAATGTGATGCGAATGCGCCGAGAATGTGACGCGAATGAAAAAATCAACGCGATTCAGCCACGATCTTGACACGATATTGCCACGATAGTACTACATACACACACGACAGTGACAATAATAATTATCTCAGAGTTGATGTAAAAGTGTGCGGATCAATGTTTTGAAAACTTTGACAATGCCTTTCAAGAGAAAACAACCTGGAAAGAGGTCAAAGTCAACAAAGGGTATTGATGTTCCTGGATATGTCAAATGATTTTGATTTTGCTCTTGTCACATTCTTGTCATGATCGCAGCGCTATCGGGTTAAAGTCGTGTCTCAATCTCCTGCATCGCAGCGCTATCGGGTTAAAGTCGTGTCTCAATCTCCTGTATTCGCCTCTCATTCGCCTCGGTGTATTTTTATCGTGGCACATTCGTGTCGCATTCTTCTCTATTCTTGTCACTCTCGCCTCACTATCGCGGCGGACGCGTAGCATATTCTTGTTGCATTCGCGGCGCTATCGTGTGCCTATCGCGCCAAGAAATACTTGATGAGAACAGACAAGAATGTGACACGATTGTTCATTCGCCTCTGATCGTAGCTCATTCTCCTCTACATTCGCGACAGTGGAAGCCCGGCTTAATGGTAGCTTGTCTATGACTTTCTCATTTTGATTACCAAAGAAACATGCATGAAATTTTACTGGTTATGCTGTAAATGCAAGGTTACTATGTGACAGCTCTTGCTCAATCGCAGTGCTAGATTTTTATCCCAGACGAAATAATTTATAAGTTCTTTCATGTACTACATGTATATACTCAGTTTTTGAAATAGATCAATGAAAACATAGCACATACATTGTAGTTAATTAAAAATTCAGCTGAAGCAAACACTTATCAGCCAGAAACTAAAATTTTCAAAGCAATAAATGAAATGAATCTGTAAAAACGAGTATATTCGTATAGATAATAATACATGCAAAATTGAAACTTTCAATTTTTGCAACCCAATGTACAAATGTTTTGCCTCATAAAAGCTACGAAATAACTGAATGTGGACATCAACATCAATATACCTGGTCGACATCTGACTTACTGCCGTCACCTGACCCCTCTATCTGTTCACTATACAATTTGGACATGCCTTTTCCTGGGAGCGTCGTATTAAAAAGTTTTGAAAATCATTAATCAACTTAAATTTATTTGTGATATCTTTAGTATTGGACACTATTATAGCAGTATATTGAATTACTTACTCTCAGAAATAACCTCACTGTAAGGATTACATGGTTGAACGTCTTTACATTCCCGAACTTCAAAACTTTCACCTGTAATAATAAGAAAATGAAATAAGCAGGTGCTTAGAGGGAGAGGGAGGGGGGGGGGGGGCTTAAAATTAATCTCTAGAAATACGATTCGTATTTTCTGAAGAAGTTTCATACCATCACACGTTGTCCCCCCGGCATTGGGAGCTGGGCACAAACAAGATCGCTGCCGTACTTGCATAGAGTTTAGGCCTGTACAGGTCGCCGTACATTGCGACCATTCGTTCCAGTTACACCAATTTCCCTCCGCTGCGATCAAGATGAAATTGTAAATGACATTTTAATTTTTTCCCTAAAGGCTGCATTTTAGCATTTATCCTTTCCCCTATGTGGACGAGCTTTACCAGAAATATACACTTTTTAACATTCAGCTTTCAATTATTTATCTTTTCTTATGTAAATGAGATTTAAAGTAAAGGAACAACCGAAAACGTTGTGATAACAACATCGTCGCTAAGAAAATCATTTATAAATGAGACGATTTGTAGGAGTACAAATGCTCTACTGGCAGAAGTGAACTCAACTCTAAAGTTTGATTAAGTTGCATATGTACGAATCAATGTACAAAGCTACTAAAAAGAAAGAAAATCGTCAATGACTTACTAGGGCAGTTATCGTCATTGATGCATTCAGACCTTTCATATGATCTGCCTCGGCATGGCCTGCCTCGGTGCCTTGGCCTCGGGTTAGTACAGCTCCTTGATCGCATCTGAAATCCTTTCTCACAACGATTGGCGTTACATCGGCCATAGTCCGACCATTTTGTCCATCCACCATGGACTAAACAAAGGAAATGGTCGATTTCATTCAATTATGTCAGTTCTAAATTGGAAATTTATTATTCATACGTTAGACTTGAAGCAATCTGATCAAAGATCTAATTGATTGAAATATGTTGCTTACCGGGGCACTTTTTATTGGTGAAGCAGCCACGGGTGTCCGTATCCGACCCCTCGCAGTCACGCCCTCCAAACAGCGGTCTCGGGCTGTCGCACGTTCGTCGTCTAGTCACCACGCCCGTGTCACACGTGACTGAGCACTCACTCCATGAGCCCCAGAGGGACCATCCTCCGTGTACTGTAATGATAGTTTCAGATTGCATGACATTGATTTTGGAATGAATCGCAATGGAAACAAAATTGAACAATGGTCCAAGTAAAATTCTAATAAAATGCCATGTTAGTATGAGAAAAGTACAAATTTTATACAAATACTCACGTGGACACTCCCTACTTTTACACCGTCTTGTGTATATAGACTGTCCCCTGCAATTCTTTCCCCCGTACTGAGGGGCGGGGTCGTCACAGTCTCTTGTCCGCACCATGGTTCCCGTACCACATGTGGCACTACACTGGGAATAACGCGTCCATGGTCCCCAGTTACCGTCAACTGAAATGTTACAGAAGTTATATCTTACATATATTTTTAATTTTAATTTTCCTCTAGTCCCGATGTAGTTATTTTGAATCTAATGACTAGGCTTGAAGACACGATGATTGATTGTCTACTATAGAAATATTCTTTAGAATAATGGAATGATCAATCGGCTGAATTTTTTTTTTTTTTCGTGTAGACATCAACTGTACCTGCACATGGTTCTTCGTTACAAGATTCTTCTTTCTCTCTGTCCCCTGGACAGTCCCGACCCCCATGTGTAGGTGGAGGATAATTACACCGTCTCTCCCTTTTCCTTGTCCCTCCTCCACAGGAATCTGAACAAGGAGTCCAAGCAAACCACGGGCCCCAGTTACCGTCCACTATAATAATGAAGGTTGCTTATATACATGTATAACCGTGAATAAGGAACAAGTTATATGATAAGTACGGGAATCTGATAATCGAAGTACCAATTTAAGTTCTTTGCATTTTAATTGTGATCTATATAATATATACACCCATAAACAAAAATTCAAAAGTATTCTTATTTGGGAAGGGGATACTTCTGCTCAACTGAACTTGTAAATATCTTTTCGCTATCGACATTTTAAAATATGTAATTTCAAATTCTAACCTGGACAGTAGAAGTTCTGCATACAGGGTTCTGATTGGACAGTTTTCAAAGTGATTTTTGTCGCAGTCATCACACATTCTATAACGTGACCTCCAGCCGGCGCCACATGTGGTGCTACATGGACTCCAGTTACCCCAGTCAGGACGCTCTGATAGAAAAGGGGAGTAGAAGTTTACGTACCAAATTTAAAAAAAGCAAGTTCCTTCAAAGGCCATAATCAAACTAAGTCTATACATATTGACTTCTGAAGATTCTCGTCTGTTGTGCATTGTTTGCATGGTCCAGATTGCCGCCGTCCTACCGAGTCGGATATTCTAGTGTTACATGTACAAGTCTCGTTGTCAATTTGCAATGTATGTTGTTGCAGTACTGTTGGCTTTACGACAGTTGCTGTTGCTTGTTGTTTTCACAAGGGTTGCTCTTGTTTTACACGAAAAGATGCTGTTCTTATCAAGGGTTGCTGTTTAATTACAACGGTAGCTGTTGGTTTGACAAAGGTTGCTTTTGACTTTACAGATTGCTGTTGAATTTACGTTTTTCAGTGGTCGTTGTTATGGTAAAACGTTTGTTGTTAGCTTTACTACAGTTGCTATTGCCTTTACAGCGCTTGCTGTTGCCAATAGTTGTAGTTGGTTTTACAAAGGTTGTTGCTGCAGTGCAAAGGTTGTTGTTGGTTTTAATACGCTTGCTGTTGACTTTAAAACGGTTGTTGATGGCAATTTGCAACGGTTGAATTTACATACTTGTAATTATAACGTTGTCTTGTTGGGAGAGATAAGATTGTAAATGGATAATTTTTGGACCAAAAATATACTTTCAATAATAGGAATGGCGCATGCTTGACCTTAAATATGTGACCTTGACCTCAATGATCTGAAAGGTGAACTGGGTACTTATTGATTTATTTTACCATCCTTGTACTTGCATTAGTATAAGCTGTGATCACAATTGTACCAGAAAGATGGACGCTAAATATATGTCGCTATTGTGTTGCAGGCGACAGATAAAGGACTTTTGTACCCAACAAAACACTTCCACCGAAAACAAAAAAAATTAAAACACAAAGTGGACAAAGGCAAGGGAAAGGACAAACAGAACAAAAAAATCAAACATCAAGGGCACAAAACAACGAAGACTACACACAAACGGATGAGACCAATTGGCAAATAATATACCATTTCTGAGGGGCTTCATTTACAGTAGGTTTAAGATCAAAGAAAACAATTCATTGGTTTGTTTCCCTTTTATCATACGAACGAGTGCAACTTGCTTAGTGTAACTAACAACATAGTATAAACATGTAGTTATACCTGACGTTGTACGTATAGATATGATGGTAGGTCTGGGTGTCAACAAGGCACTGCACGGAGTACATCTGTACCGATTCTTGCCAACTGTTTCCTAGAAACCATAAAAATTACAAAATTATTCAAATTCGCATGTATGAATTCCCAAAGTCCGATATTTAGTCAGTCATTATATGCAATGAAGCAATGAAATTGTGCTAAGAATCGATTTAAAGCCAAGTTTTTGTACTTTTATTGGAGAGGAAATATGTATAATTGTTAGGTTTCTAACAAGGAACAAAGCTCACTATTTCCATGGCAAATCCCTTCCCACGTTTGGCACAGCATTTCTCTGCATTTGGATATTTATTCTTTTTCCTCACGGGACCTTTACAGAATTCCTTTCCTCTTTTTGTTCTGAATTTACGGAAGCACGTAAAATCACCTGTAAATATAGAAAAACACAATTTACGGTAGCACGTAAAATCACCTGTAAATATAGAAAAACACAATTTACGGAAGCACGTAAAATCACCTGTAAATATAGAAAAACACAATTTACGGTAGCACGTAAAATCACCTGTAAATATAGAAAAACACAATTTACGGAAGCACGTAAAATCACCTGTAAATATAGAAAAACACAATTTACGGAAGCACGTAAAATCACCTGTAAATATAGAAAAACACAATTTACGGAAGCACGTAAAATCACCTGTAAATATAGAAAAACACAATTTACGGAAGCACGTAAAATCACCTGTAAATATAGAAAAACACAATTTACGGAAGCACGTAAAATCACCTGTAAATATAGAAAAACACAATTTACGGAAGCACGTAAAATCACCTGTAAATATAGAAAAACACAATTTACGGAAGCACGTAAAATCACCTGTAAATATAGAAAAACACAATTTACGGAAGCACGTAAAATCACCTGTAAATATAGAAAAACACAATTTACGGTAGCACGTAAAATCACCTGTAAATATAGAAAAACACAATTTACGGAAGCACGTAAAATCACCTGTAAATATAGAAAAACACAATTTACGGAAGCACGTAAAATCACCTGTAAATATAGAAAAACACAATTTACGGAAGCACGTAAAATCACCTGTAAATATAGAAAAACAAAACATATAAAACGAATAAGAAGTAGTTGTGAAAGTATGTTGTTCATTAAATAGACCAACCTATCATTTACACACTTCCCTATATGTACTATTAATATACTAGTATCTGATACGGATTATTTTATGTACAACAAAAATATCTTACAAAATACTAATGGCTTTTTTTCGATAGATTTTTTTTTATATAAACTGTCACTACGTTACATGATTATGATGATTTCTAATTTTCATCGTAAAATAAACTTTATGAAAAATACAGCGCCTTGGGCATCAATTAATTTTGATCAAATAATGTTTATATGTATCTCTGAAGAATTTCAAACTTATATAACTCTAAATTAAATAAAAAACAATATAAATGTCTAAAATACTGGACGAATAATACAATAACTCAATAATAAACGCATCGGGATCGTTATCAGCGTCTACTCCATGTTTATGATTTATGTCTTTCTGTCGTTATCTAATTCCTCCATCATTAATGTTCATATTTCCTGACATTTCAATCAATAACATTTGGTTCGTTACCAGCTCAATATAAAAGACACACAAAACAGAACACGGGGAAAATACTCCCTTGGGATTTCCTGGAACAAACTACGGATTGGCACGGCCAATAAAATGCTCCGGGAAAAATCAGCAGACAAGATAAACCGACGACCGACTGTACAGACATTGGTCCTGCACCAGAAGGTTGTCATCTGGGAATACACTTTTATAAATGTCTGAGTATGCACGTGTTTGTTTTTGGAATATTTTACGAACCTAATAAAGCCCATGAAATTAATGATACTACCGTAATCTCCTTAATTACCTCCATTTTATGTTCCATACCCTTTTTAAGCACTCGAAAAAGTTAATTTTACTGGGAAACGCACTTTTTCATAGGACACACAGAGAAGGGATCCGGTGGGTTTTCGATGATGGAGTACAATATGCCTATATTAACGCGCGCGAAAACGATTTACAAAAAATCAAGCCTGACAATGAGTATCAAGGCTTCAGATCCATGAACTTCGGAAAATTTTGTGCAAACAAATGAAATTCTGAAAAAGATGTTTTTAAGGAAAATCGGGAAGGAAGTGATCGACATCTGAAAAAAAGACTGATAAAAGAAAACTCGAGATAAGATAAGAATACAATATATTGATAAAAATGTATTGTGAGAGATTTACCCTACCTTGTACTACTAATAGATCCAAAACTAACTACGATGATAAATGTCCAAAATAAGTCCTGTCCTTTCATGATGATAATGGTAAGTGATATGAGAATCTACCAGTAAATCAATAACACAGAATAAACTCTACCAGAGAGTTCTTTGTAGACAAATTAAATGACCAAAAAATGATCAATGAACTCGGTTTGTCTGAAGTTAGGCTATGGAGTATGTTACCAATTACCCAATTCACTGCAATTAGTGCTAACAGGTATGTTTACTACGTTAATAACTGGGGTAAACAATCGAAGGTACGAGTTATATAGTCTCTCATCACAACGTGGGGGCGAAAATAGAGAGGGGGTAGTCACAATGGAAATAGGAACATTGGATCTACAGAGTGTCAAATGAAAATATGTAAAACGTTACGTGTTTAATGAGTCTATATCCTACACCTTCACTCTTTGTTGTTTTGGCCTCGGATATCGACAGGAAGTTAACCGGGGTAACTCGTGAATGCACAAACACAGGGGGGTCAATATACACGTACACCTAAATAGTGCAGATAAGATAAGTTTTGTTGTTGTTTTTTCTTTATTTCAAATATTTTTTAAGGCGCAACTTGAAACATATAAATACTTAGTTATTGACCAAATATGTACATCCTAAAACAAAACAATATTTTGGAAACTTGTTTGGCTCAGAAAATACACAACATTACAGTAAATTCTCTCAATTCTGTAATACCTATTTTTTAATAATAATAATGAAAAAATCGATTAAAAACTTGGTTGGTCTCGTACCAGCTGGCGCTCTCAATTTGAGGAGGGCCACCCTGTTTTGGGTTTTATTTATTTATTTTATTTTATTACCTCATTCACAAATTTGAGACCACAGATGGTCTTCAAGTGATTTTTTTTAAATTTGTGTTTGGTACATCAACAGGGTACGCAGCTTTTAAGTGTTGATTCATAAGTGAAATTTGCGCCATCCAGCTGTGTTTGGAAGTACGCGAGCCTATCCGGCTGTATGGTCCATTCATTATTTTCAAGGTCATAAATCATATTTATGTAGATACCCTGTCAAGGTATGAATTTATATGATAAGTTACATAACAAGAGCACCCAGGTATATCAAGTAATTACAAGGAAATAAAAGAAAGGTCTCTTCCTATACTTCTTGTTTGCACGCATTTGATTTGTCACTTCCATGTTAAACCAAGGCTGACCAAGAATATGCATAAAATTGCTTTAAAAATGTTTTACAGACGGAAAAATAAGTTTGACATGAAAAACACGACTTCATTTATAAATATCTTCCTTTATAAACATCTTCATTTATAAACATCTTCCTTATAGACATCTTCCTTTATAAACATCTTCATTTATAAACATCTTCATTTATAAATATCTTATTTATAAACATCTTCATTATAAACATCTTCCTTTATAAACATCTTCATTTATAAATATCTTTATTTATAAACATCTTCATTTATAAACATCTTCATTTCAAAGACACCGACTTTGGAAAGTTGAAATTGTTTTTGCCAGAATAAAAATGAAAATTTTTTTTTAGTATATTTAGTTTCACATATCTTTGACAAGATATGATTACAGTAAAGCCAGTATATGATACTAAAATTTGATACCCATCCATATTTGGCTTTGAGACACTTTTCTGCATGTATCGCATTACATTTTCTCATGATGAATTATCAACTTATGAACCATGCATTTGTCTATCACACAGAGTTGAATCACAGTCTTATATTGTATTACTAAGTACTCTCATTTAAAATGTTCTTGACATCATAAAACCTTCAATTATCAGTCTAGAATGAGAACTACAATGCATGTATCTTCTTCTGTTAAATACATATATATATATGATGTAGTGTATTTGCTTGAAGTGGTTATAACTCAATTTCTGTAACATAAAAAGACGTTAAACGTTTTTTCTTCTGAAGTCAAGTTTTAAAAAAAAATTGAAATTAATTTTTTCTTTAGCTTTTAGGTTAAAAAAAGGAAATTCTGAGTGAAATTCACACATCATTCTCCTTCTATTCTCATACAATGCATTTAAAACTTTTTTAGCTTGCATTAGGTACACTTGGGTTTCAAATATGTTGAGAAATCATGGCACTTGAGCTTTGGATTTATCTTAATATGGAGACACCTTAAAATGTTTTTGGTGTACCTCCCTCTTTCTACAGCCAGTGGCAATGCACCACTTCTAAAATTCGATGAAATTCGTCTAGATGTGATCACGTTAAAACATGAAATAAAAGACAAGCTAATTTGTACACTATTCTATATTAAGAGATGACAACCATACTCCATCATCCGCTCTTTCTACAAAAATGTTTTTATTCCATTTCACAGTTCTAATACATGTAAAATATTTATTTCTGACAACATCGAAGCATTTCTTTTTCAAATGGACATTTTCTTTAAAACGCCTCATTTTAAATACGCAAAAATACGAGTAAACAATAAACTTTTCAAAACAGTCATTATTACCTATGTTAAACTTTCACGATAAATCTCCGTTTTGATATGACGGACTGTGCGGCAAGTGCGAAGTCATTGGGACTAAACATGGTAAAGGTGTGGTCTTTATCGTACCAAATAGAAATGGGGACTGGCGAGCAGTATCTAATGATCATATGTAATAGTATGTCAATGGTCAAGGAAGGAATGGTCAACCATTAAAGACATTATACCCGGAACATTATACATTTTTGGACATAATTTTCATACTTTTTGGCCATATTACATTGTTTAGACTAAGGATCACTGACGAGGGTTTAGTACCCGAAACGTGCATGTCTGGTCCATGCTGAAAATTTATCAGGTTTTAAATGATGCTATTGAATTTAAAGACGTTTAACATACATCAACATTTAAACTGATATTCGATGTCACATCTAGTTTTAAAAAGTAATTCGGAAGGTCAACAGCTGTACTTTAAGAATACTTGTATTGCCAAATACTCTAGCAGTAAATCTTTTGTCGCGATTCGAGAAAGAACGAGCATAAAGTATAAGAAAAAAGTTTCATGAAATAAGTATGTTTTTTTTTTTTGGTAATGTTCGTAGAGAACCAACTCGAAGTGAATCCCCAGAATAGCCTGAATCATTGGTTCCGAGAAGTATTAGAGCTTCACTTAACCAAAAGAGCTAATTAAGTGATGGAATCAGACAAAAGTGTAGGCCTGAACAGCTTTTGAAAAATCGTATCTGAATTTATCTAAATTCATGTGCACTCGTATGAAATGAAAGTGCACTTCAAATAATTGAAAAGGAATTTTAAGAGGAAGCTACTGACAGTTGATAAAGAACAGTTCACGTAAACATCCCCCAGTTTTCAATACTGATGCGTATAAATTTGTGTCATTGGCAAGCATCCACATGCAGCTTCCCACAATAAAAGTACATACTAAAACAGCATCATTTCTGATTCACTCGGACAGCTGTAGTGTCAGGGCGGACATGGACATCACAGAACACAAAGGGTGACGGAGTACGGTTTCCGTAATGTCCTTATTTTATCCGCTCACTGTCAGGTATAGGTCAATATCCAGGGTACATGGATGATTGATAATATTACGTATGGTGTTTTTGATGGTATGACCAGATAAGAAGTAATCCTGATGTTGGACAGTGATCAGTACACTTAAGCATTTTTTTCACGTGTGGATCCAGAGCATTTAGAATTTATTCTATCTCCCAAACCCTCCATCTCGAGGTTTGAATAAAAAAAAAAAAAGGGGGGGGTAATATTCACATACCTTGACAGCGATGGACAATTAAACTGTTTAGAACCACCCCCTCTTTTTGATAATGATAGTAATCCAACTTGATAAAATGAGCGTAATCATTTGTTAGTAAACAACATATGCAAGTGTGGGCATCAATTGATAAAAGAAAGATATTAATGAACACCATTGCGTGTCAAAGACAGTAATCAGAGTTGTTTTCTACTATAGGATTTAAATCTTAACCCATGACTTGTGAAATACAATACTTAACCATATATCTATATTGTCTTTATGTATCATAGCCTTGAAGACAACCACGGCTATCCCATAAAGTATTATTACTCTACTTTTGTCACATATATTATGATATGTACAATCCTTTGCAATGGAATTCCACAAATTTCTTTAAATCTTTTTTAATAAAAATAATACAGGTAATTTCACACCTTTTTTAAAATAAAAGTTTTAAAAGAAGACCTATACAAAATTTCTCGTGGTAAAAATTGGGTGTTCCATGGAAATAATTTTGCTTGAACAATAGAAATATGACAGGAAATTGACGGACAGATGGAGGAAGGGATAGATAACCAGATAGAAAGAAAAACTAATTTTTCATCCATTGTTTTGTTTGTTCGTTTGTTGATTTATGTATCTTTTTTCTAAATAATGGAAAATGATAAGTTTTCACTTTTTATTGTAGCATATATGCTGATATACATGTATAATCAATATAAATATTTTACGGTACAATAAATATCATACCTAAAGAAATATGCATCAATAAATTACTGTCTATTCTACATGTACAAGGTTAAAATAAAATACAATTTTTTTGCTCAAGACAAGTTCTCCTCATAGATAATTTAACTAGCATAATCTAACAATGATAAACTTAATAATTTAAATTATATTTCTCCATCTTATATGTACTGGTCCACTGGAGATAAGGTGAAGGTTTTTGCCTTTGAAAGCATTAAGAAACATAAGTTAAAAGAAAGCTTAACAGTACAAAAGACAACAAATATTTAAAGCCATGTCAAGCACTTGTATTATGATTAGCTCAAATGATGATGACGATGCTTTTTCTTTGTAAATGACTAATCATAAGTTGTGATTTGGCACTATATTAAGTTCATAAGATTCATGATAAAAGGCTTATATAAACAAAAAAAATTATGGGTGGCAAAAAAATAAATCAAGGGCATTGCCTTTTTTGATTTTAGAACATTTTGAATGATAAATGATTTCCACAAGTAAAATATCTGTGGTATTCTTACAGAAAATCATACCAGAAAAAAAAAATTAATCACTTGAAATTATTTAAATGACCTTTGCTGTATTAATATGTACCTAGAGATCCACTTACATACAAAAATTATAATACTAGTTATAGAAGAAATCAAGCTAAAGTTTCTAGTATCTAGTCTAGTAATGTCTTTTCTCATCTTACATTAGGTGAACTATCAGTATAAGAAGTATATACTACCCACCTTTAATAATTAATCACCTAATACTTTTCCCTTGTTTTCATAAATAAAACATTTTTGTTCCATTGTTTTGAAAATCTTTAGAATCAGATTAACCATACTGCTTATCCATTTAAGTTTCTTGGCTAAATTTCTATTTTTGCAATTCTTCCATAAAAATGTCAATTTTGGATATAAAAAAAAATCCAAATTTTTCATTTTTGAATAGAGATAGATAATGCAAACAATATGTTGAAAATTTTCATGCATTTTAAAGCCCAGAAGAGAAAATACTGGAATTAGCTTTTCATGCAATATCTAATGCTTATACTAACTGGATACTTATTCATGGTGGGTAGTGTACGTAAAATACATGTACACTAAATCACCTAACTGTTAAGAAGATATTACTCATTTTAATCTGCTAGGCAGTTGAGACTCATGAGGACATATTAACAACAATACTGACCAAGAAATCAATATGATGTTTTGCTTATGTGTAGACGAGTAGGCATTTTCTGTAATTTTTGGAGGAGGCTACTTTAAAAGCACAAGTTTTACCAATTGTGGTCGGAATAATTTGTTGTAAGCATGGACAGCTTAGACTAGTTTACCACATAAGGTATAATGAGATTTATCTTCAGATCTATGTCCTGTTATATGAATTATTCCATGAACAAGAACAGATTACATTACTCCAGATCAGTAGGTGAAAAGGTCTCTAGCTCTCTCTGCCTCTGGATTAAATTCTGAAATTACAGAAAAATATACAGAAAATCAAATTCAAGGAATTTTGGTCCCCCGCTTTGGGTGTTTGTCTTTAAAGAAATGCTTACAGACATCCCCCCATTCTTAAGTTTTAATAATATATCTCATATATTATCAACATTCTAAATATGAAAGATTAACTCCAAGAAAAGGTCAAAAGGTACAAACTTTTGTTTTGTTTCCAAGGGACAGGGCATATGAAAAGGTATGCACATGTGAAATATTTAAGACCTATGATTTAAATTAAAATCAAAAACTTATGGTGGAGGTTGAAGTTTTTAAATGTGGGTCAACCTCCATGGACAAGGTCACAAGGTCAGAATGTTGTTACCAACAGAAAGGTCTCATCACAAGGAATACACATGTGAAATGTGAAAGCCCTATCATTTTCCATTAAAAAGTTATGGACAAGGTAATAGTTTTTTGAAAAGTAGGTCGAACTCAAAGGTCAAGGTCACAAGGTCAAAAATTTTGGTATCCATGGAAAGGTCTTGTCACAAGGAATACACATGTGAAATATCAAAGCCCTATCACTTTCCATTCAAAAGTTATGGTCAAGGTTAAAGTTTTTAATAAGTAGGTCAAAGTCCAAGGTCAAGGTCACAAGGTCAAAAATTTTGGTATCCATGGAAAGGTCTTGTCACAAGGAATACACATGTGAAATATCAAAGCCCTATCACTTTCCATTCAAAAGTTATGGTCAAGGTTAAAGTTTTTAATAAGTAGGTCAAAGTCCAAGGTCAAGGTCACAAGGTCAAAAATTTTGGTATCCATGGAAAGGTCTTGTCACAAGGAATACACATGTGAAATATCAAAGCCCTATCACTTTCCATTCAAAAGTTATGGTCAAGGTTATAGTTTTTAATAAGTAGGTCAAAGTCCAAGGTCAAGGTCACAATGTCAAAAATTTTGGTATCCATGGAAAGGTCTTGTCACAAGGAATACACATGTAAAATATCAAAGCCCTATTACTTTCCATTCAAAAGTTATGGTCAAGGTTAAAGTTTTTAATAAGTAGGTCAAAGTCCCAGGTCAAGGTCACAAGGTCAAAAATTTTGTTATCCATGGAAAGGTCTTGTCACAAGGAATACACATGTGAAATATCAAAGCCCTATTACTTTCCATTCAAAAGTTATGGTCAAGGTTAAAGTTTTTAATAAGTAGTTCAAAGTCCAAGGTCAAGGTCACAAGGTCAAAAATTTTGGTATCCATGGAAAGGTCTTGTCACAAGGAATACACATGTGAAATATTAAAGCCCTATCACTTTCCATTCAAAAGTTATGGTCAAGGTTAAAGTTTTTAATAAGTTGGTCAAAGTCCAAGGTCAAGGTCACAAGGTCAAAAATTTTGGTATCCATGGAAAGGTCTTGTCACAAGTAATACACATGTGAAATATCAAAGCCCTATCACTTTCCATTCAAAAGTTATGGTCAAGGTTATAGTTTTTAATAAGTAGGTCAAAGTCCAAGGTCAAGGTCACAATGTCAAAAATTTTAGTATCCATGGAAAGGTCTTGTCACAAGGAATACACATGTAAAATATCAAAGCCCTATCACTTTCCATTCAAAAGTTATGGTCAAGGTTAAAGTTTTTAATAAGTAGGTCAAAGTCCAAGGTCAAGGTCACAATGTCAAAAATTTTGGTATCCATGGAAAGGTCTTGTCACAAGGAATACACATGTAAAATATCAAATCCCTATTACTTTCCATTCAAAAATTATGGTCAAGGTTAAAGTTTTTAATAAGTAGGTCAAAGTCCCAGGTCAAGGTCACAAGGTCAAAAATTTTGGTATCCATGGAAAGGTCTTGTCACAAGGAATACACATGTGAAATATCAAAGCCCTATCACTTTCCATTCAAAAGTTATGGTCAAGGTTAAAGTTTTTAATAAGTAGTTCAAAGTCCAAGGTCAAGGTCACAAGGTCAAAAATTTTGGTATCCATGGAAAGGTCTTGTCACAAGGAATACACATGTGAAATATCAAAGCCCTATCACTTTCCATTCAAAAGTTATGGTCAAGGTTAAAGTTTTTAATAAGTAGGTCAAAGTCCAAGGTCAAGGTCACAAGGTCAAAAATTTTGGTATCCATGGAAAGGTCTTGTCACAAGGAATACACATGTGAAATATCAAAGCCCTATCACTTTCCATTCAAAAGTTATGGTCAAGGTTAAAGTTTTTAATAAGTAGGTCAAAGTCCAAGGTCAAGGTCACAAGGTCAAAAATTTTGGTATCCATGGAAAGGTCTTGTCACAAGGAATACACATGTGAAATATCAAAGCCCTATCACTTACCATTCAAAAGTTATGCACAAGGTTAAAGTTTTTGTGACTGACGGACAGACGGACAGATGGACGGACGAACCGGTTTTAATGTCCCCGCACTTTCGCGAAAGCGGGGGACAAAAATACAACAGAAAATTCAACTTGGTTAAAACAGTATTTCACAAAAAAAATGTCATGCTACATCTAGAACAATTAAAAATTTGGACATTTAAAAGGTTTTAATTTTGTGACAAACAAATTTTCTAGGAATTTATTTTTCCCTATGGTCCATGTATGAAAGGATAATTTCCCCATAATGGTTGTCACTTTGTCCACTAAATGATCACTAGATAGGATAGAATTTACATTTTAGCATGCCTCTTGATATTCATATCTTATAAAGACCTCATGATAAGTTCCACTCTGGTCACTTTTGTCTTTCCGCTTGGCACAATGATATGACATCATCTTATAGCAGTGCATGCACATGCAACGGTTTAGAGTGGTATGACACCATTTCAGAGGGTGACAAAGTGATCTGAGTGAACCTTGTCATGAAAAGGTAACATGGTAACAGAAGATGTACTGACCTCTTTAAGAGAAGATAACTGCTGTAGTATCATGTCCTGTCTGTGTGTAGGGTGATCTTTGACTAGAGATGGATTCAGTATAGGATCCTGACAAAATAAGTATTGAAATTCAAATACATGTGACCATGTCATTATATATTGTCAGGTGTATCATCATAAAACATCCAGTTTGGCAATTTTACATTGAAACTAAAACATCTACTCTAAAATTATGAAAATTAATCTTTTACTTTATGTTGCACAACAGAAGAGTTGGAACATCCTTCTTCTTAATAAATTAAAATCAGAACTTTGCTTTTTTTCATTGAATTTTTCTTTTTCCAAAATTCAATAATACAAAAAATAAAACAAAGTATTAAGAAAGTGGATATAGCTTACCTTAACCCTAGTTTCATTAGGCATACGCATCCTGTCTTGGTACATATCCACTCTGTTTCCATAATTCCCTGGCTTCATTCCCTTGATATATGCCTTCCTGGCATTTTCTACTTGTGTGGCCTCTCTGGAAACTGGCATGGGCTGTGTGGCCAAGGCAGGGTCTAAAATATCAATAGTCCTAGTAAACGGCACAAAATCACTATTTCCCACAGGAATCTCAAGTGGATCAGTGTCACCATATTTAGTGTTAGAAATCCTAGTTACTGGCACCAAAGCGTTATGTTCGACTTTAAGGACGTCTGGTCCTTCGTTATAATGTCTGTGTCTGAGGGCGGGTATAGGAGGTGACCTCCCTCGCTGGGAGAAGATTTGTGGTGTGATTGAACGATGACTTGCTGGTGGAGACTGACTTCTATGAACTGGAGACAGGGACCTGTCTAAAAGTCTAGTATCTCCCCTCAGATCTGGGGAATGTGACTTTGTACGCCGTGTACTAGGCTGTCTATTAACACTCCTGGGAGTGCGTCCCCCCTCCGACATAGGGGAATGGCTGCGTGAGCTTCCAGGAGTTCTGTTTGGCCTTTCTGTGGGAATCCTGTCTAAGTTCTTTTCTACTAACTGCAATAACTCCTGCTTTCTTTTTTCTTGCCGTTGTATTCTTTCCTTCTGTCTTTTCTCATAAAATGGATCTCTTTCTGACTGCTTGACTGGCCTCTTCAATTCTTTGTTCTGAAAGTTCCACTTTTTTCTACCTTTAATCGGCAGCTTTTCCGGTCGTTTCTTTTTGAACGCATGTTCATCCCTGGTAGCATCAGTTCTGTTTGTGTAAGACTGCCTCTCCTCTTTCGGAGCACTCTTAACTCTAACACGTTTACCATTTACAATCTTATACATAATTCCTATGTCGGTGACTTCCCGGCCCTGAACTAAACTTGCCACCTGCTTCTCCAGACTTTCATCTACAAGAAAATCATATAATCAAAGTACAACACTTCACATGTTTAAAATTTCATTTACCAAATTCTCATTTATACACGTATGCAGACTTGAGAAATACAAAGTTTTAAATGAGCCAACGGAAAAGTACTTATCTAGTTCAAAGACTATATAATCTTGACAAATATTTGTTCAGTGTGCATATACATTATATTCAAACTAATGTAAATGTTTTAGTTTAATGTGCAATTTTTATAGTTTTCTTTTATTACCTTGATGAGGTATTAGATATGAATGAAGACTGTGTATGGGTGAGATAGTGTCAAAGAGATGTGTCATGCAATTAGTAGACTTAAAAATGTATTTACAGCATCTAAATCAAATCTATACAAAATCTTTTATAATGACTGGTTACATTATAGTATAATGTATGACTAATAAGGCAGTGATCAATAATGGGTAAAGAGTGAAAATGAATGAGTTATGGAACTACACATGTATAATAAGGAAAGCTGGGAAAGACTTACACAACTACTACCATGCTACATGTACAAATAACTAGGAATACTGTGTAAGGAAAAGTAACATTAGAGTAACATGCTATAGTAACATGCCATCTGGGCTACAATTAAGCAAGTGATACTGTGGAAGGGAAAGTAACATTATAGTAACATGCTATAGTAACATGCCATCTGGGCTACAATTGAACTAGTGATACTGTGGAAGGGCAAGTAACATTATAGTAACATGCTAGCTGGGCTACAATTAAGCTAGTGATACTGTGGAGGGGAAAGTAACATTATAGTAACATGCTATAGTAACATGCCAGCTGGGCTACAATTAAGCTAGTGATACTGTGGAAGGGAAAGTAACATTATAGTAACATGCCATCTGGGCTACAATTAAACTAGTGATACTGTGGAAGGGCAAGTAACATTATAGTAACATGCTAGCTGGGCTACAATTAAGCTAGTGATACTGTGGAGGGGAAAGTAACATTATAGTAACATGCTATAGTAACATGCCAGCTGGGCTACAATTAAACTAGTGATACTGTGGAAGGGAAAGTAACATTATAGTAACATGCTATAGTAACATGCCAGATGGGCTACAATTAACCTAGTGATACTGTGGAGGGGAAAGTAACATTATAGTAACATGCTATAGTAACATGCCAGCTGGGCTATAATTAAGCTAGTGATACTGTGGAAGGGAAAGTAACACTATTGTAACATGCTATAGTAACATGCCAGCTGGGCAACAAATAAGCTAGTGATACTGTGGAAGGGAAAGTAACATTACAGTAACCTGCTATAGTAACATGCCAGCTGGGCTACAATTAAACTAGTGATACTGTGGAAGGGAAAGTATCATTATTGTAACATACTATAGTAACATGCCAGCTGGGCTATAATTAAGCTAGTGATACTGTGGAAGGGAAAGTAACACTATTGTAACATGCTATAGTAACATGCCAGCTGGGCAACAAATAAGCTAGTGATACTGTGGAAGGGAAAGTAACATTACAGTAACCTGCTATAGTAACATGCCAGCTGGGCTACAATTAAACTAGTGATACTGTGGAAGGGAAAGTATCATTATTGTAACATACTATAGTAACATGCCAGCTGGGCTACAATTAAGCTAGTAATATTGTGGAAGGGAAAGTAACATTATTGTAACATGCTATAGTAACATGCCAGCTAGGCTACAATTAAGCTAGTGATACTGTGGAAGGGAAGGTAACATTATTGTAACATATTATAGTAACATGCCAGCTGGGCTACAATTCAAATGAAGGAGATGCTAATGAGATGAAGACAAATACACACCATCCCCTAGCTCTGGATTAACATTGGCATCATGTTTCATACCAGTTTGTGTGCCAAACTCCCGCTTTGGAGATGACCCCTGGCTCCTACGGTATCTACTGGGCGTTAGGACCCTGTTCTCTGTATATAGTGGCTCCATCACCATGTCCTTCTGTGTCATGTGACCTGTTGTTACCATGGGAACAGCTCTAGGGGATAAGTCAAGGTTCAAGCCTGGTACATGGGTTGGTTCCACATAATTTGCCTCTTCTCGGGGAGTCAGTTTTGCTGGAAGAAAAAAATATCTTAAATTAGTTTTTCAAGTAAATGATAACATTCTGTTAGAATATCCAACAATTTTTTCATACCTTTGCATGTAAGAATAGGACTACTAATGTCTCTATAATAATAATCAGAACTTTCTAAGTTTATCATACATGTACTAGCTATTGGGGAGGTTTAGAAACCGTTACGTGTACGGGTACATGTACATGTAGACGCAATAGCTGTGTATGACGTCATTATTTATTGCGTACGGGAAATCGCTACAAGTTGTCCATAACGTGTAAATAGCGAGCTACACGTACGTACAAACGTGTAGACTTTTATGTTTATATAGCAGATGTATTTCATGAATACTTGTACCGAGAATATTTTATAAGTTTTGATTCAACATTCTATCTATTTATTAGTCTTGTATATGTTTGGATATCAATATTTTACGCCATTGCTAATGACACCAGTACATGTAAACGTTCTCGTCAATTTTCTAAACCTCTGCTATTTTTTACGTGTAGATGTACTTGTAGTTTACACGTACGCGTACCCGTATACGTTAGCCTTCTAAACCTCTCTATTATTCTTATATTTATGATCAACAAAGAGGAAAGTATAACCTCACAAATAATGCTATCAAACAGAACTTTCAAGCATCTGTGTTTTTATGGAAAGAAACTACACTGTTGACACTAAGAAAAATAATCTGTGTTTAGTATTAACACCATTTTCTGTTCAGTAGTTAAAATGTCAAGGTCACGCAGTAAAAAATGTTGGTATCAATGGAAAGGTCTTGTCACAAGGAATACAAATGTGAAATATGAAAGCCCTATCACTAACCATTCAAAAGTTATCCCAATGATAAGGCTTTTGAAAAGTAGGTCAAAGGTTAAGGTCACAGGGTAAAAAATAATGATATGAATAGAAATGTCTCGTCACAAGGAATACACATGTGAAATATCAAAGTCCTACCACTTACCAATCAAAAGTTATGCCCAATATTAAAGTTTTTGCCATGGACAAACTGACATACAGACAGACGGACAGACAAAAAACTATATGCCCCCAAATTTTTGATTCTGGGGGCATAAAACATTCTGTTGATAAATCTTCAACGAACTCAGTGTAACCTGGCAGACAAAACAGCAACATACAACATAGTGAAAGTATAGCAAAGCTGTATATTCTTAGATAATCCTTGGGGATATCTTGATATGTAAAGATGTACATGAAAAATGTTTAAGCAATGTGAAGAGGTGCAATAATCATAGCATCAAGAAAAGGTGGTAAAACAAGTGTAAAAGTAGATTGTGAGGTGCTAATAGTGATATTCTCCTCCTTAAACAAGGGATGGAGTTTTATAAACATAATGCATCATCGATACTAGCTTCTATTTCCCCTTATCTTTTCTTGTTTTTCTTATTTCTAATACAATTTTCAAATTAAGAATGTTTTTGTCATCAAATACTTTGTATTGAAAAGAATTTTTAAGGAAGAAGGAAAGATGCTTGAATACTAGTACTGAATTAAAAGAAAATTCATCTGTATTGATATAAAGATAGTGAATTAGAAGATTTTTGTGATAGAGAAAGCGAATTTTCCCATCCCACAAGTGCAGATCATACAACTACCTATATGCCCTGTCTGAGATCTACTCGTCTCCGTCCCAAAATAACGATTTGTTGAAGTTGGATCTAAAATTAGAACATGGTGTGGTACATTCGTATAAGGGAATGATTCTTATTTTAAAATCTGATCTACATGTATATTTTTACATATACTGTATGAAAAGAAATTGAAATTGAAACTATCGCTTGTGAGTATAATATTTCTCAGATTAAATATTTTCATGAACAAGGCATTTTAAAATTCTATAACCACCACTGGATTGTATTATTTCAGCATAAAGCATCAAGTTAGAGCAATGGCCAATATCCACCTCTATGTCAAATTTTCAGTAAAGAGTAATTACTCTACTTTCACATTCTGCTCGAATATATCTAACATAATATACTGATACCCTTCACAACAACCATGCGACTGTTATTTCCAATATTCAAATAAAAATAATACTGATAATCATTCCCAAAAGATATTGATAATAATGAAAAATACATATACTCAGTACATGTAATATACATTCAACAATACGTGTAAATACATGAGTATGGATCAAATATAATTTTCTCAAATAAAGTACATGTGTACATGCATACATGTATATACCTTACACATTGCTTGTTGTGCGTAGCTTTAAGTTTTATTATTAGATATTTTTTTTTAGAAAATATCAATTTTAAAATCACCGCCAAACAAGAAGTACTCTATTTTTGACTATACAGCTATTTCTATATTGATGTACAACTAGCATGTGTTCTAGGCAATAAAAATCTCAAACTCCTCTACTTTGCGTTAATTAAAACACAAACAACTAATATTATTTGGGGTGAAAATTTAAATATAATATACATATGATAAGAATGAAATCTTTGGAAAAATACCTCTTTCAATATCCTCCTCTCCAAAATAAACTGAACAGAAACTTTTCATGTCAGCAAGAATTTCAAATTATTCACAAACCTCTTTCAACAAATAAAAAAAAAAAACAAAAAAAAAAACCTTCAATTGAAATGCTTTTTATAGGAAGTTCTCTTAAATAATAATTGAGATCTCCCTCCTTTCTTTGATCCACTGAATCCTTCCACTTTAATTCTTTGAATTATCTTTATCACCATGGTTTATATCATGATTTCAATTTTGAAGTTTCATTTTAATTTTCTAAAGTCATGTCAAGTACACAAACTGGTCAATTTTTATATGAAAAAGCAGGTATATTAAATATACATAAGTTGAGTATTCTTTGACTGTTTGGAGGTACCATTTTTTATCAAATCTATGATACTTTGTATTCTCTGTATATTTATTTCATTGCAGACCTACCCTAAATGAATCCTCAGATCTATATGAAAACATTGCTCGTTTTCAAGTTGAGGGAAAGTAAAATTTATAACCATTATATTCAGATCACTTGTACATTTTCTAATCATACCTGCTAAGTTTGCTTTGAGGTGAGACACATCGTGCCCTCCCTGCTCTAGATGCTGCATTTTACGATTATATTTTTCCCGTAATGCCTGTTCATGAGCCTCGTCCATTGTTGCTTTTAACTTTTCAACTTCCTCTTGTCGCTTCATCTAAAACATTCAGGGAATACTCTATGTTTATAACATTAGCATCATAAATACTACATTTCTTGTATGTAGTAAAATGCATTGTGTGTTTGTTATGGACATCATTTCTGATATTTACAGTTCACATAGGTGTGACATGTATCAGTATCTTTCAGGAAAAAAGTCATATTGAAGTTTTAGTACCAGAGTAGTTACTGAAATTTGACTTTTTTTACAATGAAACAAATTTCATGTAATTCATTTCACATAATCTGGTCTTTTTCGAAATACAGAGTTACTTCCCATTTGTGCAGGTATCTGATTGTGATGTCATCAAATTCTATTTGAACCAGCATAAAAATCAGGAAAACTTGCTACAAAGATGACGTTTCTATAGGAATTTCATTACTTCACCATGCTTTTACGTCAGATACCATCACAAATGGAAGGTAAGCCCATAAAATCGAAAAGACGGAATTTGAAATACATGTTTATATAGGAAGAAAACTTTTGGTATAGCCTTATCAATACTAGATATGCATTCTTCTTGAATACTCAAAGTAGAGTAAGTTTGATTGTAATTTTTCTCAGAGATTCCATTTGTAAGACAGGCCATTTTTAGCTATTTTACAACTTAAGCAAATTTTACATCACTGATATCTAGATAATCTATAAGTACTTATAAATCCTTACCTCCTTCATCTTGACTTTGTTCATCTCTATTTCTTGTTGTCTCTGTAGCCGTTCTCTCTCAGCTTTAAGTTTATTCTCCTCCTCCATGTCTTCCCTCATTTTACGTTCCTTCTCCTGCTGTTTTTGACGCTGTCTCTCCTGTACCTGCTCCATAATGGCTTTCTGTTATGTGGAAGCAGATTTTTATTATGAGAAACATAATCATTTTGTCCAATGAAAGATGATTACTTGTATAAGAAAGTAATTGTAACACTAAAATTAAGTCTTCAAGCATTCTAACTTTTGGATATACAGAGTTACTTCCCATTTTGGATGGTAAATCTGACATACATGCATTATAACGTAATTAAATCTCTATAATTGTCATATTTGAGGCTTGTCTTCTCTGATTTTACTCTGATTTCTATAGAATTTGATGATGTCACAATTAGTTTAAGTCAGATACAATCCCACATAGTAATAAGTTTGTATATTGAAAAGACAGAATACAGGTATGTGTATCCTGTGAAAAGGGCTGGACTTGTCTATATAATATGTTCTATCAAAGTATTTGTTTATAGCTGTACGTAACTTTGATATGTAAAATAGAATACCTGATGCTCCATTTGTCTCTGTCTTTTCTCCTCCAGTTCTTTTCTTGTTACTGGATCTATAAACACGTTCTGTCCTCGTATGTAAGATCTACAATTAATATTATTCACAATCAATCAATAATGTGTGTTCAACTTACTAGCAAATAAAAAATATCATCAAAATATGTAGATAAGGAGAGGGAATTATATGAAAACATCTGGAAATAAAATGCTAAAGCCGGGCTTCCACTGTCGCGAATGTAGAGGAGAATGAGCTACGATCAGAGGCGAATGAACAATCGTGTCACATTCTTGTCTGTTCTCATCAAGTATTTCTTGGCGCGATAGACACACGATAGCGCCGCGAATGCAACAAGAATATGCTACGCGTCTGCCGCGATAGTGAGGCGAGAGTGACAAGAATAGAGAAGAATGCGACACGAATGTGCCACGATAAAAAGACACCGAGGCGAATGAGAGGTGAATACAGGAGATTGAGACACGACTTTAACCCAATCGCGCTGCGATGCAGGAGATTGAGACACGACTTTAACCCGATAGCGCTGCGATCATGACAGGATGTGACAAGAGCAAAATCAAAATCATTTGACATATCCAGGAACATCAATACCCTTTGTTGACTTTGACCTCTTTCCAGGTTGTTTTCTCTTGAAAGGCATTGTCAAAGTTTTCAAAACATTGATCCGCACACTTTTACATCAACTCTGAGATAATTGTTATTGTCACTGTCGTGTGTGTATGTAGTACTATCGTGGCAATATCGTGTCACTATCGTGTCAAGATCGTGGCTTAATCGCATTGATTTTTTCGTTCACGTCACATTCTCGGCGCATTCGCATCATATTCGCGTCAGATTCTTTCTTGTCGGGGCTCTATCGTGGCTCTATTGGGGCTCTATCGTGGCTCATTCTCCTCCACCTTTGGAACAAGAATGAACACGAATGTGAGGAGAACATGCCGCGAATGGAGGAGAATGCAAGGCGAATGCGCTGCGCATGTGCCGTGAGTGTGAGGCGAATAAGAATTCAGACGCGAATGTTTTAAACAGTTTGAAGCATTCGCGTTGGTGCCGCAAACAGAGGAGAATGCAGGAGAACATGACACGATGAGACGAGAATGCCCGCGATTGAGAGGAGAATGCGCTACGATTAAACAAAATCACCTAATCGTAGCTCTATCGCCTCTGCATTCGCGTCAGTGGAAGCCCGGCTTAAGTGATAAGTTATGGAAAATTACCAACAATGAGATCAAGTTAAAAGATTATAAGGACTCTGTCCTGAAGATGGCTTTGGCCAACATATTAAAACTGAGCCCAAGGGGTTATTGGTCCTTACTATTAAACTTACCTTTCATCATCATCATCATCAGGGTTCTGTACAGCCCCTGGGGCACTGCTCACTCTCCCTGTGTCCACAATATCTTCTTTATCTTGTATCCTAGGCTGCTCTGGAAGCCCAAGGGGCTTATGGTCCTTACTAAACTTATCTGCCCAAGTACTTGGTTGGCCTCTGTTAGTCTCTAACTCCTTCATCTGTGCAATTCTTTTTTCTTCTCTCTGTCTATCTATTAAAAAAATGAAGAAAGGGTAAATACATGTACGAGTACAAGAAATACAAAAAATATGGGTTTTTTTTTTAATTTGAGATTTATTTTTCTCTATGACCACTCATACTCTTGTTAGCACAATATCTGTACAGATTTTCTTAAGTCTGACCTTGACCTTGAATGTTCAATATTTTTAGGCATGTCCAGTATCTGTGTAAGGAATATGAAAGTTGTACCTTGATAAATACTTAACGTATTGTATCAGAACCAATAAAGGTACAATTCAACCTCTGCCAAATTTCTTGCAATATGATTGGCTGAGAAGAACCAAAGATGTGTATTATGTTACTGACAGGATATTATTTTGTATCCCCCTTGTAAAACACTGTATAACTAATATTATCAAGATTTGACCAAATATGACCTTGACCTTTGACCGTAGGGGTTAAAAATGTAAAGAACATTCCTTAAACGATCTTTTATCTGTGTATGAAATATGAATGCTTTACCTTGAAAGATAATAAGTTATCACATCAGAACAAAGTGTTGACAGACAGACAAATGGAATACAAGACTCCTACAGGGAATCATGTATACAAACCTAATATGAAGAAAAGATCATACTATGTTGCCAATACAAGAACAATACCTAATTCTTTGATCCATTGTTTCCTTTCCTCTTCCTTGATATTCTCCTGTATATCAGTACTTGGTGCAAGTCCCTAAAATTATTGATATATGATTTTGTCATATAACAATCTTAACATATTATGTCACATAATAAAACTCTAAATACTTTGGCAGTTACAATATGTTACCACGGAGAAATATTCACAAAGATATACTGTTAACCCTAACAAGTAATTATATCCTTGTCATAAAATTTTCTTGGCATAAGGTCTTCTTGAAACAATTGGACAAGCAACTGTTTACATGTCAAGTATTTATCAACATTAAGTAACCTTACACCAAACACAAAGGAACTTCTCATTGCTGCAGGAACATGGGACTGAGATTGCATGATTACATTACTGCCATCTTGCTGTGCATGCTCCGCCCTCTCATGTTTCCTCTTCCGTGATTGGTCAGATTTTCTCCTTGGCTCCTCCTCCCTTTTCTTCTCTTGTTTTGACCTATGCTCCTCGTTTTCCTCCTCTTCAATTGGAGAGTAGGATCCGTCCTGTGTAATACATAAATATATCTCTATGTATTTTAAATTCTGAGAAAGAAATTCATCATTTTTTTGGTGCTATCAAAATCCAGGATATGTTGTGGAAAAGCCATACAGCACATAACATGGTTATGCAATTAATTGTTTCACAATGTGTAACTTTATTCGCAACAATTTTATTTTGCAATAAGCTTTTTCACATTCACATGACAGAATCTGTTGCGCATTAAAACACCTAGAATTTTTTCAAACAACTAGGCAACCTAAATATCAAAGGTATAACATGTATTGTGATGCTATGTTTACAATTAAAATCAACTTTTTGTTTTTCAAATTGTTTAAAATGTCTCTTTCTGCAACATGATTCAGCTTGATAAAACCATGCATTGTGGCAAGATTCTTATTATTGTGTATAATGACTATTAAAGCTGTTGTTAATGAATGATGTCTAGGACTTTGTAATTGTGCATAGATATTTAAATTTGATTATTTTCTTGATGTAACAGTGTAAAATGGTTGCTACTTAAATCTTGTTTGCAAGTTGTTTTTAACTACTTAGTAATAAAGGAAGAAACTGGTTCTCTTTGACTCTGTTTTGTTTTTTTAACAAGTTATCCCATAACTTGATAATGAACCACAATTCTCATCCCAGATAGATTTGCAAATGAAAGAAAACTGACCAAAGTCTGTAAAGTGATGTGTGAATGACTCACCAATCAACTACACTATCAATACAGCAGTAATACAAAATGTGAACAAGTCAACAGAAATTGTAACATCCCCTTGCATGGCAATAAAATTGAATACTTTTTAGTCACCTTAGTTACAAGCAAAATTTAATGAACATCAGAATCAACTTTGTGACTTCTTAATTTCCACATGTTTAATATATTATGACTGTCTGATGTGACCTTTGAACCTTAACCCTGAATTCAGTGCTATTCTCTAATCATTTCCAAAGTTTGATAACATGTCTCATCTAGAGTGTAAAAAAAATGTTTATAGTAGTGCCAATTGTAACCTTGACCTATGACCCCTGACCTTTGAAATGAATTGGCACTCTCACTCACATGCTAAGTTTGTTGAAGGTCTGAAGTAAGCTGTGACCTCTACAGTGTCCACAAGTTTTTTGCATAATTGTCAAATGTAACCTTGACCTTTGATCCCTGACATTGAAAATCAAAAGGTGTTGTCCTTTTCTTCTGGACATCTTTTACACCAAGTTTGATGAACATCTCAACTAAACAGTGACTTCTACAGTGTTTACAAGTATATCTACTTGCTCAATTTAGATTGTATCTATTTTTCAAACTGTTATTTCGGTTCAACAGTAAAACGAAAATCACTGGAAACTGTACTTTTTCTTCACGATACTGTAACCCAGATTTCTACAGCTTATCCACCATGGAAACTTTACATTGGCAAGAGCTACTAGCATTAAAGTGAGACCAAGTAGCAAGACTCTTATTTGTATCTATATCACCTTTAGAAAATAAGTTTTGGAACAATGTAAGGGGTTAGCAACCCTTTACTGGCCATAAACTAGTCACGTATGCACAGAACATGACAGACAGACAAATTTACAGGCATTCAATATGAGTATGGATACCTTGTTCCATTCTGGCGAGCAGACACAGATCAGAGAATTTCATATGTATAATTCTGGAACTGAATGTGAAAACTCTGGCCTTTAAACTTTCGAAAGAACCTAGCTACATTATAATTTAAATTACTCAGCCAATAATTGATGAATGAAGACATTAAGATAAATCCCCAACCCAAAATCTACTACTCTCAGATCTCTACGTAGTAAATACAGAATTGAAATTATCTCAAAATACATGCATAAATGTATAGTATCCTACACTCCTTAAATACTAAAAAAATATTCCACTATTGCATTTATTATGTGCAAAATGTTCAAAAAGCCAGAGTTTTCTTATAGTGTACAAAAACAAGGACACAAAAATTAATTTTTTTCTTTAATGAGTACATTCTTGTAAAAATAAATAACATACAGTTTCTAAAACTAGAAGATTTGATTACTACATTGAACACCTTCCAATCATAAATTAGAGCAAATTCATAAGGACGGAACAAATTCAGATTTAAAAGTCAATTTCAAAGTTAAAAGCACTAAATAATGATTCTAATAATTCATTCATTTCACATCACTCTGGCTACTTGAGAACATTTTGCACAACTTAAACTTATATATTTACAAAATTTCAATAAAATATAGTATACAGGTAAATAAATATAGGTAAAACTCCAATATAAATAAATCATAGATGAATCACAGTACCAAGAACTAGAATCATTAGAATCATTTTACATTGTATCATAATATTTATAAACATATATTGTATGCAGATCAGTTTGAGCAAAGATCAAAAAGCAAGCTTAATTTACAGTGAGAAGAAAGAAATTTTAAATGAATTATAGAAGATTTCTAAATACACCTATACCTATTTTTGTTGTTGTTTTCTCCAATATTTTCTATGCAAAAAAAAACCTATTTTTTCTCTTAATATATTGATCTGATGACAATCTATGTTAAAGTAACTATTCATGACCCAAAGTGATCGTTATGCAGAATTTTATGGAACAAAGTCATCGATGTATATCGAAACAAAGATTGTGAGTCATACTGCAAAGAGCTAATAAAAGTTTTTGAAAACGTATTTCATGAATTAATTTTTTATGCCAACATACAAATTCAAAACAAAAAGATGGGTGCCAGAAGCAAAATCAACAAATATCATTCCATCCGAAACACATTAAAATGAACACATAATCCTTAACAAGCCATACAAATGATGATCCATATGTAGTGATGAAATTGTCCTTGTGGGAACTACATGAAGGGATGATTTATACGAAAGGTGACCACTGATGACATTGTTAACATGACGTACAATCAACGTGAATCAAAGATGCAAGTTGAATATTAGAGTCCATTCTGAGTAAAATGATTTCTCAAGGGGATCGCTGCAAGCTAAATGATGGGTCCCTGAAATGTAAACAACCGAAGTCAAAACATATACATGCAAGTTGATGTCTGTGATAGGTAAGACTACAAACTGTCAAATGAAATAAGTGAGCAAATGAAAGGGCTTAACAAGCCAGATGCACCAGACTTTTTTATCAAAACTTGATGAAATGCAACATTAATGCACCAAACTGAAAATATTGAATAATGAATATAACTTCATAAAATTTGTGCAATAAAATGAAAACAAACATTGCAAACTGTCATCATTACAACAAGTTTATGTCATGTAAGTTAATAACATGCAAAGGTAAACTTTGTCTTTCCGCAAATTTTATTTATGAAGTTTTAGTTGAATAAGCTAATAGTTTTGTGAAAATTTCAATATAGAAAAATTTCATCATGTAGAGTTCATGTTTTGCAAAATTTTTATCAAAATTTTATTGATAAATCTCAATGCTAAATTCTCATTCAAATGTCCCACCAGATGTAAAGTACATAATTCTAGATCTGTTCTAAAAGAAGGTCAAATTTCCTCTAAATCTAAGTTAGGTCACAGCAACTATAAAAACACATAATGGCACTACATGTAAAATATAGTTTTGTTTGTGAATTATGCAAAATTTTAAATACTATGTAACTATCAATCGTTTAAAACAAATTTATGATAGTAATGCTTTGAATTAAAATTCAGTTTTCCTATAAGATATTTTTGGTTTCTTGTGTCACAGAATATACGGTTTTACAAGAATTATCATATATTTGCATATCTTTGAAACAATGCCCAAGCCTATCATGAATCATTCTTTTGGTGAGAGTTTTTGACTAATGAATCCAAATTCAATTTTTTCAGTAAAATTGTTTGAATGAAATACTGAGTATTTTGACAGAATTGACAAAAAGCATAAAGCTAATTATATTGATTTAAACTTTTCACTAATCAACTGACATGTTCATGTAATGTTAATGTAGTTATATAATTTGTATGAAATGCTACGTGTATTACCGGTACACTATCTATATTGTACCAAAAGCATTATAAAGCTTGATTTAATATTTCTATCTTTCTTTCATTCATAAGCATTGGAATTTCATACATTCCATCTACATGTACTGATTAAATAAGTAAGTTGTTAATGTCAGAAAACAACATTGATATTAGAGCAACCATGCACGGGATTCAAAAAGGTTTAACCAGCTGAACTTTCAACAAAGCATTTAACTAAGTTTGATGGAGTTTACAAATTAAAATATATACAAATTTGTGTATATTCTATATATTCAAATTTTAGTACAAAATGTATATTTCTTCAATTCAAATGTACTATCAACAATTAATAAATATCAGAGCTACATTCATTTTATTGCATAGGTGTTATAAGCACACATTTAGAGGGCTATCAGTTTTAATATCTACCTACAATCAGTGTTTAGAGTCATACTGAACAAAGTGTATGAGCTAGCAGTGAGGGAACACAGTGTTCACAGCATCCACGTATGGTACACTGTTTATAATAACTGATGTACCAACATTAGGTGTGTTTTATACTGAACATGTTCCACTCACGCCAGGAACACCACTTTGTTGCCATAAGCAAACTTAGTAACCTGTCTAGATTTGTAGTCTGCAGCCACTTTCCCTGACCGTGTCCGTAGTGGTGCCCCAGCTCCTGGCTTTCCCCATGGGTGGTATCCCGCCTCTCTGGCAGCAGACTCAGCTGTAAGAAATCAATGACCATATATTAGAGAGTAAAATATAACTGGTAATATGACCTACAGGATCATATATGAGAGCAAATTTCTTATGACAGAATAGATCGTAGAATTTAAAACAGAAAAGCGTATGTTGTTTATTCTTGTAAAATACATTCTACTTTAAATAAAACTCAAACACATGTACTATGAAAACACCTATATGAAGTTAAATAGGACGTAAAGAACAGATGAAGCATACAGTATAGAGACGATGCATTATTGATTACTACATGTACATGTATATATATGTGAATTCTTTAAGACATAAAAGTATTTTATAGGTATACATGTAACCATGTATCCACATTTTCAACAAATCTCTTACAAAATTCCTAATAGTAAAACTTGTTAGACGACAACATCGCTCACATTGTGGGTTTTTGACAGTAAAACTGACAATTTCATAAAATAGAGAGATATGACTAGGTTAGGATTTTAAAATGAAGTTGGTCAAACTCCAAGGTTAAGGTCAATGAAAGGTCTAGTCATGAGGAATCTAAACCTGAAATATCAAAGCCCTATCCCTTATAGTTCATGAGATATAGCCCAGGTTAAAGTTTTGTCCACACAACTGACGCTGACATTCAGGCCATGACATTAGCTCCCTGGACATTTCATTACGGCTCGCTAAAAAGCAGTGATTCTATATTAAGTTATCAATCAATGCAACACATGATCTATCCTACCTCTTTCTCTTTCCCACTGAAGTTTCTTCTTTTCAGCAAACGTTAGAGTTGGTAAGGATTTAGAATCAGATAGAGGAAAACTATCTGTAGTTCTATGGTCGTCATCAGCAGGTGACGGAGTTCTTGATCTGCGGTAGTGTCTATCTCGAGATCTGTCACCCCTATCTCGAGATCTGTCCCTTCTGTCTCGAGATCTGTCATGCCTATCCCGTGATTTTTCACGTCTATCATACCTGTCCCTGGATATGTCACTCTCAGGAGTTCTCTCCAGTGAACGTTCTCGTGACCTACTAGGTTTAGATTTCCTATGTTTGTCTCTATTATCACCAGAATCCTTTTGCTGTAATTCACTCCATTTTGCTTTAACTGCTTCCCCTTCTCTTCTTAAATATGAATAAATAAACATGAAATCAGGATTAATTGCATATGTAACACAATATTTTTTCTCTCTATATTCACTACAACCACAGACCTACCATCTCATGCATAACTGACTCATTGCATTTTGACATTTGATCTCCACAGAATTTGCCTATTCTGCAGAGGACTTAAACTAATGAAAAATGAGATTTTGTATGTCAGAAGGTCTCCTCAATGCATAGAAAATAGAAAGCCCAGTTTATTTGCATGTTGCTATCATAAAATTTTTAAAATAATCAAAATGAAGTTGTTCTACCTGTTAACTTTAAATTGAGAACCTCCAAAATTGAGAAATGTTGGATTCAACTCGTAAGTTGTATATTAAGGTTGTGAAAAATATGGACAAATTGGAAAAGAAGTCAGGTCTGCAATAAAGCTTTTTAATTTTTCTTACTTCTCTTCCTCTACTTGGGCCTTATCCCTTGCCAACATCAACCTGCGTCTTTCGGCAACAGTCATATGTTTCCATGACAACCCTAGAGGGACACCAACAACATCTCTAGGTGTTAATACATCTGGTTGTTTAGCAGTCACTGTCTTAATGTCAATTTCATTTTTCACATCACGTTCTTTCTTATGTCTTTCCCGAGAACCCTTATCTTCATTACGATATCTGTCCCGAGACCCCCGATCATTGTCATCATATCTATCACGTGAATCGTCTCGGTATCTCTCTCTACTTTTTCCTTTGTCTCGTCTTGATTTTCGAGACCTTTCAACAGAATCATCTCTGTCTCTATCTGGTGAGTAACGTCCTCTACTCTCGTGCTCACGAGATTTTTTGTCAAGTTCAGGAGCGAACCTTTCCTTGAGCTTCCTTAATAATACATCATCTGTGTCTTCTCTCTCTACATGTTTCTTTTCCCTCCTGTCACTTATTCTCTCATCTTCATCCCTGTAATCAAAGTAATACACAAATGTACATAATAGACAATTTTCAGATTTTGTTAGATAGCACATCTTTTGGCGTGGTTTTACATTATGATGTCACTGTTAAAAGACATTGTGACATAACAATGAAAAAATGCGCAAAAATTGCCTACCTCGGACAGGACATTTTTCGTCATTTTGTCAGCCATTATGAATTTCGGCAAGTGGCCTATTGCAAAGCTTTGAAATCTATCAAATGGTGAATGTACTGTAACTGTTGCTGACCAAAATATATGTGCATCTTAATGTAATATTAATATTAATCAGAAAATATTAGTAAATTCTGAGCAATTTGAATCCTCTAGAATATCTCAATCAATGAAAATTCTTGATATAAATATTGTTAAGGATCAGGTATCAAATCTCTCTGTATCATCTAGGATCGCTATCGAGCAAACTCGAAATCCTGTTTTACCTGTGAGATCTGTGAGTATCTTTCTGTAGGAGTGAGTATATGCTGTCTTCCTCTTTTTTCCCTTTCCTGCTTTTTGTTGTTTTCCTGTCATTTTTTCCATGTCTGTCACGATCATCTTCATCATTCCTTCGAGGAGACTCTATAGTAATGCCGTTTCCTTCATCTACAATATCATTGCAGAATAACAGATTTTTATCAAACATGCATAATACGCTCAAGCTCATAGGTGAAAAGGATACTTATCTTTACTGATGGCAGCAAAGAAATGAACAGCCTTCAAACAACCTAAAACCTATTTCATAGTGTTTTCAATATCTTAAATTAAGGTTTTTCAAAAATACTGGAGATTTTATCATTTAAGCATCTAAAGCAAAAAAAAAAATCATTTTTCTAAATCGTCTATCTATACCTATTGATATCTTAAGTTTATCTTCTTCTCCTGATGCCACCTGTCCTACAGAAGCTAGGATGGCATTCAGCTGTTCTTGGGTCAAGGTCACAGTCTTGTCGTTTGGGTCCTCTTTCTTTGCAGATTTCTTCCCCTTGGCCTGTTTTAGCCCAGCCTTATCTCGGTTTCGTTGTATGAAGTTTTTCTGTGGTTTTTTAGGTTTCTCCTCTGTGTCATCCTCCATAACTCCATTTTGAGCTATAGGCTTGAGGATATTGTCCCTCTCTGGAGATATTCTGTCCAAATTCCTGGGGTGATTTCTGATTCTGTATTGTTGATCCCTCCCCTTGTACTTAAACTTCAACAGAATATACAAAACATGAACTCTAACTCTTGATAGTTTATTATGGCCAATTCAAAAATCATTCTTTAAACAAAATTCAGTGCTCAAAATTTAAATTCCAACACAAAATTTATCATTGCAGACCGTCCAAGAGTACGATACCTTATCACTGTGGTGTATAAACACAAAATGATGATATATGTTTTGATATATTTCGAAAATTTCAGTTACTTTACACACTGAGCATTTCTTATGAAATACATTGTGAACATTTATAATCTTGTCATATATTTTACAAGATAATCAAAATATACAATGAGATCATCATAAAGGAAGGTCCTTTTTTTTTGTTGCTGAACAGTTCAATGTCTTGTTTTAAAAATACATTTAGATGTGCAAGTTTTGATAACATTCTGGTGAATATATACATGCTGTATCATGCATTCTATAATTAGACTGAAGGTAAGGTTGTTCTGACTTTTCATGCAATTAGAAATAAATAATGCTGATAAGTTGTCCTTCAATCAAATAAGCTGATGTGTAGTCTGAATTACTGTATACATGTGTTTACAAACAGCCTGTATAGTAGAGAGGAGAAAGAGAAAGGGGGAGCTAGAAACCAAGGCATGTACCAATGCATACAAGTCAAAGGTCATTCTTTACACTGACATGAATCTACATGTATTCAAAAATGTTTACTGACTGGATCTACTGTTAATGAATTATAGAAAATTTTGATAAGAGTTTTATATGTACATGCAAAGCATTGCAATCTAATGATTAAAATCATCTGTTTACATAGTAAAGGAAACCCAAAACAGATAATTTTAATCAGATTGAAACATATTGGAACATGCCGGATGCAATAATATCTTTCTCTTAGAGTAGGAACCAGAGGCAGCTGTAACAAACATGAAAGAGAGTTGAAGCTTTTGACTGATACACATTCCTTTGTGTGACTAAAACTCAAGCATAGAATACAGCCATATCTACATTTACAATGTAATGAATATGGGCACTGTCAACATGAGTAAACCTGCTACAACTATATGATAACACTGATACTTCTTGCAGTTTCTAGTTTTCCTTTGATAATCTGCATTTATACTCTATAGTGGGTTCCCACATATTAACCATATTTCCTCCAAATTAACTAGAGTCTCCCTCTTTGGATTACAACTCATGGACTTTTCCCATATCTGCTATGTTCAAATTGTTCTACTTTTACAATTTTTCTGAAGTTTACATCAATGTCTCAATTAGAATTACAAACAATATTTTCAATGAATAATCAAAAGGTTAGTTATGAAAACTCATTTGAAAATTTATGAATAATTTTTTCAATGTCAACGTTTTGCATGGAAGAAATGGATACGTCAGAGAGTTGTAATCCAATATGGCAGTAAAGTAGTCATGCAATCATGCCATGCATGCAACAAAGTGTAAACAAAGCACATAAGAGATTTTAAGTCATAAAATGACATACATCTTTGTTTTTATTCTGTGGTTTATCTACAGCCTTAAGTTTTATAGGATTTTGCTGAAAGCAAGAACAAAATACATACGGTAATATTTCCCTTTTTACAAAAATGTGAAAGTATTGAACATATGGTGAGGAAAAATTAAATGCGTTTATGAAATACTGACTCCCCCATACAGCATGAAAGAACTTAAACAGATTACGCATCAATTCAAAGATAGAGGTAAAGAAGTCAAATATTTAATATTAGTAGCAGAGAAAAGGTCTCATGATTTTGAAAAAAGAACAGATCAATCATCAATCAAAGGTTAATTTTCAAAAAGTAGGTCAAAATCTTCAAAGCTGAGGTCAAACTTTTGTAGGTTAATTGAAATTTTATAACATTAAAACTTTGTAAATATAGACAAACAGACAGACCAAAATGTTTAAAAAAAAATTGTGTGCCCCTGAAATTCTTGTAGCAGAGATAGAATATTTAAAAGAAAGATAAACAAATGTAATCATATATACTCAAACATTTTTGTATTACAAAATAATTCAAAGTCACACAAAGATTGCTTATGTATTTGTGTACTCACTTTTTGCTTTGGTTTATCTAAAAGTGAAAAGTAAAAACAATCAAATTAAATCCATATGCATCCACAACAATTTTCGCCTATTATAATTGTCTTTAGGAAACTTTATTTTCAATTAAAACTCTTATATCTTCACATGTATATGAATATTATAAGACTTCTTACCTTCTCCCCAAAATATTCCTGGCTTGCCATTCTGTGCCTTGAAATTCAGTAACCTATCAAAAGAAAGGAGAAGGGCCACTAACCATCAAAATCGGCCCTGTTGCCGTTTTTGCAGAAAGTTTGCGTATACATAATACAACATTTCTAGTTTCTAAAAATGTAAGCTTTATGAAAATCTGACAAAAGGTAAGCGTTTCGTGACCCGGCGAAGTTGGCATTGTGAAACGTCAAAAAGCGCTTTCTTTTACCATGACGTCATGACGTAAACTGATAATTTACAACAACAGATTTTAACCTAAAACTCTACACTAAAAGTATAACTGTTCTATTTTTGTTGACGTCAAATTAATTCAGAGGATAAAGACATATACATATAACGTTTTTAAAGAATATATTTGGATTTCAGTGTTAAATAAATCGGGAAAAGATCTCCGAGAGATATCAGAAGCATCTGAATTGCAATGAAACACTATCTTCGCTCTCAAATGACGTCGCGACAAATTATTCATCTTTGAATTCTAGATTCTTAAGGACAGCGGTTATATATATACACATTTGACACATTCACTTTTTTTGTAGGGGAAGGGACAGGGATCTCAATAAACTTTAAAATAGGTGGATACTCTGAAAGAAGATACATAGAAAAAGAAAATTCTTGATTTTGACATTTCTAATGCCTTTACAATAGAAGGTAGGCGACGGCTTTTCTCACAGTAGGAGGTGACTCTTCGCCAGCTTCCAGCTTATTTGGGAGGGGGGGGGGTTCATTTATATATTACGTTTCAGGATAAGCAAGTTAGAATTTTCTCTGTTTTTAATGAGATTAGGTTACATGCCCAAATCAGATTCAGGAGCGAACCCAGAAACTCAAATGCCGGATGCACATACAACTTTTTATTGGGATGAATTCCAACAAAATGCAGAAGGACTGAGAGTCCGGACGGGAACTATTATCATCAATGTTTTTGTACAGACTGCTCTTACAATATTTATGAACGCAATAATTATCTGAAAATTCAAAACAATGGAATTTAGGACAAAGGAGAGGGTAAGGTTCATACGCATTCCCGTTACCAAATTTTGAAAAAAAGGGGAGAAAGGGCAAGTTGTAAGCGACTGTGATCGTGATTTTTTTTTCCGAGAGGGCTTCACAGGAAGTCGAGAGAGAGAGGGATAGAGATCCATCACATAAAAATTATTCTATATACGTCTTTTTCGTTAAGTTGTTCAAATTCAAAATATAATGCCCTTATTTAAAAAAAAAAAAAGAAAAAAGAAACCGGATTTTAATGTCTTACATTTGTCTCAAATACCAATCCTAAAATATCGATGATTTTTCTCAGTAATTTGGGAATGGGGTCGGGGCCCGTGCTATTCGGAAGACTTTCGACGTTTGGGAATATTTTGGGAAGTACTAATATAAAAGTAATATGACATTTTATACAGTTCAGAATTGAATGTTTAATCAAATAAATTTCTTTTAAATATGATTTTATTTCTTATACTTACAACACTATAGCAAATTAACAGTAAATTTGCTACTTTTCACTGATTTCAGTGATAATTCCATCTATATGTGATTGGGAAATTTAAAAGGCACAGTTGGGAAAAAAAAACTATTTTTCATTGGAAATTGGGCCGAATAACGGTCCCAAAAGGGACAAAAAAACCCCTGAATATTATCACTATGTAGCATCACGTGACTTAAGTTGATGAAACCACGAACACAAAATGGAGACATACCGCTCGTTTGAAGGAAAGAAAACAGGTACTGTGATGACTGTGTTGATTCAATTTTATCTTTTCATAGCCGATGTCCTTGTAAAAGATGATATTTTGATGATTTTTTGTTTGTCATTCAAGAATCCATTGTAGTTGTTACAAACATTCCGACAAAAGGAACGTAGTGGTCGAAATATGTTAAACACAATGTTGTGGTGGTTTCCACGAACATATCTAACAGCTTTTGTCACAATGTTTGTAAAAACAACAGTGTTTTACTTACTAACGATTCCATGATAGTAAAAGTACAGTTTTAGACAAGGATATTGGTTATGAAAAGATAAAATTTAATCAAAGCAAATATTGCAGTTCCTGTTTTCTTTCCTCCAACTGAGCTTTTTATTCATTCGTGGTTTCACCAACTAAAGTCACGTGATGCTACACAGTGATTATCTGAAATGGACGTACATGTGTACATGCAGCTAGGGTGTTATCGATGTCGACGCCTAGTCGCCAACGACAGGAGCGGATCCAGAACCTCAAATACAAGGGACACATTCTCTTTAATGAGGATGACTTGTAAAGTCCAAATAAGGGAGTTTCCCTCTTTCATTGTGTGTGGGGGGGGGGGGGGGGGGTAGGGGATCGGTCAGAGAAAATTTTGAGAAAGTGAAGCAAATTGATGGCTCTTGAGCGTATACATTTGAGCCGCATTTAAAAGGTATCAAGAGCAACGTATCTAAGATAAAGGAAATATCCGATATGCCGATATTAACATAACATTAATGCTGTATTCTTTTTTAAAATCCACGTACGCTTATGTACAGCTTTCCATCTGTCCCAATCGACTGTGTGCACATTGTTAGCGCGAATTTCTACGCCTGGGAAAATAAAAAAAAATCGAAAAGATCATTATTGAGTGTTTTGGGCTATATCACTGATATCACTTTTATTACGTCCTTATGTAGACCCCACATTTTTGGGGAAATGGCGGGGTCTATATTTATCTCTTCTCCCTTCTTTTTTGTGGACGTTTTTGCGTACAAATGTACGCCTGGCCACGCCCGTGAAATTTCCGTCTTAACAAATCTGTAGAATTTATATATTCTTTATTGTTTTTATCTATAACATGGGATGTTTTTTTTTAATTAAAGTGTCGGTATGAACAATTATAATATTTGTCATTGACTAGCATATTTAGTTTGAATTTCGCCTTTTGTGTCGGTTACCGAAGTAAGTTACTCTGCGATCGGAAAGTACATGTATATATCCTTTATTTATTATGACCTTTAACTGTCCTCACTTCTCACTATTAAATTCTGAATTTCATGTCTTCATGGATATATTCTCTACGAAAACAAACAGGAAATGAGTTTAATAGGAGCTTGATAAAACCAAAACAAACAAACAAAAACATAAACAAAAAATAAATAAATAAATAAATGAATAAATAAATAAATAAATAAATAAATAAATAAATAAACAAACAAATGAATAAATAAATAAATAAATAAATAAAAGATGAAAAGATATGAAATAAAGCTAGAAACTCAGAGTCGAGCGAGAAAACCCTCTTTACACCCAGCATTCGACTTTGGACAAGGAAGATTAATCCCATGATTAGTTTATTTTCATTTGTTTTCCTTACACACCTGTGAAATCATCGAAATAAATCAAATTAAAGAAGCTTATAAAATTATGCGCTGAAAAAAATCAACAAATGTAACATTATTGTGTAATGGTCAAGCATTATTCATCGACCTTTTCTTTTCATGTCGCCTGAAACGAAAGAGCGACATAAAGAGCTCACTTTGCACGGCGTCCGTCTGTCTGTAGGTCATACTTTCGTATACATGCATTTCGCTAGAACAAATAAACTTGATACACATCATGCATCTTTTAAATTTTGCAGGAAATGTATAGTTTGATACAACTCGGCATCCAATGAAGGTCAAGGTCACTTTAAAGTTCAAGTTCACGCACTGAGGGAGAGGGCGTCTATAATGTTGGTATATTTTTTGCCCAATCCCACTTTCATGTTTTGGAAAATAAAACATGTTTAAACTAAATTTAGGATCAAACATACAACAAGCAACATACCTGTTCTTGAACAATACTTGCTGGTATATAGACTGACCTGTCATGCTTTACTGGTAACAGTTTCCCCCCCCCCCCCCCCCCCCCGCCCCAAATTTTGTGCTTTTACACAAATATTCATTTCTAGTTCCATGTTCGTTAATAAAAATCAGAGGGAATGAAAAACGTAAACGGCGTGTTTGAAAACCGAGAGGCCAACATTTATTGGACTTCATGTGTTTATTGTAATTTATGATATAAACATAATTCCCTATGGGGAGCCTAGGATTCATTCCGTAAACGGAGGCGTTTAAAATTTTGACGTTCCAGTTCAATAAATGAACGTCGTTCTCGATAATGTATGAAGTTTTCTATATAATGGATACATCTTTGAACAAAGCAGGGTTGAAACTAAAATTAACTCGCTCAAAGTTTCCAAATAAAGACATTTTGTTTGATATTATTAACATTTTGCTGCAAAGTACGAAAATTTAAAAAAATGAAGAAAAATCCTTATAACCAAAGATAATCAAAGATACCAAACTTTTGATATGTCTTACCCAATATATCGTTTAATCGTTAAACTTAAATTTTGTTTCTCGGTTTCATCAATACAAAACTTGTCAAAATCCGCCAAGAAACAAATTAGAGGAATTTGTACACCGAAACTACAGAAGGACATGCAGCGATCGATAAAAAGACTCCTCTGACCCCTTCTGCAACCAGAGGGTAAAAAGTAAAATATCGTAACATTTTAAAGGTTTTCATATGGAGCACAAGTAGGTACGTAGATGAAAATTCGTTTATATTGAGAATATGTCAAAATTGTTAACCTAAAATAAAAATTAGGAACGTACCCGCCTGTGTTGTTAGCGAAAAATCGCAAAGAATGTATGAAAATTAACGAAAAAGACGGATATTACCGTACCGTCACCAGTTTCTGACGTCATAAATGACGTCATGGAACGCACAGGTTCCCAAACTTTTTACCGTTGACAAATACCGATGTTGATAGGTAGATTTACATCAAAATGATTCAAAATTATATCTTTTTAAAAAGTCACTAAATACAGGGCCGTAAAACACGGTTAGTGGACCTTCTCCTTTACATACTCTAAGTTCATGTTGAATTGTGAAAAAGGAATGATCCAGAGATGGCATAAATTCCTCTCTGACTGCAAAAATACTTGAAAAATCAAAATAAAAGATTATTAAGTTTCCTACTGCTTTGTAATAGTCATGATTAAATAGTATTCCCCATATTATCATACTGTATATAATTTATCCACATTTCAGCCATAAAAGGTACAAATGTAGTACATGTACAAGTAGTATGTTGTTTTATTCGCCTCATCAAACCATAAACCAGTGCTTTGAGAAATATTGGAACAGTAATGCTAGTTTTACACTTAGCCACGATCACCAAGATGTCTACAATTCTATAGAATACATGTAGTAGAGATTCTATAGAATAGTAAGGAACATGAGAGAGCATGGTGTCAATATGTCATAAGGATTGTGAGAGACCTTGATAAGCTTGGGGAATCGTGATAGCTCACCTTGGTAATTGTAATGGAACATAATAAAGCATGGAGCTCCACGATTTTGCTCATCGTGTCTAAGTGTAAACCTAACATTATCAACCTATTAAGTGCTCATCAGTTCTTTGTGTCAAACTTTTCTTATAAGGATCATACTGCAAATCTGAGGTCCAGACTCCAAATCGTATTAAATGAAGATACATATACAGTAAAAGCTTATTTTAGAACTTAGGGATTTTAAGAAATTGCAGGAAAAAGATTAGTGACTCAACCAAGAGAAAACGGATAAAGAAATTTCTTTGAAATCTGAATATGAAAAGAAGATTCATCAACAAAAGCAATCTGAATATGCTACTCATAGATCCCATCAACCAAGATTTGTTAAGCATCATACCCGTATTTTGACGTGTGTAAATACTTGTCCTGCCTAGGACTTGAAACTGGTATTGGTCTGTGAAAATAAGAATCTCCTTTTACATGAAGTTACGAAAAATGTTAATATAAAGTTATTGAACATTGTTGTGTACAGAACAGTATGGAAACCAGGGGGTAACATTCTCATTCACCCACTCGCAATGAGGCTGAAATTGACCTGTGGGCAACTAAAAAAGTAAAAGACATCAACTTGGTCGCCCCCATGGTGAGTTACAAAAATCAAAGGACTGAAGGTCCTGAACGATACTCCTATTCAAAATTTATAGTCAGCAGATGAATGTTGAATAATTTCATTGTTTACGTAATGATGAATTGAGGATGATTTTTTTATACATTGGATGCATATGCATGTGAAGCTAATAATTTTCATTTCTATGAGCTCATCATGTTCTATAAACAGCATAATTTATGAACTGTTTATATTTACTATAAGTGGTATACTTTAAATTACATTTTATTCTGACGACTTAAACCCGGAGCAGTGTCTTAAAATTAACCCATTTGGAAACTAGAAAGACGTTAAGACCATGCATACATGTTTAAAATAGAAACTAGAAAGACGTTAAGACCATGCATGCATGTGTAAAATTACTTACAATCTACAATACACATGTATATCTGATAAAAGAGCGGTAACATGTAGTTCCAGCGTAACTTTAAGTTTATTATCACTGGTAATTTCCAAAAATTCTCATTCGAATCACCAGAATTTCCTATTTCTTTCAACAAGATCATGCTTCGTTTCTACTTTCGTTTCTCATTGGTATATACATCATGTACATAGGGAAGACAACTCTTACATTGTATAAGCTAAAAGAAGTACTATATTACTACGCCACCGGCGAGCAGTAAAAGCAAGAAATGAATAGTTGATTTTTTGTGATGCATTTACTTTATATGCAATTGAAACTTTTTTCAAGAAAGAGGATAATCTTGATCCTGCATGTGTCAGACAGCAAATTCCTAAATTAGAAAAAGCACTATATTTTGAGGTGTATGGATATGTTGCAAATCGGGAATGTCTCAACTGTTACGATAACATAAGGAGACTTCCTGAAAGGAAGTATCCTAAAAATTTGGTAGAAGTTTTTGTTTCCGTTTATTCCCCAGTGTTCAGACAAACCAAATTTTCTAAAAGTGTCTTACAAGACTAATCTTAATACTATAAATGGAGCATTCCGCAGCCTTTGAATTTCCTTTTCCGTTTATTACCCAATGTTCGGCTGCACCAAAATTTCTTAAAGTGTGTTAAAAGACAAATCTATGGAGCATCCCGCAGCCTTTGAATTTCCTTTTCAAATGGACCGTTATCATTTACATATCACTTCTCCCTATATAAATACACTCTGTAGTGAGTAGATTTTCTTCACACTTTTCTGACCGCAAAATAGATTTAAATCTGTTTGGCATATTGGCTGACAATCGAAAACTCTCAAGTGGCCAAACAATAGAGTTAAAGTGATTATCTGATCAATGTCATGGTACCTGTATGATAATGACATACCTGCATGATAATAACAGGGACATTTTAGATTGAGAAACCAGTTTTTAGATGTCAGAACTTTTGCAACTTGGCAATTCAAAATAACTTTTTTTTATTTATCCCATTTTCTATAACCTGGACAAGCAAGGATCTACAGGGGTAAGGGGATTGAGACCCCCTAGAAATTAGAATTTGCAAAAAATGAAATCCGCTTAAATCGCCGCCATAATGTGACATAAAATTGGACTTACTGTCGGCGTGGTTCACTTCAGAAACTGGATAAACACGATTTTGATAACTTTGTCATGCAAAAAATAAGATAAAATCTATATCATTGAACAGATCTCGCTTAGTCGTAAATTTTTGTATATGTTACATGGTTGAGGGTTTATGCAATCAAATTATACAGACAATACAAATTTTAGATGGGGCGTTTTCAATGTTAAATTTCAGCGTGGCGTCGTCGAGTTTAACATTGAGCCTATGGAGAGTGACACGACGTCACGGGGAAAAATTAGCACGGGAAATGGCCCATCTAAAAATTTTTTTGTCTATTAATTTTGATTGTGTGCACTGACTATTATATAACTTATACTGGTGGAGGACCAGTGGCCACCTACATGTATTTTTCAGAGTTTTTTGCTCATAAAGTTCGTAACTGATGAATTATTTGATTGAAACCTTGGATGGACAATGGTGTACCCTTATCAAACTGGATTATATACGATTTTCTCTGAAAAATTTGATTATTTTGTTTATATAATGTCTTAATTAAATTGTAACTGAAGTGAAATCAGACACTTATTGCAAGACTGCAGGACCAGTTACCGCCTATTTGGCTCCTATTTCTGTAAACTGAAATATTTTGTTCCAGTGCTTTCACAGTAATAAAAGTAATCTTTACTTGATAGTATATGGTGCCTTTTTTCGGAAAAAATCCCGAAGCAAACAACTACATTGATAGATTGAATAAATCCACCCTCTCCCCAACCCCAGAATTCATGTCAATAATCCTCTTCTTATCATTTTAACAAATATTAATATACAAAAATGTAGCGACCGGAAGAGATTATATTTTTCATAATCAGGAAAATATATATGTCTTAAACCCTTCTGACAAATTTTCATGTCATTATTTCAATCCTAAGTCCCTCAAAAATTATGCAGTAGGCGGTAACTGGTCCTGGGCGGCCACTGGCCATCGACCAGTACCAAAATTTACGACTAAGCGAGATCTACGGAATGGTATCAATTTCATTCAGAGTTCTGCATGATGAATTAGTCAAAATCGTGTTTATCCAGTTTCCGCGGACAGTAGGTGGACTTTTTTGCAATAACATTTACATTTTTTAAACGAAAAATCCACTTAAACCGTTTCTGCCGTGTTATCTACCAGTGCAGCATCCGCCATGATTCTACTATATTTGTTTTAAACATGGTTTAAGTGGATTAATTTTCACATTTTCAGGTAGGATTCAACAAATGTTTCATTTCAATACGCATGCTTTATTTTTGGATGGGCAGTGGAAAATGCACCGATAATCAAAAGATACACAACGAGCTCTGATCGCTGATTTTCCCCACACACTTTATGAAACACGTAATTGAAACTGACGTTGAGCTTAAACAAAAAGTAAAGAAGCTCCTCAGTTTCCATTGAAATTACATTGAATATTAGTGCCGGTGGAACACTTGAAAATTTATATAAAAATCGGTAGATCTACCGAGTATAAATATTGTTTACCCGTAGTTCATGCTTATTAAATAAAGATGTAGCCTGTTCACATGCTTATATTTCTTCCTATATGCTCAAATTATTTAAAACCTTTCGAGTCATGTTGTTTACTGTTGTTTTGTCGCCAGGAATTTCATGATTCGTACATGCGCAAACCTGCTTCCGCGCCAAGTTCTACAACGGTACACAACCCTACTCGACAGGAGCACCTGTTTCACAGTAAGGTCGTCTTTTTATCTGTTTTGCTCCCTCGTTTTCCTGACACAATGAAAAACAAAATAAACGGTAATCTGTATCTAATCTTCATGCTGTAGATTAGACCAGGGATGTATATAGAATATATATATTATATATATATGTCACTGAAAAGAACAACTAACTAAAATAAAAATAAAGGGGCATTGGAAGCTAGAGCTAGATGAAATTCGAAATTTTAAGCAGTTGGATAAAATGCTAGAGGAAAAGAAAAGAATATAACAAACAGACAAATTTAAGGCACCCCCCCCCCCTTTTTGGAAAATTTGACACTTTAGATTTTATGGCTAAACACCCGGTGCCCAGCGTTCACCGAAACTCTGAAATTTCGATTCACGAAAACAGTCCTTCATCACGTGGGTGCGGATTAGGCCTAAAAGAGGCGAGGGTCCATGCCCCTCTCAAACTAGAAAACCGAGTCACTCTTATTGTGAGCTTATATGATACACAAAGGGATCTGCCCATCTATGAGGGGGTGGACAGGGAGGCGGGAGGAAGGGGCGGGAGGAGGGAGAAAGGGGGAGGGAGGGAAGAGGGAAAATTGGAGGGAGGAAGGGGCGGGAGGAGGGAGAGAAGGGGTTGGAGGAGGGAGGAAGGGGGCGGGAGGGGGTGGTAAGCCGGGAAGAGTGAAAAGGAGGGGGAAATCAAATCAAATCAAATAATATTTATTTAGAGTCGGACATGTCAACAATACAACATTAGCTCTTTTGAGCTATTTACCGACTAGAGGGGCTATCTACCGGGAGGGGGTGGCAGCGGGAGGGGGGAGGTAAGGGGGTGGGAGGGGGAGGGAGGTACCCCCTGTCCGCCCCATCTATGTCTGTTCCAAACGCAGGGATTCGTGCATCCAGGTATTTGCCTCGTCTTCTATGTCATTTTCCGGTCAATGTTACCCGTGTAGCGATAAAAGTCACATGTATAATCAAATGTCATAGGGTGTTCATCCCACAATTTATCAAGCTGTGTGGTGAACTAATTAAAGGTAACAGCAAACGATCTTATCAAAGGTACATGTAACAGCAAATGTACATGTACAAAAGTGTCCAATCTTGACAACTATAATTCATTATTTGATATCAGTTCTACTTCTTAACCCCAATCTACTCAGAACACATCTTCAGATCGGAGGACGACTTCAGACTTGACTCGAGTGCGTTACACAAAAATAAGAAAAGTACATGTATTGCAGAATATTATTTCAATCTTGGTCATGATTGAGAGTCAGTGAAGTTAGTTGACCCCGCGTATTTAAAACTTGTAGCAGACAAAAGAACAAAGGTTGAAATATGAATATGCGACATGGGGAATAAGGCCGATAAGATACACTTCCTATACATGTATATCATGATTACATTTAGATCAACCAAATCTGTCTCTATCCCTCTATAGTGATACAGTGGCGGATTCAAGGGGAGAGGGGTAGGGAGGAAGCGTCCCCCCGGCACTGACCCCAAATTTTTTTCAAAAACAGGTTTATTTTGCCGGCCCATTTTCAGTAAAATATCGGCAAAGTTCACCTTTAAACCCCCGGCAAAGGGGGAGCTGGACCTGCCACTGTGATATGCGCACATTAAAAAACTGTACTTCGTGATCAAGAAACTGTAAGAAGTGCGAAAATATCATCTTTTTTATCAGATAAAGATTCATTAGAATGTTGAGTTGATTTGAAATGCAATAAAACAAAAGAAATAAACAAGTGTAACAAGTTTCTACATATAAACAAAAGACTACGCTTTTTAAAAAATTAAAGAGTTTAAATTGTGGAATACAGAGTTTAAGTTAAAATACATGACTGTATTCATTTTCGTCTCTGTCAAGTCATACTTTGAAACTAAACCATACATTCATTTATCTGTATACCTTTTCACCCGGTAACAAAAATTCCTTTAAAAAAGCATCAGTGCCTAAAACTACTGGTAATACTCCAGGGCCGCGTATGGTATCATTTGGAGGCACAGAAAACGGAACAAAGAAAAAATACTGACGAACGAATAGGATTTAACGGAATCTTCGGTGAGTATCACTTATCCTTTCACCTTCAGTAATGACCAGTCCAACCACGGTCACCTCAAATTCACAACCCAAGGTTCCATTATCGTTTTAATCACAGAGTGAAGGTATAGGTATATCGCTGTGAAGTCCCCCTTTTCCCTTAGGAGTTCATATAGAAAAGAAAGGACGGGGGTCACAGCAATTCCTTAGTAATACCCAGTGGTTTTAATCACCACGGTCTACCATATGGCACATATTCATGGGAAAAAATAAAATTATAGAGGAAGTCCAAGAACAAAATAAAAGCAGGTAGAGCAAGTAAACATATTCTTGGGTCGAGCCCGGGTCATTAGTGGGAGACAGGGCTCACACTGTGATGCGACGAGTTGTTGACCATGTTGACTCTCCTAGGACAATTGGTCTCGCCATCATTTGATATCAGGGCCTCCACACAGAGCAGATGTTGAATGCAAGGAGGAATTGCTTACCCTTACCAAAGATATCAGGACCTCGATCTACACATACTTGCATGTTTTTTATCATAATCAACAGAGGTCACAGACACTTAAAAAAACTATTTTTAAAAAAACCCTAACGGGTAACAGACTATATAAATCATTATAAAATAAAAACTTGTTACAAAGGATAACCATGAAAGAGGAACATCGTACATAGATGTTTAAGATCACGGCCACAACATTAAAACAGTTTATGAAGGCCCACACTGTGTTGATTTTCCATTTCAGAATGTACGTTGTAAAGGATGACGATTGTAGACATTAACGTGTTTCTGATTTCCCTCCATCTCGTAACAACCAGTTCGGATTTCCTACGTAAGTACACGTACTACAATACATGTATATCAAATTTCAATATCTCACCAAGGGCATAAGAGAAGGGGGGGGGGCAATTTTCTGATAGGACAAGGGATTATGATCCAATCTCCTCCGACGAGGCTTGGAAGAGTCCGTCATAGAGTCCCATCGTCACGGCTAGTTATTGTACTGCTGGAAAAGATGCTAGTGGATAGAAAAAAGAAAAGAGGAGCTTTGATCAATCTGAAAAGAGTAATTAATTAAAGATTAAGCCAGAGTATTATCATGTTTTATACTTTCATCTAATTATAACGAAGATTTCCACCATATCATTTTAGATATATGCTTTCCACTTTGTCTTCAGAAGCTAAGAGTGATTACTGCACTTGCCTACGAGGAAAATATAGCCGCATCTATAATGGAAAACTTGAATTTACGTTCTGCACTAGAAACTGTAGTGGTTCTGCAAAGACATTAAAACTAGATAGTGTGAAATTCACCTGTATATATGGCTTCGAAGAGGAAAATTTTGAATTGGACTTCGATATGGTATTTATATATACATCTTTTAAAGTGGGGTCTCATTTTCAACATTTTGACTTAAGATGTTGCCTTGGTAAGCTGTAAGTATAGAGTAACATATACTATCCCCACTGTTATAGAAATCTGGCAAAAGAGAGGAAATAAGGGGAAATTGATGATGAATGGACATAAAATCTTCTCTCATTTAAAACAATCAGAAGCATAATGCGTTTCTTTCGATTTAGCATTTTATTTTACATATCTGATACATTTATTATATGCACTCACTTTTATTTCTTTTCAACAGACTAAAAATATTGAAATCAAAAACGACTCCGTAAGCCAAGATGGATTCTTCATCTTACTGGTAAGTATGTGAAAACCGTAAGTAAAGAAAACGGTGTTCCAGTTCTTCTGCCAAAATCCCGACAAAACAGCAGTGCAATAGATACATGCATGTTTTGTATAAATAATCCTTTTCGTGATCTACTTTTTAAAAGTGTTCTAGTGATACATGCATAAACAAGCAATCAATAGAGCAAAAGAAACCGAACAAAAAAGTTATTTGCTTGTTGTCTTATTTAAGGAGTTAGGCACCTCAAAAAAGGTAACGATACATATTAAATAGAAAATTGAAATAAAACAAAAATGAAAGAGAAACGGCACATCCCTAATTAACTATATGCTCTATTGTATTGATCAGTTCCCTTATTATTTTGGATAAATAATTTCATTTTGATTTAATATCTTCCTTATTAAATCTGAGAAAAAATGGAGCGGTGAAAAATATTTCAGTAAAATAGTTTCATTCATTATTTCAGTACAAAGTTGCCCTAGACGATTGTCAATTACGTATTATAAATATATGTAAGTATTCTATAACAAAAGACATTCATGCTGAAAATTGAAATTATCATATTGGAAAAATTGAAAAAAAACATGTTTCAATTTTATTTCATGATAATTTTTTTTAATTGAAAAATATTTTTCAATTTTACCAATTTCTTTCAGTTCTAATGTCAAATATTAATATCATGTTGCTAAAATTCAAAATAATTTGGATTTTCTCGATAGGACAATCTGCATTATTTTATACTACAACATATAATTATATACAAGGAGCTGTTAAGATAAGGCGTAAAATCTGCCCTGAAAAGTCGAAATTTCAAAATGCAAAAATTGAGACAAATTTTCGGTAAAAATATGAAGTTACATGTACTTGCATCAAATAAAACAAACTCTTTTTAATGGTAAATATCCAAAGTAATCTTCCTTAGGGAAGTGGTGTAACACCACTTCCCTAGGGAAGATTACTTTGGATACATGTACTTGGTCCAGATATGAATCTTCTGTCAGGTTGGTTAAACTAAGACCGATTTTGGGGTCAAAATAAGCGTTTTTCCTATAGAAATCAATGGAAAACGGAAAAGTTTTTCTACAACATTTTCCCCCTCCTCGGTTCAGATTGCCTCTTTTACCAAAGGTGTATATCAAAAACCAAGTGGGGTTCTGAACCGAGGGGGGAGGGGGGCAATGTCCCACAGGCGAAAAACGCAAAAAAGGGGGGTGGATGACTATTTTAGAATCAGTATTTAGAGCGGTAAAATAAATTAAAATTGCCATTTTTTCTATTAATATCATGTAACAATCTATTCAGAGTGTGTTCCAATCAAATGATTAACCGTTAGTAAGGAAATGAACGAGAAAGTTGTCTATTTCTACACTGTGCGCATTTTACGCGAACGCTACATATGTGGCTGATAAATACGAAATATAACTGTTTTTCAGTTTCCGGATTGCGATTTTTGCCGATTATATTGATATAATAAGTATTAGCTTTTACAAAAAGCTTGCCGACAGTTAGCTTGTAAAATACTAGTAAGAAAAAATTGGAATAAACGATTTTTGTTCTTGTTGACCAATCGCACATTTCCGGGCTTTTCCGTTTTTATTTCCGATTCAAGCTACGGAAATTTCCGAGGATCTGTGATTGTTGTAGGACGTATCGGTACAAAGACTTTTCGATGCATCTTTCGGATGAAAATGCACTGATACGATATGACTTTCATTTGTCAAGTCATCTAGACTCTTGAGCCGACCTGATGAAAGTATCTTATGTACAGATTCTGAATAACCATTTGTCAAGTCATCTAGACTCTTGAGCCGACCTGATGAAAGTATCTTATGTACAGATTCTGAATAACCTTGACGAATATTTGCATATTTTGTAATTGTCCACCAATCATATTGCCAAGAGTTATTTTATCCGTGCAAGTATGTCACGATTGATTACAGTATACCGGCAGTCATGACTGCCGGTAAAAATACACTGATGCGATATGACTTTCATTTGTCAGGTCATCTAGACTCTTAAGCTGACCTGGTGAGAGAATCTTATACACAGGTTCTGAATAACCTAGACGGATATTTGCATTTTATGCAATTGTCAACCAATCATATTGCAAAGAGGTATTCTATCCGTGCAAGTAGATTACGAATGATTACAGTATACCGTCAGTCATGACTGACGGTAATAACATCAAGGTTAATTTCTCTTATCCAAGTTTGACATTAAAAGGAAGAGAAGTATAATAAACATCAAATGTGTGTAACCTCATGCATTTTTTGGTTAATTTTCGCTCGATATTTGACGTTTTCTCTCATCAGTACCCCTACCTCTTCAACTCGTAATTTTAACATCTTTCACCAAATCTATTTAAATAAAATACCTACTAAGAATCTTCTAATACTTTATATTTTAATCCCGATCACTTTTTACCTGAAATAGAAGGACAGCGCACGAGAAATAATCGAGTGATTTCAGGGCTAAATCAAGCCCTTATCGTAACAGCTCCTTTAGATAATCGAAATTTATATACATGTATAATAATGGAGCATCTTATCATTCACAAAATCAATTCATATATATTTCTTTTATTTATCTTTTCTTTAAAGCGGTCATCAAACCAGAACATTCTCCACTAGACTACCACTATATACATATAGCAGCAAGCCCAATGACACAACGTCACATTTCTATCACTTCGATTGTCATAGTGATTTCACTGTTATTAGCACTTATTATTGTTACCTTAATAAGTTACATTAAGAAAAGAAGTCGACGACACAGATTATCTGAGACAGGTAACTATGATTAAACTATATGTGAAGGTTTCCTGAGACTGGTCACTATGGTAATACAGTTACCTATCTGAGATAGTTAATACATGTATATATTATATAACTAGGATGTAACGTCGATTCTGATTGGCTGAAACACGAGTCATTATTTTCCGATAATGACCGCTGACAGAAGATAATGACTCGGTGTGGTATTTGTCCTGATTTCAGTATTTTCGAAAAAAAAAAATTAGTTATTTTGTTAAATATTAAAAGTTTAGATATATTTTTCACAAAAAAAGTGCAATCAATTGTTGAATTCTTGATGAAAGATTATGTGTATATATTGTTTTGAATCATTATTTCAATCATATATAGTCTAACTATTACTTATCTTATATAATATAACAAATAAGGACTTGGCCTCGGTCATTATGTCATTATAATGACCCGATGATATTTGTAATATCGACCTCGGCCTACGGCCTCGGTCAATATTACAAATGTCATTATAATGACATAATGACCTCGACCAAGTCCATATTTGTATAATATCTCACGTGTTAAGGGGTTATGAGACAGTACTAGTAACTGAAGGTTATCTGAGACAGGTAACTATGATTACCCTAAATGAAGGTTACCTGAGACTGGTCACTATAGTTATACAGTTACCTAAGATAGTAAAATACATATAGGATCTCAAATGAATATTCATTTCACACGATGTATTATGAAACGAGATGTGTATTTTATATCCCCGAGCCTTGGCGAGGGGATATACGCACAACGAGTTTCTTAATACATCGTATGAAATGAAAATTCATTTGAGATTCTTTTTATCACATGATATTGCCTAAATATGTGAATTTCTAACGTGAAATCAACGTTTCTGAGAATTCGAGGCGAACCACGCCGTGACCTACAGGTCGTCTGATTCGCCATGACTCATTGAGAAGTAGTTCCCCATCGTATAGATATATATTCTGTACGCAAGAGATAAATATTTCAAATTTGTGTAGTATTTCAATGCAATAATTAATTTTACAACAGTTTTAATTATTGATATTGAGTCCGCGTCTGAATTTAATAATTGACCGATATTTGAAAGGTCACACTTGTCAAATTTTATGTGATTAGGTTCCAAACTTGACCAATCGCATTCAAGCAGAGCGATATATAACGTGTTATCATATCATATATTTATGAAATGGCTTTATGAAACTGCATAACGGGTGCAACATGTGATAAATGTATATTTCTCACGTACGTGTTAAGGGGTTATGAGACAGTACTAGTAACTGAAAGGTAATCTGAGACACTGAGGTAACTATGATCAACCTATGTGAAGGTTACCTGAGACTGGTCACTGTTTCGTCTTATATATCAGATTTATCTTAGACATGTAATTACATGTGTTTCAAATCAAGGCCACAATTATGAATAATCAAGGTTTACCCTATGTGAGATAGATATATATATTTGTATTCCTCAACAAGGTCATCAGGTTACTATATGTTTGTCTCATATAACGGTCATCTGAGACAGGTAATTGTGTATGCTTCATATATAATCAATCTTGGGTTACCGTGTATGTCTGTCTTGTATGTCTCATGCTTTTGTCTAATTAAAAACAGGTTTCGTGTCAAAATAAAAGTCATCTGTCTGAGACAGATATTATGTTGAGTACATATGTATCAGAGATAAGAATGAACATTCTTACTGCAACCAGATGTTAAAATTGATCATACAAGCCTTTGGCCATAATAGGCCAGACTGCACTGCAACTTTGTCAAAATTAGTGTAATTGTATCTTTGAAAATGATCTAGAGCTGTATATACAACTATGTTATCACGACATCCAGAAATAAAAATTGTTACATATAGTTTATACAGATTTGTTACCCATAAATATGGTTAAGAATCAACAACCAACTGTTTTTGTGCGTTGCTGTCAAAGTCAGATCTATATAACTATATATTTTGGAACGACAGATCGTTTTAAGTACCATTATGAAAATAATATCTTGTCTTGTCTTTTAGTTGACGAAGTCACCGTCCTTTACCATCCTGCACCAACAGTTGATCTATTCGCCAAGAAGTCAGTATTGGTTGTCACCGTCGACTATGGCAACAACTCTGTTCTCATGGACTTGTTACGGCTTTTGGACAACTGTCGTGAGCTAGACGTTGTCTACCCCGAGAAAGAAGCACACTGTGTTTCATTAAATACAAACAGATGGATCAGCGAGACTGTGAACAAATGTGACTGTTTTATTATCGTATTGTCTGACAATTTGATGTCTACCATTCTATTCGATTCGATAAATGAATTATTCGATGATAGTCCGATGACCCGCGTTAATCATCACCTTTTCTTGGAGTTGCAAGAGAAAATCGAATGTAGACAAAAAGTAGAGTGTGAAATATGTCTCATGAACATGAATACCGATACGACGTTGATGGCGTCCTTTAAGGACAAGTATCATAAACTTTTCGATCATTCTTCAGTTTATCACATAAATATAGATTGTTCGTCAATGTTAGGAGGGAATCCTCGACTAGAAATGGAGGCTTTGTTGGCGAGGTTGTATCATAATATCAGTGTTCCCGGAAGTAAGGAGGACTTCCTGTCAAGTTATATAGAAAAGTCATTTTAGTTATTTATATCGAATCAAAGACATAAAAGACACCAAGATCAACGATTATGTTTGTGAAGCATCGTGCCTCCTGTCCACAGCTTTTAAGTTTTATATCTTGCTGCAAGATCATGATCAATGGGCCAAAGGATAAGATTGTACGCATGTAAAATGTGAATCTCTTATTTTTTAAGGTAGATTGTACCTGACCTCTGCTAAGTTCCAAGAATTTTTTTTACACAATATAATGATGTTTTTCTGAAGGCTTAGTATTTCCTGATGGCAAACTGACTTGTTTTGAATGACGTTCCCAGGCAAATTTTCGAGCAATTAAAAGTTGAAGATGATCATAGAATGAAGGAAAAATGATACAATTTTAAGAATGCAATAAGTTAATATCACAGCATAAAATTTGAGCTATGAGTTGCACATGAAAATGAAACTGAATGATACATATCCAAGATTCAACAAAGAAAATATCGACAATCAGATGGTTTTTGGAAATATAAATCATTTTAGGACAAAACATTCTGTATTTGAACCAGATGTCAATGAGAGTTATCTTCCATGAAAAAAATTACAAACTGACAAAATTATATTTTTGATGTTTGACACCTCTGAAAGAACACGACATATTCCATCGACACCTTTTCTTTCATAGGCGATGCTCAAGTGATGGAGTGAAAGCCCTGAGGCAGAAATTTTCTCGGCCATTGTAGTATATTCAAGCTTTCCCTCTGTTGGAGGTCTCTACGTGTCCAAATTTTTACTGTTTTGCATCATACTTGAAAATTTTGGCAGATGTGCCACATACAGCGTTTTGTGTGATGTATGCGAGACCTGTAAAATTTGAACAAAACAATATTTGCAAGACGAGACATCACCTCTAAAATGTTCGTTTCGATCCGATTATAGGACCTCTGACTTGGGTGTCCAACGCTCAACCAACTGAGCGATGCAACACACCTAGGTAATGATTTTTAGGACTAAAGTCTTTCTGAGAACACCAGAACTAAGGCACGGTCCATTTGATATTCTGGGGGGGGGGGGGCTTGGTTTTTTTTCGAAAAAAATAATTTTGCTCTGAATTTTGATGAAAAAAATAAATTTGCATATGGTGTTATAGAAAAAAATAATCTTGCTCTTTCAAGTAATCTGAATTTGAAGAAAAACAATAAAATTCGCTTAAAATTCCTGAAATTTTTTTGGCTCGCTTCGCTCGCCACAGTTTTTAATTTATATAAAAATTTTGCCACGCTTCGCTCGCCATAGTTTTCTTCTGTAATCACAAATTCATAAATGAAATATCAAAAGTATGCATGATGTGACTTCCTTACATGCTTAAATACATTATCAATATAATTTATTACTATTAATAGATACATGTATCACCATAGTGTCTTATTTTATATACAAGCTTGGAAGGAGATTTAATTATTTTAAAAAACTATTTTAAAAATTTTAATTTTTATTTTAATTATTTTAAAAAACTATTAATTTTTTTTAATATAAATATAATATATTTTTTAATATAAAAAATATTAAATTTTTTCATTAATTTTTTCATTAAGTTTTTCACTAGTTTTCATTTCTAACTGTAAAAATTTGTCTAGAAGACCCTCCCCTCAGGCCCTCTTACATGTTACATGACCTTATGTACATTTTGTTTACCGAAAATTATATATCATATTGTAAAAATCTTTTAGTGCTCTCAGTTTAGAAGTGAATACAAGTTTTACATAAAAATAAAGTAATGTTTAGAGTAATTTAAATAAAAATAAAGAATTTCTATTGAAAAAATACAGACATTCTTAATGATACACATCAATTGTTATAAAAAAATTCCTTGCTCCAACTTTGCAAGAAAAAAATCATTTTGCTCCGGTCCGGTGCTAAAAAAATAATCTTGCTTCGACAAATAAACCAAGCCCCCCCCCCCCAGAATATCAAATGGACCGTGCCTAAACCACGTAAACTCTGGAGAAAAATTCAATCCGTCAAAAATAAATTGGAGAAGAGTTATCGAACGTACTGGTCAGTGGTACAATCTACCTTAACAGATGGAAGGGTTATTACTAGTTTTGTACATCGGAAGACATTTTGGAATCGATAGTCGGAAAATAATCGGGAAGGGAAAATCGATCGGCTATCGATTTCATTCTATAAAGCATGAAACACAAATGACAGATTGGCTTTAATATTTGCATGCTGAATATTGAGAGAAATTCTTACGAATAGCAAACTATAAAAAATTGTTTGCATGCTTTATCAACCACAAATAAAATTAATGTAACATTGTAAATAAGGGGACGTATTAAGCGACAATCGATTGTGAAATATTGAAATCGATCATCGGAATCAGATTACTTTTGGCAATCTACAATCGATTGTCGGCGACAATTGTTTCATCACTGGTCTTTTAAAGAAGGTCAAACTTTAAGGTCACAGCTTGAGGTAACAAATGATTTTTTTGCGGAATGGATCTACATGTATTTGAAATGTGTATGACTTAACCATATGGAATGATATGGATGACTTTTATTGTCAGAATTGTAAAGATGTAGGCGATTAATCTCCTCAATTCCACATACATGTTCTCAAAAAAAGTTTCAATATATCAATTGGATTTCTATAACGATTCGTGCACTTCATTATGTCAGTTTTACTATGACTTTAAAATAGATACAAACTCACACTTATTCAAAATTGCAGGATGTTGTACTGTATTAATTTTAATTGAAAGAATGTATTATTTATGTATATCGTTTGTATGCCGCCATTTCATAAAAATGTACATTGATTGATATGGAATTTGCCATTTGCTTTACCCACTTGTACAAGTATTTATGCTTTTTAGATAAATCATATCCATGATATAAAAAAAAAAAAGATCCTGTAAAAAGATTGTCTCAGCGAGTCGCATATTCATACCGTATACATGTACATGTATGTCTGTCTTCAATGCCACAAATGATACTCATTCTCAGGATATCATGATCAGTGGCGGATTAAGAGCTCCCCCTTTTTTCCTCAGACAAAGTTATTGATTCAGATTACTATTTTTATGCTTATAATAAAGTTGTGTATATATATATATATATATTTTTTTTTTTTTTTTTTTGCTGCACATGACAGTTTGAAAGTTCTAAAGCAAATGAAAACGAAAAAATACGCTAGTTTGTCAATCTACCCCCTTGTCTCACAGGCAGTAACGTGTATGTGCTTTAAGCTTCAATTAACTATATATATGAACAACCCCCCCCCCCCCCCCATATGATAAAAAAGACTACTCTAAGACAAACTGCATGGTTCAACTAAACATGCAGATCCAGCGGCATCTTCTCAAGACAAGTGTACGTAATACCTTACTCCGGGAGTAAGGTACACTTGTCTCGAGTAGATGATCCAGCGGGACAGTTGAAATCAGGGTTGCCAGCAGTCTTGAAAATCAGGGAAATTGCCTTTTTTTCAAGGTCAGGGAATTAATTGTCCAACTTGCAACAAGGTCATAGACGGCACATGCTTGCCGATATTATGGGTCTCGCCGAGTGATTATCCATTGAAGAGGGGGTGGACAGGGTGAAAGGGAGGCGGGAGAGAGGGGGAGGGAAGGGGCAAAAAAGGGAGGGAGGGGGAGGGAGGGGGAGAAAGGGGCGGGAGGAGGGAGAGAGGGGGGAGGGAAGGGGCAAAAAAGGGAGGGAGGGGAGAAAGGGGCGGGAGGAGGGAGAGAAGGGGGCGGGAGAGGGGAGGGAAGGGAAGGATGAAAAGGAGGGGGAGGTAAGGGGGTGGGAGGGGGAGAGAGGTACCCCCTGTCCGCCTCCCCCTTGAAAAAAAGATCGATTTGAAATATTACGGGATCAGCATTTTCCATTTGTCAAATCAACCGCCGGATTAGAAACCTCGAAACAGAATAAAATATCTTGATTTGCATCGTTTTAACTAACAGATGTAATGAAATAAAGAAAAAGTGTCATTGTATAACCATATATTATTCACTCATAGAAATAAATTGCGTGAATTTTGAGTTTTATTTGTTGCTATGCAACACAAAGAGGTGCAGGTACTTGTAAACAACATGGCGGACTAAACACGATCGTCCGGTAGGTGCAAAGTGTTTGTAGCAGTTTTTCTTGCGAACTAAACAGGCTGTTTTGTTTATCGTTACATATTGATACATGTTTGGTTCCCATTTATTGAGTTTCATTATTTTTGCGGGTTTAAAGGGATTTTGTTAAGCTTCGTACCTTTGTATATTAACTGACACAGCTGCACAGATTTTATATCCTAGACTAGATATACAATCGTCGTCACTCATTGTCATGCCATGAGAAGACTTATCTTTCATCTTCTTCCATAATGTAGTTGTCCTCATACTTTAGTATAGTATTTAACTGCAACTGTTAAAAACGGAACTAGCTGTGTCCAAGGAATGCTCTCTAGATACTGACATTGCGTTTGCGGATGGTCAATTCTGATGTTATAGTGCAAACATCAATTTTTCTGGCTCCGCTAATGTGTCGCCAGAAAAACTCAGTTTATGACGGTAAAATTAGCATTGACTGTCCGCAAATGTAACATCAGAACCTATTAAATTATAAGCCTCAGGTTAGGTGTGTGTGGAATACTTGTGGAATACATTTTAAATAGATTTTCATCAAATTTGGTATTCTTGATGTTTATGATGTAAGACTAAGAGGGTAGTCCAAAAAATTGAAGCAAGGTCTAGGTCAGGTATTTAGGGTCAAACATGGGACAGGCAACATACCTGTTCTAGAACAGTGCTATTTTTTAACATTTGAAAATGCCAGTTGCTGAAAATATATGATAGTCAGATACTCATACGTGTGAAAGGAGTCAGTATAATTAAGTGATGAAAATGAAAAGATCAAACATACAGAAAGCTACATGTAATTTCTGCAATAACAATAAATGCCCTCTGATAAAATAGATGTAACATTCATAATCTAACAAGGCTTTAATGTTTTGCAAAAATGTACTCATGTTTTTGAAGTTTACAATTTGATTTATTGTAGAACCAGGATGTTAATTTTTGTGGAGAGTTCATGGCTCTAACAACATGGAAGGTGACGAGGAAGATCATTTTTACTTCTTTCAACAAACATCAAAAAGGCATGGACCCACGAAAAGATTCAGGAAACTCCCAGATGATTTACCTGAGTCTCTAAAGTATGCTCATCTACACCCAAAAGTTGCCCAGCTTTATGCTCAAAGAGAACGCGACCAGAAAGCTGCGGAAGATCCTTTTGGGGATGGACTTGGAAAGAAAAGTTTGATTCCAAACATTAATCAGGCGGTAACCCACATAAAGAATCGTTTGGATAGTGCGTTATCTAATGATGAGGATTCTCAGAGATATTTATTTGAGGATTCCAAGGCTGGTGCCGGAAACATCTTGCTGCAGTTGGCAAAATACCTTTACTTCTATGACAATATTGTTAACTTTGTTCCCAAAAGTTTGGAGTATCAGTTAATGATAGGATGGAAGGAGCTAACTGGTGATGTGAACTATGTTCCCAGGGAATGGCAAACGTCCGAAATAAAGGAGCAGTATTATAATTCATTGAAGGAAGCTCATTCTGATGAAGAAAGTGACGGGGAGACAAAGCAAGCCAAATCCTCTGAAAAAACGACAACAGACTCGAAGACAAAAGTGAAAAAAGGTCGACCATCTGTACCAGAAATTATCGAGGAGACAGTGCCGGACAAACCACCCAAACGTAGTGATAGCAGAATGTCAACCATGTCCGTAACGAAAAGTCGACTTGATACCAAGCCTACAGGTGGTCGCTTATCAAGGGAACATAGAGGATCAAGTAAGTATATTAATCCCTCCTTACCATGACAAATTAATTTTTTTCCTTTCAGTAATCTGTATAATACATGTAGTACTGAAAATATGAGATTATGTGTAGTTTAGGCTAGAATTTTTCTTTTGAAAAAGGATTATTGCTGCAGTATAATTTAAAAAAAAATAAATCAAGCAATACCACTTACGAAGAATTAAAAATCCATACCCTTTAAGTTTTAAAAATAAGCAATTCTAAAAGAGACAATATTCTCTCAGCTGAACTTAAATGGTCTTTTTATGATATTAAAGCAATTTTCAAGCTTCAAGCTGAAGGTAATTAATTGCCTATTCACTCTTGCACTTTGTTTTTTATATCTTTAATAGAACTTTTGAAAAATGCTTAAGTGACTTTTGAAAACATTGATGCATTTCAGGTATTCTTTCTGGTACATAACTTCTTAAGCTTAACAGGATTGGTTGTATCACTATGTTTTATATCACATATATTTTGTTCTCTCTGAGTGTGTCCTATTTCATATACATGTAGTAGCATACTGTCATTATGTTTTGCATAATTTATACCCCTATATGTTTATTTGATATTTTTTTTCTTTTGCAATGTCTGCTTTAATAATTATAGTATTTTGGATTTTGTATAAAGGGAGCTCTTATATACTTAGTAGCTATATAAGGAAATGGTATTTATATGTTGGTAAACATACAGGTGTAAATTGGGCTGTTTAAATGTTGACTTTAAAATTGTCAAACTTTAATTTTATGATTGCTAGCACATTAAAATCTACAGATAAAATGGAGTACTGTACATGTATCTATGGCTTTAAAGTTTCAAAATTTGTCGTATTTAGATTTGATTTGGATATTAGCTTAACACTTATTATCATTTGACAATCTGTTAGGGGTTCAAAATCATAAAGAGCACAATCATGTACATTTGTAATTTATTCAATATTGAAATTCTTTTACAGAGTTTAAAAAAGGAGGTCGCTTTAAAAAAGGTTACATTCATACTCTTAGACATTTTTGTCAGAAATACATAGAAAAAGAATTTAATCTATTTATGAAATAGACTGATTAGGAGAAAAGCTTAATATAAAAAAGAATCCTTCAGTCTAACACATAGTAACCTGCATGATCCAATACACTCTACACAGCACATCACAATAAGATTACAGAATTAATAAAAAAAAAAAAAATGGGGGGGGGGGGGGGGTTCAATTCATGCTTTGGACTTGATATTGTTTTAGATCTAGATATAACATCAATACCTTATTTAATAAGGGAATCTCTGATATTTCAAAGTCGCCTGCTGAGCAAAATCAACAGATAACGGGGTATCATAATTTGTAGTGTATCCATGCATCTGTCTGGTAATTGCATGAAGCTATTTAATTTTTCTAGGGAAGTTGTAAAAGCCTGGTCAGGGGCTTTGATCATATGATTTGGGTAAATAGGGGAAAAAAGCTTATTTTTTTGATCTGCAAGTCTGGACCAATGAGAGTCAAGGTTATTAATTTCCAAGGTCAAGGTCGTATCTCGAGGGTGAAAATAGGTGAAGCAAATTAGGGGATGCAAATTAGCTGTTCATAATCAGTGTAAATAAGAAATACCTGCATAAGAATCTGGTAGAATACTACATGGAAAAAATTGAACCTAAGTTAAAAAAAATTAAAATGGAATTGCTTATTGAAACATGTGCTGAATTTAGTTGGCTTTAGATGCTGCATCATTAATTATAAAAATTACTCAAGTGATAAAAGCTGCTTTCATGTAAATTAATACCGGTATCAAGAGCTAGTCCAAATAGGTATTTATTTCATATCATACCGAGGCTTTTAGAATTTTTTTCGCATGTACATTACAATACATTACATGAAGAAGAATTGGATCCATATTTAATGTTGCATTTCAGTGCATTTTTCAATACGAACTTCTATTAGTGCATGCATATGTGTACAAAATCAAGTACATGTATTTACTTCATATAGCATGCTGCTGTATATCAATTACACAAGTATATTTATGATCTATACATTTATTAGATGTTTTATTGCCTTGTTGCATGTCAAATGAAGATATAGAACCTATATTTATGCATGACTAGAAATTATATACATGTAAATGAATAATAAAAACTGTCGTGTTTTAGACATGCACACATTTAGATTTACCTTATCTGAGGTGCATATCAGTGTTGATAAAGTACATATATAATCCTCATGTAAGAACATCCTCAATGGCTCCAATCTCTGAAAAGAGGACAAAAATTTCCAAAATATTGAGTTGTTAGATATGGCAGAAATATCATTTATTATTTAAAGCTTTTGATAATTCTCAGTTGGAAGTAATAAGAAAACTGACATTTTTGATAAAAAAAAGTAGTGAAACTTTATCAATCGAGCTATATGCACCTTTGTATAAACAAGCTTTTACACTATAGCTTCACAGTTTCAGGGTTCCGTTCACCGGCTTTACGGAAATCAGGCCATGACGATTCTTTCTCCAATATCGGAGAAACCCCATCAGATCCCAGATGTGAGTTTTGTGAACCCTTCCTTGGGTTTGTGTGTATCCCAATATAGGTTCAATTTTTACCCGTTAACCTAAATATTTACCTTGTTTTAACCCTACCTTTTGTTTTTTTGTGTTCTTATCTTTCTGAATGAACAAATTATATTAATGACTAACTTTTGTTAATTTCTGATTTTTTTTCAACTTAGAAAGTTATGTGTTCATAAATTGTTTACCTCTAGATTTTCTGTTATCGCCAGTTGTAAATGAGCTGACATGATTATTTCAGAAATTTTTATAAGCATATGATTACAGGAAAAAAACAAACTAGGATGCATTATTTTTGAAGGCATATGCATATGCTGAGAGGCAATATCTGATATAGGGTTCCATGTCATAATTATTGTATTTTCATGTTTTTCTCGGTACAGATCAAGTTTTGAGATTTCTTTATAAATAAATATTATTGCTTGTTCTTTTGGATGGGAGGTTTGAATTGATCTGAAAATCTTGCTTTTCATGCATTAATTTTCAAGTACTAGTGGTTCATTTGTGACAGATACACCTTTTCTTCAACTGCACTTACAGAGGACTAAGACCTTGAGAATTTCAATTTGAATTACCCTTAACTGACTTTGTTGTGGATTATTGCCAGTCATGCCTTATCTAGCTGCTAGCAAACCTCATTTTGGCAGAATAAACATATATCTGCTGCAGTATGACTCTCCTTGCCATTTTTGTTGATATCTTAACCAACTTTGTCTTGGTATATTTAGTTATCATCTCTGGAATAGTTATGCCCCTTTGTAGGCTTGAAAATACATGTATGTCAAATATATTTCTGATACTGGAGTGGACTGTGATATAGGTTGGACAGATTATGTTTGTCGTTTTACCTTTTGAGTTCTTCATTTGAGTGTAGATGTACCTTATCCTACTTTTATAAAGCCATGTAAACCTCTTTTGTATGAATTCAGAAAATCACAAATTCAGGGAAAAAAGCATAATATTAGTATGTAATGTATCTGCAGTCTTTTATGTTTCTGGTTTTCAGACAGTGTGAATTGAATTTTAGTAAAATATCATCTACTTTTATTGATCGAATTTTGACCTAAGTTTACCTGATTGTCCTGAATTGGTATTTAAAAGTTTACAAAATCCTTTAATTGAATCCATTTGAGACCTGGATGCCTTTCATTCAGTAAGGGCTTTTACATTTTGAACATTCCGATAGCAAATGTGGTATCGATTGATTCTTAATGATAAAACCAATACATTCATACCGCCTTTCTTTCCTTTCAACCCAATTGAACAATGAATTACACACACTGAAAACTCAATTATTTCATTAGTAAGAGATTAAATTGAACTCAAATCCCAAATTTAATTTTAACTAAAGAAGGATTTAAAAGAAATGCCTTTTAGCTATTTTGGTTTAGAGTGGTATTGGAAAATTTAAAATTGATTCCAGAGGTTCTGTTGAACTTTGATATTATTGGTATATACAGTCAAGAAATCAATATAGATTCCATTTATCATGTTGATATAATAGTCGCAAAGGATTTTTTATGGTATCTGTCAATAAGATGAATTTTAAAACTGCGTAAAAAAAAAAAACAAAACAAAACAAAAAAAACCCAGAATAATGAGACAGTGTTTGATCTATTTAGTTTTCTTACTTCAGTATACTTTGTGAAAGAGGAAAGTGAAGGAAAAAAATCTTAACCAAAACAGACTTTTGGATATTTTACCTTTATATTCATGAAAAAGCAAACAAATGTAGGAACTCCTATTTACATTTGTCCCAGAGGTCAATAAATGAGAATATTATTGTTATTGTTATTGTTGAAACTAGCAGAAGGAACTGTTATATAAATATTGCATGCTTGCACATTTCTAACACTTACTTTATTACTTATTTGTACTAAAAACTAGTTTTAATAAAATTAAAAAATTTAGAATGAATTATATATACATGTATATGTATATCAGATCAACAGTGATTATTACTTAATTTTAATACATGTAGTAATGTTTTTGGTAATGGGATCTGTTTAATTGTACTTGTAAGCACATTTCTTAAAAAATTTCACTGTTTAAAATGAATAAAGATTTCAACAGCACACAACACAAGAGAACTTGCACTGTCACTTCTACTGTCAAGTTTCCTTATGTGGTAATGATAGATGGAATGACACCATTATATTGTATATTATAGCCACGGCCATGACAAACCCATCATTTCCTACACAGACCAGTATATTCTTCTCTCTCACGTCCAAAATTAGTGAAGAAAAAGGTAAGAAGAAGATAAAAAGGTCTGATTCATCCATTTGTCATTTCTCTGATACTTACTGACTTGTGATTTACCAGATAATAAGTTTAAATCCAGTGAAATTATTGACATGATCAGACAAAGACACGGAAAAGTTATCAGTATTTCCATAGGGAGTGAGGGGGGGGGGATTATGATAAAAGATGCAGCATTATAATTAGGGATAAATGTTTTTAAAAGATCATCATTATCTATTATCTTTGTTGCCTTCTGTTATTTTTTACTACATTTTTGATTTATTGATGAAAAAATATTTGCTAATTGTTACTGCTAATTTGTCAAAGGATGGATTGTCCAAAAGGGAAACAGAGAAGAAATCAACAAAAATACAGTATTAGAATATTGTGTCCAGCTGTTAAGAGATTCTATGAAGAAAACGTAAGTTTTGATGCATAGCAATTTTGAAAATATGAAAAGAAGAAAGTGGAAAGATGGGTATTGTGAAAATGCATTATTGTATCACATGTATTGATATGAAAGAGTGAAATTCTTTGTATTGTTTTATCATATATTTTAACTCTTGTAAACATTCATTTAAAAACAAGTTGCATAAATAATTGTGAATTCTCATTTGAAAAAAATGAATTAATCTCATACATTATTGTTATTAATGAAGGAAAGAACAAAAGCAACAGGAGATAGAGAAAGGTCATGACAAACCTGTTATAGTACGTTACTATGGAGACCAAAGAAAAGAGTCCTTGTTAAAGTTCAGAAGGTCGCCGTACAAACAGCAGGTGTCGCCAGTATTCAGGGGAGGTAAACCAAAAATTCCGTCCATTCATGATGATCGCAATGAAGGAAGGAAACTGATGCAGACAAGCCATGTGGATGGGACGAGCTTTGTTTAGTATCCTTTAGTTATGATTATTGATCCTTTAAGTGATCACTTGTCAGGTGTTTAAGCATTACTATTTATTGTCTTGCCTTGGCTGAATTTCAATTTATGTTCATATAAAACATACGAGCACAAGAATTAAAACTATCACCTAATACCAAAATGTTGGCTAGTAATACATGTATTGAGCAGGTAAAAATGATAAATCAAAGAAACATGATTTTGAAGCATGATTTTCAATAGCCAAAAGAAGATTCTTTAGTTACTTGTGTGTACTAGTCTGTTTGTTTAAATAGGTAATTTGTGATCTCTCAGTTGATCTTTAACTTTTATAAGCTATCCATCTGGTAGAATAGCAATAGTGTACTGCTCAGCAGGTATAGAACTTGGAAGATCTGGTTACTATGTAATGGCATTTGATGACACACCTGACAACAAGATGCTGTTGTGTTTTACTCCCTCTGGAAGAGGTGTCTGTTATGCTTTGAATGGGAATGTAAGGTAAGAATTGGCATTGATAGGAATTTTTCAAAGTTGTTCCATATAGTTTGACATGAATGACAATATACCATGAATTAAAACAGCTCAAAACAGAGATTGCATATGTTTGATACTTGATGACTTTCGTCCTTTTGTAAAAGATTTTAAAAATCAATTATGTGAATTCTTCTTGCCTTTTATCAACCAAAGTTTGATACAACGCTTTAAAAAAGATCCCCAAAATTTTGTTGTGAATCTACTTCCCATCATGATGTCAGGTTTTGAAGTCGATCATCAACCATCGTAATAAATGTTTTATGAAAAATAATGTTTTCTTCTCATGTAAACTTTGTTCATTTACTTTATGTATGGAGATATGATGTTGGCTGATTTTAACTTGTAGATTCTTAGCGACAGAGAAAGGTGGTCACTTGGCTGATGCTGACGGCTCGGTCAGTAAGAAATGGAAGTGGCCAGTCAATAATATGAAAATTTTCTCTCCAGAGAGCATACAGGTAATCAAATAGTTAAAATATAAGTAATTTGTATAAAAATATTAAAGTAATTGCTTCTAAAAAAGGTTTAACTGTTGTGGATTTATTTGAAGAGAGCTAAAAATATTATGAAACATACATTTGTGCAATCGATATCAGTAAATTGTTTGACTTATCTCAGCTGTTTTTATACCAGACACAGATTCATAAAATTTTAGAGGAATAATTGTATAGAACTGTACAAAAGAAGTTCTGAAGGATGGTTGGTAGAATGTATACTGTATACGTAGAATCATTCGCTGTGTATTAACCTTTGCTACTTTTGCGGTAAGCCTAGTACCGCGAAAGTTTGTCTCAGTGAATAGTAATATCAAATGCGTAATTCAATAGAATCAGGAGTGGATCCGCGAATAATATTCCAAGCGAAAGGGATTTCTTTTATAAAACTGCAAAAGAAAGTACCAGCGAATGATTCAACTTATACAGTATTAAAGAAAATCATTATGTTTGACTATTATGTGATTTAGAATTATGTGTACTTGTTTTATAGATTAACCCCTCCATGATATTCCGGTGCAATAGTCAGACGTCTATGTCCTTGACCTTTAACCATCAAAAAGAGATTGTTCGCTTCTCCATCCAACCAATTCCATGGGCCATCAACTCGAAAACTGATGAAAATGTAAGTTTATCAAGACAATTTTCTTTTAATGTAATCACACAGAAAATCCAAAGTGACAATTAGTGATTAAAAAACTAAAATAAAATATGAATTCATTAAAAGATATTGTAGTAGCAAAGTGACTTGACCGGGCGGAGCTAATTCAATCAAGCGAATGAGATGAATCAATTAAAATTTAGGATATAATGAGTATTGATCGCATATATTAGTAATTACATGTAGAGTAAATACTCATTACCTGTAATTTTTATAGCTTATATCACCTGGTCAGAAGTAAACTCTTCTGATGACCAGGTGAAAATAAGCCACGCCCTGTCAGGTCAGTTTGCTACAACAATAGAAGGAAGTATTGCTAGAATAAATTTTGTTCCTATTGAACCACAAGCCAATACCATGAAATATTTATTTCTTTACTGTTAGCATCAATGAAAAAAAAAAAACTTATCACATATTTAAATGCTGCTTCCTGAGGCAATTATATGATTTACTTAGAACTACTTTCATACAGATAAAACTGCATGTACTTATATACAGATAAACTATGAATAAAGAAACTGATTACATATACATTTTAACTTGAACTCTGACAGTGATATTGAATGTTTGGCTTATGTATAACAAGATGTTTTAGAAATCAATTATACATGTAATCTATGTTTTTCTACCCTAGGTAATTTCATGTGGTATCTTGTTTTAAATTTAAATTTATCTCATTTTGAAAAAAATAAACTTTTTTAAATGATTACATGTCAAGTATTTTAAATAATTCTTTAAGTCTGATTGAGTTATTGTTATGTCTTCAAAAGCTAACTTGGCTATAGATAAAAACAGGTATTTTTCACTCTGTGAAGTCACTTAAAAGCAGTGCACACACTTAATGTTGTAAAGCACTTATTGAAGGCTAAATCTACATTAAGTTTCTGAAGATTGCTTAAAGAACATACCTATGCAAAATGTTCCACAAGGGAAATATGTATACAGTGTTTCTATACATACTTTGCACACATTTGGAGGGAATACAGCCATGAGAAATATACATGTAGTCTCCACATAAATTTCTGAATGCAACCACAAATACTAAAGATACCTCTATGCTGAAATTTAAACTATCTGTACAGTTATATTATTTCTTCATTATTATCATTTATCCAGACTAGTACATAAATTTTTAAATGTATTGACCCTTTGGATTGCGGGAAACAAGTGCTGAATTCTACAACATCACAATGTTTTTACCTCGGACAAACAAGCTTCAAATTTCATTCAAGCATCAGTGCAAGTGCGTTGTGAATTTTCTCAAAATTTTCAAAAATTGGAAAGGTTAATTACAGTAAGATGTCAAATATTTAGTCCCCGTAAAGTCTCATACTGTAATTCTAAATATGTGTTATTCATAGGAACATCTTCTGACGACCTTCACCTTCACATCTCGTGCTGCCAAGGATCTTATGAGATTGTTTGCTCCTAAACCAAAGCCAAAAACCAAGAAAACAGTCAAAAAGGTAAATAATCACCAAAACCAAAGACTAAAAATGTAAAAAGGCAAAAAAGAAAACAAGCCTAAAAGGTATAACAGTTAATATGCTTTGCATGTACTATATTAAAGCCAAAGGCTGAATATTGAGTCAGACAGCAAGTTTTAAAAGATATTTTGCATTATTCCAGAATCAAAGCCAAAAGCTAAGTAAAAACAAGTCAGAAAGTTTCTTTAATCCAAGTTGAAAGCAAGATAAAACAGTTACTAAATATTTATTTCATTCCAACCGACAGAGACAAAGTGTACCTCTTTTGACAGACTAAAGTAAATATGGACCTGTATAGCTCACCTTATTGAAAAATATACAATAATAAGATTTGAAAACTTCACTTTTATTTAGATAATGCATGGTTTAATATTGTTTCATAAACAAATTCAGTTATCACATTTAACGTTTATGGAATATTTTGGAATGTAAAGGCCACAGCTGCACAAAGGAACCGAGACATTCAAAGTCTATAAACGGGCTCCTGTGACAAAATGGAAGCTTGAGTCCTGAGAACAGAGACCCAAGTTCCTAGCGATACACAAGTCTCTAAGAGACAGCTGGTGAGGCGAGCAAACATCAGAAAAAAGCGCCATCTGTCATATACATTCGAAGCAGCTGCGACATATTAGGTTGACGTCGAGTAAATTCTGAAAAATACAAGAAAGAAACAACAAGTATGTGTTCTTAAAAAAGGGTGGGAGGGTGGGTTGAGTTATTTCAAAGGATTGGGTAGATATTTCACCTGGCCACTATATATGGGTTCAGATAAAGCCACGTAAGCAAATTTGACCACTCTTGCATAAAATTATACGACTGGTTGAACATAGAGTGTTCGATTATAGAAATAGAGAGTGTTCGATTATCAAAAAGTAATACCAGTTCAATAAAATTTACTAACTAGATTTAATGTATAGACTTTAAATCAAATTACTAAATATTTATTTCATTCCAACCGACAGAGACAAAGTGTACCTCTTTTGACAGACTAAAGTAAATATGGACCTGTATAGCTCACCTTATTGAAAAATATACAATAATAAGATTTGAAAACTTCACTTTTATTTAGATAATGCATGGTTTAATATTGTTTCATAAACAAATTCAGTTATCACATTTAACGTTTATGGAATATTTTGGAATGTAAAGGCCACAGCTGCACAAAGGAACCGAGACATTCAAAGTCTATAAACGGGCTCCTGTGACAAAATGGAAGCTTGAGTCCTGAGAACAGAGACCCAAGTTCCTAGCGATACACAAGTCTCTAAGAGACAGCTGGTGAGGCGAGCAAACATCAGAAAAAAGCGCCACATGTTTAGTTATCAACTAAACATCGCCAACCAGTAGCAAGCAACAAAAAATGTCTCAATGAGACAACTGGTTTGACGAGCAAAAATAAAGTGGAAAATGTTTAGTTGTATATCCAAACATCGCACATCAGCAGCAAATGAAAGTTTAAGTCTCCGAATTTTGAGACAGCTGATGTGACGAGCAAAAATAAACAATGCGCAACATGTTTAGTTGTATAACTAAACATCGCCCACCAGCAGCAAACACAAATTTTGACAAAGTTTGCAGTGAGGAAAATTAAAATTTAAAATTTCGTTCAAATTGATATTAGATAAGAGACTGTAGTCATATTCAGTCAAGATGTTCAAATGAGCATACGTAATATTGTAATTTTATTAAAGAAATATATATCTTTCTCATTGAATAGCACGAAAAATATTACAAATCTTGAAATGAATCCACTTGTAGCAAAAATTGGGATAAGCAGTGCTCATAAAAAAGTAAATACGACCACATTTTATATGCCATCATATGACCAAAATCAGTGAACTCTGTTGCTTAATTGCAAACTTTGTACAAAAATTAAATTTAAACCGCAGCAAGCCAATTACTGCGGCCGTGATGCAGTCAAATAGTGAGTGCATCACTGAATGCACAGCCATGAACCTAAACTTCCGACAGGGGGATACGTTTTGATATCGGTTGTGAAAAAATACTGAAATGCTTCCTGAATTGTAAAAAGAAAAATATCATTCCCTAGGGGCGACAGATGTACACCGTCATCACTAAAAATTTCTTTACTTTGCAACCTTAACATTGGATACCTAATATAGTAACCACCATTTGACACGACATGATGAGCAATTTTGTTGTTAATTCTTCGGCGTGCTTTGTCCAGTGACTTATTGTCTATATTACTACGCCACTTAAGTCTAGGTAATATTTGAGAATACACTATTTTGGAATTTGGCAACAATCTTTGAATACTGTCAAAAATTTCAATCATTTGAAATCTCAAATCACCAACAGGTCCACTTGTTGCGATATCATTGCCACCACAGTGTATCATAACAAAATCAGGTGGATTTTCAAAAGTGAGGAAATACTTAATTTTACGGACCAAACTGCCAATTTTCATTCCACTTTGTCCTTGCCACCACACTGAAGCACCATATCGATGCAAATCAAGATGAGGAGTGAAGTTTGGTGACGATTTTGTCCTGACAAATGCATATTTAACCAGAGATGATCCAATTATCCAGACCTTCTTAGTAGAGTCAAAATCTGAAAATACTTAAACAAATAAAGGTGAAGGTACTCGGATGTACAATTTATCGATAAATGAATTCGATTTCCAACGTCCTAAAGATGCAATTGTGTCATCATCAAAACCTGATATCTTTGCTGTTGTTGCCGCGCCTATTCTAAATGAATGTGTGGTATATTTATCCGATTCTATGCCACTGTATTGTAAAGATTTCTTTAATAGTGCGGAGAATTGGTACCTAGTGACAGGACTGCCGTCCTTGTGAACAAAAAGTAGTCCGTCGATGCTTGGTCTTAATTTAAGGTAAGCCGATAGCTTTTTGACAGGGCAAATAAGAGCATTGCGAGCGGCTACATTCAGAACCGTTCCCTTTTCGTTTTGATCATTTTTTGAATGTGGAATTCGAATTTCCAAATGTGAATTTGGATACAATTGAATGTTTTCAAATAGCATGGCATGACCTATTTCAGTGCCTGTATTAGGTACCAGTTCACCTATTCTTAGAAAACCAAAAAAACGCTAAAGTAAACATAGCAGCAAAAAGGTTAGACTCGTACAAAGATGTACAGACATAATCAACACCGACCAAGATCTTGTTCAAAATTTCAAGTGTGATCGGTAGTCTATTATCTAAATGCTTAGTGGTTCTATAAATACCCGTCATCATTTTTTTAATCAAAAAGCACTGCGTAATGTCCTCAACATTGTACATTTTGCATTGAAAACCTATAGCTGCAACGCTGAGCTTAATTGTTGCTGCTGCAATATTGCACATTGATAAATTTGCGATGTAATGCATGATATGATCCAATTGGGGAGGCCATACCATTGACAATGAGTGAGACTCTCTAAACAAATGAAATCTATCAAGTGCTTTAGAATATGCTGACAACGTGTTCTGACTAAATGCTGACCGGACAATATGATTTATTCTATCTTGGACAAGGTTTGCAGGAAAGATTCTGGTATAGGTGCTGGTGATTCGTCTGCGTTCGGCAGGGACATTCGGAATCGATCCATCTGCTGTCGAGATAAAGCATCGGCTACAATGTTACTCTTGCCTTCAATATGTATCGCTTTGAAATATATACCACAAAGCATGCTGCATAGAACTAATGGTCTCACAAGGCCCATAACTCTTTTAGATTTTGAAGTCTTTCTATTCAAAATTGGTATAAGACCTTTATTATCAGTGTGTAATACAATTCTTTTGTATTTGAATTCGTTTGACCAAATGAGGAAAGCCAAAAATATAGGAACCAGTTCCAAAAAAGTAATGTCGCGCATTATGGGACAATTTTTCCACTTGCTTGGCCATTTAAAGAAAACCCAGTGTGTTCCAAAAATAGCTGCGCAGCCCAAGTTAATACCACCAGCACTATCGGTGTACAGTTCAAGGTCATCGCTATCAACCCACTTTAGCTCATTAAACAAATATGTTCCGTTAAATTGGTCGAGAAAAAATAATAACATCTTGATATCCTCCCTCATTTCCGCAGATATCCTAACATGGTGGTGAGGATTTGTCATGCCTTGCATTGCATTATAGAAACGTCTTATGAAAGCCCTAGCCGAGGGGATCGCTTTTGAACAAAAATTTAATAAGCCTGTTAAAGATTGCAAATCTAACAAAGTCGTTTTTTTACAACCTAACATTTTGACTAACTGTTGACGTAATTTGTCGAGTTTATCCGCTGGAATTCTAACCATCATTTCCAAAGTGTCAATTTCAAGTCCTAAGAAATTTATTCTTGTTGCGGGGCCTAAAGTTTTTTCTTCTGCTAAAGGAACTCCCAAGTCGGAGCAAAGAGACCTATAACAATTCATAAATGTCACGCATTTGTCAAAATCAGATCCCGCAATAAGAAAATCATCTAAGTAATGGACCACACTATCACTTTTAGCTCTACGCTTAAGTTCCCATTCTAGGAAGTTTGCGAACTTTTCGAACAGAGCGCATGATATTGCGCAACCAAAAGGCAAGCATTTATCAACAAAATAGTATTGTGCAATCTTATACCCTAACAACGAAAAATCACTGGGATGAATTGGTATTAGTCGAAAAGCGCTCTTAATATCTAATCTTGCAATAACTGCCCCTGTGCCTACTTCTGTAATCATTTCTAAAGCCTCATCAAAAGATGTGTACTTAACAGTGCAATGAATATTGTCAATATGGTCGTTAACGCTATGACCAGGAGGAAAAGATAAATGATGGATCAAACGCCACGTACCGTCTTTTTTTGGAATTAAACCAACAGGAGACACAAGCAAATTTTCAAATGGTTTGAATAAAAAGGGACCGGCTAGTCTACCAAGCCTTACTTCTTTCATGGCAATTTCAATAGCTTCATTCTCACGCTTGTATATTGATTTTAGATTGTCACACTCAAAGCCAAATCTTGGGCCATTATAATTCAATCTAAAACCATAAGTAAAACCTTCTGTCAAAAACGCGGAAACTTCAGTATTTGTATAATATTTCGAGCATTACTGTAGTACATTAACTTTGATTGGAGAAAACCCAATATTAGTTATGTCCAGATTTCTTATTTCCTTGTTGGTCAGCTGATCTCTTTGAATCGCCTCGCTGACCTTGATCTGATCTAAAATTCAAAATACGACTTGACTTACTAAAGCATTTAACCGAAGGATGAGGACCATCGCACTTAGCACATTTATGCAAGTAATAACAACGCTTTCTCTGACAGAAAGCTTTGAAATTATAATCAAAACACTTTCCAACTGCTGACGGGTGTTTGTCGTTATTATAAGTAGATCGTGAGGTTGTTTGATACATATATAAAAGCCAAAGCTCATTATCTACAGTTCCCCAATCCATAGAAGGATTTTTGGCTTTTTTAATTCGAAACTGTTCATCATATGATTTAAAACCCAAGTCTTTTGTTCTGTTTGCTCCTAACCTTACATTGCTCATATATTTAATCAGATTGGTAGCCGATGAGGGGTGCGCTTGTACATATATAGACATGAAAACTAAAAATGCGTCAGTCCACTTATCAATAGAATCAATTTTATCCGACGATTTCTTTGTTTGAAGAAGAATCTGACCATTCTTGACTTGCAAAATTTTTTCGCTATTGTCAGTATTTGCAGTCTTAATAAGTAAACTTGCCAGATCAACGTATTCGTCAGAGACGATTTTCAACTTAATCTTATTAGGCACATTGATGCCTAGCTCATTTGCAATAGATACATTATGCAAATCATCATCACTTTCTTCATCAATATCAATACAAGGATAATTACCTCGCTTATTGACGTCATAAATAGGCATAATGCTCTGTGGTGCCGTAATCTGTGACGATATTTGCGCCGTCACTTGATCTGCAATTTGACGGATTTGGCCGTCAGAAAGCTGGAAATCCGTAGCCACCGGAGCGGGATCTGGAGCCTGGGTAGCGGATACAGGAACAGAGGTGTCAACTGCATCATTATGGGTGGGGGTGGGGTTAGCACGTGTAATTCCACGTCTTGGTCGAGCGGGTCGCTCCACCCTTTGCCGTTGTTGGTGTTGACGACGTCGAGAGCGTGAAGGGGGCATACTTTTCTGTTGAGTTATTTCAAAGGATTGGGTAGATATTTCACCTGGCCACTATATATGGGTTCAGATAAAGCCACGTAAGCAAATTTGACCACTCTTGCATAAAATTATACGACTGGTTGAACATAGAGTGTTCGATTATAGAAATAGAGAGTGTTCGATTATCAAAAAGTAATACCAGTTCAATAAAATTTACTAACTAGATTTAATGTATAGACTTTAAATCAAATTAACTAGAACATGCTTAGAGTTGTCTTGATATCTTGCTGACATTGAATTTGCAGAGTTAGAGGCAACTTTCCTATTCTTTAATGTGTTTCTTTTAGTCTGTGAATCATTTTGACTTTTGATCTTTGATATTGCCTGATGTAAGTTTTAGCTGAAATATATCTTGATCAGTGTTTACAGTGTCAGATTGCTGGCAATTTCCCATCATATTGGTTTTTGTCAGTGTAAACTATTTTGTCTCAAATTCATATAAAAAGTACTGACCACTTACCATTTATGATCCTCAAATCACAGTGTATTTGATGTATGAAAATATTGTCATCTACATTACAGCAAAAAGGACATATAGCTGAGATACAGAAATTGTTAGATTTTCCTGACAAAGTTCACTATGAGACAGAGGCTGATAAAGATTTAGCTAGATTACAAAGGAAAGCCAGGTGAATATTCTTTATCTTTTCTCATATTTACCTTCAATCTGATATATCATAGATTTCATGAACAAAAAGTGTGAAGTTTTAATGTGTTTAAGAAATTATTGAAGCCAACAGGGATTGAACTCACCATTCATTTTAGATGTCCTATCTGATACTTGTGAGTAATGAAGCATTAAACAATAATGAGTGTAATGATATTTTGAAATTTAAAAGAAAAGTTGTTTATTTTGTTACAGGAATTTAGTAGATGACTGGTTAGAACATTATAGACTGACCATTGGTCTGAAGTCACCCAGTATTCTGGCCATGAAGGACACTCCAGACTTCTCAGTCCGCCGACGAAATATCCAATCAGCTCAACTGTCTGAAAACGGACAAATGATGAGGAGAAATCTTCTAGGACTTGACTCAAGAGAAGAGAGAGTTAGGGCCCCTTCTGCACCGCTTGGTAAGCTAAGGTTACACTACTTGAACATCCCTGCATTTCTTTATATATGCGTAAAAAAAATAATTGAGGAAGGAAAGTTATAGATATTGAAAGGAAACTGGTCGTTAGCTTAAAAATCAAGAAAGATTAAAAGAAAATGTTCTATGTCATATGTGTAAAAAAAGATACATATCTCAGACAACTCAATCCTATATTTAGTCACAGTTTTATTTTTTCTGACAGTGAAAGAACCAGAGGAAGATAAAGGTGTGACATTAGAGGTACCTAAAGCTACGAGGAAGAGTGCCAGACAAGGTTCTGGGTTGGCAGGGGTTAAGTTTGAGGAGAGTGCTGATGATGCCGGTGGAGAGGGCGGGGTTGTGTCCCCTACAGCCCTGGCAGTATTAGATAGGTTATCACAGTAAGTAGATTTTTTGAATATCAAAACTGAAAAGAATCTATTGAATGCAGTACCAGTACTTTTGCTGTTTATCTCTGTCTTTGTCATAAAGTGATGCTACAATTAGATTATATAGATAAGAAGTGTTACTCTAATAGGTATATTTATATTGTTTGTGACTTTCACTTTCATTGAAAAAAGAAATTTCTTATATTTGCTCTGCAGTTCAAAGTATTGATGGTATGTTAGAAGGACTTTGTGGTGACAGACACATACTTAATTTTACTTTCATTCATTTGAATATTGAAGACTGGAATAGAAGATAAATCGTGTTAATTGAAAATTTTACTTTAGGTCAGCTGGTAAAAGGTCAGCAAAGAGTGTGAGGACGCCAATATCCAGTGCTCCAGTATCACGACAGAACACTGCCACGACACGAGCCGAGACTTTGAGTCAGCTAGCCGCCCGTACGCCTTGCCCAATAGCTATACGACAACAGATGTTAGGACTAGAGAGATCTATGTGTAGATGTAGTCGTCATTTTATACCACAAATCATGGATCTGGAGTATGACGAATTTATACAAACAGAAGTGCCAGATAATCAACTTATTGTGATACAAGTCATATCCTCAATGTAAGAATAAATTATGGTATACTACTACCGAGTACAACTATATATTGACTTTCTATAATAATTCATACAATATTGTGATATTATAACATAGAATATTTACTCTTGCTTCAATCTGATTTGTTGTTATTTAAGATAACATTCAGAACTGTTGATTCTTCTTTGCTTTATTTTCATGATGATAAATTGACTCAAGAATCTTGAATGATGATAGACTGCAAAAATTGTAGATTTTTCAAATTTTGTACGTGCAGATTTGAATTTATTCTCTTGTTTAAAACTGCATGTATTAGAGTCATTTACTGATGAAAAATGTTGTAAATTGTAATAATATATAAAAACAACAAACTGATTTAAATTTCTTCATATTATTGCAGATTTCCCCACACCAGCCATGCAGATGACATGATAGAAGACCTATATTGTACCCAGAATCGTAATCGTACCAAGCCATGTGTTCAGGGACGTAACGACACATATCGTATATTACAGTATGATATTAATACGGCTGCCGAGGGCTCAGATCACACTCAACCTCTGCTTCTTACCAGACATAATGTCGTACCTGGAATGTTTCTGGTATCTTCATATTTATTTTGAAAAAATAAATTGATTAAAATAAATAAATTATGAAATATTGAACAAAGAAGGTATGACATAACCTCTTAATTGAATTATACTGAAAAGTTTTCAAGTAAGACATAAGTTTTATTGATAAAGATCATTTGGATTTAATGAATTATAGTACTTAAGAAATGACTGTCTTACTTTTGATGTTCATGGGTGTATAATTGTGGTTGATCACGTGCAAATTCTGTGAATCTCAATTTTGCCTGTAACTAGCGTCAAATGTACTTTGACGTTGGTGAACTTCTCCCTACATGCAAAACATGAATGTGACGTCACAATATCAACCCAAGTTATTGGAATATAATTCTAGTTGCCTAATGGGCGTTTTACATGGGGAAACTACTAGTAATGTAAATATGTATATTTGTACTCTTGACATCCATAACGATCCAACTTGTTCGCATTGCAAGGGTGACATACACATGTAGAGTATCACATTCAGTGTAGGTCAAGGTCATATTCAAATTCAAATTTTAAGGTAAAACATGCATCCGGTAATATACCTGTTCTGGAACAGTTTAAAATAGTTATTTTTACAGTCAACTTGGTAAATCATGAGTCACTTGAGTGATGTATTTTCTTTGTGTTACAGATGTATACAGCAGGGAAGTTGATGTTTTGTGACCATATCTTTAATGGTTATGGTAATGCTAAAAAAGACTTCAAAAAGCAGTTAATGAAAACCAGGCTACAGGGAATGCAGGGATTCTCTCTTCCAAAAGACTTTAGATTTAGGTAATGGATATTATTTATGTTGCCTGCAACACAAGAATGACATAAAGAGATAACTTTATTTTAATGAAAAGCTAATTCATAGATTCTTAAATATACTTCTCTATACATGTATGAAATTGACTCAGTATTCTTGAAAATGTGTTGATTGAAACAATATTGAAATGGACAACTGACAAATTGAAAGATCAATATTTGATATTCCACCTGCTGGTATGTTATCACAAGCCTATGACAAATTTGAGATTGATTTTGTAATTTTGAAATACTCTAGCCCCTTCTTTATTCATCATGCATATAGCCAAAAAAATTAAAAAAAATTATGACTTTTTAGTCCTAGTCGAGGTAAGAGTGGTATGAGGAGTGCTTGGGGAGGGGAGATAGGAGGGACTGGTGTGGATCACTACGGTAGCCCTGGTACTTCCCTCGACACAAACGGTCTGGTCCCTATACACAGGTCAGCCTCCTCACATAGTGGTGACACCAGAGACACTGGTCTGGACCAAGTCAAGTAAGTCTATCACAGCTTATAGGCTTTTGTTTTATGAGTAAATTTTGTTATCTTATTATAACATGCATTTTATCTTCTACAGTCAGTTGTGTAGCATTTCACATACCATACTGATTAGTAGTATGATAGTGTAGCTGGTACCTGTATGCATTATGTCATGTATACAGATTTTTAGGAACTTGAAGGTCACTTTAGTAGTATTAAGGTCATAAAGTCTGCTTCTCTGCTCATAAAACATTTCTTTAACCAACTGTACTTTTCAAAGAATTCTGATAATGTTTGATATAATTGAAATAAAGATAAGTCTCTATGAAAATAACAAATCTCACTATTGCATCACCTGGCATTAATTTGAACAATTTTCTCTTGGTAATTAAAGCATGTAGTGTAGGTAGTGTTTTATAGCTTACATTGAAGGTTTTATGAGTAGTGACACACTTTCGATCTTTTATCAGGTAGGTCTTGTCCTATCACAAGCTTTAAACTCAGTATTGCTTACAATGGATTCCGAATTTATTTTTTTGTTTCGAATATGATTTTAAAGATATTTGTTATTTAACTAACTTACCAGAAAACTTACCATTCTTTTATCAGGGAAATTTATGTGAAACTAGGACCACTACTTAATATGCAATCTATGACTCAACAGAGGTAAAATCTGAGGCCATTTGTCGGAATGAATGTTTCTGCACTGTAGATTATCTGTGTCTCTGCTAGAGAAATTTTTGTTTTGTCATATCTATGTCATTTCTCATTTCAAAATTGCAAGCCAGGGGTGGATCTGTTTAAAACAATTGAAGGAAATATTTTTTCGTTATTTTGTCGAATCAGAACGAGCATTTGCGATGAAAATATTTTCTATATTAAAGTTTTCTAAATCACATTTTAAAAGTCATTGATGTACTTTCTGCTTATCCACCCTAAGCTTATATATTGTCAAAGCAAGAATATTTGGTCTCTAAAAATAAGTAAATGAAAAATGATAACAATAATAAAATAAACTCATGACTTCAATCGTCAATAAGTTCCCTGGTCACAAGATGAACTTGCCAACCAAAAGTAGAGATACCAGAAAATCGAAAATTCTTCACTTGCTCTAATCATACTACTAAAGTTAAAACCCACACAAAGTTTAAAAGTCTGCATTATTATTGACTGCGCATCTTTCCAGAGTAACATTTAAGAAAGGTATATTATACTGGCCTCCTAAGACTTCCTTTATATAATTATACTCAATAATCAATGATATAAGGCTTTACGCTTGACTAGTTTCACTTTCACTTTGAGGTCGTGGTGATATTTATTGTAGGTGCATAATTAGGCAAGATGGTGAAGTAACGTATAGACCACATTCTGAGAGATTATATAGGCCTCGTGAACTCGAGATTCTCGTGTAAGATCGTAATATATGGAGAGGGTTTATATATAGGCCAGATTGACGTTATAAACTGTCATCATATCATAGCAAACTAAGTTTACAGAGCTAGAGTGATATACCTATTTGAAAAAAAAGTGAATTTTCTCTATATTTGGTGTAAAATAAGCTGACTGATATATTTAAAAGACATAGTAAAAGTACAAATTTGACCTGTTCAGTTTTGATCAATAATATTTCATTGGAGATATCAGTTTTGTTACATATGATGACAGTAAATTAGGTGTATATTCTTGTGAATACATATTACTCAGGATGATTGTACACTCGTACCATGTAGATACATGTTATATTATACACTCGTACCATAGGGTGTGTGTAGTTATTGTATATGGATGAGAAAAATGTTCTTATATATTTTGTGAACACTTGGTCACTAGGCAGTTTGAAAAATTTGGTGACAATTCTGTAGCTTGATCGGCAATCAAACCTATCAGACCTATGGCACTTCGGGTAAATGGAAATAAATCTAGAATCACTTATTTTCAATGTTCAGCTATTGTAAGAAGAAATTATCTTTCCTTTTAAAATACAAAAGAGCATAGTTACAAGATTCTTGAAGAAAAATACCAAAATGAAATGAAACCTCCCATCTTTTATCTACCTCATCATTAAATCTCACACTCATCAGAATAATAATTGATTTACTTAATTAACATTTTGTTTTTAAGGACACATTTTAACACTGCATGGGTCTGCATGAGGAATTTCACAATGATATTTTAATAAAAAATAAGTCTGATCAAAATTGTACTTGAGGGATTTAAGCTGCTCTTTTGAATGAGTATAGCAATACAAATGTATATAGTTTAAATAGGCGATTAAATAATTAATGTATCGTAGCATTGTAAAATTTATTGCTTTTTTAGATAACTAAAGTATGATGCTAGTAGATAGGACAGAGAAATTGATATAAATAGATTTTTAATTGAGCACTAATTAGGCACACATTATGAGAAGTTTTCAGTTTCAATTTAGGGTCGTAGTATTATAGTATTCAATAATAATTAGACTGCCAATTGCTTCAGAAGAAAATATTTGGAGCATCAGTCAAATTTTAAAGTCATTGAATGTTCAGATAAAATATCTATCTTTGCTGAAAAATATGAAAAAAAAAAAAAAATTCTTTTAAGTAGAAATCTGCATTTAGTGGGAAAATTGAAAGCTGCTTACTGCAATTTATGTCAAATCTTGTACATGTATTATCCATAATGTTTGTCCAAAAGAAAAAAAAAAATAGAGACAATTTTCAATTTGAGGGATAAAGTATAACTCTTTAAAAGTAATTTAGATATGGCCATATGTCATTTTCTCTCTGCAAAAAAAAATAATGGAATGTCTTATTATTATTACATGTACTAGAAATATTGTATTTACCGGAAAAAAAGGGAATCATGGGCATTGTCCAAAAACAAAGCGCTCTTAAGTGAATCACTCAAATAATATCTAAAAAGTTCAAGTTGATCATTCTGTAGTAAGAGTTAAGTTTGAATGTTTATTTATGTCTCAACAAGTGCAATAACAAAGGCTTGGAAAAATGTTAGTGTTCAATTCTTCGAAAATCTTTGAAAATCAGGAAAAATCATAACCTATGCTCAATCAGTATATTATTGCTTATGTATTTGGTTGTCTCAAAGCTTAATATTTTATTTTTAAATCATCTCTTTTTCTTTAAAGTTCTTTCAATCTGTCATTTAAAGAAAGGAAGACTAAATTTTGGTGGAATGGTTTATAAAGAGATACTTATACTTGCATGCGTGTGGCCACTGTCTAACAAATTACGTTCTAACAGAAATTTGAAATAAAATTCTATTTGCTGCAAATTATGCTGAAGTCATATATATTTATATGCTTCAATGCAATTACTTACAGATATGTCAATGTCTAGATGAGAATAATTGCATGATAATTTGAAAATAAAAATAAATGAAAAAGAAAAATTCTCTAATATGATAATTAACAAGCAGAAGTTAAAACAGCTGATTTCTCACGTTAATTTCTCCAGTAACGTTAATCTATATAATATTCATTATGCCATATAATGTATTGATCTTTGCACTAACCTTTCCTATGCAGACTGACTAGACAGAGGCCTTATGTACCCTCATTTGTTGAGTTTCAGGTAAAAATCAGTGTTGTCAACTTCTTACTCGTATTATATGTCTTTCTTGTTCAACTCCATTTTGTTCGTAAGTTGGTATATTATGTTGGTGCATGTTTACTACATGTACACCAAACCACATAAGGGATCACTTTGTCTGATGTCTAACATACATAAGTCCTGTCAATATAGTGCAAAAACAGGCTAAACTAGCCAGAAATTATTTGTGGATTTTCCAGCTATTCAGCTGTACAATCTATCTGTAATTGGAATGACATTTTTATGTCCATTAACAGAGAGGTTAAGAAACCGTTACGTGTATGGGTACGTGTACGTGTCGATGACGCAATAACTGTGTATGACATCATTATTTATTGCAGACTGGAAATCACTACAAATTGTCCATAACGTGTAATTTCCGAGCTACACGTATGTACTAACGTTTTTTTTATATAGCAGATATATTTCATGAATACTTGTACTGAGAATGTTTTATAAGTTTTAATTCATCATTTTATCTATATGTCAGTCGCGCATATGTTTGAATATGTATATTTTACGTCATTGCTAAGGGCACCAGTACACATACACGTACTCATCAGTTTTCTATACCTCTGCTATTTTCTACTTGAAGATATACATGTAGATTACACGTACCCGTACACGTTAGCCTTCTAAACCTCTCTAATATATATAATATAATATATATGCACATTCTTTCAATTAAGGTTATTAGATAAGCATATTGTAAAATTCATAAGGCGCATATATGACTTTTGAACAAGTTATGTTATTGTTACTAATGTTCCTTGAGTTATGTTATACATGTTTACATTCATAACAAAATTGTTCTTCATTTACAGAGTGTTTGCTGATTTTGATTTCCATCTATGATCATATATAAGTCATTTCCTGCACAAATAAAGCCTATCTACTTTACTTCCTTCAGCTGAATAATTTCCCTTAAAATCAAAATAATCTTAGATTTTCAACTCATAACATTCTGCTTTTTATTCAAAATAAGAAAACCTTCCTAACTTTTCTAATTAAAACAATTCTTACAAAGATGTTCTGCTCATGTCAAGTATCTTCATTCTATTAAGAAATAAAGGCTAAAGGCTTTGTATATGCCCTTGTGACAAAATTCAGAGGGTATATTAATTTTGACCTGTTGGCTTCTCAAACTCTGATACCTTGAGCATAAGTATGTGAAAGCCACCTCTCTCATTACGAAAATACAATGCAATACATACATTGTGAAAGTGCCCTCTCTCATAAAGACATATAATGTGAAAGTGCCTTCTCTCAGAAAGACATATAATGTGAAAGGGCCCTCTCATAAAGACATACATTGTGAAAGTGCCCTCTCTCACAAAGACATTCATTGTGAAAGTGCCCACTCTCACAAAGACATTCATTGTGAAATCGTCCTCTCTCATAAAAACATATAATGTGAAAGTGCCCTCTCTCATAAAGACATGTACAGTAAAACCTGTCTTATGTGACTTTGGGGCTGACAGAAAATAGGTCACATAAGACAGGTGGTCACTGAATACAGTTTCAAGCTGATCTGACTTTGAAGATCGAACAAAATTTTCGTATTATAAGAGCAATACTATTAAATGAATTACTGCATATATCAATTCGTGTATTTATTGATTAATCGTATTACACGTATAAAATCACATTACATTTCGTTTATCACAGAAGATGTAATTATGAAAGACACTTATGAAGAGATTAAATGTAAAATATTATGTAGTTTGGGTCCTTTGCAACACTAAAAGTCGTAATATACAGGTTCGGAATTTGGTACGGGACAGAAAAATTTCAGTCATTGTCACATTAGACAGGTTGTCGCAATATACAGGTTTATCACATGATACACCCGTTATGCAGTTTCATAAAACCATTTCATAAATATATGATATGATAACACGTTACATATCGCTCGGCTTGAATGCGATTGGTCAAGTTTGGAACCTAATCACATAAACCTTGACAAATGTTACCTTTCAAATATCGGTCAACTGTTAAATTCAGACCCGGAGTCAATATCAATGATTAAAATTGTTGTTGTTGAATTAATTATTGCATTAAAATACTATTCAAAATTGAAATACTTTTCTCTTACGCACAGAATATCTGTACGATGGGGACACTACTTCTCATGGCGTAGCAGACGACTTCTTGATCACGGCGTGATTCGCCTCTGTGGTTCTCGGAAACGTTGATTTCACGTTAGAAATACACATTTTTAGGCAATATCATGTGATAAAAAGAATCTCAAATGAATTTTCATTTCATACGATGTATTATGAAACTTGTTGTGCGTTTTATATCCCCTCGCCAAGGCTCGGGGATATAAAACTCACAACTCGTTTCATAATACATCGTATGAAATGAAAATTCATTTGAGATCCTATATTTATTTGATAGGAAAATTGCTCGGGAGGAATAAAAAAGGTCACATAAAGCAGGAAGTCACTAAAAAGAGGGTCACTTTAAGACAGATTTGACTGTAATGGTGAAACTGCCCTCTCTCATAAAGACATATAATGTGAAAGGGCTGTCTCTCATAAAGGCATATAATAGTGAAAGTGTCCTTTCTCGTAAAGGCATATAATGTGAAGTGTCCTCTCTCATTAGAAAATAAAATTTGAAAGCGTCTTGTTATAAAGAAATATGATGTGAAAGTGCCCTCTCTTGTAAGTATGTAATGCAAAGTGCCTTTACAAATAAAGAAATATAATGTGAAAGTACCCTCTCTCATGAGGAAATATGATACAAAAGTTTCCTCTCCAATAAGTAAATACAAGGCAAAAGTATCCTCTCTCTTGAACACATATAATGTGAAAGTGCCCTCTCTCACATTAAGACATAATGTGAAAGTGCCATGTCTCAAAAAGACATCATGGTGAAAGTACCCTCATTCATAAAGACATATAATGGTGAAAGTGCCCTCTCTTAAAAAAAATATAATGGTGAAAGTTCCCTCTCTCTTAAAGACATATAATGTGAAAGTGCCCTCTCTCAAAAGGACATAATGGTGAAAGTGCCCTTTCTCATAAAGACATGTGAAAGTGCCCTCCCTCATAAAAGCATATCATATAATGGTGAAAGTGCCCTCTCTCATACAGGCATATAATGGTGAAAGTGCCCTCTCTCATAAAGACATAATGTGAAAGTGCCCTCTCTCATAAAGACATAGTGTGAAAGTGCCCTCTCTAATAAAAGCGTATAATGGCGAAAGTGCCCTCTCTCATAAATGCATATATTGGTAAAGGTGCCCTCTGTCATAAAGACAATGTGAAAGTGCCCTCTCTCATAATGGCATATAATGGTGAAAGTACCCTCTCTCATGAAGACATATAATGTGAAAGTGTCCTCTCTCATAAGAAAATAAATTTTAAAGTTTCTTCTCAAATAAAGAAATATGATGTGAAAGTGCTATCTCTCATAAACAAGTATAACAAGTCTTGAATATTCTTTACATACACAATAGATTTCATCAAGGAATCTTAAGAATAAACATCCACAATAAAAATAAAAATCTTTTATTTGAATGGTTATAGGAAACATCTTCTAACACAGTATTCAACTGGTGATGGGTTTTGACAATTGTTTCAAAGAGTGCATGATCTTTGAAGAGTTTGTGATATTCATTCTTTGTGTACACTTTATGTACAGGAAAACGTTTGCCTTGTTCAATTTTTATCTTTTTTTTGTCCCATGTCATGAATTACTCTGCACAAGTAAAATTAACATGCAAATGATTATAATGAAATTATGTCTCCCCCCCAACGGGGAGGAGACATATTGGTTTTGCCTTCGTTGTCCGTCCGTCTGTCCGTCTGTCACACATCGTGTCCGGGCTATATCTCCTGAACCGTTTGCCCGATCACTTTCATATTTTAGTATGTTGTTGCTTATGACCCGAAGGTTTCACATCACCTTGACCCAAGGTCATGTGACCAAGGTCAAGGTCACTTAGTGCATTTTTAATGAAATTATGCATACATTCCTGTCCGGGCTATATCTCTTGAACCGTTTGCCTGATCACTTTCATATTTAAGTATGTTGTTGCTTATGACCCGAAGGTTTCACATCACCTTGACCCAAGGTCATGTGACCAAGGTCAAGGTCACTTAGTGCATTTTTAATGAAATTATGCATACATTCCTGTCCGGGCTATATCTCTTGAACCATTTGCCGGATAACTTTCATATTTTAGTATGTTGTTGCTTATGACCCGTAGGTTTCACATCACCTTGACCCAAGGTCATTTGACAAAGGTCAAGGTCACTTAGAGCATTTTTAATGAAACTGTACATACATTCCTGTCCGGGCTATATCTCTTGAACCGTTTGCCGGATCACTTTCATATTTTAGTATGTTGTTGCTTATGACCCGTAGGTTTCAAATCACCTTGACCCAAGGTCATGTGACCAAGGTCAAGGTCACTCAGTGCATTTTTAATGAAATTATGCATACATTCCTGTCTGGGATATATCTCTTGAACCGTTTGCTGGATAACTTTCATATTTTAGTATGTTGTTGCTTTTGACCCGTAGGTTTCACATCACCTTGACCCAAGGTCATGTGACCAAGGTCAAGGTCACTTAGTGCATTTTAAATGAAACTGTACATACATTCCAGTCTGTGCTATATCCCTTGAACCGTTTGCCGGATAACTTTCAATTTTTAGTATGTTGTTGCTTATCACGTAAAGGTTTCACATCACCATGACCCAAGGTCATGTGACCATGGTCAAGGTCACTTAGTGCATTTTTTAATGAAATTATGCATACATTCCTGTACGAGCTATATCTCTTGAACCATTTGCTGGATCACTTTCATATCTAAGTATGTTGTTGCTTATGACCCGTAGGTTTCACATCACCTTGACCCAAGATCATGTGACCAAGTTCAAGGTCACTTAGTGCATTTTAATGATATTGTGCATACATTCTTGTCCGGGCTATATCTCTTGAACCGTTTGCTGGATCACTTTCATATTTTAGTATGTTTTTGCTTATGACCCGAAGGCTTCACATCACCTTGACCCAAGGCCAAGGTCACTTACTACATTTTTAATGAAATTGTAGATACATTCTTGTTTAGGCTTTATCCCTTGGACCGCATACTGGATTGCTTTCAAGTTTAAGAATGTATTTAGTCATGACCAAAAGGTTTCACCTGGACCCATGGTCATTTGATCAAGGTCAAAGTTGCAAAGTACATTTTAATGAAATTGTACATGCTATCCCATTGGAGCTGTATCTCTTTTAACTATTTATCAGATCACTGTCATATTTTAGTATGTTGTTGCTTATCATGTAAAGGTTTCACATCACGTTGACTCAAGGTCATGTGACCAAAGTCAAGGTCAATTAGTATATTTTGTATGAAATTATATTTGTTACATGTTTTATGTCCAGGCTGAATCTTTTGAACCGTGATCGGATCACGTCATATTTTAGTATGATGGTGCTGATGACCCAAAGGTTTCACACCTCCTTGATCCAAGGTCATATGACTAAGGTCAAGTATTACATTTTTTAATGAAATTGTAAATGCTATTGAGTCTGGGCTATATCTGTGGAATCGTAAACTGGATCACTCTTATACTATAGTATGCTGTTGCTCAGGACTGGGTTTCTTATCATCTTGACCCAAGGTCATGTGCCCAAGGTCAAGATCATTTAGTTCTTTTTAATGAAATTGTACGTACTAATATTGTCTGGGCTATATCTCCTGAACCCTTCTTACAATTGTTTTCATATTTTAGTATGTTGTTTCTAAGGACTAAATGTTTCTTATCACATTGTCCCAAGGTCACATGGTTAAGGTAGCTTCTTACTTTGGTAATAAAATTGTATATGCTAAGCATGTCCAGGCTGAAATTGTCTATGCTAATAATGTTTAGGCTTTATATTTTGAACCGTGTATCCAATCACTAATTCAGTTTTTTGTTGCTCATGATCCATACAATGTTAAACGTCTTCAAATTCAATAACATCATTTAAAAGCAGATAAGTTTGCAGCATGGACCAGACATGCATGTTTCGGGTACTTAACCCTCGTCAGTGAGTGTAGGTTTCAGATCACCTATATCCAAGGTCATGTGACCAAAGTCAATTTCTTTAAATATGCTTATAATGAAATTGTATATGCCAATCATGTTTGGGCTTTACCTCAAACAATGTAATGAATCACTTTCATGTTTTAGTATGATGTTGCCCATGACTCAAAGGACATCATTTTGCATTTTGGCCTAAGGTCAAAGTAACTTAGAGGGAGGGGGGAGACATCTGTTTTTTTATGAAAAACATTTTGTTTAATTGGAAAAAGCAAGTATTAGAAAAAGTGACTCAGTTTTATGTCTGAGGGCCCCCAAATAAGGGAAAAAATGAGAGATTTGGGTTCATTTCTTTACAGGGCAGAATTAAATTTCATGTAAACATGGGGCAAAAATAAGACAGGGCAAACTCCGAACTGTTTTTTATAAAAAAAAAAAAAACAGCAGCAGTGTCTCACGGATAATCTGACTTCTAGATAACTTGATACAAAAGTCTGCAAAAGTCATAAAAATGATACATCTACATTCTGCTCTCATAACTCCTGCATAGGTACCTGGGCTACACATGGTAGCATAACTTAATGTTATACAGTGAAGTGGATGAAGATTCTGCTTTAATTTTTCTAATATTAGTTAACTTAAAAAAATGCAGTGTTTATTAGCACAGCATTTCTGTTTAACTGACTTTTATTTTAAGAAGTTAATTGTATATATATCTCTTTCTACCGTTACAGAGATCTTGAGGCTGTCAAGTTGATAACGTCAACTCTGTCTCCGGGGGGATACAGGCTGTTACCCAGTAGTCATAGACACTTCTCCGCACCTCACCGACGCATCCAGCAGGAACAAGTCACATGACCATAAATCATAGCTAGGACGTTTATAATGTGATGACCGAGTAAATGTGTGTGTGGTTTACAGTATTTAACTGTTGATGTACGTGACATGTTAGTTTGGTGTCTCTGTAATACAGTATGGTGTTTCTTATCAAAGACGGATGTTAAAAGTCAGCATTGTTAGCCAATAAGAAAAGTTAATTGAACTTGGAGGGACTAAGAACATGTGTGCCAAAAGAGTATTGCATGACTGAGTTGTCAAAATTAAGAAAAGAATTTAGCTAATTGATAATGAGTTCAAACAAAATATTGTTGGAAACAAAGTATTTTCACAATAATTTTAAAATATGGTAAATATCCAAAAATTCTTTCATTTTCTTTCATTGGCTTAATAGATATGCACTTCTACCTCAGGCTGATCATACTTAGCATATTGTTCATGTACAATGAATTTGGTCTTCATTATAGGCTTTTTCCAAGAATGACTTAACTTATTAGTACACATTCCATTTAGTTTTATTATGACTACAAATTATATAGGTACCTTCTCACTGAATATTCAGCTATTAATATATCTATGAAGCGTACATGACACAAAGTATGTATATCTTAGTTAATTGTGATCTTTTCTGTAATATTTTTGGTATTTCATACCACTGTAAATTAGGTTTGCTAGGTTGTAAGAGAGCATGATGGGATTTGACATGAAAAGAAATGGCTATTATATTTCTTGTGGTGCTTTCTTTGGTTTTGATTCTTCAATAGATATTTTCTGTTTAATCTTCCGTCCATGTTTATAGAATTGTTCTTTGTTGTATCAAATAGATTCCTAGTACATTAATGAAGATCTACTTTCCAGTGTAATAGCAAAAACATGTTTTGTTATAGTTGTTTTATTTCTTTCTTAAAACTTTTAGTTTGGTTTCCAGAAGCTAAATCATCAAGTATTTCTGCAATTAGAAAAGCATAATGATATTATCAGATAGAAAATGGCAAACTATATGTGAGCTATGTTTTATTTCTTTTATTTACATGTATCTGGTAAAATCCTGGGTCAATTGTTATGAACAGCCTTCAATTTATTTGTGCCAAGTCTTTCCCTTAAATAGTTTAGAGCCATTTTAGAATTGAAAGGCAAAGTATTTCACACAGTGTGCCTACCTTGACGTATATTTAAATACATATAAATTTATCTCCATATATATGTATAGTGTGATGTAAGGTATTCAACAAACACTTTATATGACCTACTATACATGTTAGCGATTAAAGACTGTTGCCAAAAGAAAATATTTTATTTTACAAAAAGTACTGCTGATACGTTTATAAGTTATAGTGCCTTTTACAATGTCTGTGATAAATATATGATTAAAGGTAATCATTGTGGAAACGATTTAACCATGAAATTCTTTTGAATTCCTTTCATCGTTTAGTATGATGAACTTCCCTCTCAAAACAGCCCGATGATGTCACTTTGCTCCAAACATGTTATGCGTTATCATCATTTGATATAGTTGAGTTGGAAAAAACTTCTCAATGAATAGATTGAATTACACAGTTACAGTAATTGGTAACTCGTTTTTTTTTTAAATGACCATGGGTGGCAATCAGTTTTTGGTATGTCTGTCACTCTGGGACTATAACTGTCTCCATAGGCATTGGTCCTTCTATCTTCTGAGCTCATTTTTCATTGTAATTTTCAAATAAAATGTTGAAATATGTAATGCTCACAAAGTTTTTTTTTTTGCGATGAATACTGAATTAGAGGAAGAATTCAAAGTTCCAAATTTATTGATTATATAAAATTCCTGTATTATTATATTTGTCTGAGGACGAGTGCTGTTGATATTTTACATCTTTCAAAGTTGTTGATTACAATTTTTATATTTATTTCAAGACGGTGATAACAAAACAATCATTTACTGATGCCTTCACTAGAAACTGAAAGATATTGAGACAGATTGTATCTATTTATGTTATTGTATGTGAAAACTTATTTCAGAACTTTTGCATTGAAATTGTTTTGATTTTGTTAAGAATTATTGAATTATTGTGGCCAAGTTTAAGTTTCCTCATCCTATTTTGTTTGAATGCCCTATTCTGTTGAATATCTGAAATGTTAAAAGTTGATACCAAGCTTAAATGTGATGCTATTTTAAACCCATATATGTATGCTTTCAGCAAAAAATTAAAGAATACAAATGAATTTTCTCATTTTTATTGAAGAGAATAGGATCAAAACATACAGAACAGAAGAATATTCAAGACAAATATTTTATACTTTAAAGTTTCTGATTTCCTTTGGTAAGAGACATACTTCATTGATTTACCTGCAAGCCAAATTAAGGACAACAAAAATTTTATGCAATTCTGAATGTTACTTTCTAGATATAACCTAAGCAGCCTGGGTTACATACACTACCCACCATAAATAAGTATCCAGGTTGTATAAACATTAGGAATTTCATGAAAAGCTCGTCCCATTATTTTCTCTTCTGAGGCTTTAAATGCATGGAAATTTTCAATATATTATTTGCATCATTTATCTTTATACAAAAATAGGACAGTTTTAAGAATATTATTAGATTTTTTTCATGTGAAAAATCCACATTTTGGTGGGAAAATTGCAAAAATTAATAAAACAAAGTTTTAGCCCAAAAATTTACTTGAATTGATAGCAGAATGGTTAATCTTTATATTTTCAAATTAATGGAAGAAATATCTTCACTTTTTTTAAAACAAGAGAAATGTATTATGTGGGCACTTACTAATGGTGGGTATAGTGTATTTTGTCCTTGAAGCATTTACAATACATATTTAAAGACAGGAAAATAGATACAGCAAAAGTAGTTATTTTGAATTTAAAAAGATTCATACTCACAGGCCTGTTAGGGCCTGGATTGCTCACCTGAGATCTCAGTAGTTTTCAAAATCAACAGTTGCAAATGTTCAACACTTGACAGCAAGAATGTAGATATATCTCTTCTATTATAATTCAGTGAAAAAGAAGTTCTGTGATAGAGAGCTACTTTTAAGAAGAAAAAGCCAATGACAAGGTAAACATGTCGGACAAGACTTAATATGTACATATTCATGAAGAATTAATTTTCCCAATGTGTCGTCAAGTTTCATGTGAGCAAGGTCAATGTATCTTTAGTGTAAAGTTTATATAAAAGGTTATACACGTCCATTTGTTCGTTTCATCCCAACCAAAAATTACCTCAGAAGTTGTAGCTCTCTATAGTTGAACTTCTTTAAGATTTGTTTTTCTTATGAAGAAGAGATCGTTCTGCCATTGTCTCGAAAGCGAAATATGGGGGTGGGTGTGTTGTACTTTGAACATATTTTATTCTGTTTATCCAAACAAATTTGAATCTTGAGTTACAACCAAGTGTAACCCTACTCAAAGTCGGTGTTGGAAGCAAGTGAACTTTCGTTTAAATTAATTAGTAAATAGTCAAGTTCGTTTTGAATCCTAAGTAAACTGACTTCAGTATTGGTTCAGACTTGGTCGTGCGAACTCTGACTCGATGCAAACATCATAAGATATCAAAAACTACTGACATCAAACATGGTAAAGTTTGATGTTCCTTTATCGGCATGATCACAACCAACAATTGTGTCTCAATGACGTAAATCGTGTGATTTTTGCGATCATGACGATAAAGCATTTCCAAGTTAAATTTCTGTTTAGCATCAACCTATACGCTCACAAAAACAATGCACAATTGTTGAACAAAAATAAATCAATCTAGAGTCAATCATTTCTTTCATTGATGCGCAACATTGTCACCTTGTGGAATCTTAAACGCAGTAAAGGAAATCCTGTCACTATTTCTAGAATTTCATTAAACTCATTTATTGTTGTTGTTTTTTTTTTAACTTCCTTTCCTTTTTCATGACGATATGTCCATCTCATATGTGAACGCTAAACAGAAATTCGACTGGGATTTACATAATGATAATAAAATGTGAATAGATCTATGCAGACCTAAATATCGATGTTGGAAACATCTTCGTCGTGAAAATGAAATGACAACATAAATGTATAAGTTATTGATCAATGCATCACGAATTACAAATAGAATCCGTAATTTGTCAAAATAATGTCAAGTTTCTTTCAGCTCTCCAACTCGCAAATGTCCGCATCGTGAATTCCAGAATCGTTTGAATTTTGGTTTTCTACACTTGTTTGCTTGTAGATATTGTTGGTCACCAACGATCTCCGTGAAATTTTTGGCGTTGACAATTTGTCCAATTTCGCGCAACACTTTGTAAGGTCATTTGTGCTGAAGTTCTTCTGCAGTGGTTTGTCATTGTCAAGCTCCAAATCTGAACCAAACATGTCGGTATCTGAGACTGACCAATCAGAGCCGCTGACGTCGAGGTCACATGAAGCTATCGTTGACGGATTCGTAACTGCAGCGTCTCTTCCATTTCAACTCCTCTATACTTTCATTTAACATCAGTAACTGCTTCATCAAAGAAAGGTCCTGGTCCATTAATGAACTCTGAAATATGAAAATACATTTATGAATGGATTGTAGCATTAACTTATTTTTGGTGTTTAAGTCCCTTTAAATAATACTGACGAGAACCTTCTTGTACCATCCAAAAAGTGATAATAAAAGCATCAATACTACTAGTATATGCAAGACAATACAATTATTAATGCAATAAGTCAGGAATTTATACAGACCAAAATTTCTATAGATCAAAATATCCATATACAGGGAAAGGTTTATTAGCTTTTTATATTCGAATGTTTCATCAATACTTGACATACTTAACAAAAGACTTGTCATCGTAGTTTTGAGTAACGGGTCGGTACAAGAAAAGTGCAGTTTCGATCGCCTAGATAAGATTGTTGTTTGTATCACCGTTGTCATTGTAAACTTCAATTTGATTTGCTCTTTTAGGTTTTCTAGTGTTGACATTCTGATAAATCGATGAGAAATTTAAACCCTCCGCATTTTTTATGGTATATTTAGGTATGGCGTCTGGGATTTTGGCTGTTTTTGTCATCTAATCATTGCGGTTATTCGAATTGGAGGCGAACGATGACTTTAGTACGAATCAAATGGATTTTTCAAGGCCAAAATCGATTTTTGATTGTAATTTATACAAAATATCTAGGTTTGGAATTCCAACTATTAGATATGTGGAAAATGTTTAAGATTGCGATAAAATGAATCGTATAGAGAGGTCCATTTATTTATATCAGGTTTTGACCGTGATTACAAATTCAAATATTGCAAATCATCCTTGAATTAAACAATTTACTAAAAGATAACATCTTGTCCGTTTGTTTATTTATGTTATTGCGCAAAACTTAAATGTTTACGAGAACTTTATATAAACTGCAGCCTGCATTTAGTTTGCACCTTATCACAGTTTAATTAATTTCATCATACGAGGGCAGTCGGGTGCTTTTGGGACCATATTAATTGTTCGAGAGGGTGATAAATCGACAATAGATATAATTTATTTAGACACCAAACCCGTGGCTTATTAAATGCGCATGACTCACAGGTGCGATAACAGAACTGACACTGTCACACACTCTGTAATGGTCGCCAAGAAACTACGAAGTATGGGTAGCTCCAATGGTAGGCCAAAGCAGCCGTCCCCAAAAAATACCGGATCAGAAACTCCCTGTGGTTCTAGATCGAGAGATTACTTTAAAAGGTGTTTTAATTCCTTTTAATCAATTTTGATGAGCAGAGAGATTACATTATAATTAAGAGGTCCTCCCTTTAATAAGATTTTAATATCTAGTCTTCGGTGGGGTATAATATTACAAACAAATTATGAAATTGTTGAAGTTTTGTCAACTGATTGTCAGAATCAGTTTTGTGCTCTTGACAATTTTGGCAGTAAAAGAAGCAAAAATTCAGGACAAATATGGTTTCAAGGCGCAAAATAGACAAAAAAGCCCAATTCGCACAGCAAGGTGACAAAAAGGTTGAGGACAAATGTCTCCTTTGATTTGTTTTTCATTGCTAATTGATAACAGTGCAAGAATTGCGTTATTTTGTATATACCCATGTCCAAAGGTGTTTTTGAATTAAGCCGTTTTTATTATATGAAGTAATTTTCATCGAAATTGACTTTTGATTTTTTTTTTCGAAGAATGCTGAATCGCTGTTATCATCGATCGAGGAATATTTGCATGTACATATCTCATCAAGACATCTGAAGGATATCAGTCCACTGACTTTGCATTTGTAGTTTTCATTATTCTCGAACAGATCACACCGTTTTTTTTTTTCAAAACGTGCATGGTTGCTAATATTTATAAAGGGTTTATTTCTTTTTTCAAAACAGCGGAAAATGTTATTTTACAATTGATTTCAAAATTAAGAACAACACCCGTAATCCATACAGGAGTTCCTATGTCCTTGTTAAGTGGAATTATGGATTTCGCGTGCAATAAGTTGCCTATAGGGATTTAAAATCTCATTTCTCATACGAAAATGCATTAAACGTGGCAAAGAAATGCCGAGGCCTCATTTTTGTGGATTTCCTATCTTTTGTCAATCAAATCGCTCGGATCTTGTTATCAGCCCTCGTTGTTATGTTAAAAACGGGTTAAATAATAGGATGTCTTAAAACAGTTAACACCACAGAGCTGAAATCTTACCATATCACTTTTAAGAAAGCTGTTATATTGATTTGTGGTTTACCCAGTTTTCCTTTAAATCAATTTGTTTTGGTTATTGCGTCCTTCCCTATTTACTTTACATGTTTATGATGTTTTAATGTTTATGATTTGTTTGTTATTACTCATTTTACATCCATTTTAATTTTATGTCACTGATTCATCTGCTTAATTAAAAAAAAGGTTAAATAGAAGAATATTGATATGGAATTAACGATCTATGATTTGAATTTAAAATCTAGATGGCTACCCTTGTGTTTCATTTGCGGAATGATGTTCACCACGATCTTTTTGCTATTCTGTCTTTCTTTTATTCACTTATTTTTCAAAGTTTGCAAGTATCTTTTATTTACTTATTTTTTAAAGTCTGCAAGTTAAATTCCTTTCTTTTCGAATCGCTCGTTCTCAAATTGCGGTACTATTTTTAATCAAAGAAACTATAGAGATCTGTTGTACATAAGAAGCTTTATTTTTCGCTTTGTTTGCGTTACTATTATCTATATTTACATAATGACGGTGAACGTTTACATTATTTACCAGTTTTTTGGTACACTATATATGTGTTTGGATTTCCCGAAGTCTGACAACTACCTCCACTGTTTAATTGACAAATTTGTTAAGTATATTTACAAAATTTCTAAAACTTCATTGCTTTATCTTTTCAATAACATATTCCACCGACAATAGCAAACAGAGAATGGTTTTAGGGCTTTCTGTTGAATATTGAAATTAATTGAAAATGATCGGATATAAAATTTGTACGTGATGTTTATAGAGTACTTTCAGCGAATCTGACTAAAATCGAATCTTACAACAACAAAAAATGTAAGAAACACAGATTTGAGAGTGAACGACCGACTTGTGTAAATTAAGAGTATTAACAGAGGTTTACAGAAAGTAAATACGATACTAATTGTAAGAGAACACTCTCATAAAATACTAAAATGAAGAACGTGATTTCCATCACGTGTATGCGTTATAGCTTTTTCCATATTCATATATATAAGAAGAAAAGATTACTTTTTTTTATACAAAATGATTTGATAGGCTAACTTATAGAAATAAATACGCAAGCATTTCTTTGATCCGTACATTTCGGAATTTCCAGAAAAAAATCCCAACTTACGATGAATTTGAGGATCAAATTTCATACATGCCATAATATTTTCTTTATTATTTCTTATCGAGTCAAATTATTTTAGCTCACCTGAGCCAAATGCTCAAAGTGAGCTATTGTCTTACCGGTTTGTCTGCGTTCGTTAACTTTTCACATTTTCGACTTCTCCTCCAAAACCGCTTAGAGGATTTTGATGGAACTTGGTATGCATGAAGTCCTAAAGGTCCTCTACAAATTTGGTTCATTTCAGCCCGATCCCTTTAGGTATGGATCCAGAACGGGGTCAAATAGGCCCCAGAAGGTACCCCTCTTTAAACATCTACTTCACCAGAACCTGTATCTGAGTGATCGGGACGGAGGCATTAAAAAAAATGCAAAAATTGAGATTTCTTTTTTTCTTTCTTTCTTTTGTTGCCCAAATTTGGTTCATTTTAGTCATGATGAGGTGAAAGAATACAGTTGAAAATTTTTCATAATTTTTTTTAACTGCAAAAAGGATAGGGGGGATGGTAATTTTTAACATTTTCAACTTCTCCCCTGAAATTACTCATATACTTTTTGATATATTTAGTAAAAAATGCAACTGTGAAAGAATTTTGTCAAAATATCAACATTTGGGTTTTTCACGACTTTTTAAAGATTGTACATAGGAATATTTTCCATGCCCAATGGACCCAAGGGTTGTGGCTACAAACCCCGGCGGGACAAAAAAAAATCTTCCTTTTTTTCTGAACCATCTTTTTTAGCTTCTTATGCATGTTGAATCATTTTAATACTTTTGATTTCATTTTGATACATGTTAATTCATTTCCTTCATTTTCTCGAATATTAACTTTGGAAATAAATATTACTTTTAGTCTCGCTAACTGTCAAGGAAAACGGGACAAAAAAAAAAACAAAAAACAAAAAACAAAAAACAAAAACAAAAAAAAAAACAGAGACAAATATTCTACGCATTCTACGGATTTAAAACTACGTACAAATTAATTCAACTCACCATTTCTTTCCCTAATTTTTCAAATGCCAGATCTAATGATGACTTCTTGCCAGTTTTGGACTTTGGTGAGAGTCGTTGTTTCATTGATTCAGCGGATTCCATACGTTTGTGATAGAATTCACGACATTTGTTGGACAGTTCAATGGAAGCCACATACTGGTCCATCTCCTCTGATTCGTTTTCCTTGAAAATAGCTTTCTCCATCTCTAGTTTTGTTTATTTTTATGTCAAGATGAGAATCCTGACAAGTCGAAGTTTTGCTGTAGTTTAACACTACTGTCGTCTCACGTTATCTCTGTACTAATGGGGATATTTTGGAATGTGGAAGCGATATATCGAACTTGTCACCGCGCAGACTCGAAACGGGTTTAAATGTTCAATCGATACGCGATGAATGGTTTTTAAAAAATCATTTGATATTAAAAGGCATCATTGTCAGTGGTAGACGAATTTCATAGCGTGAAATTTGATAATTGACAAATTAAAACATCGTAATTTGATATTTTTTCCGCCCAAAATAATTCGACTCGACGGCCTTTTTCTATTCGTACTTTTGATTTTAAATGCATGGCAACTAACACTATTTTCGCAACATGTACATGATGAAAATATAATATTTCTGCAATGATGTCAGCTAGTTACTACGGCTGTTTCTACACGACAAATAACGGATGCTGATTTAAGGTAGTAGTCAAGATATAAAGCAAATATACAAGTAAACATATTCAAGTTTGGGGTGTGTAATTTTAAAGAAAAATTGGGTTGACATCCTAGCACCATCCCTCCAATGCTATTTTAGTCATAAATTTTATTTCACTATGCGACTGAATCGACCCTACACAAAATTTGGAGCTGCGCAGTCTTTGCAAAATAAATGCACAAATTTGAATAAAAAAAAAATAAAATAAGAGGGCACTACTAAAATACACTTGGTTTCGATTGAAAATCTCTCTGGCTTATGGCACAACTGATAATGATTTACTATCCGAAACACGTGTCTGGTTCTTACAATTCATTCGAAATTGTATTCAAGATGGTCATGAATTGGAACACTTCAAATTATCCTGTTAAATCTATTCATCTAAGTCTTTATTTTGGTTGCGCCATCTACAGTGAATTCCTTTTCATGTAAAACTTGCTCGTGTATTTTTTTTATAAAACATGGTTTTCTCCTCTTTATACTTTCATATTGCAATGGTGTTTTGCCGTGTTCGTTGGCCGTTTTGATGTGAATATTCTCAATGTCTCCGGATGTTTGTTGGCGTGGTTGTTGGTCGTTTTAATGTGAATGTTCTCAATGTCTCCGGATGTTTGTTGTCGTGGTTGTTGGTCGTTTTGGTGTGAATGTTCTCAATGTCTCCGGATGTTTGACGGCGTGGTTGTTGGTCGTTTTAATGTGAATGCTCTCAATGTCTCCGGATGTTTGTTGTCGTGGTTGTTGGTCATTTTTGTGTGAATGATCTCAATGTCTCCGGATGTTTGAGGGCATGGTTGTTGGTCGTTTTGGTGTGAATGTTTTCAATGTCTCCGGATGTTTGTTGGCGTGGTTGTTGGTCATTTTTGTGTGAATGATCTCAATGTCTCCGGATGTTTGAGGGCATTGTTGTTGGTCGTTTTGATGTGAATGTTCCCAATGTTCTTGGATGCTTATTGTCGTGGTTGTTGGTCGTTTTGGTGTGAATGTTCTCAATGTCTCCGGATGTTTGACGGCGTGGTTGTTGGTCGTTTTGGTGTGAATGTTCTCAATGTCTCCGGATGTTTGAGGGAGTGGTTGTTGGTCGTTTTGGTGTGAATGTTCTCAATGTTTCCGGATATTTGTTGGCGTGGATGTTGGTCGTTTTGATGTGAATGATCTCAATGTCTCCGGATGTTTGAGGGCGTGGTTGTTGGTCGTTTTGGTGTGAATGTTCTCAATGTCTCCGGATATTTGTTGGCGTGGTTGTTGGTCGTTTTGATGTGAATGTTCTCAATATCTCTGGATGTTTGAGGGCGTGGTTGTTGGTCGTTTTGATGTGAATGTTCTCATTGTCTTCGGATGTTTGTTGGCGCGGTTGTTGGTCGTTTTGATGTGAATTTTCTCAATGTTCTCGGATGTTTGTTGGCGTGGTTGTTGGTCGTTTTGGTGTGAATGTTCTCAATGTCTCCGGATGTTTGTTGGCGTGGTAGTTGTGTGTGCTGTCTCCTTTTTTGTATCATTCTTGCGTGTCTCACTGTGGTCACGGAAGCGTCTTGTTGGGGATGTTCTCCTTATTTTGAAGTTGCCTAATTGTACCTAATCTTCATCGTCGGAAACCCACAGACTATTGCCTTACGATTATATACGTAGTATAACGAAGAAAATACTGTTGGTTTCCGACGATGCTGATCTTGTAATCACTCTCTTTGCCATTGCTTACTTTCGGTCTATACTTTGTTTTCTGTTGCTTGGTTGTATTTCTTCATTCTTTATGCCCTTTCGACAGCCAATTTACAAGGTTATCATCAATCCACTGTTCATTTTACATGAAGAATGTGCCCATGCAAGGAAGCTGGGTTATTTTAAGAGAAGTCAAATGAAAGTGATATTAGAACATAATTTATGAGATAATACTTTTACCTAAAACTTTCCCTAAAAATAAACCATAATACGCCAAAAATAGTTTTCAGCTCTTACCGCACACATACGTAAGTCAGTTTTGAAGTTGCTATTTTTAGCCATTTATAGAAACCCTGATTCTATAAATGATCACTTCCGGTGAATATGATGGAGAGACTTATGACGTAGAAAGTTGTACATGAAAGACGAAAGTAGTGTAAACAATGCAATGTACCGTTGAGGTATTGAAGCTGAGTTCGCATTTAATTTGCTCAGTTTCACATCTTTTGATAATTTCTTGATCATGTCGAGTATTAATATGCAAATGTTTAATGTTAGTAATTTTCATGCGACCAAGCATCTGTCCGTGAGAAAAAAAAAGGGGGGTGGGGAAAGGGTCTTGAGATGGACGATTTCACACATGATGTCAAATCATACTTTCTGTCTGTCCTATTTTATTATCTGTTCTATACACGCACGATTTGAAACTATGGTTGAATATACAGCCCGACCTGTTTCAAACGCAGAAAAAGGGGGGGGGGGGTTAACTTGGAATGCGTGCGACTGGAGTTTCAGACCGGGAGGCCCCCTGCCCATCCTTTTATTGAGCTTAGTGAACAACATAGTATTACCTATATTCATATTGTCATATACATTCACTTAAATGACAAATGACAGATGGAGATATCTTTGGCATAGACGGATTCAGGAATCTAAAATAGGGAGGGCGGATCACAGTGAACATTGAAAACAATCTTTCGGAGAAGCGTAGGAAGGGGGTGAGGGGTCTAATGACAAAAACAAAATGTTATTAATTTATTTTTACATATATTTTTTTGAATTCATCTTTATAAATAATTATTTCAAAATTCACCTGCATTCCCTGCAAGGGATATAGGGTAGACCTTATTTCACGAGCTCCCCAGTGGGTAAAACACTCAGTAAATTTTAATATTATTCTGAGGCTCCAAGTCGATGTGACGGAATCTATTTTGATTTAAAATAAGGATCAAATTTTATTCTATCAATATATATGGTCACAATTTTAGGGATTAACAACGAAAAACGATTCGACATTATTCTTTTTTTTTTCTAAATCATTAAGTTATGGTCACAGTTAGCAGTTTTTTATGGAATAACATAATAATAAAAGAACGAAGCAATAAATTTATACTGATCTGAAAACATTTTTGAAATACGTTTTCATGAGAGGCAATTGATGATAGAAAAGATTGGATGATCTCTCTCTCTCTCTCTCTCTCTCTCTCTCAACGACTCAAAACGGACAAATGTGCGTGTGTGTGTGTGGGGGGGGGGTTACCCCCGCAAACCACGATCTAATATTCGGCAAGTGCTAGATCCATAAATCCATATGTAGATTAAGAATCTATCAAAAATATTGGCCAGTACGATTATTTTTTTTAATCTGAATATAAATTATGTCAAACTTCTGTCCTGAATCTACAGGTGATCGCCAGCCATGAGCATGTTTAGAAATGGTGCGCCCTTTATTTATTTATTTCATTTATTTATTTTTTGCTCAATAAATAAAAAAAACTATGTTATAGATATTGATTGTTTTATTCTTGAAACGGTAATCACATGCGTATACACATGTGCTAGTACAGGCAATCACTTTGTCGTGTACAACTTGTGACGTCATTTACTGAGACCCACGAAGAATACAGTCGATCCCGAAAATTTATTGGGTAAATTGACAAAAATGTCGATTTCCTCTAAAACCAGGAATTTTTTTTCTGTGGTTACAGGATGAAAAATTTCATTTTTAAAGAGCTAATGCTATATACTATTTTCACAGATGTTCTAATATCACTTTAAGTAAAGAAGCACTAACAACGAGTGTCACGAAAGTTCTCTACATCTATGCAGTCAACTCAGGGAATTGCAAAATGAGGTCTCTAAGATGACGCGTCAATGACCACAGTGAGACGCACATGATTAAGACAAAAATGGAGGCAGCACACAAAACACAGCCGGAGACATCTTATTTTATGCCATGTTACATGAATTTTCATTAAATCATGATGTACATTATTTTAATGCGAATTAGATTCGCATTGCGTTCACGCGACAAATTCTAATTTGCATCAGATAATGGTACATTTGCAATGATAGCCGTGTATTTTCAAATTAGAAAAGGTTTATAGATTTCACAATTGATGTTAAATTATCATCATCTCGCACGCAAGGAGACACCTTTTCCAGAGGAAGACACAACGGTATCGGAAAATATCGCTGCCTTATTTTAAAATAATGCCATAGAAAATTCTTATGATACGATGTCCTCAAATTAATTGTGAACTCGTAATAGATGCACAGATGAAGAGGTAATGAAAAGCTGAACTTTCTGATGGTCTTTCAGCAAATCCCCAATTTGGAACCAATATTGTGCTCCACTTCTTGCTGATATTTTTCTATACTCACATGAAGCCGAGTTTGTTCAGTGACAAGTCTTTGGTATCTCACGGAAAGAATTACCCAACACTCAAATTCAAGTATACATACAGATACGGTATATCGATGACGTGCTCTCAATTAATAATCCAAATTTTGCAGATTTCTTTAGCACAATCTATCCATGTGAACTAGAGAAGAAAGAAACTATTGGAAGCATGAACTCTGCTTCACATTTAGATCCCATGTTAACATGACGAAAATGGTCACCCGAATACTTCAATGTATGACAAACGCGACGACTTCAGCTCCAAAATCTACAATTCCTGAGAAGTAACCTTCCTTTTGTCTCCTGCCTATATTGTATTCATATCGCAATTGGTACGCTATTCCAGAACAATCTCAAAAAAGGAGACTAACCGAAAAACTACTGAACGAAGGGTACACTTGTGAGCGACTGTTTTTCTCCCTGCAAAAATGTTTTTGGACGATACAATGAAAATATTTTTTAAAACACTATAACATCCCGTTGTCCTCCATGTTGGAAGATTATTTTGGTAAGAATCATCCAAAACACAGAATTTAAGCCAATTTCCGTAAATAATACGAAGAGAGAACTTTGAATAAACTTTAAGCCTCATTTTTGGTCCTGCTTACTATAATGTACATCATATATATGTAACATAATTCATTTGATATTTGAATATGTTCAATTTGAACTAGTTAGCAATGCACCTCTTTGAATTCGCCACCTGCAATACATTCTGTACTTGTACTGGACTATGGAGATTCTTCATTGGATGCAGTTGTCCTTCGTGTTTCTATGAAGCTGTGTAATTGTCTCCGTCTGCTTGTCTTATTTACTATTCCTGTGATAAAGTTCTGTTTATATATTGTCAAGAATTTGTCAGCCTTTTAGAGTGATTTTTGGAATCTGACTTTGGTTTTTGTGTTTGATCACTTTCATTCAATGATTGGTTTTTGCCCATAGATTGTGATTTCTTTAAGGTCTGATGATGGTTTTGACAGCATAATCTAAGGTGGAAAAGATTAAAGATCATATCCCACCCATCCTGCTACGTTTTTCGGTATATTTTTGGACATAATAATTTTCACACTCTTTGGTCATATTACAGTGTTTAGATTAAACACTGACCAGGGTTAAGTAACCGATACGTGCATGTCTGGTCCATGGTGCAAATCAATCTGTTCCTCAATGATGCTATTGAGTTTGAAGACGTTTAACATTTAGAGCAAGTGACCATATTTCGCCGCATTTTCCCTATATTTTGTAGGAATTTTCAATACTTGATGGCCGATTCAATGATTAGTTTTGCTAAAATTTTATTTAATTCCATTCTCGATCGAAATACTACAAACATGTTTTATTTTACTCAGTTTGTTTCCTAATAAAACTTCAAAATATTTCATTTCCATGTTTTCGGGGGTGACCATATTTCGCCGTTTTTGCTGATGAGTATCCATTTTGCGCACAAAATGGAGAAAATTGTGATTTTCTTTTCAGGAAATATTTCGTCGCCACTACTTCTACAAGATGATGCCAACTAAAATGTTTTCTTTCTTTTGTTTTTGTAAAAATTTTGGATGTTTACGTCTGAAATTTAGTTATTTCATCAATTTTTCCTCATTTTGTGGTATTTTTCATCACATTTGAGTGCATGAGATGTCACAACATATCAAAACATGACTGCTACGATCAGATTTGATAGGATATAGAAAAATATACTCGACAAACAATTCCGATAACGAACGAGAAGCAATTTACTATGAAACGGCGAAATATGGTCAACGGCGAAATATGGTTCCTCGCCCTAAGCTTTTATTTGATGATGAAAGTTACGAAAATTCCTAAAAGTTTTCTTAGGTATTTTTGTGAAAGAGGCTCCAGAACTCTCTAAAAGAAGGATACATCAAATCTGTCGCATAAAATTCGACAACATTCAGATGTTGCCAGAAACCATAGACCTAACAATAGCTGCTTCTCTGCTGGCACTGATGGTCGGCCATGCTGTATGTTTGGAACTAAAGGACTTTTCGCCATTATCATATTCAAGAGCAATTCAAAGCTGGACCTTGTAAGCCTAAAATGGCTCCGGAATTCGTCAAAACTATAATTTGGTACGACGTTCTCTGTGTATCCAGTGATACACATACGATTTTCCTTCTCAAACATAGGAAAAATAAAATTATCATCATCGAAGGAAAGAGGCTTCAGAGAATCATCAAAAAATAAATCGAGAAATGTAAATTTGGTTGGCAAGGACGCCATATTTGCAACAGATGACAGATCAACTTCCGGATCAGGGCCGTTCCATTTGCGGAACGGGATCGGTCCGGATCGATTCTGCAAAAGGAACGCAGCCCTGGTTGCAGTGCCAACAACAAAACACCAAAACACTCGAAGCGAAAACACAGAGAAGACGAGCACAGTAAGAGACGAAATAGAGACATACGACATAGAAACATTCAGCACAAAAGACTACACATAAACCGACGAGACCAATGGGCAACCGATGCCGCCCTTGGACGGCCATTTACCACACAAGTAGCAAATGGTGTGGTTATCCCGGATTACGTGCGCACAACCCTCCTACTTTTCCGATTACCCACAGGTCTCGAAGAACGTACAATTGTGGTGTCAAACAACCTCCTCACTGTCAGATGACCACTTACAAGACTGCAAAACACAGGGGCCCAAACAACACAGATGAATATGTAAATGGATATAAAAAGAGGGCGTATTTATTACAGTCCGTGCTCTGCCGGCTGTAGCGAGCTCATGTATGTTATCTAAAATCCAAATACGGTACATCAGACATACATGTTTCGGATAACGAGTCTTGATGACTCCTCATAAGAGGTAGTTCAAAATTCCTAGATTGCCACCATACGGTATTTATATTTCACAACTCATCAGATACGCCAAAGTCTCTTGTGTTTTGGACTTTCATGATGGAATGAAGAAATACAATGTATCTACAAAAACCATGTGAGGCCAAGGATTTAAAACGCAAATTTGTTCAATCCTTCTGGATATTTAAAGGAAATGTCTTCTATCAAAATTTAGGACAGTTCCAGCCTCAGTTTTACTGTATGTATCGTTTGGAATGTCTTTGTATTCATTTTAAGGTGACTTAAAAAATAGACGGACCAAAGGCTATAATAAAGGTTTATATAAAGTTGTACAGATAAAACCATTCTGTCGTTTCATAGGAATTTTTTTTTGTAACGTTAAAAATAAATATACGTATATAGATATGAGTAACAAACATTTTACTTTAACACTAATCGAAACAATGAACTGAAATATTTCTTTTTTAAAAAGAAAGTACGGAAATCCCTTTTTCGTCATGCACATATAAAGGTCTTAGCTCCTCTGATTATGAATAGAAATCACTGATCCTTAGTTTTAAACCTATTATTCCTTTGTTGTTGGAGACATCCACTAGCCCAGGTAGTTTGGTTTATCTGATGAATTCAGAAAGAAATTCTTATCAAAATGGATTTCATTAGCAACATAGTAACTTTCACTTTGAGTGTATATATATATATATATATAATTCTTAATTAATCTATAAAGCGTTTGTCATAGTTAATAAGCATATCAATAGCATCAGAATCCATAATTATCCATTAAGCAGTTGTCATGGTGAAACATCATACCAAGCCTAGTCGTGTTGACTGTGTTCCCTTATTCATTGCAGTCCTTTTTGCGTTTTTCTTTCTTTTCACCGGAAGTAAGACACACAAATATTAAACAAAGAAGGAATATCCAAAGGAACATTAATTCCAGTATGAGATCAGCATCAAACTTACGTCCATTCATTTGTTATCCCTGATGATTACTTCGACGAAGTAAATGTTAATATTATATGCAGGTCTAAAATCGTTTTTAGGTTTGGATGCCTGCATTATTTATATCATCCTAATATTAAAGGTATGTTTCTTTGAAATATATTTCAGTCAGGAAGTTATTTAATACAGATCGGTTACATACATTGTACTTGTAAACAGGTGTGCTCTGATTATAAAATACGGTAACATGTTTGTTGGACACATATGCATACAAATGTATATGAAAAAATGACTTGAACTTGATTAGGGCTCGAGGGGAGTTCATTTCGTGTTTCTTAGATAACGAATAAATACAGGGAAAAATATTCTACTATAATCATGCGAACATTTTGATGAACTTTATTGAGGATCACCTACGAGGGTTAAGTACCCCAAACATGCATGTCTGGTCAATGCTGCAAAATCTGTTCTTAAATCATGCTATTGAATTTGAAGAGTTTAATACCGATATTTGGTTCACTTGGTAAGTGTCACTACTGGTGGAACAGGAGTCCTCGAGGTCACATGCAACCAAGTTCGATCAACCTCGGTTAATCGTTTCTTCAACGCATTCGAAAATTTCTATTGTCAAAATTTCTAGAAATTTCAAAAACGTGGGTCCTGTAGCATCATATCCAACCCATCCTACACAACCTGCCTTTTATGGTGATATGATAAACAAAATTAGAAGGATCAAAAGTAGACAGCATTACCATAGAAAATGCGTCAGAATCATCAAACGCCTTTATACCGTGGATATGATCCTAATGTCACCAGACGGACACTAGGCTTGGTACTTCCAAATTTACAGTCTTGTACCAGCGCATCCTTAATTATTTCACTCGGACTGATTGTGACGACGGGACTCCACGACGGCCCTTGTCCAAAACCCTTTAGAGAAGACATGGCCCCGACCACCTGTCCTCTCTGTATGTCAGTCGGACTCCTCGGTTGATAACATACATGAGCTCGCTACAGCCGACAGAGCACAGATTGTATTACGTACGCCCTCTTTTTATATCCATTTACATATTCATCTGTGTTGCTTGGGCCCATGCGTTTTGCGGTCTTGTTTGTGTGTGGTCATCTAACAGTGAGGAGGTTGTTTTACACCACAACTGAACGTTCTTCGAGATCTCTGGGTAATCGGAAAAGTGAAAGTGTTGTGCGCATGTAATCCAGGATAACTACACCATTTGCTTCTTGTGTGGCAAATGGCCGTCCAAAGTCGGCACCGATTGCCCATTGGTCTCGTCGGTTTATGTGTAGTCTTTTGTGTTTGATGTTTATATGTCGTATGTCTCCTTTTCGTCTCTCAGTATGCGCTTCTTTGTACATATAAATAAATCTGCAACAAGAGGCACACAGTTAGTACCCATAGGAATCCCTACAACCTGAATCTAACATAAATATTGTCCAAGAGGAAGGACAAGGATTTGTATGATGTCCATGATTTGTATGATTTGTAGTCTGTTTAGGAAAAGAAACCCTTTGATTCAGATGTACAAATGTAAGTTTAATCAGTTTAGATAATCGATAATTAATTATGTCATGAGGAAGTGTGGTGTACATACTAGAGAATATAATAATATATAAGTAAAAAAATAAATCTGCAACAAGAGGCGCACAGTTAGTATCCATAGCGATACAACCTGTTTGTACAGATCCTCACCAAATCTAACATGAATATTCTCCAAGAGGAAAGACACGGCATTATACAGGTCACTACATGTCAATGATTTGCATGATTTGTAGTCTGTTAAGGAAAAGAAACCCTTTAATTCAGATGTACAAACGTAAGTTTAATCAGTTTAGATAATCAATCATTAATTTTGTCATGAGGAAATGTGGTGTACAAAATAGAGAATATAAAAATATATAAGTATAAAAATAAATCTGAAGAAGAGGCGCACAGTAAGTACCCATAGGAATCGCTACAACCTGCATGTATAAATCCTCACCAAATTTAACATAAATATTGTCCAAGAGGAAGGACAATGCATTATACAGATCACTACATGTCCATGATTTGTATGATTTGTAGTCTGTTGAGGAAAAGAAACCCTTTGATAAAGATGTACGAATGTAAGTTTTATAAGTTTAGATTTTTGTCATGAGTGTGGTGTACATATTAGAGAAGTCGTATGAAGAAATCGTATTGGCTTGGAAATTTCCAGATTTCATTTTGTCAATCACATCCCCTGAATTTTTAATAGACCAAAAATAAATTTACGTCGATCCTGTTAAGAACAGTTTCACAATACATTGTATCTAGTTACGTGTTCTTTATGAGAATAAGTTTAAAATATATTGACAAATATAATGTTTAAGGTTCATAGTTACAACCTTTCCAAAACTCCCCAGAACACTGTTTAACATCACAGGTTAAGTTTTATTGACTTTAATGGAAGAAAACAATGTAACGTATAGAACTTTGATGAAAAAAGTATATGTCAACGAGCTTCCAATGGATTTATGACCTTCCAAAGAAGCAATGTCCATTTTTTCAAGAATTTTCCCAAAATTTGCATCATATCATCAATATACCCCTATTATTTTAAACTTGATGCATGAATGTATATGATCATTCTCTTAATAACGAAAGAAGGTCTAAAACAAATAAGAAATAGAAAATACATCAATGCTGGTACGTCAAATTCTATGAAATAGTAAATATTGTAACATTTTTGGCTCTTTTCTTGACGTCATTATTTTTAGAGTCCAACTTGTAAATAACGGGTTTTAGTACTTTGTTAACATGCCAGTGAAAATTTGCTATCTTAATCTAAATTAACATATCTTTCCAAAATAAAAAAGAAATGTAGCAATCATCGCGCAAAATCTCAAGTTTGATACAAAATTATGAACCTACCCCACCCCCCTCTCAGATTTTGTTAAAAAATGCCGGCAAGAGATCCCGTCCGTACTCTATTTGGATTAATATTTCCTGAACCGTTCATCTAAATTACTCCATTTTTCATCCATATATCAATTGGAAATAGAACTGATAAAAAAAGTGAAATTTGTAAACAATTTAATAATATTTACCCATTATATCAATAATATTTTACGCCAGCGACAGTGTTACGCAAATGACGTCAAGGGATGCATTTGGCTATTTAAACGTCAAAACGTCACGTTGATAAAGAAAAAAAAACGGTCCTGAATGAAATAGGGCGATGAAAACAAGATGTTTATCTTAAGAAAAAAATATTAATGTATAGAATGTATTGAGACAATTGAATGCGCAAAGAAAATTACTAATACTTCAATATTTCCTGAACCGTTCATCTAAATTACTCCATTTTTCATCCATATATCAATTGGAAATAGAACTGATAAAAAAAGTGAAATTTGTAAACAATTTAATAATATTTACCCATTATATCAATAATATTTTACGCCAGCGACAGTGTTACGCAAATGACGTCAAGGGATGCATTTGGCTATTTAAACGTCAAAACGTCACGTTGGTAAAGAAAAAACGGTCCTGAATGAAATAGGGCGATGAAAACAAGATGTTTATCTTAAGAAAAAAATATTAATGTATAGAATGTATTGAGACAATTGAATGCGCAAAGAAAATTACTAATACTTCAATTACACATTATATCTGAAATATGATTTGTATATTGCTATTCATTATAGTTTTGGATGAGGAGAAAAGCCGGGAACGGCTGAAGTCGGCCTAGTGACTTCTGAATATCTTTTTGAAATGAATAAAAAAAAATTTGAATTCCTATAATTTTGAAAAATCATATTTATTTCCGCATGACATCTGTTTTCTTCTAAGAATAAAGCTGAGAAAAGGGTAATAGATACAAATTATTACGACGTCGCCTTGTAGAGTTATAGAGTTAAAAATCTGGTTTTGAAAACAGAAAACATTTCAAAGGATATTTTGTACTTTTAACCAAAAAAAAAAAAACAAACAAACAAACAAACAAAAATACAAAAACAAAAACAACAAAAACAAAAAACAACAAAAAAACAACAAAAAAACAAAAACAAAAAAACAAAACAAAACAAAACAAATAAAAGTACATTTAGACAATGTAAAATGCAATTAGCTTTTTTATATCACAATAAAACAAGTAAAGTCCTGCAACTGAGTTTTATCTTCGATAAATATTATTTACGTTCAAGCGCGGATCCAGATGTCGGGAGGGGGGGTGCGGGTCCGGCCCATGACGTTCAGTAACGTTTCTTTTTGTTTCACTTGTCTACTTGCATATATTTCATTTCATAAGCGAACGCACTTTTTCTCTTAACTACGAGATTTCTTTCCCGTAACTACGAGAAAAGTTTCTCGTAATTACGAGAAAAGTTTCTCGTAACTACGAGAAAAGTTTCTCGTAACTACGAGAAAGGTTTCTCGTAACTACGGGAAACGTTTCTCGTAACTACGAGAAAGGTTTCTCGTAACTACGAGAAAGGTTTCTCGTAACTACGGGAAACGTTTCTCGTAACTACGAGAAACGTTTTTCGTAACTACAAGAAAATTTTCTCGTAACTACGAGAAACGTTTCTCGTAACTACGAGAAAAGTTTCTCGTAACTACGAGAAAAGTTTCTCGTAACTACGAGAAAAGTTTCTCGTAACTACGAGAAAAGTTTCTCGTAATTACAAGAATTTTTTCTCGTAACTACGAGAAACGTTTCTCGTAACTACGAGAAAAGTTTCTCGTAACTACGAGAAAGTTTCTCGTAACTACGAGAAAAGTTTCCCGTAACTACGAGAAAAGTTTCTCGTAATTACGAGAAAAGTTTCTCGTAATTACGAGAATTTTTTCTCGTAACTACGAGAAACGTTTCTCGTAATTACGAGAATGTTTTCCCGTAACTACGAGAAAAGTTTCTCGTAATTACGAGAATTTTTTCTCGTAACTACGAGAAACGTTTCTCGTAATTACGAGAATGTTTTCCCGTAACTACGAGAAAAGTTTCTCGTAACTACGAGATAGTAAAAGATATAACATGGCACGAACTGGCTTCCGTAATTTCACCATTATAATCGCTAGATGACAAATTCTTTCTTGACTGTAAAATAGTTTTACATGTACAATGTAAGAAGATAAAAAACAGTATGCCTTGCATTTACGGATTTATGAAGTGATCATATAATGTAAGTCCAGCATTTTTCCAACATTATGACATCCAACGTGGGTCAAGGTCATCCTCAAGGTCAGTGTGACTTACTCAGGATAAAATAGCCTTTGGATAATTTTAAAATGCATATGTACTCTCCATCCCTTTATTACACGTATACTAACTTAAAGCATCCTCCATTAATAATAATTCACTGCCGGGGAGAGGGTTTAGGCAATAATACTGAAATCAATGATTCATGAATATTCGCATTGTAAGAAAAGGTGAAAAAATAATGTAAAAAAGATTTTTTTTTTTCAAAAAGAGGATTCACTTTCAGAAGATTTGACTTCTGCTTCTTGTACTTTGTAATTCGTATATCGCATATCACTCGTCATAAAAATTCTTCTTTTCGATAAATTCAAAGTAAATCTTACACATAAGGGAGAGAAATTGCGACATAACATCATTACCTCTCCCCTTTCCTCTCATCGCCATGCTTGCTGTTCTAAATATCACTCCTAGATCTAGAAATTGTGCGCGAAATGTCCATACATTTATTTTATCCAAATCCCGCATGTATAAACTTAGGAGATGCTTCCTAATATAATGGACAATTTTGTGAGATCTAGCTCATTTTAACCCGCGTTTAAAAAAGGCTACGCTTGTTTCATTAATGACATTATAACACATACAATTTTAATCAAACAGTAGTTTACAAATAAAACAAGCATTTATTTATATTTTTTGCGATTTTCTCATAGAGATAACGGCGAGCGGCAGAATGCACTGGACATCAGCCTTTTCTCTGACTGAAGTCACCCATCAAAGAATTGTTTTAAACCCATTTTGAATCAAGATTTATAGGAAAACACGATAGAATTCTCAATCTAATCAAAATGCAGCAGTTGTATTTTGCAAAATCCCTAAATACAACTTTTTTTTCATTATTTACACATCACATTTTTTCGATAGTCAAAGTCCCTGTTCGAAGATATCGTAGATCATTTTGCCACAAAAATTGTGAAAATTATAAAATGATTATAAAATTTAATTAGATATATGTTTCATTTTGAAAATACAAAAGACATACGAGTTATTAAACTCGATTCTCTTCTTTTATGTCTCTCTATCAAAGCGTTACACAAGCACACCCAGAAGTACCACAATACTTAGGTTGGTGCCACAGCTTGTGTATTATGGCTTTAACATCGGACTGGCTGGCCCTATTCTTCGATGCAATCTCAGCTATACATGGACACAAATGATGGCGGCTACATGCTGTTAAAACAGTGGAAACCTCTGCTTTCAAGTGCCGAACCGAGTTAGCTTTTTGAAGCATTGTATTGAAAGTGTTGTCGCTAACAGCATCGCAGCTTGGTCGGAATGGCGAGAGACTGATACCGTCAAACTCCTTCATATGTGTGTGAGACGATGATATGTAGCAGATGACGTCTTTCTCGGTGACGGATTTTCCGAAATTTCGTAAATCAGCATCATGATTGGAGATGTACGTTTGCTTGATTAAGCTGAGAAGGTATGGAAGTTCAATGCTGGAATTAGTTGCAAGCTTTCTGTCGACTGTTGTGTGCAGTATTACAGATTTATGCTGTTTAGTACGTCTCAAGTTCGTACTTTGCGAAGTCTGAGTGACTAACGGCGCATGAAGGTCGAAATGCTGAAAGAGGGTAAAAGTCATACGTGGATGCCCCTTGATCCAAACCTGATATAACACAAACGATGTCTCTCTTTTGTAGACGCGTACCAAACGCATGTTTCGGCGTCGAGGATTCAAGCTTATAAATACTTTTCATCAGATTCAAGATAGCGTCGACTTTGTCTTTATGCTGCTTTCTCTCAAATGTCTTCGTGTACAGAGTCAGAATTGCACTTATTTCTTCCTTCACATCAATGACTTTTGACCTCTTATCTCTCGTACTACTAATGACGATATTTTGTTTTTGAGCGATATCATTCTTGCTAACATGGTCGATGTTGGTAGAGAACAGAGTGTCCGAGTGATCAACTGCCAGGTGTTTGTGCTCTAACGCTGCATAATAGTCGCTGTGTAAGACTGTGTCCTTACAAAATCTCTGAAAGGCTTAACAATGGCGGTGAACGTTGTCATGACGCTGGTAAACTGGTTTGTAATGTCTTGTTTGTTAGTTTTCAACTCATATAAAGCTGACACTAGATCTGTCTTGTATTTTTCATACTCCTGACGGGCTTTGTGTAATTCATCTCTAACCTTTCTCCATTTTCTTTGCGCTGATGCTATGGACATTGCGTCCGAAATTATGTCCAGTCCTTTCATTATTCTCTCAGACCAGTCCAGTTTGAAATGGCTGATTTGGTATTTCATAGTATTTACACCGGTTACAAATCGTTTTGTCAGTTCTAGGTTTGCTATTGGTTTCTGTAACATGTGTACCATGACTCCCTTGAACTGGTCCAAGGATCTGGTAACAGTAACTGTCTGAACTCTTGTTCGATGATCATGAAAGTATTTTGTTCCATGTTTGAACATATTCTTCAAAGCCACTCCACTCAATCTGTAATTTGATTGAAATTTCTGTGTTATAATTGTTGGTACCCTGTAATTTCTCATGACGAAGGCGTGTCGATGATCATGCGGGTCCAGTATCGCAGCGGCATCCAAAGCAGGGGCAGAAAACAATGCTGACCACATGGCATTATGTAAGGTATGCGCATTCGACTTGGAAGAGATCTGATTGAAAGCTTTTGTGTATAATTCGAAGAACTTGGACACGGATGCTTCAACGAGTGATTGGGTAACAATTTCGATGAGCGGAGAGTCCTTGTGTCTTTTAGCTAAACCGTCAATATCGTTAAGACCCAATTCTAATGTATTCAGCAGAAGTTCAATGTACTGTCCGGATGAAGGATGTTTAGAAGCTGTAAACGTACTGAGCAACGCTGGCATTTGCATCTGCAATTTCTGTGATATCATTTCCTCTGTATCAGCTAGATTGTCCAGTGCCTTTATCGTTTCATTTATGTAGTATGATATGTAAGAGTTTCTCGTACTGGACTCCCGAAGAGCAACATATTCCCTTTTATTTTCTAAATACAGGTTTTCGTATTGGTGCTTCAGGATCGCTATTTCTGAAGTAAGGCTTTCTATGGCTTTCTTGTCAGTACAGATTGACGAGTAGGTCGCACATCCTCCTACGGAAAAAACGAATTTGGTAATTCATAGTTGAAAAGGAAACTGATCAATTTAAAAACTTGAAATTGATAACCTTTAGTTTAAATTTCAAATTTCCAAGAAATGCCTGTCATTTAAACTTTTTGTGTTATATCACATCAATCAGTACTATATGGTGTGCTATACAGTTGTTATCTATGCTACATATAGTCAACAATGATAAATATGGATAATGACCATATCCCTGTCTACAGCACAAAATCGATAATTCAGAAAATCAGAAACCGAAGGCATACAAAATCAGGATAAAACAGGAACCAAAGCAAACAAAAACAAAAACCTCCACCATATGAAAAGAAGCGAACTCCCGATATGAGAGTGAGACCAGGTGCCCAGGAAGAGTAAGCATCTCCTGCTTGCATGCAACACCCGTCGCTTCAATTCGGTAGAACTGTCACATCCGGTTACTTCCATTTTGGAAGATATAGAGTACAATCTTTGGTTGGATGGTTCAAATGGTCTATGACAGAACATCATCTACCATTCTGGATAGTGGGACATCATAGTATATGACGAGTTCCCCATATCGACCGTAGAACTTCCCCAGTGACGATGTTAGTCGGTCACAAACATATCCCTGACTGAGAAGCTTATCTGAAAGACGCCTAGCTCTCAGAACAAAATCCGTATATTTGGTACTTGCTCTGGCATAGCGTATCAACTGAGATATGAACACGCCATAAGCAGGCGATGAAGGGATGTTGCTACTCAGAAAAGGAAATGCTGAAATTGAAGTCGTCACGTTTGTCATAGAGTGAGGTGTTCATGTGACCATCAGTGTCGTAGGACAACATTATGTCCAAATAGGATGCTGAATTATTTGTCTCTGAAGTTTCTTTGACTTCAAGCTCCGAAGGATAGATACTGCTCAGGTAATCCGCGAATTTTGGATTATTGATGGACAACACATCGTCTATGTATCTGTGTGTGAGGTTGAAGTCAGAAGCTAAGTATCTTTTCCCTTCAGAAACCAACGATTGAATGAATTCAGCTTCGTACGAGTAAAGGAAAATGTCGGCAAGGAGTGGGGCACAATTGGTCCCCATTGGAATTCTGACAATTTGCTGGAAGACCTTTCCTCCAAACACCACAAAAATGTTGTCGATCAGAAAGTTTAACATCTGAATAATGTCTGTTTCAGTGTACTTATTTTCAGAATCTGACTTTTCTTTTACAAAGTAGGTTTTGTCATAGTTAACAACAATAAATTTGTATTTGCGATTACCGTTCTTACTTGTAAACGCATTACTTATAATTTTTGCGGGTCTTTCTTTCAATTTAGAATGTGGAATTGTAGTGTAAAGTGTCGAAAAATCAAAGGCTTTGATCGAATGGACTCTACTAAAATGAGTGGATTTCAGATGTTCTAAAAGTTCCTTCGAATTCTTTAAAATCCACATCTGGTTGATACCACTGCGAGAATATACTGTCGAACAATATTTTTGTAGCCCATATTTGATTTCAGATAAAACTTTGGTGAGTAAGATCGATACAGATTTGGTAGAACATTTTGAGGAACCGGCGATGAAACGTTGTTTGTACGGATTCTTATGCATTTTAGGTATGCAGTTTAAGTATGGTAAATCTAAATCTAAATTGGTAGTGTCGAAGCCAAAGGAAGCAAGAGCTGATTTGTTGTTATCTATTATTTCAGAGGCAGAAAGGTTTGTTGGGGTGTAAGTGGAATTTCCAGATGTAGAATTTAAACCCAACTCTTTAACTAGACTGTCGAAATAATGAGTGGATTTCAGATGTTCTAAAAGTTCCTTCGAATTCTTTAAAATCCACATCTGGTTGATACCACTGCGAGAATATACTGTCGAACAATATTTTTGTAGCTCGACACCCTTTCCGAATGGATAAAATCAATCAGAGGGTTACTTTTATCTAGAATTAATCGTTTTAAATCAACTGTGAACACCAGATTCTTGTCTATATTTAAAGACCCTGATGTTATCACAGAGCTTACCTACCTCCAAGAACATTATGTCATCACACCAGCGGACAAAGCCTCAAATAATTACACATTTACTTGCAAAAAGTACTATTTCGAAGAACATTCGCAGGGAAGTGGATGTAGTGAGGGATTACTTAAATCAATACACTGCAGGAATCGTTTGTAATTGTAAATTTTAGATGCAACTGTTGGTGTGTAGCTATAGGAAATACAAGGAGTTTCTTTTCTTTTGAAATATGGTGGGATTTTTTCTGTGACAGTTTTGTGATTCAAAATTTGACCAAGATTCAAGTTAAGTTACATGGCATTCAGTATAAATTGTCTTTTTATACTGATCGTTTCATAATAAAAGAACTAACGTACTTGTGATTGCGTTTGCCAGTGATAATCCTTGTGATGTAGTCTTTAACAGGATTGAAGTGCCAAAAACTGAAATCAAGATGATTTTATACTTGCATTAAGACGAGAATAACAAAAGACATTATAAAACTTTTAGTCCAGTCAACCAAACGACGGATTTTATACCATCATACCGGTCTGTCAAAAAAAAAAAATGGGATGGCTTCATCCGTTATTCATTTTTTTTAGCTTTCTTAATTTTGGTTAGCTTTAATATTGTATATAACATCTAAGCCTAATTCCTCATACGTTTCCAAATTTTGAATGTGAGGACATTATCATGATGTTTGAAAGAGGATTTTTTTTCATTATTTTCACGTGGTTATAATCAATTTATTTTATTTTACATCAACAATTTTTTTTCATCATGATTTTGAATTTTGCTGTTGAACGTCGATGTTTTGAAAGTTTTGCTTCAATAAGCTGTTTGGAAATGTGTATGATCAGTATTTCAATATGGTAAAACGTGCAGATTCATGATGCAGTTATCATGTCTAGTACACTCACATAATACATCAAGTATCTCCCTCCTCGATCTTTGATTTGAAATGTCTGAAATATGAAATGAATATTAAAGACTGATGTCGTATTAATGAAATTGAATTAAAGACTGATGATGAAATTAAAGACCGTTTTATGTAAATAGATGAAATAGTTATCATGGAATTAATCAAAATGAATGTCTTTGTACCTCGACCAGATTCAATTTCCCTCTGAACTTCTCCATATATGTCTTTAAAATCTACAAAGTAAATATATAACATTGCCACTCGTATTAAGTAATTGGAGATATCTTAGGTCTATCATCTAATTAAGTTTGATATTTTTATATTGCCTTTTCTTATGTTCTTTCTAACAGAGCTTGCAACGCTTACAAAGACGACAAACTTCAAAAGTATTTCTTCCGTCATTTTCGCTTTTTATAACCAAAGTTTACCAAGAATGAGCGAAGAAACGTGACAAATCATATTTGCATTTCACATTAAGAAAGATCTCAACCCATTGAATTTTTCTTATACATATATTTCCAAAGAAAAAAGAATTTGAAAAGTGCGTTTTGCTGTTGATGAACTTACGTGTAAGTACAATGACCACACACAAGACAGTTCCCCTAAATGGCTTCATGACTAGCCTATGTCAGACGATAGTCCGTAAGGAACAGTGTTATTCTACAACGAAAATATAATCAATTTACACTTATTCATAATGAAATTAATGAAAAATAACCGACACAGTAATAGTATAAGAATTACTTACGTTTATGAATAAATTATGGCAGACTTCTAAGCCAGCTTGACATGAATTCACCTTTCCCTCAGATAACAAAATGATAACGATTAACATTATTCAGTTGTTACTTTAGGAGATGCCATCATTGCTTTATTCCATCGCCCTGATGGATCAAAATATTTTGTTCCTTTTACCTTGACTCTGACCTCATTGATTTAAGACTACGTCTATTAAGTACACGTATTCTATAATCTCAATACTGACGAGATGGTTTAGATTGAGGATCACTGACGAGGGTTAAGTACCCGAAACATGCATGTCTGATCCATGCTGCAAATGTATCTGTTCTTAAATGATGCTATAAATTTGCAGACGTAACATCATCATTGAGGAAGTTCTTCGGTCGCTAAAGGGATTTCATAAAAGCATATGAGATCCCTTTTTCCGTAATGATAAGTGACATTTTGGATTGTGATTGGATGGCTGCCAACATCACCAAACAAAACATCTTTACCTATATATAATATATAAACATCAATATGTACATCGAAAATATCACCGAAGTAGACAAGTTTTTATATGGAACTGTTGCGACGGGTGTTACATGCAAATAGGAGACGCTGACTCTCCCCGGGCACCTGGTCTCACTTCGGAATATTGTTTATTCCGGGGTTCGCAACTGTTCCAATGGAAATTCTAATGCTTTTGCCTTACCGTCTCGACTTTGAGACTGAATACTTCTCTGACGTTTATCTCAGTGGTTTCCTTTACCTTTAGCTCGCTGCATGGTTAAAGTTGCTCCACTTCTCACCGACATTTTCCGTAGTCTAATTCAGTCCTTGCAAGCTTCTCATGGAAAGAAGCTCTTGGAACTTCATTTCAACCTTACAACTATGATGCCGTGATCTCGATCAATAATCAATAATTTATTAATTACCTTAACACAATCAGACAATATATGAATGAACTAGAGACGACGAAAAGATTTTTGTTCCAAGGTATATTTAATATATATTTCACATGTATGTACTGTATGTTTTTTTATTTTAGAGGTATTCATATTTTAGCGGAGTTAGCGCTATAAAGACTGCGCTAATTCAAGACTTCGCAAAGTTATTGAATAAAGGAAGGAAAGTCAATTGCGCTGATTTATGATGTCAATTTGCCCTACTTTACCCTGTATGCGCTAAAATTTGGTTGCGCTGAAATAAGTATACATACAGCAATCAAGCTACTGAAGCCCGTCTATTTACATATAACTGACAAATATGGATAATGACCATATCCCTGTATACAGCACAAAATCGATAATTCAGAAAATCAGAAACCGAAGGCATACAAAATCAGGTTAAAACAGGAACCAAAGCAAACAAACAAAAACCTCCACCATATGAACAGAAGCGAACTCCCGATATGGGAGTGAGACCAGGTGCCCAGGAAGAGTAAGCATCTCCTGCTTGCATGCAACACTTGCTGCTTCAATTAGGTAGAACTGTCACATCCGGTTACTTCCATTTCAGATGACATAGAGTACAATCTTTGGTTGGATGGTTCAAATGGTCTATGACAGAATATCATCCACCATTCTGGAGAGTGGGACATCATAGTATATGACGAGTTCCCCATATCGACCGTATAACTTCCTCAGTGACGATGTTAGTCGGTCACAAACATATCCCTGACTGAGAAGCTTATCTGAAGGACGCCTAGCTCTCAGAAAAAAATCCGTATATTTGGTACTTGCTCTGGCATAGCGTATCAACTGAGATATGAAGACGCCATACGCAGGCGATGAAGAGATGTTGCTACTCAGAAAAGGAAAGTTTGTAATGCTGAAATTGAAGTCGTCACGTTTGTCATAGAGTGAGGTGTTCATGTGACCATCAGTGTCGTAGGACAACATTATATCCAAATAGGATGCTGAATTATTTGTCTCTGTAGTTTCTTTGACTTTAAGCTCCGAATGATAGATACTGCTGAGGTAATCCGCGAATTTTGGATTATTGATGGACAACATATCGTCTATGTATCTGTAAGTTAAGTTGAAGTCAGAAGCTAAGTATCTTTTCCCTTCAGAGACCAAAGATTGAATGAATTCAGCTTCGTACGAGTATAGGAAAATGTCGGCAAGGAGTGGGGCACAATTGGTCCCCATTGGAATTCCGACAATTTGCTGGAAAACCTTTCCTCCAAACACCACAAAAATGTTGTCGATCAGAAAGTTTAACATCTGAATAATATCTGTTTCAGTGTACTTATTTTCAGAATCGGACTTTTCTTTTACAAAGTAGGTTTTGTCAAAGTTAACAACGATAAATTTGTATTTGCGATTGCCTTTCTTGCTTGTAAACGCATTACTTATAATTTTTGCGAGTCTTTCTTTCAATTTAGAATGTGGGATTGTAGTGTAAAGTGTCGAAAAATCAAAGGCTTTGATCGAATGGACTCTACTAGAATGAGTGGATTTCAGATGTTCTAAAAGTTCCTAAGTTCCTGCAGTATAAGTATGGTAAATCTAAATCTAAATTATTAGTGTCAATGCCAAAGGAAGCAAGAGCTGATTTGTGCTTATCTATTATTTCAAAGGCAGAAAGGTTTATTGGGGTGTAAGTAGGATTTCCAGGTGTCGAATTTAAACCCAACTCTTTAACTAGACTGAAGAAATAGTACTTTTTGCAAGTTAATGTGTAATTATTTGAGGCTTTGTCTGCTGGTGTGATGGCATAATGTTCTTGGAGGTAGGTAAGCTCTGTGATAACATCAGGGTCTTTAAAGATAGACTCGAATCTGGTGTTCACAGTTGATTTTAATCGGTAAATTCTAGTCAAAAGTAACCCTCTGATGGATTATATCCATTTGGAAAGAGTGTCGAGCTGTACATCCTCTTTCTTTGCCCAACGTCTCACAAGAGTCCATGATAATTTTGAAATTTTGGTTCCATGTAAAGGCATACTTTTTCTGTATTTGGGACCTTTTTTAACATTTCTCTCAACTTGTCCTTCTTGACAATACTGAGGTCACCAGTAATAACGTGTCTACAAGGAGAGTAGTTGAAATCCGATGAAGAACATTCGCAAGGAAGTGGATGTATTGAGGAATTACTTAAATCTATACACAGCAGGAATCGTTTGTAATTGTAAATTTAAGATGCAACTGTTGGTGTGTAGCTATAGGAAATACAAGGAGTTTATTTTCTTTTGAAATATGGTGGGATTTTTTCCTTGACAGTTTTGTGATTCAATATTTGACCGAGATTCAATTTACCATTACCCTTGTTTGCAAATCTTACTTTAATGAAAGGACGGTTTGTTTTCTCCTCTGTTTTATCTTATCTAACTGCTAGAAAAGTAGAAAAAGTAGAAATTTCAGTATATGAGAGTTTTCAAGGTTATGGTTCTGCACATAATAATGATGACATTAATTATTACGACATGAATTAATTGAATGATATGACCCTTGCTTATAATTGAACTGTAGTTTTTGATGTAATAGCTATATATCCAAGAAGTGAATTCATTATTGATCATAGTTTCCTTTCCATTAAATGTATGGAAGCCACAAAATATTTTTTCCCAGTTTCAAGGACCAAAAATTCATACAAAGGTGTGCGACATGACGCATACTCGAACTTGACTTATACTTATGAGACAGATCAGAACAAGAAGGGTCAACAATAGAAATTGCAAAATGACAAAAAAAATCAACGCCTTTATAACTTGAGATTAGTTGATTCTAGTTTCGAATTTATTTGTTTTGTGTTTGACTCAAACTCAAAAGTTCATGCGAAAATCATTTTAAGAAATTGTTAGGGATCACGAAAGAAACAAAATACTCATTTCGACATTTTATTTTAGACGAAATAATTTTCCATCCATATGAGTGGACTGCATTCTTTGCACCGAATTATTCTATTTCCAGTCAACTGTTCAGATGGCTAGCCCACAATGATTGTCATGCGGACACTCTTCAAGATGGTGTATCCCTTAAACACGGACGTTGATATGGAAAATTTCTAGTATTCCCTCTGATCCAACGTATAAAATCCAGGATTTCTTCTCCTGAAAAAAAGAGATATACGTCTTATCCATGAAGCACATGCATTCTCATTAAGTGTGACAATCTAGAGTCTGGGTGCTTTTATGAAATATCTGAAGAACATCAGTGATATGTAAAGAAGGGAAATGACAGCTTTATAATAACCCAAATGACAAAATGATAAAGAAAATTCGAAGTCAACGACGGAAAATGCTATGTGGAATGTGTTTAGTTACTAGTATCGTCCATCCTCCATCTCTAAGATCAACAAATTGTGAAGTACCACGTGATAACTAATAAAATATGTCGCTTAAAAGTAGTCTTCAAAATATATCAAGTGTTATTACAAAAACAAAATTGAAATGAAGGAGACTGTTAACATATAATATATACCGACTGAAGAATGAGGATAAAATGTACAACGGACCATATTATAGTGGTCACAGCGTAACACACACGCACAATTACAATAGATAAAGGACGTCAATCACCCCCCCCCCCCAAAAATAAATAAAAGCAAGGAACAAGAACATTGATACATCTATCCGATGGTGTAGAAAATAGAGTTATCTTTATCCATGAATCTTTGTGCTTATTGAACTTAATGTCAAGTCAAATCAGATCAGCATATAGTCACTACAATATTACCACGGAACATATAAATAAATTCAACTACTAGGTTGGGACTGGTAGTCACTGAGGATACCGTTCGTCTGCATTTGATAAATCATTCATAAAGTTTGGGATGTCGCTCTTTCCTTAGATTAAAAAAAAACCAGAAAAATTCTCTCTCAATGTACTCATTGTTTTATTTATCTAGCATCACTGATGAGATACTATTTGAAGGAATGCCCATACAGCATGTATTTTGATATTGATGAATTAAGAGGCCCTGCCAATAAGCATCAAGCTTTGGGTGGAAAGTCAAAATTTTAAATATGGCTGAAATGACTTGATAATGCAGCAACATAACAAGTTAAACAATATAAATGTCAATATTGAACATTTAATTTTGAAAAAGATGGTTTATACGCGTTGTCATGGTAACAAGCACATAAATCAGTGAAAATGACTGAAAAATCACTGTTTTGTGTCTTCAACAGCAGAAATATGTAAAATTCTACATACATTTTCTGTAGCATTAATTAAAGTAGAAGTTTGGTTCAGATGAAATTTTATATCATAATTCATTTTCAATAACAAACACGGTTGCTATGGTAACCAAAAATACGAGTATTTGAAGGTTTTCTACAATATGCAAAATTTAGTTAGTTTTGATCGTTCGTATCTAAAGTGCGCAAGATGAAATTTTATATCATAATTCATTTTCAATAACAAACACGGTTGCTATGGTAACCAAAAATACGAGTATTTGAAGGTTTTCTACAATATGCAAAATTTAGTTAGTTTTGATCGTTCGTATCTAAAGTGCGCAAGATGAAATTTTATATCATAATTCATTTTCAATAACAAACACGGTTGCTATGGTAACCAAAAATACGAGTATTTGAAGGTTTTCTACAATATGCAAAATTTAGTTAGTTTTGGATCGTTCGTATCTAAAGTGCGCAACCACTACCAATAGTGTTACTTATTTTTTAGTAAATACAAATACCTAAATGTTTAAAAACTGCAATAAAATTGGGTATACAGGTAAAAGTGTTCAAACAGTTACATCTGCATTTCAGCAAATTTTAAGCAAATTTGGCTCCTCTACTTTATTTGAATATTGAAATAAAAAAAAACACGTCTCATATGATTATATTTTCTCACTTAAAACTGGCAAATAAACACTGCATGCTTATATGAATATTTACTTAACAAACCTCGTTACGCAACCATTTATTTCCATAGCAACCGGAAAATAACCAGTTATCGGACACTTATTTGACACATAAAAGGACCACTTCCAGCCTTCCTTTATCAACGAGGGTAAAAAAAATCACAGTTGTTAATGTTGATTACAGCCCCCCCCCCCCAAAAAAGGAAAAAAAATCAAGAATACTTTTGCATGACCTATGAATAGAGAGACATAAGCTATCTAATTCATTGGGGGGGGGGGGGGGGGGGCATATGCTGTTGCACCCTGACGTCTTTCTGTCATTCCGTGCTTCAGATATTTGCATCAGGGCATTTCCTCTGCAAAGAATTGATGAATCTTAATCATGCTTACCGGATGTAGATCTATTATAGGAAGTGACAGGTCACTTGTACATGGGTGTCATCTAAATATTTCTTATGCAGAGTTATATGTACTTGGATGTAGAAAATCTCATGAAAATAAAAGTAGTGTTTGAGCTTTTTCTTTTCAAAGGTTTGATAGATTCGAATGACATAACATACATTTTTAGACATGTAATGAAAAGAACCTTACCTTACCTTCTCATATTCCTTTTCTTGTTTATTAATTTGCTTATGGTTGCTATGGCAACAGACAAGGTTTTGAATTCTAGAATACATATATATGCAAAAATATGCTATTTTATGAACTGAAAATTGCGAAAGCTCAACAATCCTAGATGTTGTCTAAACTATCATATTTCATAATTCATAAAAAAATTGGGTTGTCAAGTCTTCAATTCAATTTAATTCAGGGGGGGGGGGGGGGGTTCAAATCGAAATTTGCAATTATTATGTTTTTTTTCTCGTGCAATTTAGATGTTGACAACCTTTTTTTTATTCAACATGTTCAAGACAACAAAATTTCATAGAAAAGTAATGGAGTTTAAGAATTATAATATTTTAAGATAATTTCTCAAAACATGTGAATTTTTATGAAGACACATATTGTGACAAAAGACAAACTTCCTTAGCAACACAATGTATACCTTAGCAACCAACGAAAACAAGATGAATACTAAAGTAATAAATTTCTCAAGCATAAAATAAGGGTTTACCTGTATGAAAAATAAATTTTCCCTTCGATAGGGGGATATATCTCGAAATATCGTAACTCAAAATGTAAGTGATATGTCCGTACAACCAATACTACGCTCACAGTCAAAGAAAATAGTTTTAGAGGGGGATTTTTCCATGTTAATTTCAGCGTAACATCGTTGACGTTCTCCATAGACTCATGTCTCGTTTACACGGAGAGTTTATTGCTCAATAAACGTAAATTTGTTGCGCAATAAATTTGTTTGCGTTCACACGATAAAATTTATTGTGCAATAAATTTTCAGGGTTTTTTTTTTGCAATAACTTTATTGCTCATCAAGCGCTTATCGAAACTGTTGCGCAATAAATCTGACGCATGCGCATCATCATGACAAGAGAAGGAGATCGTTATACTTACGAATATAACTATTCGACGTTTCTATTTTTAAGATTCTATTGAGAGATTCCGATTTTTCGTATATCTATAAGTATGGACCCCTTGTAGAGATTCAATGACATCATAATTGAATGACGTCATGTTCTAGACTGAAATGACAAAAAAATGAATGTTTTGTTATATAGGCTACATCTCAAAACAGCCTTAAATTTAGACTTTAGGAATATTATTCGAACAATATTTCATTAAGTTATCCGTTGTACATGTTAATTCATGATTCTTGTGCATGTTCATTGGCCTTTTATTGCGCAATAGTATTGGTCTCGTGTGAACGCAAAAGACTTATTGCGAAACAAATTTGTTGTGTGAATGAGGCATCAAAGACTGGCAACCGTTCTTGGTTTTCTCCGTTCGTTTTTACTTCCTCCTTTCTGAGTAGCATAGCGTAAACGAAGGAACCAGAACGGGTACCAGTCTAGAGGCATCAATGTTAAACATCGGCGACGTCACGTTAAACTTCCCATATATTTTCTTTCACTTATGAATCGAGCGTAATATATTAGTCATACGGACATAGTACCTTACACCGTTCTATCCAACTATATAAATTTCAAATTTGAAAATTTGCCAACAAAGTAGACAAAACTTCAATTTTCCGATTTCAGAAATGAGCTGCGCGATCTGTAGGTGTTTTATACAATGCTATATATTTTGTCAAAAACAAAAACTATTGTCTTTGATTTCAATGCAGTGATCTTCGAAATTCAACTAACACTAAGTTAATCACTCCTCAGTCCCTTTTATTTGAGCTTTAGGTTATGTTTTCAATTTTATAAGAGAATCAACATTATCTGTTTTTACACTTACTTCAAATGAACAAGTAGTCAAGTGCATCATAAAAGAACAATGATTACTCATAGCCCCCCCCCCCCCTTCCCTTTTCTTTTTACTATATATAATTTGGAGCTGATTTACGAAAGAGGCACCAAAAAAATTCCATACAACCACAAAGTATCCCGATAAACCAACAAACAAGCAAGCAATAAAAGAGAGTACTGGTCGAGCAGATATTTCCGAACTGAAGGTATTTCCGAACGATTCGCTAGTTCGGTTACTTGGAGTTACTTTTTCACAATTTTGTTGATACAGACGTTTAGATATTCAGAAAAATAGCCGACATGCAAAAGGAAATCTCAAAATAACTTGATTTAGTATATTTTTAACGTTTGTTTCTCCTGCTGTTTGTAACTTTCGTCTGTTTGGGAGCTGGGGAAAGTGACGTCATTGTGTTAAGAACATATCTTGACCTAGTTTCGGAGTCATCTATTTTCCAAAAATCTATTCTCGTCAACTGATCGATGAAAACCTGCATTGTGAGGGGCCCAGAGCAGGATATTCACGAAAAAGTGTATAAATTTCATGTGTTAGAATACCAAAATCATTGGAAATAAGTAAGAAATAAACGTACATCATCATGGTTCAAAAAGTCGCTTTAGAAATAAATTTTGTAAAAGTTTTATAATATATGTTGACATAGAATTCTTCAATAAGGATAAAAGGATAAAATAACAAAGTTTTGAAACATTTGATTTATATTTGACCCCAGGAGGGACTAAAATGCAAATCGTTCAGAAATACCTTTAGTAACTTTCGTAAAATGGCCGTTAAAAGGGGGTGTTAAAATACCCTCAAATTAGCATTTATAGGTCGATTTTCAAAATTATTTTTACATAGGCATCTGTATGAAGGATGAAGCATTATTTGTTCCAAGTTTCATGGTGATTGGACGTATAGAAGCCGAGTTATTGACGAAAATCCGCAAAAATCGTTCGGAATTATCTGCTCGACCAGTAACCCCTCTCCGGTTTTTTCGTTTTTCTATTTGGGTTATCTCCCTGAGTTAGAAGCAATCACAGATTGAAAGATGTATACCCCTGTAAATGAGTCAATATAAATCAAAAGATTAAATTACTAGTAAAAGTATTGAAGCAGTGATTAAAAAAAAGAGATATAAAAATTATAGATGTTGTCTTATTCATATTGAAAATAAATACGTAAACAATATTACAAAACTAGCTTAAACACTTTGAACAATAAAAATGAAATAGATTTTATTAGCCAAAATGACCCTTCCTCCTACTAGTGTGTCAAAACTAAAATAAAAGAAAAATCAAGACTGTTGAGTATAAGGGCGAACATACTGTGTAGGAAGGAATCTTAGAGGAATTTATGATGGGTTCAGCAATACATGTAGACATACACATGTGCCAACTCCTGAATGCTTGATGAATGATTTTGTATTAAAGTGCTGAATCTAAAAAAAATGAGAAATTTAACCGAATTCAACCTATATAGTCCCTCGATCCCCATCTCTTCTTGTCCGCAATATGACATTTCGTATTCTCCACATTAGAGAGTTCCACACCAAATTGCATGATTAGCTTATTTCATTAACTTATACAACGATTATGCGTTAGTGTATACCCAATTTTACTTTTTAAACAAACAGTTTATTATATGGTCTTTCAGTTGATGTTGCCGAAATGCATCAGCGGTGTTGTGCATTTGAAAAAATATGTTCCGAATAGGCCTAAAATTTGTCAATTCTACGCTACATTCAGTTGCCATAGTACCTCTCAGTACAGTCCATATACTACGAACTCACTTTCTGGTGTATCAAAATAGTCCCTTATGGTGTAAGGAATTGTCTTGGGATACAATTCGATTTATTATATAAATAAAGTTCTAATCTAGGCAATTATTTGAAAAAGTAGATAAAATAACGTTTTTTGTACTTTCATTGCCCGTTACCATGGTAACGAAATGGTGTTGAGACAAACTTCATCAATTTTTTTCAAGTACAACCAAAGGGTAACAAAATTTAAAAGAATTAGGAAAATCTAATTTTTTGCACTTTCCATGTTTATATAGCCCAAAGCTCAATGGTTACTGACACGGCCTCTTAAGTATTGAAAAAGTGAAAATAGGTTGGATAACCATGCATTGAATCGGGACAAAACAACTGTATTTTCCCTTTTATGGACTTTTAAGAGGTGTTCTCGATATTATCTTCGGTCACTCTGTATGATCATAAACATTTTCTGAAACTGCCAAGTATATTTCTAGCGTATATCTGCACATACAGTAGTTAAAGGAAAATCAGGATTTTTTTTTAAATCAGCGTTATCTAGGACAAAATGAAAGAGAGGTTCAATACCTTTTTCTTTTCTTCAGATAATAGATGATAAAGACCACGATAAGAACAAGTCCAGCTGATCCAAACGCCGCACCAACAGTGGCACCAGTATTTATATGTGTCACAATATCCAAAGATCTCACTGCTGATGTCTTCACTGAAAATGAAATATTCAATTTATGATAATAATAATGATGAATATTTACGATTTCAACTTCTTAGGTTCTAAGGATACACATTAGTTTTTTAAATCATTTTACATTCCCTCATTTTGCCAAGTTCGACCAATTTCGGTTGGTCATTTCATCAAACGCATTTGAAATTTTCTGTTACAAAATTGTCTCAAATTTCTAAAACCTGGGTCATAGTAGCATCATATCCCAGCCATCTTGCTACGTCTTTCGGTATATTTAGGACATAATTTGCACAGATTTTGGCAATATTACATTGTTTAGATCGAGGATCACTGAAGAGGGTTAAATATCCGAAACGTGCATGTCTGGTCCATGCTGTAAATTTATCTACTCTAAAATGATGCTAATGAATTTGAAGACGTTAAACATTTTTTTTCTATATTATGCGTAACTATTATCATAATAGCAAACAGTGCATTGATAATGAAGTAATGAATGAAATTTTCGAAATTCGGTTATCCCTGTGTAGAGATTGGAAATAGTTTAATTTGGGGAAAAAATAATTATCAAATGTTTAACGTCTTCAAATTCATTAGCATCATTTTAGAGCAGATAAATTTACAGCATGGACCAGACATGCACGTTTCGGGTATTTAACCCTCGTCGGTGATCCTCAATCTAAACAATGTAATATGACCAGAATCTGTGAAAATTATGTCCTAAATATACCGAAAGACGTAGCAAGATGGATGGGATATCAAATCACTTGTGTCTGACATTGGTCTCGTTGGTTTATGTTTGGTCATTTGTGTTTGATGTTTCTGTGTGATTTGGCGTTCCTCATACCATTTGCGTCTCTTTCTGTGCGTGTCTGCTTTGTGTTTTTACAGTGGGTGTTTTGGGGTTTTGTTGTAGGTGCTGCAACTAGGTATTGTTGGAGATCCCCTCCTTTCTTTTGTGTCTGACAAATTTGACATTATTAGTAACTTTAGAGATCCTTTTCTCGTAGTTTAAGGGGACTAATATGTTCAACAACAACAAAAAAAAAGGTATGCATACCGTCACAATGTTCTCCAAGCCAACCGGATATACACCCCACTAAACATTTGCTAGTTTTGTCATCACATTTCCCCAACCGACATCTGGTACTACACCTCTGGGTGCACGATGCTCCATAATACTCATCTTTGCATCCGTCGGTGCAGTTATTTGCTTTTGACTTGCATGCATTATTCAGACATCTTTTACTGCATACAACTTCACATTCACTACCAGTAAAACCCTTCTGACACTTTAAACATCGTGAATTCTCCACATCACATAATGCACATTTATCAACACACGTGCCATTTTCCTTTTTGCATTCTCCAGTATATTGCTTACAAAGACCGTTATCACAATAATCACATACTTGATCACATAATTCTCCATAGTACCCAACGCTACATCCTGTAAAATTAATAGGGCTGACTTTATATACATGTAGTATGTGTCATATTAAAACTTTTATAAAACTTTTCAGTATTTGATTTAAAAGATTATGTTCATAATTATCATTTGATTTTCTTTTCGTTTCCTCAGCTTTCCTTAGACAAACAGTACTAGTATTATATTTTAAAAAAATGTAATGATCGCTTTGCGATATAAGTCCCCTACCGGTGGCATAAATCTATGTCCTGCATCTCTGTTCATCAATTCATTATCTGCAACAACAGCCAAGAGAAGTCTGAGAAACTGAATTCACGAAATTTGCTAAGTCCAAGGGACATAACTCTAGTGAAAATTAGTCAATCTACATTAAACTTGAATTTGATCTGCATCACACTATAATGTATTTACATACAAAAAATCAGTTCATTATCTGCAATAAAAGGCATGAAGAAGATCAGAAAACTGAAAATTTCATGAAATTTGCTACATGTAAGTCCAAGGGCCATAACTTTTGTAAAAATAGGCCAATGGAAAACAAACTCAAACTGTATACCAAAAATCAGTGCATTATTTGCAATGGAACCAAAGAAAAGTCCAGAAACTGAAATTTTCATAAAATTTACTAAGTTCAAGGGCCATAGCTCTTGTAAAATTAGGTCAATCAAAATCAAACACAATCTTGATCTGTATCACATTGAGATATATCCACATACCAAAAATGAGTTTAATATATGCAACAGCAGCGAAAAAAAGTCCGGAAAACTGAAATTTTCATAAAATTTGCTAAGTCCAAGGGCCATAACTCTTGTAAAATGAGGTCAATAAAAACCAAACTCAAACTTGATCTGTATCACATCGAGATATATCCACATACCAAAAATGAGTTCAATATATGCAACAACAGCGAAAAAAAGTCTGGAAAACTGAAATTTTCATAAAATTTGCTAAGTCCAAGGGCCATAACTCTTGTAAAATTAGGTCAATCAAGACCAAACTCAAACTTGATCTGTATCGCATCGAGATATATCCACATACCAAAAATGAGTTCAATATATGCAACAACAGCGAAAAAAAGTCTGGAAAACTGAAATTTTCATAAAATTTGCTAAGTCCAAGGGCCATAACTCTTGTAAAATTAGGTCAATCAAGACCAAACTCAAACTTGATCTGTATCACATCGAGATATATCCACATACCAAAAATGAGTTCAATATATGCAACAACAGTGAAAAAAAGTCTGGAAAACTGAAATTTTCATCAAATTTGCTAAGTCCAAGGGCCATAACTCTTGTAAAATTAGGTCAATCAAGACCAAACTCAAACTTGATCTGTATCACATTGAGATATATCCACATACCAAAAATCAGTTCAATATATGCAATAACAGCGAAAAAAAGTCCGGAAAACTGAAAATGGGACAGACGGACAGACGGACAGACGGACGGACGGACAGACAGACAGACCGAGAGGAAACTAAGAGTCCCCTTCGGCGTTGCCGGTAGGGGACTAATAAAATGTATAATAATTGAAAATGTGAAATAATTGTTCAGACAATTGCGTTGCATATTTCATTGTTATAGATGCATCCCATGCTTCAAAATCGAATAGCTATATAATAAACTTACCAATACAAGTCCCAATGACTTGATCACATGTTACGTTCAAACAATGTCCACAAGTGTTTGTGCAATTGCCTTTAAAATACCCTGGTTCACATCCGTCGATGCAGTAGCCAGTGTCTGGGTAACAATGGTCATTCTTGCAATGTGGAGGACAGTGCATTTGGCATCTATCTCCTCTGTACCCATGGTTTGCATCCTTTCGAACACTCGCCCGTTTCAAAATTGCATTCATCCTCAACACACCCAGCATTGCATATATGTTCGCAACGATACTTTTTACCCGTAGCATCAAAATATCCCCTGTTTACATCCTTTCGTACACAAACCCGTCATACTATCACATTCGTCATCCAGACAATTAGTTGCACTTAACACATTCGTCGACGACCAGATGATAACCTTGGTCACAGACAGAACAGAACACCTTACCATCATATGCCTCTGTGCAGTTCATACAGTTTGGAGTTGCCCTTGAACATTCGTAGTCGCATCTAGCAGTGTACCAACCATTGGTGCATCCATGAAGGCAATTCCCTGTTGAAGAATCACAATTACTTGCTCCACCTACTACAATTTGGACTACATGTATGCCAGCATGTGTCTCCCCAATATCCCTACCTTACAGCCTCCTAACAGGTACCGTTGGTATCATATCCCAGCATACATTGACTACTGTAAGGACAACATCCTACGCTGACTGGATACCATTTGTTGTCAATACATGTGTTGCAATTACTTCCATTAAAGGTCTTACATTTGTCGACACTACATTTACATTCCTTCGCCATAAAACTTGTCCGCACAGGTTTCACAATTTCCGTAAACGCTGCAATTGCTGCATTCAGAGGGACATGACATATTGCAAAGAGAGCCATAATATCCTTCAGAACAAGTTAAACAAGTATCATTATCCATGCAAACATCGCATTTATCAAAGCATCGTTGATCACATGATTCCCCGAACCAACCTAAAGCACAATTGCACTGTCCAGATATCTTATTGCACTGGTTATTTAGACAATGTTTGAAACAAGGCTTAGAGCAATCCTCACCGTACCATCCGTCTTTACAGATAGAACATTTAGACGGATCATTCCGGCATTCCTTACAGTTCGAATCCTTACACGTCTCTCGACAATTCCCCTTTCTTTCCTCCATAACCTGATATGCATTGGAAGCAAGAGCTATCACCCTGTCTGCAGCCCTTAGATTTTACGCAGTTTGATGGACATGGCGTCGTGCAGTTCCATCCGGAATAACCCAATTTGCATCCATACATACAAGTACCATTCATCTGGTCACAGCCAAGATTACAGTTCCTAGAACATGTCATGTTACATACACTACCATATTTATAGTCTTTACAACCAAAGCAGGTGCCCGACGAATCACACCCATATAAACAAGAGGACGAAGCAGTTATTCTCGCAATTACCTTCCATAATAAGGTTGAGCACAGGATATACACTTCCCAGAAATGATTTCACATCCATCTTCATCACTGCATTTCGGAGAGCATTTCTCGTTACACCTACTCCCGTAATATCCTGATAGGCATTGTCCTTCGCATTGTCCATTCGTAAAGTTGCATCCCGACATACAATTCGTACAGTTTATCTCTGAAGAAGAACATATTTTGTGTTAGACATGCCAAATATTGCTCAACCATTTGAAGAAGAAGGGAATCAATGATAGAGCCCGGTCATGCTTCCGTTCTAATAGATCAACTGCCATAGATGGATATATATATCTTACAAATATTTCTGGTTTGTTGAATACTTCGAAATAGGATAAGAAGCTTGATTTAGAAGAATTTAACCTTGGCAAAAGTATTTTCATCATGATTTAAAAACTTGCAATTAATCGATACCTTTGCTGTGAGTGGTCAATGCCTTTGGTGTTGTTTCCATAGACGTATGAAAAGCTGTATGCTGAACAGTTGTCTCTGTTGTTTTTAGTGTCTCTATTGAAACTGTTGCTGTCGTATGACTTTCAGTTAAATTATTTCCTAAAACAAAAAGTACAAAGAAAATAACCAAACTAAATTGTATCAAGTACATGATTAATAAACACTGACATGTATATGCGGCTCATGACATTGTGTACAAATTTTATCTTTTCTGTTTGTACTGGTTTATCACTGTCATATCCTGCTGCTCAGTATATATCAGTCATCTTGTATTTACATGCAATGACGATGAACCCTGATAATGATGGTTTTGATATTTTTATCTTTTACTTATAAATGTCCCATTACCAATTCAAGTGTTGCAATGTTCAATTAGTAACGAAAATGTTTGTTTATGCTTACATTTTTGTTAATATGAAGAAATATTGCTGTTACGTTTGCCAGTACTTTTCAGAATTGTTCATCTTCTAAAGTAAGCCGAAGATCATTCACTCCATCGCCAAAGACTTTTCATCTAGCTTATCATGTCCAATCCATCCTGCTACCTATTTCGGTACATTTTTGGACATAATATGGTCATATTACATTGTTTAGATTGAGGATCACTGATGAGGGTTTAGTACCCGAAACGTGCATGTCTGGTCCATGCTGCAAATTTCTCTGTTTATAAATGATGCTATTGAATTTGAAGACGTTATCATTACATCTGTACTTATCCCAAGGAATGTTACACGTCTTCAAAATAATAGCCTCAGATAAATTTGCAGCATGGACCAGACATACACATTCGGGTACTTAACCCTCGTCAGTGTTTGTCAATCTAAACTATGAAATATGGACAAAGCCTGTACAGAAAGACGTAGAACGATGGGCGGGATATGAAGCTACGGGACCCACTTTTCATAATTTTTGAAAAAAAAATTCGAATGCGTTTGAAGATACGATCAACCGACGTGGATCGGACTTGGTTATATGTGCCCTTGGGGACCCCTGGTCCGCGAGTGACACTCGCCTAGTTGTACAAATGTTACAAAACTTCAAAACTTCGGGAGGCGCCAATGTTGTACATTAAAGAGAACCATTATAGATAATTCATTCCACTGGAATCTGAATCAAAGCCTCGTTACCTTAAACAACTAATACGGGTCATTTTTTAAAAGTTAGTCTTTCTTCACGGATATCAACTACATCATGTGAAAAAGCAATCAGACATCTAGCTGTTTCTCCTTCCATCAGTCTGTTACCGGTAGAGGATCTGAACCATCTCCATTGTCACGTCCAAGCGAAGTTTTATTCAGCCTATAAGAAAGCAACGTTAACATATGTTTTGTGGAGTTGTTCTTGATATCTCTCTTCATTGTTTTCGTTATGCCTTCCATGAATCGTGAAGGTCTCGGGAACAAGACTGCGCGATTTAAATTACATTCTATGGTGCAGAAATATGAAGTTGAACAACTCATCAGAACATACTGATTTACTGACTGGAAACACGCTGGAATCGAAAATACATTAATTCGTATTTGCCGGATATTTGATCAAATACTCAAAATTAATCTAAAAAATCACTTAGACATGACCGCCTGGGGTTAACTACGAACCATCATGAATTGTAAAGTATACTCGATTTACCAGATCTGCACCATTGACCAAGTACTAATCAATTCATATCATTTATATAACTAGTCAAAATAAATAACAAAAGTTTTAAAATATTATATTGCACTATCTCTCTTCAACTTGGATACTGTACTTCACAGATTGCATAGAAAAAAAGAACTGCACACCCAGTTCGTGTCGTTTAATGCCTTTTGAAAGCATCAAAGAGGCAAGGGAAGATTATAACACCCATAGACTCTTTAGTTCTTTTTTAATCCCTCATGTTCAAACTATGGATTCATGTCTTGTTTTCAATACATCAAGCATCAGTGTATCTATGGACGGTAAGCCATTTTCCAAATATGAAGTCCCAGTCCCCAAAGAAGAAAAAGATTTTCTTTTTCAATACGCCCGTCATTTGATGGGATGTATTATGGTATGGCGAAGTCTGTCTGTCCGTCCGCTTTCCGTCTGTCCGTCCGCTTATGGAACGTAATAACTTGAATATGCGTCAATGGATTTTCATAACATTTGTACATTGTAATAAGACTGTGGAGAGGACGCCGCCTTTCGATTTCTAGCTTCATCCAATTTGTCATTACGGAGTTATGGGACTTAGAATTTTAAAATACTGTGAAAATATACTAAAATAGTTTAAAATTCGTTAAAAATCTATTTTTGGGTGAAATGTACTGAAAATTTGTATTCTTCAAGAAGAAATAATGTTCTTATGCATATGTAACGGGTTTTAAATTTTTTTTTGTCGCATAATTGAGAAATTTTATGTAATGGGAGGGGGGTTATATATGCACATACATGTTAAGCTAAGGGCAAAGTATAGGCGGATGGAACGCAATAACTTGCAACAACGGATTTTCATTATATTTGTACATTGTGATCAGACTTTGGAGAGAAAGCCGCCTTTCCATTTTCAGGTTCCTCCGATATGTCGTTATGGGACCTAGATATTTTGGTGTTGTGAAAATAAATCCCAGTGAGAGTATCTTGCTGAGTGAGCTTAGGCTTTATTTCTCTTTGAAAAGAGCCAGTCAAAATCAAAGTGGATTTCGTTTATTACGCCCACATTTTTTAATCCATAAAGCCTGCATTCAAGATAATTTTATTGTTTTAATATTTCTTTCAGGAGAATGGGAGGTTTATACACAAAGTAATCTAAATAATCAATATAATCCTTCTTCTTCTGGGAGAGATAAAATCAAGGGTATTTTGAGTAAATTTCATAATACTTACGAAAAAACATATTGAAGGGAATGTCTTTTTTTCAACAAAGAATATCGTTACAATGAGTCTGTTGCGAAGCTTTTTTTTTGTACTTTGTCAGAAATAATCATGTCTCCTCACTCATAATCTGCAAGTGCCAATGATTTTGTACCCCCTTGTCAATTATCGATTTCTGCTTCAGAACTACTAAAGAGGTGCCAAATCTAGAAGCAGATAATTCAATTAGATTTTCCTTGCATGTATAGTGTAACGGTCAACAAGAGCTGAATGACCAACCAGATCCTCCTAATGGTCAACAAGACCTGTCATCAAATAGGGAGGGGGACTTGGGGAGAAGTTTCCTGACCTTCACACTTCCATTCTTCATACACAGAGTTTCACTGATCAGAATTTTCAAATATTGAAGGCATACATTTCTGATATACTTAATTTGGCTAATATGTGACACGGACAGAGCTCTCTCAGGCTGAGGAGTTTATACATGTAGTTCCTATTATGTGGCTTTTGTAAATAGGTGTATAAATGTAAGGTTAGCAGGATTATCGAATAAAATGCATATATTTTTCTTTCTTATTAAATACTAGTATATATCCTAAATGCAAACAAACTGAACAACAGTATAACAGAAATTATTTGTACTTTTTATCATAAAGTACAGAGATACAGAAGGTAAAACAATTCTTAATCCAACAGCATCTGGTCCATATTGCAAAAACATTTGTGCTGAGAATGCATCAATTAAAGATTTTCTTAAAGCATACTTGATAAGTTAAGCTCTTGTTGAGTGTAACAATTTATTCAATTCCTGAAAAATCAACAAATTGGCAACAATTCATTTTAAATTTCTCTAACTACTATTCTGATACATGTATTGGCATAACACAACAAAAGAGCACCTAAAATAAGTCTACATCTACACTGCATACTCACAAAACTAAAAGTTTTCACAGTGTGCTAACGGTGTAAAAGAACACAGATTTGGAATGCTATACGAAAACTTAAAATTGACATGACATGAATTGTGAAGGAAATAAAATGGGAGGATATATATCACATGTTTTGATATGCTTTAAGTTATTTGCTTTTAAGGGGAAACAGCTTTATGTTGTTACCATCTTATTTTTAACAAACTTACCGGTATGCATAATTTCACAGGAAAATATCAATTCAGATCTTTTTATCCATTGGTCTATTTAGAATGGTAATCTAAGTACTATTTATCATTGAATATACATTGTATTGTAAGAGAATTTTCCTGCTTGCAGACATCCCTAAATCTCAATAAAAGTATAAAATCTCTTTGTACATTCAGAGAAAAAAGATAATAAATCATGTCACATTTGTATGTATTAGCATGCAATCAAAAAATCTATCTCCTAGAAGTAAAGTTCCGTGTAAGAATAAGGTAGTTTGTATTTTTTCAAACTATTAAATGATTAAATAAAAAACTCTAGTTTGATTAAAGAAAGGCAGACTACTTAAAAATAGAACAGATTTTTTCTAATACAATAAAAGTTTTGCCAGGCAACTTCAATAAATATTGATACGGACAGATTAATCCCAAAGAGAACATTAGTATTTTGAACTAGAATTTGGATAAAAATGAATGCATGTATAAAAATTGAGGCAGGAAATAATTCACAACCAAATAAGTAAATAAAATAAAATCTGAAACATAATTTATCATCTTTCACTGCAGACTCTTTACAAACAGTAATGTTGCCTTTCTTATGTTTGACCCTTAACATATGACCTTGACCCTTATTGAATGTTTTAAAGTCTCATTGTGCCAACGTGTATGGTTGATAAAAGTATATGAATATCAAAGAAAGTTATAGCCATATGCATGGTTGATCCGAAATATGTGACCTTGACCTTGAAGTGACTTTGACCGTCACTGTGTGTTTAGCCTTATCATGCTTCCATCATTGTGTGTTTATTAGCCTCTAAGTTTCATGTATGAAAATACTTATCTAGCATAATGCTATAGCCATAATAAAGTGAAAATGGAACTACCAGACAGTTTGACATAAATACAGACAGAGATGGGACAAATATAGGTATATGTATATGTATATGTTGCTTTGCAAATAAAATGAAAAGTATGAAATAAAAAGTAAAACAATTTTATGAAAATGGAAATTGGTGCTGATTAGTGCCTGATTTTGGACCATATCATTATTGAATGACAACTAGATGTACTTACACATTACACTATAAAACATTAATATTACCCACACTATTGTTCTTTCTCCAGATCTAACATCACAGAAAAACATATGACATGGTGGTTCTTTAAGGACAAAGAATGTGCATTTACTAGTGATATTTACAAAATTGGAAACAAAGTCAATATTTCAATTTCTTCTACATGTACGCATGGATGTATGGTGCTAGGCAAAAATTAAGTTTCAAATACTAAACTTTTATATAATAAATCTTCATTTTGGCAGGGTTTCTTTGTACAGAGAAAGATCATCTTTGAAGTATGTGTAGGTTCTTTCAAATTTACAACATTGCCTTTTTACACTTTTAACACTCAGATGTATGTTTTCTCTTATTTCCACTTCAAACTACTGAGGGATCGAATAAACACAAAATTTGATATTTCTATGATATGATTATAATCTTCTAATAAAATAAATCATTAAAATTATGCATCAATTTGGAATGACTATACAAGAAATAAAAAAATAATCTAGTATTAAAATTGAGACACACGAGTTGAATGGTTTTTAAAGATGAGACCATACATTGATTTCACTGGTAAACAGTAATTTAAAACAAATAAATTGTAAAATCTCGAATAAATATTGAACATTTTCTTGGTAAAATCTATAATCTTACATGTACAGAAAACTTTTTATGTCTTTGGCATATCTTGAACATTTTTATTGTAAAAGCATTAGCAAATTTGTTTATGAAACACTGTGCCCTTTTCAGTAGCTATGTTTGTTGGCTGAATTAAGAAATAGAAAATGACAAGCCGGGCTCTATTGTCTAATAATGCCCGAGCGTCCTCAGCCAAATCACATTCATTACCGAGCCGCGTCAGCGGCGAGGTGATAAATGTGATTGGCTGAGGACGTGAGGGCATTATGAGACAATAGAGCCCGGCTTGTCATTTTTTATTTCTATTCTAATGATGACCAATCTTAGACCTGTAAAAACCAGTTCCTGCAAGTTTATCTGCTTTCAGAAAATGGGTAGGCGTGGCTTATCGCTATAAGGCCTATATTGGAGAATAGAGCCCGGCTCGCGTCTGTTGTCTTAATAGGGAAAAAGAATCAAGTCATATTTGAATAAACAATAGTAGTGAGGTCAAGGTCACAACGCATAGTGCCAAAAGAAAGGTCTTGTCACAATGAATGTACATGCGAAATATGAAAGCCCTGTTAATTACTACATTTACTAAAAATTTGAGCCCTTAGTTATGTGCTCATTGTTGTTTGAAAAGGCTAAGCATTTTGCAATAAAATGTGAAACTTTGTGGCGCTATCACTCTTTTACATTTAAATTTTTTTAATGTAAGATCCTACATTTCTGAGCCCAGAATTATATATACATGTATATACGATCAGAAAGACATACAAACAGACAGGACAATAACAACATACCCTTCGATATTCTATACAAAGGAAAAAAATATACAAAGGGAATCAAATAAAATAATAAAATGTAGAACATTTAACATCAAATTAATTCAATTTGAAAACATAAGATCTTCTGTATTATAAATGAAATGTGAAGCATGTAAATTTATATTTTATATCCACCATAAACTAGAGTATTATGCCTGCTGTCCATATTTTTGTAATATAAATACCAGCATCAAGGCATCTTATATAAGTTAAAACGTAGATACTTTTAAAAGAAAACAAGTATGTTTCATTCATATCAGGGCATACTTTTGAACAATAAAGAAATGGTACATGCAGTACCCTGAAGTCAAATAACAATTACAACAAAAATTTCCTAAAATCTGATAAAATCTTTGCAATTTTAATAATTAAAACATGAATTAAATTCCACAAAAATAAAACAATGTTTGGCAACAAATACATTTATCAACATTAATGAGTGAGATACCCGGGAAGTAAAACATTGTAAAATGAAATATTAAATTTTCACAATAATTAACAATTAATACGCTAAATAGCACCTTCATCATCGATGTACAGGAAAAAAATGTTTCTGAAGAATTCTTACAAATCTTTCTCTCATTTTTGACTTAAAACTCTCATACCACAAAACATTGTCTCGTCTCCTCCTGGTTTTGTATTCCTGGGTCAAGGTCGTTTCTTTTTCCAGAATTCTGTCTATCTCCTTCCAATCTTTGACATATATCACAGGCGCTTTTTCTTCTTTGAGTAAACGAAGAGGTGACTTTTGGGAAATTGAAGAATTCCCACAATGCCCTGAGGTCATGACATCCTCTATAACAGGCACAGAGCCATATGACATAGCCTCATAGATTCGATAACATTCTGTGTTTTGACCTACAGGGTTCAAGGTCAAGTCACTTTCTGATAAGGCTTTAATGTACTCCTCACGACTAGCATCAGTTTCCATTGGCAACCAACTACAAATAGACAAGTGAACAGACGTCATTAAAATTTTATTGATATTTACTTTAATATAATTGATTATGTTAGGAAACGTAAGAAACTTTTATCATTTTTGTTTAGATAATATCAGTTATTATTAAGTGGGTGGTATATCAACATTAAGTGTAAGATAGCATGATCAAAATTATTGATTTCCCCATCATTCGTCTGTTAACATTATGCAGTTTATTGCAGGCAGATAAAACTGAAGCAAATTAATTCATGTAACTATGATAACATCTTAAATTTCCCTTGTCAATGAAATTTCTATCAAGTTATTCCACCAGGAATTTTTCGGTTTGACTGATAATCAAACCATTCCATTTCGGTATCTGTATAACAGCTACAGATAATTGTTTTCGGTTTGTACTGCATATAATCAGGCTTGTCAAAATTAATTTTCTGAATCTTAAAGAAGTCCTCTACTCGTGGGTATTTTCACTTACATCTACTCGGACAAACTCAAATTACAAAGTATTGGTAGTTCCATAAAAAAATATTGTCTCGTTTATCCATGAAACAGCGATTTATAAGCCCATATCAACAAGCTAGCGATTTTACACGGAACTAGTCTGCAACTTCCGCCGAAATTGAAAGTACAAATTCGTGACGTCAGATGTGTGTATACACTACACATTCGCACGATGACGTAATGTAAAATATAGTACATGTATGAGTCTCTTTGTTTACATGGTACATTTATAATTATTTTTCGGTTTAACCATTTTCAAAGAAATTAGACATCAGACCTGTACATATTCAATGTCGGATCCATCCAGGAGGAGGGAAGAGGGGGGCGGTTCTTCCCCATTCCTGGTAAGACTTGCATGAACACGGAAAATATTAAATAATGAAGGGAGGGTGAGAGATCGAAATTTTATAGGATATGAAATCCTTAGTAAAGCCTTTCCTAGCCGTCTAGATTGGATCTCAAATTGATATTCTAATCAGCTAATAGGATTGGGGGGGGGGGGGGGGCGCAACTCAGGAAGAGGGTGAAAAATGAAAATTAATGTCATTAAATTGACGACACATTTTTTGGCCGTTTCAGATAATATGAAATTTATTTTCTGATATTATATAAAGTTATGAAGGTAAAAAAATTAAATGATATGAGTCGACAAAAAAAAAAAATGATATGGCCTTCAAAGTTGTCTGCTAGCTCCGCTCAGGATTTCAGGGAAAAAAATTGACTTTCTTGAAATTCAATACCGGGAGAAATGATCATGTAATGTATATCGAATAAAATGAAATTTTAAATGAATCGTCTCAGAATTAAACTGAAAGTAACGAGCGTTCTTCGTCAATATTAACTGATCGAGTATCTCAGTACGAGAGAGAGAGAATTTTTTTTTCATTTCAGAGGTGCATTACAAGAATTCAAGACGGACTTAATTTATTAATAGTACTATCTCCGCTCCAAAAGAATATGATCACTGTGTTGCCCAGAACAATATTAGAAAATAGATACCCAGAATACATATACAAGTATTTGATATGGTATCTTGTTTATGATTATCATTTTTTTTTTTTCGAAATTCAGTCGCAACTCCTTCCGCAGTTAAAATTTACGTCCCCACCCCAATCTATCGAAAAATTTGTGAACATGTAACAGGTTATGCTCTGCATATTGAAAACTGAAGTTCTTGCATATTTCGATGTTCCACATGGATCCGTTTGATGTTTGATTAAACATTTGATGGACATTTATTTGTTTACATTCATTAAAAAATTTCGTTTTAGAAAACAACAATCTTCATGTAACAGGTTATGCTCTGCATATTGAAAACTGAAGTTCTTGTGTATTTCGATGTTCCACACGGATCCGTTTAATGAAACATTTGATGGACATTTATTTGTTTACATTCATTAAAAAATTTCGTTTTACAAAACAACAATCGTCAAACATCGTATCGTTATTTATGAGGAGGGGGGGGGGGGCGTCTGGAGACGAGAGTTATGTCTGGAAATTCGGGCGGGAGGGGGATTTTTTTTTTAACAGTTGTTACATACTGACTTTTTTTCGGCACTTGGGGCCTGTATATATGTAAAAAGAATCTAGCTTGTATCTTTCCTTCTTTCTTTCTTTTTTCCCCGTTCACAAAAATAAGTTACATTGAACATGTCGATGACCTATATTTTTACATTAACTCAACGATATTCCACAGACCTAATTTCTCCTTTTGCATGTACATGGCATGCTTTTTCCAATGTAAGGAAGGTAATATTTATTGAAGTCCGTACGTGCCGACTGGAAGTGCATGGGGAGATACAAATGTCAACGAAGGAGGGTGGTATCAAAGGCCGGAACGGGAGGGATTCAGAGTGCCGGGGAAATCACAGGCCGAAAGATCGCCTGGCAATTATTCGTATGCGCCTCTAAACATTTAATTTTTTTAGTAGCGCAAACGAATACCCGGACGACCTTTCCGCCTACGGGGGAAATTATAGAATTTTGTAAATAGGATACCCTCTACCCGACCCAAACCATCTACAAGCATGATCTAGACGGTTAGGACGTCATGACCCCTTGGATTTGCCAAAAATGCAGATTTTTTCTTTGTATTACTAGTATATATTTTTTTTCGAAATAGACGGCTTACCCCAACCCCCATTTTCTTTCCGGGGGAAAGGAAGGATAGATCCCCTTAAGATTTTTTTTATCTATATATGCCTTAGAATCCCTCTCCGAGATAAACTTTAGGATTCTGGAAGTCTTTTAAAATATATCAACACATGTACGTATGTATATAATAAATCATGTACATTAGTAGTTTTTAAAATGTAAATGTTTAGGTTTCATTATTAAATGCTCTTTTATCGTATTTATAATCAATCATACACTCTCATTTGATATGTCTTTCATTTTGGCATTTATAAGAGTACATTCTTACATGTATCCACAACATGCATGTACATCTCTATATATAGCGTTATGAAACGTGGTTCCCTTATACACACTTCTGACGTACTTCCGGTTTGTACAGCTATTTTGAGAAATTGGAAAAGGTGGTAAAATATAAATTGGTCTATCAGCTCTGAAAGAGATTTACATTATGGGGAAATTTCTTGTTGGAATTAAGTTTGATATGAACTGTAATATACATGAAAATCTCCACGACTAGAGAACTTCTTTAAACTTGTTGAGAGTAATGGATCCCTGTATTCCCAAAGAAAATAAATTACAATATCAGAAGTACATCGGGAAAACCATAGAAAGTTAATTAACTAAGAAATTTTTTTTCAAATATATATGAATATACATTACAATGTACTTTCTTACTGTATTGCTTCACACCATACTCTATAGACTATCTGTCCAATTTGAATATTGCTAGACTAAACAACGGAGTAATTTTGGAAAACACAAGAGTCGATCTCTGTCTCTTCCATTCGATAGTAATAGTAATGCCCCTCAGCAAACTTATCATGCTTATGTTTGGGGAAGAGATGGGCAGAAGGCTACAAAAGCATTAACATAGCAGTTTCATTGATAATTTTCATGTAAATTATTGTTGGAATTTTAAAAACACATGACTGGGGCATTAAATTGGTTAAAAATTTTCTTCAAGAAAGTAAAGAGTTGGAACACTACCATATGTATTTAAAAGAAGATTTTGCTCTTAATTTAGAGATCAGGATAAAGTTTTAGAAAGAGACGGACTGCAATTGGAAACGCCAAATTTATTGATATGGTTGCATTCTCCATTTTCAACGTTTTTGAAAGTTAAGATCTCTGTAATCAAAATCTCTACAGAAGGAGAGTTCTTCCTATATTACAAATAAAGTAGACATATTGGCAGCTCCTTTCTTTTACTATAGTTATATCTGAAATATCTTATTCTTTCGTCAGACACAATGGGTATTTGATTGATTTGTGTTACGTAATTTCCATACATGTTCGTAGTTATAAATTATCGTCAACATAAAACTATAGTCTCCTGATGCGAAATAAAATGAAACGTTATGAAAATGTCGTTGTCCTTTTCACGGTTAAGCATTTGAAATTAATATGAAACTACATGTATCATCTTTATCTACAATAGAGACAAGGATGATGTTTGAAAGGACTGCAATTGGAGGCGCGAAACTCATTTATATGGATGTACTATCCCTTCTCCACGTTTTTGAAAGTTGTGATCTCTGTGATCCGATGGCCATATTAACCTACAAAGACCTCTACCAAAGATGCATTTACATCTCATTATTCTTTCAATAATGTTGCCATATTGGCAGCTCATTTCTTTTGCTATTATTTCATCGGACATATCTTAATCTTTCCTCAGACACAATGGGTATTTGATTGTGTTACATAATATCCATGCATTTTCATAGTTATAAATCATCATCAACATAATTATCTTGTCCCAAGGTGCGAAATAAAATGAAACGTTATAAAATGTAGTTTTTCTTTTCTGCGGTTAAACTTTTGCATACAATCTATTGCTAAAGAAATTGCTCAAACGATTCAAGCAACAAAGGATCATTATGTCTTAACAAAAAACGCAAATATTTTTTTTATAGTTAAAACAGAGTCCATTCCAGCCATTACTACAATAAATAATCTCTGACAAAATAAAGGAGGGGATCTCCTGCGGGATTCGGTTGTATCACCCACAGCAAAACAACAAAACACGCAAATGCAAAAAAGCAAACAAAACAAAACCAAAAACTGGGTTAAAAGGTCAAATGTCAAGGTCACGAGGTCAAAAATTTTGGTATCAATGGAAAGGTCTCATCACAAGGAATACACATGTGAAATATGAAAGCCCTATCACTTACCATTCAAAAGTTATGCCCAATGTTAAAGTTTTTGAAAAGTAGGTCAAAGGTCAAGGTCAAGGTCACGAGGTCAAAAATTTTGGTTTCAATGGAAAGGTCTTGTCACAAGGAATACACATGTGAAATATGAAAGCCCTATCACTTACCATTCAAAAGTTATGCCCAATGTTAAAGTTTTTTGAAAAGTAGGTCAAAGGTCAAGGTCAAGGTCACGAGGTCAAAAATTTTGGTATCAATGGAAAGGTCTTGTCACAAGGAATACACATGTGAAATATGAAAGCCCTATCACTTCCCATTCAAAAGTTATGTCCAATGTTAAAGTTTTTCGGACAAACAGACAGACAAACAGACGAACAGACAAACAGACGGACAGGCCAAAAACTATATGCCCCCGAATCTTTGATTCCGGGGGCATAAAAACACGGACTAAAAAGACAGAATAAGCATAAGAGACACCAAAGGGTCAAGGAAGACAACAAATGACGTGAACTCTACAGGATAATATATGATACGTTATTTCATAATGATTATATATGGTGAACAGACAACTTGATATATCTATCTACCATAAAACAAGAAAATTGGTGACAGCTGATCAAACGAACTTGACCTATCTACACTCCAATACGGCTTGACTTATTCATACTCCATTTCTGCTGACTTTACAATTCCCTATGTATCAAGTAGATGTCAAAGGGAATTATGGCGAATATTTTTTTTTTAATCTAAAGGATTATTCTATGACGTATAATACATGTATAATTCCCATACTTGTATCTGGCTTTGATATAACAATCTTTATGATGGGGATTTCCCTGAAGCCCATTCAGCAGAATTTCTCTTGAAGAATTCTTGTAAATTGTCCCCAGAAAGTTGCATGAATAATTTCTTCTTTGATCTAAAACCAAGTTTGTTAATTCGACCTTTGGAAAACTCCGATATCTGAAATAATAGAAATGGCAAGTTATTTCCTTCAAGCGATTAAAAATATGTATACATGTACATGTATACACAAGAATGATAGTGTACCACACCCTTACAATATCTCGTTCAATTTACAAGCTTTACAACTGCAATGGTATAAAATATGTCTAATTCTGTTTCGTGCATGATGTAGAATATATTTCACTTGTCAGTAGAAACGTCGATGAAAACATATGGCATGCTTACTTATTCAACCTCGTGTCTTCAATCTTGCTTCAGAAAAAGGTCAAAGATACGCCAAAGATACGACGACTTTATTATGCATACTCTCAAAGATGATCAACAACCTCCAACCTATCACATCTACAGAAATATTTCTTTCACAGGAAATCTGATTTTTTAAAATTATATATTCGAACTTACGTTGCCACACCCAGAGGCCATTGATAGAAGACCTCATTGTCGATCTCCGTGCTGTCATACACCAGGAACACAAACTGTATCAGTCCTCCATTCCTTCTCAGATAAGGTTTTATCCAGTCATTATTGCACTGCTCATCACCCAATAAAACCATCCCGGCATTTTGAAGATTTGGAAAGTTAGGCAAAACGTCTAACCACCGTTTTGAAAACTCAATTTTCTCTGGAGACCTTCCATTTAGGACAAGTATAACATTCTGGGTTTCTTTGGGAACTTTAGACGGTTTGACTCCAGGACCGGTACGGAATCTGAAAGAAAAAAATACGAGTTAATGAATTCTCAAACTTCTACCAGCGATAAGTAACCTAAAAACCAATTCCTTTCAGAAGGGAGCTCGATCATAAACTTTGAATGAATTCTATCGTATATCCAATTATAAAAGCAGGATAGAATTACCCCTTCCGGGTAACCCAACTCTGACCCCATCAATTTACATCGTTACAACTCTGCTCATTTCATATGGAAAGCAATGCGTTAATTCCTTCCGGTATAATCTATCAAGAAGGCAAAAGCTACATGGCGACATGTCGTATATATCTGTTGTATGATACGGCCCGCAACAGCTGTCTGTTCTATCAAGTAAAAAGTATGTCAAAGAAACTAACCTTAAATTTCAAGAATTGTTGATATATAAAAAACTTATAAACAGAAAACTGTATCATGATAAAAAATTTTCTTTGATTTGAATGGGTTTTAACGTTCTTTTTATATGACTGTCAGTAGCATTCTTGCAAACGATTCAACATACTCCAATGATCGTACACTACAGGTATTTGATAGAACTATAACTTAGACCTGTCACCTTGATAAGAGGGTTCTTCCCTTTGCCATGGTAATCCTGTATAGGACTTTGACCTTGACCTTTGATCTAGAAAGTCAATAAAAGCCTATTTTCCTTGTACCATTGTGATCCCTTGTGGTAAGTTCTAAGGCAAACAGAAAGACGGACGGACGTCGGTGTACCATGGTCATTTCGTAAGGTTATCGAAATATATGTCATATATAATCAAATCTTTTATTCCATTTCTAGCCGTTATTACTTTTTCGTCTGTATAAAATCTGACGAGGACAAAATGTTTCAATACTCAATGCAGCTAAATACAGCATCATGGAACCTATTTTAAAATCCAATCTCCAGTAAGTATAATGACAGAAGAAATGGGAAACAGAGGCCCCTAATTAACTAACCACACTGGTAATGGGGCTCTATTACCATGTTATAAAACAGTCAAAGCCTTAAACAACGTTTCATTTCCTTGATAAGTCCGGTAATTTGAGTAAAGAAGGAAAATAATCAGCAACCATTAACAAGTAAGGAAGTATATTGCAGGAAGAGGACCCTATTGTAGATCATGCTGGGTAGATGTCGCTTACACTTTCTATATCACTCCTCGCCCTTGTAACTCGTTTCCATGAAACTCGGAGAAATTAATTCATATCCTCTGTTCACGATCATTGTTCCGCGTCAACTCTTCGACATGACTTCCCTAGAAAAACAATCATTTCCTAACACAAAATTGACGAATGTCCCAGTCAAATGGTGCCATAGTATTCGAATTACCGGTAGAATTAAAAAAATATATATTAGTAAAGGAATTTTATTGGATCGAAATTCCATTGGGGGATTAGTAAATTCAACGGAGCAATTTTCCATGTTTCCTACTGAAAATCGACGCTGTTCAGAGACTTGCGGAGACTTTAATCAAACAATCTATTCCACTGTTTTCTGCGAACCGTCTCTGCATATTGCCAGGATGCAAATAATTACTTTTGCCATTTTCCAGTGCCTGGCTAATTCAATCCAATTGGGGTATCATTATTTGAATTTCTTTTAGAGAACCACAATACTTGTCGTTTCAATCAGATGAAACTAGCCTATTTTTGAAAGTCCGTATATCATCGTTAAAGATGTTATACTCTAAAAGGTCAAATACGAAAGCTGTAGCTATAACTATTGTCCTTTTTTTCTGTTTTGCGTAACCTTGCTGGTAGGTTTCGAAGCCCCAAACCATCAAGGTAAACCCTCATCAGAAGACATCTTTTTATAGGAGTGTTGCAAATGTAAGAGACTTTTCAGCGTTAATCTATATCCCTAGCTGCTATTGTTTTCGCTTCATATAAATGTTTAGACTATAAATGAAAGGGTTCAAATTTTGACATTTTTATTGATTTTATCAATAAAACAAATGAGTAAATTGGTGTTACAATTTATGAGCATTTTATACCATATGACTTTGACATTTGTAGAGCATTGAAGGTTTTTTTTCTTTTGACATGTTTGACATTGGAACTAGGCTAATGTCAAACTGTGAAGATTAAATGTAAAGACATAATAAAAATCTTTCTGTATGTTAAATTAATTTGAAGTACAAATCCCTTGCCAATTTTTCAGTTTAAGAAAAACTTGCTCCGGCTATATAGTAAGTCGTCCATACTAACTTATTTTGTTGTCACAAATGTATCATTATGATCTGAATAAATGGTTTTATGTTTCTACTGCATGTAGCTTCTGAGATTTTGCTTCAACCAGAAACTTTAAACCAAAGCTTAGACTAAAATGTTGATGACAGACATCGTTATTGTATGGACTGGAATCGCTTTGCAATCCACCAAAAAAGGTTATAATCAAGTCTCCGTGAAACGTTGACAGAAGATGAACTAGAACACTAAAAATTCAGCGACAATAGATATTTCATAACTTGTAATTTTCTGATACAATTTGTTATAAAAATGCATTTGTATAAAAGCAAATAGACACCGCCTGTCAATCTATATACAGCAATTTGAACCAATTCAGCACTGAATAATGAATTTTGAAGTGCACCAATGATGAATTACGTCTTAACAGAAACCATTTAGGGATAGGATTTCACAAAATAAATAAGTTATGGTTTACGGAGGTGAAAATAAAATGCATCAACATGGAATGTTAGCACAATCATTTTCTCGCGAAACCAATTTCTCCATACAAACAAAGGTTTCATGTTCTAAACTAGGAATTGCCTTTATACAAAGACGTGATAAAAGTATCGCCAGACGAGACAGTTCATGAAATCAAATAAACAGAAAAGGGACCGATATTCAAAATGTTAAATAACAAAGTCCATATTCTATATTACTTATTTAGGACACAAACATTCCAATGGCGTGATCCTTTACTGCACACCAGGCCCAACAGAAAGACTGACGTACAGACATGTTTGGAGAGACAAAATCACCCATTAGCAGAATGTAGTTTGTAGTTTAACGATCTAGAATTTCATACGCGTAAATCAATGTCTATCAAGAAGGTTAGTTAACCCATTCCCTAGGTGTGAGGCTGTACGGATTTATGGCTGATGCCATCCACTTTGAAGTTGGGTCGAATGACATATCGATACCAGAACCATTACAAACTAACAAAACAATTTCAAAAGCATTCAGAAACAAAGATCTTGGACTGCTCGGCATTCATACAATGCAAATGGGCATAACCGACGAGATGGTTACCTGAATTCAATGTTGTCAAGACGCTTCATTCCGTAACTCCACACTCCTCCCAACTTCTTGTGCAGAGTACCATTGAGGACGTGTTCCCATAGATACAGTCCTGCAAAATTGAATAAATTCTCTTTTAAAGAATCAAATTAAGATTCCGAAATTGTATGCAATAAAAGAACAGGAATAAGCTACTTGATCCATAGAGGAATTTTCTATACATTAAAATAAAAGGTATTATAATCAGTATTGGTTCTTAGATCCATTGAAAATTAAGGTCCTTCAAATGTAGAATCTATAAGCAGTACACTCCATTATGTTCTTTTTCTTGAATAATTCAAAGGCCTAACCCTAACGTCGAGTGGAAAGTAATTTCACAAAAGACAAAATTTAGAATTGCAAACCGATCGATGATTTTATTACAATTCCCGATCAGTTACAATTATTCTTCGAGTATTTTGAAAAGTATCGGAAATAAATTGTGGAATCTCAAGAGAAAGCATAATTACAGCAACAATGATTGACGGCGCGAAAAGCCAGTTTATTTGGGTTAGCACTTTTTTTACAGTTAGAGCATGTAGAAACGCTCCCTCTTCTATCTAACACCTTAAAGTGAGATAGGATTCTCAACAAACAACGATGGTGTCGATACTGATGAAAGAAGATGGGAAAATAACTTAAGTGATCGGAAACCAGCCAAGGACGGTGGAATTCTAACGGATACCGGTCATTCTGACGATGATTTGGCGATCTTAATCAAGAAAAGTAATGAAACAGACTGGAAGCAGAGTTTCTTCCTATTTCCACAATTACTACGGCTTCCAATCTACATTATAAGTTTGTTATATGGTTTAATACATAAATTAGTCCTGATATACCGCTTTGTCTGCCTTAAGGCCAAAGGCGACCTAGGTCTGCGACAGGCGATCCCATCTCAAGCAATAAAACTAATAAAATAATGAAGATGTGATGTCCATTGTGACCGACAAAAACGCAATATGCGCAGTTGTAGTTTTGTGATGGACACTGTCACACTGTCTAGTGCTTTCATTTCTACACAAGATCAATAGTAAAGGGGCCTTCCCTCTTGACGATTCTCCTCCAAGAAAATACAAAATGCATGAATATGTATGATTATATATTATGTCCTTTTTTTCAGCCCAAGTCCCTTAAATAATTTATAAGCGTTCACTCTTCCCTACGGTGATGAATTCAAAATAACTTATATCGTTTACTAAAAGCCCACCAGCTATTTGTTCATAAGAATTTTTGAAGATGACTATTGAAATCTGAAACAAAAGGCCCAAGGAGACCACATCGCTCACCCTAAGTTGCGGACGAAGGATTGGTAGTGGCAAATTTGATAAGGGCCCTCGAAACTTGCTCTCTATAATGTTTTGTGAAATTCTGTGCAGCAGTTGCTGAAGAGAAGTCGAAAATGTGTCAGCCGATCAGAACCCTTTTGTTGATAAATCGGCTTGAAAACACATACATTTGCACTTTCTAGGGGACCTTGATTATCTGTTTCCTGCAAGGTTTCGTGAAATTCTGTGCAGTGGTTGCAAATGCACCAGCCAATCAGAGCCCTTGGCGGACATATGTGTTGACCTATCGGAACAAAAGACACAAAATTTGTAGACGACCTTGATCATCTGCTTCCTGCAAGGTTTTGTGACATTCTGTGCAGCGGTTGCAGAAGAGTCATCGAAAGTACGTCAGTAAATAAGAGCCCTGAAGATACATAATTGATAGATGACCTTGAGTACTTCCTTCCTGTAAGGTTTCGTGAAATTCTGTGCAGCGGTTTCAGAGAGGATGAAAAAAATGCGTCAGACAATCAGAGCCTTGGTGGCAATCTTTGTTGACCGATCAGCTCAAAAAAACAAAACTTAGTAGATGACCTTGAGAACTTGCTTCCTATAAGGGTTCATGAAATACTGTGCAGCAATAATTATTGTAGAGAAAAAGTCGAAAATGCGTCAGCCGATCAGAATCCATGGTGGCCAAATTTGAAGACCGATCGGCATGAAAAACACAAACTTGTTAGAGGAACTTAAGTACTTGTTTCCAGTAAGGTTTCGTGAAATTAAGTGCAGCGGTTACAGAGAACTCGAAAATGCGTCAACTAATCAGAGCGGGACAAATGTCAAACGTGGACGTGATATCCATTGACATTGAAACATATCTATGGCCAAACATTGGTTCTATTACCTTAGACCTGAAGATCTCGTGATGGTCAGAAGTAGGTCAGGAATATTTGTCTTGGTGATCAGATTATCATCAATCACAGACCAAATGACCTTTAAAACATGATAGAAACAACATCATGGTCGGACAGAAACGATGGTCTTTGACATTCTGATTAAACACCCTGTTATGTTCATGGTATAAAGTATACTAGTACTAACTTCAACAATAAAATACATTCAAATCTGACGAAAAGTAAAAAGGTTTAGAGAAATTATAAGAAGATTAAAGTTTAGCTACAACCCCTTCGTATCTGATGCCATGGGTCCATCACTGACCTAATTTTCTTTTGCAATCTGATTGTTATTGCAAAGCAAACAGTCGTCTATCACACAGAGATTAACACTGGCAGTGGTACAAGAAGCTACTTTAGGCTCGCGGTCTGGTGATTTTGATGACGAGAGAGAGCAGACGACGGATCATTTGGGCGTCCATTATGTTGTGTCACATAAAATAACGATCTGTCGATCTCTACCTTCATAGTCCCCGTTGTTTTCTGTCTGATTGTCCTTGTCTCATCATTTTCATTGACAAATGAAGGTCTCTTTCTTGAACGATGTAGAAATACGTTCAGAGGGTTCTCTGCACCAAAGAGGTAAAGTATTGAAACTTTGAGTATGTTTGGGTAGAGATGTTCCTCCATTCTCTATTGAACACAGACTTACTGAAGTATTTAATGGGCTACAAAGTAGCTTGTAATGTCTTGACATTGAATTAATTAAGACATTGGGAATTTCATAACAGTAAGTGTTTTGTGGTTTTTTCACTGTTGGTCTATCGTAATGTCAATGTTAATTACGTATAAAACATAAATTTCATTAAAGAATCAAATTTCTCAACAAACTGAAGTCGTTGACACTGTACAGGACAGAACAGTTTGAATAAAATAATTCTCAAAATGTGACGTCAACCCTGTATGTGCTTCGGAAATGAATTCTAAAACATATCCTCACCCATGCAATGTCTCATTATATGACAAAATACTGTATTTCATGCATTTAGTTAACAATCTTCAATTAACATTTTTATAGGGTGAAACGGAGACAATAGTAAAGCTTCCCCCCTCTTTTGATTTAGATGAAAGTTTGGGTAGAAGCCTCGACTCTTTTCTTATCATGCCACATATTCCTCTCAGAGCAATGATTTTCATGGCCAAGATGTATTTCTCTCCAAGCTCAGATTACCCTATGCCAAGTAATGAATAGTAGGTGGACTGTCATGTTTTAGTTATTTCTCTAGAATTTAATCGACAATTTTATAATATTTATACAGCACTTCGTACCGCTATAACATCAAAAATCCCATACTACTGATATACAGTTAGAACGTGAGTTATAATATGTAAATAAAATACAAGATAATTTACAGCCGATAAATGCCTCGTTGAGAAAACTGTATTTACATAATATGAAATCAATTTTCAATATCAATGATAAAACTCGCAAGACGAAGGCGTTTGCAAGTGCCAGAGACGCATCCGTGAGAAAGCGTACATGAAGCGAACACCCCCCCCCCCCCCCCCAACCGCGGTGGCCGTACTGTCTTTGATCTTTAAGATGACTTTATTCTATACTGACCCATCTTTGAGACAAATAAAAACTTTCTTTAATAATCAATAAATTGAATATTATGTGATATAGTGTAAAACTCCTCGAAATTTTCTAAAAAGATATTTACGTAACATCAAAGAAATTATATGAGTATGCCCTCTCTTTTGGAGATTCTTGGCAGCGAAGCTAAATTTCAAGTTTCACTGTAAGTAATTAGCAACTATGGCAACCGAAAAGCTTTAATATAAATTGTGTTAAGAGACATCCTTTTCTCTCCATAGATCCTCTACTTAACGAGAATTCAATTCTCCTGTAAATACAATAATGACGTCAAGGGGAAAATGAAATACATTACAAAATCAGCAATATGAGACTTTTTCGTTGAAAAACGATATTTTGCTGGGTAGGCCTAGACATGAATATGATACTAATATACGATTACTGTGGAATCAATAAATCATAATGATAAGTGGTATGAAGCACATTTGATTCGCTGACCGTCGGAACTGTCATTTTAACAAAATACTTGACCAACGTTATAATTTCCTGGATACAGATGTCAGATAGCGTTTTACGATTATGACACTTTACAATGTCGGGTTAACAAAATTTTGACGCACTTTACATGAAAATTGCGACACTATGTTGTTTTCTCGTTCCTTCGCCCTTTTTTTCGCATAGTTCGACAAAGATTTTGCAGAACTCTACCAAAAAGGCTGAAATGCATACATTAAAGGGTCGAAATCAAAATTTACTACAATTCATATTAAGCAACATATTGCAGTATTTATCATGTTTATGGCGGTCGTATCGGTCAGTTATAGTACATATGTAAATACTGTCCAATAAAGCCTCTATATGTATAATGTATGACTTGTATTCCATCTCATTTTGAATTAATTCTATCGTGACCGTGCAATACCCGATCTTCAATGTTATACAACTACAACGGTCCGTGATAAGGGGGCAATTCCAATACATAATTGAGAATATTTTATGGTAGCTGTCCCTAAAGAGACAATGGTCTACAATCTTGTATGAAACTTACTAGGCTTACATGTATAATGAAAGTACAAAATACATCTGAGCGGTCGGAATTTGAATCCCAGTATTAAATCCTACCGGATACAATTTACATGTATAATATAATTTCATCAAATAAGAAAACAGCAAATATAGTTAAATCATACGATTTTATGAATTGGATGTCATCCCAGCACATTTCAACGTTGATTCAACGTCGATGTTCATCGTTGAAAAAACGTTAAATTCTGGTTGAAAATGAAAGTTGAGTCAACGTTAAAATTTCGACGTTAAGTTTCACTTGGACCATATCTTTCAATGCTGATGAAACTTGGTATGCATGATGATTACACGTATGTTTTGTATATTTGTAAATTTTAAAGTAGCTATAGTCTGTTCCAAGAGATATTTTTTCCAAATAGGCCTATATCATAAATGACTGTAGCAATACCAATAGCTGCTTTGCCCCAAATTTCCACCACGTGATATTGAATGGTGGGAAAACTGCTGATGTTTCTAACCGCCACGTCTTTCTTCACATCTTGTAAGCTCCATAAAATCTTGGGTGGCTGATGTTTGGGTTGTTCTTCACCTTCTTTCTCCAGCTCTTGTCCCCAGGGATTCCAGTCAGAATCATCGGCGTTAAATTCTGAAAAAGAGGTTGCAAAGTTGTTATAATAGAAATGTTTTATGACCGGCCCTTCACTGTTGGTCAGACACAGGATAGGCTGCCAGACATTAGTCAGCACTGAATTACTAGTACTTACATGTACAGTAGATTGTTGATAAAGAAACAGAATGTACAGCATGCTCGTTCAGGTTTCAAATTTATACGAAAAGTACTATAATCTTATCAAAAATAGAACTTTCATTAAAATTACCCCCCCCCCCCTCAATTTCGACGGGCAGAGAGACAGACAGACGCAAAGGCAAAAACAACTTGATGCGTCTCCTCTCAATAACGTTTTTACACTCTGACTCCAGAACTGTTGAGAAATGAAACTGATGGTCTAGATCAATTACGTTGTACATTGACAGCAAAGGACTACCCCTACCTTATACTAGGTCCTAACCGTCACTATCTTATATATATTTTTTTCTGATATATACTGACTTGTTGGCGTCGAAGGCCTGTATCGAAAATCATACGGGTTGGACAATGGAGCAACTAAAGCACGCCTTCAAGGAACAATGTACCGGTAAAATTAATATCATCACATCAAAAGTGACGTAAATTGATGCTAAAAACGCACGACCATGTTCTTGTCATTGAATCCTGGGAAGTATCACGTGATTGACAGACAGGAATTACCGGTGCGGGCGCTTAATTACATAATTATACAGAATCTGATGTACAGCAATGTCACTGCCTCTGTATCGGAATTAATCGTGGTCGGGCTTAACCCATAAAAATATCCACAGCGTAATGAATTAGCATTGGCTTTTCGGATTTCTTTTAAGGAAAGTGCGTCAATTTTGTCAGGAAAAAAAATCTGATAAGCTTGAAATTCTGACAAAAGCCATTAACGGTGATAACAATACTGCTGCGGTATTTAATCAGAAAATTCAGTATTCTTTTGTCTCGGTAATGAATCAATTACAGGTTTCAGTGTACTGATATATGGCTTTACATGTAGCCTAAGGCCGTCTCCATCCAAGTGATGCAGAAAGCGTGGCATGTGAATACTCGACAAGCGAATCCAGCAAAATGAGGAGCTGGTATAATTTCAATCTGATTAAAATTAGGCCTATAGGTAGATGATTCTCTACGACACATTCAAGATGCATGTACATCTGACGTGTATGGAAAGGATATGCTAAATATGAATTGATGATAGGCCCAGTTTCGATTAGATTATTTCCTACTGAATCACATTATAAAACCCCACAAAAATTCATAACCATATCCTTCACATCTATCAAAGACAAGGAGATGATGGCAGTTTTATTCATCTTTGTCTATTTCTAGTCATCGTTATATTATGGAAATGTTTAGTGAAACTCCAGAAAGCTATTGTTCACCGTAGTATAGTATAGTATAGTATAGTATAGTATAGTATAGTATAGTATAGTATAGTATAGTATAGTATAGTATAGTATAGTATAGTATAGATAGTATAGTATAGTATAGTATAGTATAGTATAGTATAGTATAGTATAGTATAGTATAGTATAGTATAGTATAGTATAGTATAGTATAGTATAGTATAGTATAGTATAGTATAGTATAGTATAGTATAGTATAGTATAGTATAGTATAGTATAGTATAGTATAGTATAGTATAGTATAGTATAGTATAGTATAGTATAGTATAGTATAGTATAGTATAGTATAGTATAGTATAGTATAGTATAGTATAGTATAGTATAGTATAGTATAGTATAGTATAGTATAGTATAGTATAGTATAGTATAGTATAGTATAGTATAGTATAGTATAGTATAGTATAGTATAGTATAGTATAGTATAGTATAGTTAAGTATAGTATAGTATAGTATAGTATAGTATAGTATAGTATAGTATAGTATAGTATAGTATAGTATAGTATAGTATAGTATAGTATAGTATAGTATAGTATAGTATAGTATAGTATAGTATAGTATAGTATAGTATAGTATAGTATAGTATAGTATAGTATAGTATAGTATAGTATAGTATAGTATAGTATAGTATAGTATAGTATAGTATAGTATAGTATAGTTTATTAGCAAAAAAAACCCCACATAGTTTATATGCATGAGACATACACCGTATACACATTACACGGACAAATATACACGTTATCTATGTATCATAATTAATTAATACTTTGGTTAAGGTCCACACTGGGTAAAGCCAAAAACTAAAACAATGTCAAAAGAATGTAGAAGTGTTTTGCTTTGCCCAGTATTGGCCTTAACCAAAATAGTAATCTTATCATGATTAATATTTTGGTTAAGACCCATACTGGAGGTGTGGACAGGGTGAAAGGGAGGGGAAGGAGAGGATGGAGGGAAGGGTGTAAGGGAGGAGGAGGAAGGAGGGAGGAGGAAGGGGCGGGAGGGGGAGAGAGGTACCCCCCTTACTGGGTAAATCATGATATATGTGACTGAAAAAAAGGATGAATTACCGGTATAAACAATAAGTTCATCCCCATCCTTCCCAAAATTTCAGTTTTCATGGCTCATAGCTATATGATGTGTTATACAGCTCTCGGTCTATTAAGCTCTTTATACAGATTTCAAACATGAGGAGTTTTCATCACATTGCTTAATTTCCTTACAAATTGCTTCTTTCTTCACTTCTTTTATATGGTAATTAGAATAGTAAATGTAATCCCATGGATAGGGAAGAACTATTAGATGTTTTAATGTGACGGGGATCAATGAAACGTACAAAAATAATGAGCTCATAAAAAGGAAGCTTCCCAGAAAATGAGAGTCTTAACACTGTTTTAAATATGGTCTCTGTTAACGAAGTAACTAGTCGCTTACATCTTGTTGTGGAAAATAAAGGGGATCAAAAGGAATAGGTTAAACGAGTAGGTATATGTGTATTATTTCCATGCTTTTACTTCCACAGAATGATCTTTCTTATCAATTACAAAATACAATACATATACCGATAAAATGCAACGTGAAACAGTGCTTCATTGATCAATAACCCAATTTTCAAAGATGTGTAGACCAAGATCGAGTTAACAATAACTAAAAAATATAACACCGTTCTGTAAACTTATACCTTTGAATTTTTGGTACCTTCATGTCGACACCCCCCCCCCCCCATTTTTCATCATGATTACTACCGTTTCTTATAACGGATAAGACTAAGGTTTTCGGGGAACGCCCTGCCGAGCACTCAATATGTTCAAGATACTAATATAACGATTAATATAAAATTTATAATAAATCAAAGACAAATTAATTTCGTATCTGTAGATAAATGTATCTGGAATGTAAACATTTGAATAAAATCCCTAACGACCTACGCTCCCTCTGATAGGGGGAACTGATAGTCAGGATCAAAGTGGGGAAACTATAACTTGCCCTTTCCAGAGAAGAATTCTCATATAAGTGATAGTGGAGTTATGCATGCTTGTATCACTAGGGAAATCCGGTGCATTAAAGCCGAAAATCAGATAACCTATACGGTGAAATATTTGTACGAAAGGACAGGCACAAAGTCGTCTTTCATCTCCATCAATGCATATTCATACCTGTCAACTATAAACCATGACTCACCGTGCTCTCACTGACAATACATGCACTTTCAATGTCAAATAGGCATGTTTAAAATTGATGTTAAATTTCATTTTAGAAGTTCAAGGGGATATTGTGGGAATAGGCTTTTATTGAGTTCAATTTCAATACCCATAAATTATATTGTTACCTCTTTCATCTATATTTTATTGAATTTTGCTTACATTCAATATAAAATGGTTTTAGTACCTGCACAATAGTAATAGAAAATTGTATGAAAAATGTTAATTTTAAAATTTTGTATAAGAAAATACATACACTAGCAGAAAGCTTGATAATCTATGAATAAATTGAGGAATTTGAAAGCGGTGTTTCACCTATGGCACATCGAGTGCAGAGATGTATTTTATTTCAACATACCTGTAATTTACAAATACCTTTATATATTTCCTTATAGTACATATAATCGATTCATATGACAAATAATTTTTTCTTCACATTCTATCATTATTTCTTTTAAATTTGTGCTTTGATCTACCAGCATCTCAAAAGGTCACATTCACTTAAACTACATGTAGTTTCACAGTCTGGTACACAAGCTAGTCTCTCTACTGGAACATGCATGCAATCACAGTAGAAACCAAGGTGCCTAATTAAATTTTCATGATTAAGACTCAGAGTATGCATGTTATTTCATGTATGTACAAGCTATGTAGTATGACAGGTATAAGAAAAGAAATGATTTGAACCTGGTGCAGTTCAACTTTAATATTAGTTTGTGTTCACGTTGCAGAACGGGTAAATTACATGTATAGCAAACAAATCTCTGATAGCAAACAAATCATCTATGTTTTATTTTGTAACAGGACAATTTCACCAAAGAGCATTTAATTACATTTATGGAAAATATTGAATACCCCCCCCCCCCTTCAAGGAAAAGCAATTTCCCATATCCAGTACTTTGCTACAGGTAATTTGACAAAAAGTTACAAATAAAGTTTTTAAAAGGACCTTAAGGTAAAAAGAAACTTTAAAAAGGCCATTACAAACTGCAAACAACTCAGGAACACTTTGAAGTTAGAGTGGAAATTTGCAACTTATTTGCTTAAATAAAATAAATCTGACAGTGATTTGTAGAGGTTTTAGTAGACGTCATCAGCCCTGAGCTATGTGAATTTATAAAATACATGCATGTACATGAACTAAACATTTGTCAAGTTTTAAAATAATTAAAAAAAATCCACACACAGTTTTTTTTTTAAAGCTGTGAAGGCCTGTATACAAAATGTAACCACCATTCAACAAGTTAGGTATCAAACTTTAGTTAAGTAATATATGTAAACATAGTTTTGGATAACTAACACATGCAACATTAAATTGTAAGTGTATTTTTCTAAAGAGCGGGGGGGGGGGGTTGCTTGATCTCCTTATGAAAATATTTACTTTCTAAAGGTAGATTCAGGACTAAGATAGTTAGGGTAGGTTGTGTTTTGATCCCTCCTGATCTTCTTACAACTATAAAACTTTGGTCATTCAGCAGACCGTGACCTACTTCAAACAAAAGAGTAACACAATGACGGGCACGGTTCATTGAACTGATTAACGGTGAACAGGTAAAAGTGGAAGTAGGTTACTGATTCATGCAAACTGAAACATCGTTTCAAACAGATTTAAATGACATTACCTGCAAGATATCTAACTTTTGGCAGTTCATATGCAGTCTTGACCAGTCTCCTTTGAATAAGTTTGTATCCCGTGTAGCAAGATATCAGAAAGTAAACACCGAGAATAAAGAAAACAATTCTCTTTACATTCCACCTCATGTTACTTCCAGCGCCATCTGAAATCTCAGATATGTTCTGCTATTTCATCCTAGAATTTTTACGTTTCATTACATCAAACACACTGCCAATAAAATCGCCGATTAATAACACTTGTACCTGACGCAGCTCAGCAATATCGGATTGTAACGGTGCGCGTTGACTCTCACTTTGGAAATCCCCCGGAAGTTGTTTTATGCCATGGTCATGTGACCTCTGTTCAAAATGTCTGCGGCCATGGATAACGTGGCTGAACCTGAATCAAAAGATTTGGAAAGACTATGTGAAATAGAAGCAACTGTGGCCACTGGGTTGGAAGAAATAGCTAAAGATGAAGCTGATGAAAAGCTTGGAGTTGATTCACGAATATCTCGCGGCAGAATTTTGTTACAAATTCCTATCAAAAATGTTTCGAAGGTGAAATAACCATGTGCAATATTGCAAATGTCATAAAATGGTCTATTGACGGAATGAAGCAAAATCCAAAGACTAAAAATAAAATATCTAGATTTAAGCCAATACCCCCTTTAAATCAACATACATACTTTAGCTTTGTTCAAATTCGGTAGACTAAATAATCCAGTCTCTCCGCTGCTGCTAAAAGAGACTGAACCCCACTATGGTTGTTACAGAATGAAGTCTGACCAAACTGTTGCCCAACGATTTTTCCATATTACGGACCTTTAATATTGATTTTCTGGTAGGTGACTCTAAGTAAACATTAAACTATCTCTACCCACCTCGTGTTTTTTTCTCGCTTCAATATTGCATTTTTGCCGATTTTTAACTCCCTACCAAACCAAACAAGCAAGGGAATAGTTCGGAGATTCGACCAATCAGAACGAAGGATAAAGAAAGTTGATCACGTGATATTTGTTACCTTCGTTCTGATTGGTCGATTCTCCGAACTTTTGATATCTTGACTTTTGACCTAGTGACATTGACCATGGAGTTTGACCTACTTTAAAAGAAACTTCAACCTGGGCTTTATCTGACATGCACTATTTGCTATTTTCGAAAACCAGAGTTACTTCCCATTTGAGACGGTATCTGACGTAGACTGATTGTGACGTCATCCAATTCTATGGAAACAGTCCTAAAAGTCTGGGAAATGAAAGTATAAAATAGAAGTTTCCATACCATTTTTATGACGTCACAATGGTTTTACGTCGGATACCGTCTGTAAGGGGAAAAAACTCTGTATTCCCCAAAGACTCAATAAGGGGTATAATGCTTTGATATTACACATATAGATTCCTCATGACCACAACATTCATTTGCAGGGTTTTTTTCCCTCGTTTTGGGGCCGAATTTCGGCCCCTTCCCAATGCCAAATTTCCTAAATTTTTCCCAAAAAATCACTATTAAAATCACTATTAAATTCCCAAAGAGGAATTATGAAAAAATCACCTGAGAAAATAAGACTCAAAACCTGGAAGTCAGCACAAAATGTCCTATTTCTAAGTGCATCTTTAAGTCTTTCATTCATCCCTTGTTCAGTTCAACCAAATCAATAGATTAGCAGTGTTATAATAATAAATTATACTCTACTAGGGTTATTCTGTGGTGAGAATTTGTATAAAAATTTTCCCAATTTCAGCAAAATGTCGTAAAGGCCAAAATAAAAAATATGTGTGTTTCCCATAACATGCTGAAAAAAAATAGGGTAGGTCGGTCGGAATTTTTTTTTTTTTTTTGGAATTTTTTTCTTTAATTATTTATTTTTCTAGCCATGTTTATAATTATATTTCAAAAGAGATCTTAAGGGATTAAAAATGGAATCATGACCTTCAAACATGTGTAGTCTGTTTAATTCAAGACACTCAGCGGTTATGAGCGGCCTGCTTTGTATGCTAGGCGAAGCTGCCGTACTGAGTTTACCGACTATTTAGAGAAGGGGGAAAGGAGGTAATTTTGTACCTGCAACCTTTGGGAAATAGTACATGTTTTTAAATGATTTTACTCTTCTTAAAACCAATCATGGTGACCTTGAATCTTTATGATCTATCTAGAACTCATTGTTTTTTTCCTAACAATGACCATGACCTTTGACCTAATTACACCAAATCAAAAGGCTTCTCCTTTTGATAAAAAATGTATTTCTAGTCCGAAATACCTCAATACCAAATCCAGCCTTTGACGATATTTTTGGAGAATGGAAGCTGGCCTGCCAACCCAACCCAGCCTCATACCACCCAAATAGTCACCAAAGGCTCGCTTTGGCCGGGTATTTCTGACTAGCAGATCCCCACAGATTTGGTATGGCTAGATGGAAAGGTTCTTGAGTTTTTATTTCTACACCAAGGACGTATTCCTTTGACCTCACCCTAAAAATCAATAGGCCTACTTCCATATTGATCCCTATATTGAAATGCAACGTCACAATAACGCCAAATTTCATTGTGTACGGCCATAAAACGAGAACATAATCGCCGTTAAAAGTAAACGTCACCATTTTGTCCTAAAGTTTGGAAAATAGAGATAGCATCAGAATGGGAGTAACTTGCTTCTGACATTATGTTTGCAACCTATAAGTGCTGATTTCACGAGACAAACATCCGTTTTACGTGTTGCCAGAAAAAAAAGCATTTACTGGTCGCAAACATACGGTAACGTCAGAAGCAAGTAATCAATTTGGATCTCGAGTTTAAGACGAGTTATCATGTGGACAACTGTGACGGAAGGACGGGAATGACGCTCACTAATACGTTGCAAGGGGGGGGGGGGGTTAAAATTATTGAAGAAGTCGGTTGGTTTGAAATACTTAATTATCAAGGCTTTGGTTTGTCAGAGTGAGACGTTTGATCCGTTGTCAAGGCATAGAAACATAATACGGTTAGATCTGCTCGAACAAAGATATTGTGGGTTTATCTCGTTGACGCGTACAAAAAATATTCTATGAATAAAATATCAAACCATCCGCTGTCTAAGGACTACTAGTAATTTGCTAAAACTTATCCTGTATGCGGCATAATGCCTTTTTTTTTTTCGTCTTAGCGTTATTCGAACACAAAAACGTTGTTTTACAATATAAATGTGAACAAGATGGGTCCTTTAAGTTATCGACAAGCGCGTAGTCGCGCTCAGATATAAAATTGGTGCACTATTTGCGAATTTGTTCTCACCAAGCTTATTGATGATCTTTTATTTGAATCTTCGATTTTTCAGTTTATACGTTATTTTAAAAACCGTAGGAAGCATCGTTACATGTTTTGCAAGAGACGTTTGCGTGAAATGAAACGACCGGCACGTGCATGACCTCAAATATTTACTTAGGTTATACTAGGTAAATCAATAATTACTACCAAATCATCAAAACCCTAGTAATGCGTTTTTATAACAATCAGTACGCCTTTTTTGAAAAAAAAAGCCTGTTCGAAAGGGCCGTACAATAAGTAACTTTCAAGAGAGAATTATACATTATTTTTACAATTTCTAGGAGTGTATAATTATGGAATAATATTAAACGGTAGATGATAGATAATGTTAAAAAGCAGAAGATTTCGCCAAAATCGATAGATTTAAAATTTCTGGCACACATTTCGTAAGGCGCGACGGTCGTTAATATTGGTGAAGAAATACCTAAATGCAGCTAAAAATCGGAAAAAAAAACGTTAGGGTCGGCGGGTTTGAACAGGGTCGGTCGGGTGATGGGAAACAAAGGTATTTTTTCTTTTGGCCAAATTTTCCCAAATGGGACAGGCACAGGCACCTTCCCCAAAATAAAAAAAAAACAACCACTGATTTGATATCATGACTTTTGACCAAGTGACCATGACCTTTGACCTACTTTTGAACTATAAGGTGTAGGGCTTTGATATTTCACATTTAGAATCCTCGTGACATTAGCTTTTTTCATTTCACAATAGTATTAATTACCTTTGGCCTTTCTGTCTGCACAAAAAAGTATACGTCCTCTACTACAAACACTTTGCAATCCGGCCTTACCACCTTTAGCGATTTATGGTTTATTTTTTTTGTGAATTTTTAAAAATTAAATTTAAACTTTATTTATTTTACAACATTTAATAAACAAGTTACACAACTTATATTAATGTCTCACATTGTCTCAGATGTTGGCAAGAGGGGGTCCAAGGAGCAGGAGGAAACCGAAGTACCCGGAGAAAACCCCTGCAAAGGCCTGGGTGGGAATCGAAGATTCGGGGGCATATAGTTTTTGACCTGTCCATATGTCTGTCTGTCTGTTTATCTGTTTGTTTGTCTGCAAAAACTTTAACCCTTGACTATAACTTTTGGATGGTAAGGAATAGGGCTTTGATATTTTGCATGTGTATTCCTTGTGACAAGACCTTTCCATGGATACTAAAATTTTTGACCTTGTGACCTTGACCTTGGAGTTTGACCTACTTTTGAAAATCTTTAACCTTGGTCATAACTTTTGAATGGCAAGTGATAGGGCTTTGATATTTCACATGTGTATTCCTTGTGTCGAGACGTTTCCATGGATACCAATTTTTTTGACCTTGTGACCTTGACCTTGGAGTTTGACCTACATTGTTCTTCTGAAAAACTTTAACCTTGGCCATAACTAAAACTTTAACCTTGGCCATAACTTTTGAATGGTAAGTGAAAGGGCTTTGATATTTTATATGTGTATTCCTTGTGACAAGACCTTTCCATGGATACCAAAACTTTTGACCTTGTGACCTTGACCTTGGAGTTAGACCATTTTACAAGTTTTACTGACAAAGATGTTGACGGGGGCATCCATGTTTCACAAACACACGTTTTTTTCATAGATTAAAATCCCGTAGAAAATAGGCAGAACATTTTCTAAAAGTATGAGGTGACAAATTGCCAGTTGCTGGCTCATAATATTCAGAACTCTGAATTATTACCACTTCTGCTTCAACAAATCACTTATCGTTTTTATACATGTAGGGTTTATATTAAACTGTAACAACTAAGTCAAACTGTATAATTGATCAACAGTAATGATTAGGAGAATATATTTCAGTTTATTTAACCAATATGCTGAATCATAAAATTTATTCAACTTACTATTAAAAGGGGTAGGGGCAAAAGTGACCATTTTTGGCTCCAATCAAAAATTTGAAAAAGGTTCTATTTTCTTATTCATTATGCTTCTTCTGAACAAAAAATAACAAATTTTATGTGATTTTTCGAAAACTCTGCCTTTTAGGGCAAAATGATTGAAAGTTGAACACTATGTCTTCACATTAGAAATTCATATTTTTTGCAAGGGACACACATACCTACAGTTGAAAGCCCTAGAGCAAGGGCGTGTAACAGGTTCATACTCATATGGGACATTCCTTTTGATATTCTGAACGTACATGGAAAGTATAACTTTGTCACATGCGCTTGCTCTATATATACTATAAACTATTATGTTAAAATCTGGTTGTTATCATTTAACCACTAATTTCCATAGTAGGGGGCAATTTTGGCGGGAAATAACACTCATATTAGTTGATTATATCTATTTTCAATTCAGTTTCAATAAACAACAATATCTCTATTCTTATTTGAAAGATAAAAAATAGTATGAAAACAATTTTTGAAAATGGCAAAAAATGGGGCCAAAAACGGCAGATTTTGCCCCTACCCCTTTGAATGGTCTTTTTGGTACATTTTACGTGTACTGGCTCCAGCAATGAGCACTGAGCATGCCTTCTTAAAGTGTTATGTAAGACCTCTTTTTTGCATGAAAAAAAATCTCTCTGATCAAATGATTTAAATTCTTTTCACAGGCATTAGAGCTCGGCTGTATCGACAACCTCTTCATATTGATGACAGAGAGGAGTAATTTCCCTTTTGTAGATGATGAAGTATGTTGAAGATGTTCTTACCTAGATATTAAGATAAAGCTGTCAAAGATGTTAATACGTATATTTGTATACGACTTTAAAAATAGTGAAAATCATCAAATTATTCATGCACACACATATACAGATGATCACAAATGTTTAAAGGCAGACCTGAGTTATGATTTGTTGTCTCATCCACACTGAAGAGTTTTTAAATGGAGCCGTATAAAAGTATGAAGCATGCTCATTGTATGACTCACATTAGCTCTATCGGGAAGAGCGTAATACATAGAGGCGTGATGTTGTGAGTTAACTGAGTTGGAACCCCGACCATGGTCATTTTTTCTATCACTTAATGTACAAATTAAGGTATATAGTATTTAATCTTTCCCTTTTTATGATGTCTTTTTTTGTGTAAATATCCATGGGTTCATGTACTTTACTTACTGATACATGTAGACTGTTTTATATCTTAATGTCACTTTTATGCAAACTTTGGAGAAGTTAATCCTTTTTCCTAATTACCAAGGAATGACCTTAATTCACTTGTTCCTTTCTCATGAACTGTTCCATTATCACAGTAAATATGTTTATTACATAATTATGAAAATAAGTATAGCACTGTACTTTATGATCATGTGAATGAAAGAAATATTCTTTTGACTTAGATTATTTGGCAGAATTTAAGACTAGACTAATTTTGGATATTTTCAGTTGGAGTGTATGAAGCTTTTGAGGGCATTCGTTAAGGAAGTAGACTGGCCCCATGGTCTGGCAGCTTGGAATCAAATATTCAGCTTTCATGTGCCCATAATTTCAAGACCTGAACATGTTCCAGAGATCTTAGGGGAAGCACAACTCTCATCAAGACATCATCAAAAGACTGATACAGAAGGATCCACGCAAAAGAAGAAGAATAAGAAGAGTAAGCGACAAGGAAAATGGAGTAAACCCAGAAAAGAATGAGAGGGAAGAAGCACAGAATGAAAATAAAGAAGAACAAGGTGACAAAGACGTAGATTCAAAACAAGAACATCAAAAAGACGAAGAAGAAGATGCTTTGAGAGATCAAAAGAATGATAAAGAGGACAAATCAAACGTAACTGATCTCAGTGAAGATGTAGAAGATAAGAATGAAGAATCAAAAACAGAATTGGATGAAGATCCAGCTTTAAAGAAACCAAGGACTAAAATCACTACCCATAATCCCCTTCTTCCATCATTTCGAGTGACGTGTAATAGAAATGGTAAAAATCACCGTTTTGACTCAATGGGAGCAGCTTCAAATTTTGGGGGTGCAGTGAATGAGTACTTTGGTTGGAATGTCTCCATGAAGAACTTTGACATAGAAGTAGTTTTGAATATTGAAGAAACAGATTTGCGTGTTTGCCTGGCCTTGACTAAGGAGAGTATGCACAAGAGAAATATTATATCTTTTGGACCAACAACACTTAGACCAACAATAGCCTTCTGTCTATTAAGGTAAAACAAATTGTAGTTATATATACTGAGGATATCTGTCATACAATACATAATATGAAATCTTACAATGAAAATTCAATATTTGTTTAAATTTTCAACTTTATTCATATCCTCAATTAGCATGATTTGGAAGTGAATACTAAATACACAGTGCAGGCACAGACCTCCTAGGGCCTTCTGATTTCAATGTTGCGTTATGTTTATATCAAGAAGATAGTGTCACCCTTTCATTAATGTTTCTTACATATGTAATTCAATTTTCTGTACGATGTCAGCATTTAGATTTGTAAATTTTTTGGTATATTTGCTATTCACCCATCCGATTGCGGGAAAAAAATGCAAGATTTCATGATGTCACAATGCTTTTACCTCAGACAAACAACTTCGAACCTCGGTCAAACATCAAAATTGTATTGTGACGTCATGGAATTTCTCAAATTTTTCCCACATTTGTAAGGGTCAATTTCATAATATTTCATAAAATTCGAGCTTTAAAAATAATTCTGTTTCAGATTATGTAAGATAAAAGAAGGAGATGTGGTGTGTGACCCAATGTGTGGAACTGGCAGTATTCCCATACAGGTATTATAGAAAGCTTTGCTTACCAGTATTTGTGATTCAAAAATGGTATGATATTATGTTGTCAACTTGTCACATTAATCTTGTTTGGCTGTTTACATAACTCAAATTGTTTTTATACCCTTAAATGTATCGCTATATAAAATCATGGAGATTTCCAGTGGCGTAGCTATCACGTATGCTTGTATACTAAAGCATCCACATTTTGTCCAGAATTTTTGAATTTACACTATTATACTTTCTCTTAATTTCTCACAATACTCTGGAATGGCAATTTATTCATAGGAATCCAGGGTTTTAAGCTCTAGTGAACCCCTACCAGTGCATTTACTCGGACCTTTTTTGGGTCCCATTCCCCGTGGATAAGGAAAAGCATCACTTAATTTTGGCTCAACTATGCGACTGATTAAAAAAAGTCAGGTCATGATCTCTTTTCCAAGATAAAAAGTAAGAAAATCATCCCCATCTTCATCTTCCTATTCTAATGGGAAATATAGTGACTGTGACATTTGAGTTTGATCTACTATAAGAAAACTTTAAACAGGGCTATATCTGATCTCATGAACTAAAATATGGCTCTTATGAGGGATTGAACTTGGATATTTCACATGTGGATGCCTCATGATGAGTCCTTAATGACATTGACCAAATATCTTTTTTTGTCTCTTTGTCTCCTACTTTCGTGAAAGTGCAAGGGCATTAAATCTGGTTTGTCCATCTGTCTGTCCGTCTGATTGTATGTCTGTCCATCTTTCTGTCAGTCACAAAGACTTTAACCTTGGACATTACTTTTGAATGGTAAGTGATAGTGCTTGCATATTTCACATGTGTATTCCTTGTCACAAGACTTTTTTATGCATCCAGATTCAAAGATTCAGGGGCATTTAGTTTTTATTCTGTCCATGTGTTTGTTGGTCTGTCTGTTTGTCTGTTTAACAATGGCAAAAACTTTAACATTAGGCATAATTTTTAAATGGTAGGTGATAGAGCTGTCATATTTCACATGTATATACCTTGTGACAAGACATTTCCATTGATACCAAAGTGTTTGACCATCTGACCTTGACTATTACCTTTGACCTACTTGAAAACACTATAACATTGGGCGTAACTTTTATATTGTAGGTGACAGAGCTTTAATATTTTACATGTGTATTCCTTTTGACGAGACCTTAATTTCTGACCTTGACCTTTGACCCACTTTTGAAAGATTTTAACAATTGGCACAACTTTTGTCTTTTGAATTGTAGGTGATAGAGCTTTCGTTTTTTCACACGTATATTCCTTGTAACAAGACATTTCCATTGATATCAAAGTTTTTGACCTTCTTACTTTGACTATGACCGTTGACCTACTTTTGAAAAACTTAAACATTGGGCATAACTTTTGAATGGTAGGTGATAGAGCTTTCATATTTCACATGTGAATTCCTTGTAACAAGACCTTTCCATTGATATCAAAATTTTTGACTTTCTGACCTTGACTATGATCTTTGACCTATTTTTTAAAAACTTAAACTTTGGGCATAACTTTTGAATGATTGGTGATATAGCTTTTATATTTCACATATGTATTCCTTTCCGTTGATTTCAAAATGTTTGACCTCGTGATCTTGACCTTTGACCTACTTCTGAAAATTTAAACATTAATAACATCTTGCCTATCAAGTTTGACCTACTTAACAGAAAATTGTTTATACTGACAAAGATGCCGATGGGGGCATTCGTGTTTCACAAACACAGTTTTTATTGATTTAAATTCCAAATTTTATATTTTACTTTCGAAAACCTACAAGATGTGCGATGTTGTCTTCTGACAAGTCTTATTCTTTCGTTGATCATTTCTTACAGTATCATTCGAACTTGAATGTTCTATAAAGTTGTAAAGTTTTTTTTTTTTATTAGCCCTGCATTTTGGTCTAACTGCAAATATTGGTTTATCATTGTTCATATTTGAATTATGGAAATTGCCCTAAAGTGCAGTAAATACAAATGGACCCATTTTACACCATGCTGCGCGGTGGTAATATTGTTTCCCATCGGAAAAGTGATGAAGAAAATCATTATTTCTGCTTTAACCTCCGACGATCGTGCGAGATTCCGTTTATCAGAATTTGTGAAGCCCACGAGGTTACATTCAAATTGTACCAAATGCGTCATGTCCGACGCGACATTTCCATCGCAATTATCAAATATTGTGTAAGAGTGGGTCCGAACAAATGGATCTCCGTGATAGATTAGAGGGATTAGGGAGATTATATATGGGAGCATCACAACATCAAGTCTAATTCAGAGAAATAGAATGTGTCAGAATCATAGAGCTTTTGAATTTCCTTGCGAAGTTAGCATGTTTTTCTTTATCATTGCACATCAACATGCAGCTTACGATGTTCTCGTCATGTATATGGGTATTCGATGTTCCTTTCCTAGGCTTGGATATTTAAGATATCTGTTGTTTTACAGTACTGATAGTAGACTATAGATCAAACTTTGTATTTTTTTGTCGTTTGCTAAGCAACTTTTGTTATACCGTTCAGTCTTTCCGTTTGTGTTGGAGTCACACTTTATTTTAATCAAACGTTAGGGTTGGTCAAAAGCGACGACAAGTTCATTCAATATTACCACTGAATCACCTTCTATGTTAGTTCAGATATGCAATTGCGAACGAATGAATAGTTAGGGAGACAACGACTACAAGAAGACGTTTACTAGTATTGTAGATGTCGCCACTTTATAAATTCGCCAAATACCACTGAGTGATGGGGAATAAAATATAGATCGGAAGCGTTCTTTCTGGCGATGTGTGTTTTGGCCATGAAAGAATGACAGTTGTCGCAGAATTGGAACTTCTCTTGGACAATTTATGTGTTTATAGCAGTAGACGCTTCCAAGATTGGTTTATGAGAATAAAGTCTTGAAGATGGGAAACTATTCCTATTTTGAATGTTTTTTTTCCCCCAAGAAATATGCTGTGGATTTGATGCAGACACGGTCGATAAACTTCCAATTACTGTGCGCTTGATTTCCCATGACCTATAACCTTGTATCGGAAATGGACATGGGGCTCCCATGCGCCGGATAGATTTGATATTGGGGTAATCTATAAATTTGATTTACTATATCGGGTTAGGGGCCACAACTCTTGTCAAAATTGACGCAGGAGGTCCGGCTTTCGCGCGTTACGAAAATGAAGAAGTAAATTGAAATTTATGATTTACGATTTACGGTTTGTTTTGGTTAGGCTAATGTTGACAAGAGAAACGGTTTGATAGATTATTACCAAGGAGATTGTAGTCGTCCATCACTCTCCCTCTGACATTTAATTTGATTTAATTCCCAATCATGCTGCTATCATGCATTCATAAAAACAGAATCCAATAAAATGCTATTAGAAACGCTCTATTTTAACAATGCGATACATGTCTGTTAAAATCGCTTATACAATCTCACGACCTCAAAATTCTTCGTTTCCATGACATTTTGGCATGGCAATAATTGGAAATCTTGTGTTCAAGAAAACTTCTGCAAGACGTTATTTTGTAGTATACAAGTCCCCTCCCTACAACCGGATGGGGACTGAATGGTGGGTCTCCTCTTTCAGTTTTTGGAACCCCATGGGAATGTTAATCTTTCTTTCTGTCAATACTTTGGTTGTGATACCATAACTGGAGCAATATCTAAACTTTTGAGGTCAGAAGGTCAAAGGTAAATGAAGGGAGAGATATTGTCGTTAACAATGTGGACTTATTTTGAGATAGATCGCTGATAGTTTCAAATATTTCGCCCGTCTCACACGATGTTTTTTAGCCTTACTATACTGGTCATAGACCAGTCGAGCTTATGCGATACCCCGTCGTCCGGCGTCTGTCCGTCCGTCCGTAAACAATTTTTGTGCTCGCAACTCCTCTGAAACTATAAGAGATAGAAATGTAACTCTTTTTGCATTACACTTGGTCTGTGGTCTAGTTGTGCACCTGACATTTTCTTTGAGCCCCTGACCCCCAGGTCCTAGATAATGGGTGTGGTCATTTTCTCCCATATAACTCTATGTAATCTTGTGCTTGCAACTTCTCTGACACTATAAATGACAGAGACTTAATTCTTTTTGCAATATGATGGGTCTGTGGTCTAGTTGTGTACCTGATGTTTTGTTAGAGCTCCTGACCCCCAGGGTCTTAGAATGAGGGTGTGGTCATTTTCTCCTATTTAACTCTATGTTATCTTGTGCTCGCAACTCCTCTGACACTATAAATGATGGAGACATAATTCTTCTTGCAATATAATGGGTCTGTGATCTAGTTGTGCATCTGACATTTTGTTTGAGCCCCTGACCCCGAGGGTCCTAGAAAATGGGTGTGGTCATTTTCTCCCATATAACTCTATGTAATCTTGTGCTCGCAACTCCTCTGACACGATAAATGATGGAGACTTAATTCTTTTTGCAATATGATGGGTCTTTGGTCTTGTTGTGCACCTGATATTTTGTTTGAGCCCCTCACCCCCAGTGTCTTAGAAAAAGGGCGTGGTCATTTTCTTCTATATAACTCTATGTATTCTTGTGCTCGCAACTCCTCTGACACAATAAATGATGGTGACATAATTCTTTTTGCAATATGATTTGTCTGTGGTCTGGTTGTGCACCTGATATTTTGTTTGAGCCCCTCACCCCCAGCGTCTTAGAAAAAGGGAGTGGTCATTTTCTCCTATTTAACTCAATGTAATCTTGTGCTCGCAACTCCTCTGACACTATAAATGATGGTGACATAATTCTTTTTGCAATAAGATGGGTCTGTGATCTAGTTGTGCACCTGATATTTTGTTTGAGCCCCTGACCCCGAGGGTCCTAGAAAATAGGTGTGGTAATTTTCTCCTATGTAACTCTATGTAATCTTGTGCTCGCAACTCCTCTGACACTATAAATGATGAAGACTTAATTCTTTTTGCAGTATGATGAATGTGTGGTTTAGTTGTGCACCTGATATTTTGTTTGAGCCCCTGACTTCCAGGGTCTTAGAAAATGGGTGTGGTCATTTTGTCGTATATAGCTGTGCTCTCAACTCTTCTAAAGCTATTAATGATGGAAACTTAGTTGTTTATGCAATGTAATGGATCTGTAGTCTTATTATGTCATTGATGGTTCATTTGAGCTAGCAACCCCTGACCCCTAGGATCTTGGAAAATGGGTATTGTAATATTTTTTGAAATTCTTTATCTCAGATATTAAAAATTATATGAGTGATATTCTAGTTGCAGTCTAATGGATTTGCTATTTTGTTAAGCTACTTATAATTTTTTAGAGCGCCTGCTCGCTATTGTCTTTGGTTTAAATAAAATAGAAATTGTTATTTATGTATATGTATCTTATCACTTGTCAATTAGTGAATAAAACAAAACAACCAGGAGAGCTACAAACTCGTCAGAGACTTCTGGTATTCGGTTATTAGCTCACCTCGACGAAGTTGAGTGAGCTTATGCTATAACCCAACGCGTCCGCGTCCGTGTCCGCGTCCGCGTCCGGTTAAGAAGTTTGGGGTAGCTCATTATCTGACAGAGTACTTATGCTACAGTAACCAAACTTGCACAAGTGATTTATCTTTGGATGCTGAGGTGAACCCATGCATCGGATGCAGCATCTGACCTACATTTTCCGCTTGAGTGACTTGGTTAAGAAGTTTGGGGTAGCTCAGTATCTGACAAAGTACTAATGCTACAGTAACCAAACTGGTACAAGTGATTCATCTTTGGATGCTGAGGTGAACCCATGCATCGTATGCAGCATCTGACCTACATTTTCCGCTTGAGTGACTTGGTTAAGAAGTTTGGAGTAGCTCAGTATCTGACAAAGTACTGATGCTACAGTAACCAAACTTGCACAAGTGATTCATCTTTGGATGCCGAGATGGACCCATGCATCGGATGCAGCATCTGACCTACTTTTTCCACTTGAGTGATTTCGCTTTTAAAAGCCAATATTGAGCAGAGTATAAGTGCTACATGTACCATACTTGCATATTGGATGTATCTTTGATCAAACTTTCATAAAATGACCTTGACCTACTTTTTCCGCTTGAGTGATTTTGCCTTTAAAAGCCAATATTTAGCAAAGTATAAGTGCTAGATGTTCTAAACTTGCATATTAGATGTATCTTTGATCAAACTTTCATAAAATGACCTTGACCTACTTTTTCCGCTTGAGTGATTTTGCCTTTAAAAGCCAATATTGAGCATAGTATAAGTGATACATATACCAAACTTGCATATTGGATGTATCTATGATCAATCTTTCATAAAATGACCTTGACCTACTTTTTCCGCTTGAGTGATTTTGCCTTTAAAAGCCAATATTGAGCATAGTATAAGTGATACATGTACCAAACTTGCATATTGGATGTATCTATGATCAATCTTTCATAAAATAACCTTGACCTACTTTTTCCGCTTGAGTGATTTTGCTCTATAAAGCCAATATTGAGCAAAGTATAACTGCTACATGTACCAAACTTGCATATTGGATGTATCTTTGATCAAACTTTCATAGAATGACCTTGACCTACTTTTTCTGCTTGAGTGGTTTTGCCTTTAAAAGCCAATATACATGTACTAAGAAATATGTTTGAATTGAATTTTGCTGTCACGAGGTGAGCTTCGTAATCTGTGATTACCTATGTTTTTTGTGTATGAGGAGGCCCACTCACAAGCAAAATAACCGAATGGAAACGAAGCTAGATCGCTGGCTAACCGGACAAGTGGGAAGGTTGAGCGCACGTAATCCGGATAATAATACCATTTGCATTTAACGTGGCAGATGGCGACCGGTTGCCCATCGGACTCGTTGGTTTATGTGTAATCTTTTGTGTTAAGTATTTGGTGACATCTTTGATGTAGTCCCTTTTGTGTCTCTTGTTGTGTCTGTCCATTCTGTGTTTTCGCATTTGGGTGTCTTTGTTTTTAGCTCACCTCGACGAAGTTGAGTGAGCTTATGCTATAACCCCACGCGTCCGCGTCCGTGTCCGCGTCCATGTCCGCGTCCGCGTCCGGTTAAGAAGTTTGGGGTAGCTCAGTATCTGACAAAGTACAAATGCTACAGTAACCAAACTTGCACAAGTGATTCATCTTTGGATGCTGAGGTGAACCCATGCATCGGATGCAGCATCTGACCTACATTTTCTGCTTGAGTGACTTGGTTAAGAAGTTTGGGGTAGCTCAGTATCTGACAAAGTACTAATGCTACAGTAACCAAACTGGCACAAGTGATTCATCTTTGGATGCTGAGGTGAACCCATGCATCGGATGCAGCATCTGACCTACGTTTTCCGCTTGAGTGACTTGGTTAAGAAGTTTGGGGTAGCTCAGTATCTGACAAAGTACTGATGCTACAGTAACCAAACTTGCACAAGTGATTCATCTTTGGATGCTGAGGTGAACCCACGCATCGGATGCAGCATCTGACCTACATTTTCCGCTTGAGTGATTTGGATAAGAAGTTTGGGGTAGCTCAGTATCCGACAAAGTACTAATGCTACAGTAACCAAACTTGCACAAGTGATTCATCTTTGGATGCCGAGATGGACCCATGCATCGAATGCAGCATCTGACCTACTTTTTCCACTTGAGTGATTTCGCTTTTAAAGCCAATATTGAGCAGAGTATAAGTGCTACATGTACCAAACTTGCATATTAGATGTATCTTTGATCAAACTTTCATAAAATGACCTCGACCTACTTTTTCCGCTTGAGTGATTTTGCCTTTAAAAGCCAATATTGAGCAAAATATAAGTGATATATGTACCAAACTTGCATATTGGATGTATCTTTGATCAATCTTTCATAAAATGACCTTGATCTACTTTTTCCGCTTGAGTGATTTTGCTCTATAAAGCCAATATTGAGCAAAGTATAACTGCTACAGGTACCAAACTTGCATATTGGATGTATCTTTGATCAAACTTTCATAAAATGACCTTGACCTACTTTTTCTGCTCGAGTGGTTTTGCCTTTAAAAGCCAATATACATGTACTAAGAAATATGTTTGAATTGAATTTTGCTGTCACGAGGTGAGCTTCGTAATCTGTGTTTACCTATGTTTTGATGGTGCTGCGACCGACTCATTTTGGAGATTCCCTCCTTATTTACATTGTAACAAATATATTATATCTGATTGTAGGCATCCCTTGGCTGGCCAGGTAGCTACCACCTGTGTGGAGAAATCAACAACAAATCATTATCCAGAACGTCTGAAAATATCCAACATGTCAATGACTTACGGAAAGAGGCTGATAAGTAAGGAGCTTTAGAAGACTGTAGACTTATTTCGATGCGTTTCTGTTTACTTGAAAAGGAGGAAAAATTAAGGAGTTTGATGGGGCTGTCAGTCTTCCTGATATGTAAAAACTGTTTTTTTCCATTTTATGCTGTTACTTAAGGGTCGGGTGAACCTCTTTAGACACTACTTGTCTCTCTTCGGATATGAATCTCACACTTATTACTAATAATCTTCATTCCGAGTAAACATTCTATTTCAAGGTTATTTTTTTTTCATCTAGAATGTATATCGGTTTGAAATTTAGCATCCATAATGGATTGCGATATAGAATTGGTCATTTTCAGAGGAAGCATTGTTCATTTTAGTCAAAATATTTTGATTCCATATATTGATCATATAGTAAAATCGTTAACTTTTGACACTATAGAGAAAAAGAACCCTCAAGCTAATCTGTCAACCAATGTTATCACCATTATTTGATACTTTCATATAGCCGCGAAAGGGGTGACAGTGATATACTAAAAATCGATAGGTATCTCATTGAAGTTGACTCCTTTTACTTCGGTTAATTATATCATCTTTCTGGATGAACAGGTGCATGTTTTTATATTGTTTGACTTGAGCTTTTATGAGCAGATCGCTCAACTTATTTCAGCTTTTATGAACGAATGCGCTGTTGAGATGTTGCCCCAACTAGATACCGTCCACTAGCATAGTCCCAATATTCAACGTGACAATTTCAGACATGTGTTTTAAAAGCAAGGTCAATATTGACTGCTCAACATTTCTGTGGTAGAGTATGTGTATCTTGGTAATATTTTATCACAGAATAAAGCCTGTGTTTGTGAAACACGAATGCCCCCGGTGGCATCTTTGTTAGTATAAACATTATTTTCTGTTAAGTACATGTATGTGAGGTCACTGGGTTAAAAGGTCAAAGGTCGAGGTCACGAGGTCAAAAATTTTGGTATCAATGGAAAGGTCTTGTCACAAGGAATACACATATGAAATATGAAAGCCCTTTCACTTACCATTCAAAAGTTATGCCAAATGTTAAAGTTTTTGAAAAGTAGGTCAAAGGTCAAGGTCATGAGGTCAAAAATTTTGGTATCAATGGAAAGGTCTTGTCACAAGGAATACACATGTGAAATATGAAAGCCCTATCACTTCCCATTCAAAAGTTATGCCCAATGTTAAAGTTTTTGAAAAGTAGGTCAAGGTCAAGGTCACGAGGTCAAAAATTTTGGTAACAATGGAAAGGTCTAGTCACAAGGAATACACATGTGAAATATGAAAGCCCTATCACTTCCCATTCAAAAGTTATGCCCAATGTTAAAGTTTTTGAAAAGTAGGTCAAGGTCAAGGTCACAAGGTCAAAAATTTTGGTAACAATGGAAAGGTCTAGTCACAAGGAATACACATGTGAAATATGAAAGCCCTATCACTTCCCATTCAAAAGTTATGCCCAATGTTAAAGTTTTTGAAAAGTAGGTCAAAGGTCAAGGTCACGAGGTCAAAAATTTTGGTATCAATGGAAAGGTCTTGTCACAAGGAATACACATATGAAATATGAAAGCCCTATCACTTCCCATTCAAAAGTTATGCCCAATGTTAAAGTTTTTGAAAAGTAGGTCAAAGGTCAAGGTCAAGGTCACGAGGTCAAAAATTTTGGTATCAATGGAAAGGTCTTGTCACAAGGAATACACATGTGAAATATGAAAGCCCTATCACCTCCCATTCAAAAGTTATGTCCAATGTTAAAGTTTTTCGGACAAACAGACAGACAAACAGATAAACAGACAAACAGACGGACAGGCCAAAAACTATATGCCCCCGAATCTTTGATTCCGGGGGCATAAAAATCAAAGTATAAAAGTGAAAATGTTTGAATTTGTCCTTTCAGAGATAAATTTATACATTTTTCAATGATACTTTGAATGTTTGATCAGATGTTAAAGTCAAAATTTCATAGACAGTTACTTATTATGTATTCATGCTTTGTTTATTGTAGTTGCCTAACTTGTTTGTTTCATAAATGCATGAACCATCGAGAAATTTTAATTTTAAAAGAAATAGTAATGAAAATTCCTTTTTCAGGAAACAGATTCAGTTAGATCCTTTGAAATGGAATGCCCATTATCTCCCGTTACGTACAGATTCTGTGGACGTGTTTGTGACAGATTTGGTATGTTCAGTTTATAGTTTCTTGTTCAGATCCTGTCTCAGCCATTTGATAGCAGTGGGACAATTTTAAGTGTTTGCCTCTGTCGCTCCTCTTTTATGTTACACTTTCAGTTTCCAGAAAATATTTCAAATACATTTTATCCTATCTTTACCAAATGTTAATACATTGTACTTTAATCAAGAGGGAAAGGTATCCACTGATTTTAGGGTCAATAGATTATAGGTCAAGGCCATATTTCTTTTCTAAGATAGCTGTTACAGGAAACAAGTTTCTGCAACTTTGACTTAATGGCCAGTGATTATAGATTTCATAAGTCTTTTTAAATTTCATCTTCTGAAGAACATTAAGTAAAATCAACCAATATTTCATGATTTAGCCTCTACCTTTTCAGCCTTTTGGTGTTAGGTAAGTACATGTATTGAAATTTCCTTTAGTAAAGTTCTCTTTGAAATGTTCATAAAATGATTCAATGAAATGTTCATAAAATGATTCAATATTTGAACATTTATATTTGCCCAATGCAAAAAAAAAAAAAAAAATAAATAAAATTAAAAAATAAGACACTTAGGAGGTAGGGATAATTAAAAATTCTATTGAGGACACTTTAGAGGTCACATAATACCCTCTGCTTGATCATCAAACTATGCATTTTAGTTCCGTAAATTATTGATGACATGGATCAAATGTCAAGGTCATGACACGTTAAAAGAGGGACACAAAAATATATTTGTCTCCCGCTTTCGCGAAAGTGCGGGGACATTAAAACCGCCCTGTTTGTCTGTCTGTTTGTTTGTCTGTCTGTCCGTCAGTCAACAAAACTTTAACCTTGACCATTACTTTTGAATGGAAAGTGATAGGGCTTTCATATTTCACATGAGTATTAATTGCGACAAGACCTTTCCATGGATACCAAAATTTTTGAACTTGTGACCTTGACATTGGAGTTTGACCTACTTTTCAAAATCTTTAACCTTGGCCATAACTTTTGAATGATTAGTGTTACAAGACCTTTCCATGGATACCAACATTTTTTACCTTTTGACTTTGACCTACTTTTCAAAAACTTTTAACCATGACCATAATGGTTAATGATTTGGGCTCTCATATTTCGCACATGTATTCCTTGTGACAAGACCTTAGAAAGGTCAGAATGTTGTTACATCCTTGGGGGTTGACCCACATTTATAAACTTCAACCTGGACCATAACTTTTGGATGGTAAATGATGAGACTTTCATGTTTCACATGTGCTTTCCTTTGCACAAGATCTTTCCCTTGGTAACAAAAGTTTGGACCTTTTGACTTTTTCCTAGAGATAATCTTTTGATATTTAGAATTTTGATAATACATGAGATATATTATGAAAACATAAAGAATGGGGGGGGGGGGGGGGTGTCTGTAAGTATTTCTTTAAAGATAAACACCCAAAAGTGGGGGACCACAATTCTTGAGTTAGATTTTGACTTTTAATTTATAATGACATGCTTTGTACTATTCTGAATAATTTATGATCATCTGATATGGAACTTAGTACATTGTATACAGTTAAAGTATTCGCTGTTTTCGAAAACCAGAGTTACTTCTCCTTTGAGACGGTATCTGACATAGACTAATTGTTACGTCATCAAATTCTATGGAAACGGTCCTTAAACTCTGGGAAATGATGGTATAAAATTGATGTTACCATACCATTCTCATGACGTCATAATTGTTTTACGTCAGAAACCGTCTCAAATGGGAAATAACTCTGTTTTCCACAAAGACTCAGTACCATTGAGGGAGATAGTACGATTCTGTTTCCTGACAAGACAAGACCTATTTTGCGACGCAAAGCTGAGGAGAACCAGAATCGTGCAAACTCCATCCATGGTATACTTAAATTGTTTCATTATACTGTCAGTGGATCGTCACCAGCGCCATGCTAAAAAGCTCTGCCCCATTTCAAAATTAATTCCCAAGTCTTTTCAACTTTTTATATAGTAAAAAATCAGAATAGGTATAATAATATTGAATATGAATAACTTATAAATGCATCTCTTGTATTGTTTGATCAGGATGGGTTCCAAGCAGGACAATTGGAAGCTTTACCCAGGGGCTATGATGGACATGGCAAGGACGTGTAAGGTTGGATCAGGCAGAGCTACTATACTGACACAGGACAAAAAGTGCTTTAATAAGGTATGATCTGTATCCCAAGTGCAATTAATGTACCATTTGCTCTATCAGGATGAGTTCTAAGCAGGACAACTGGAAGCTTTACCCTGGGGCTATGATGGACATGACAAGGGCATGTAGGGTGGGGTCGGGTAGAGCAACTACACTGACAAATCAATAAGGTAAGAACTGTATCCCAAGTGCGATCATTTTACCATTTGCTCTATCAGGATGGATTCTAAACAGGACAACTGGAAGCTTTACCCTAGGGCTATGATGGACATGGCAAGGACATGCAAGGTGGGGTCAGGCAGAGCTACTATACTGACACAGGACAAAAAGTGCTTCAATAAGGTAAGAAGTGTATCCCATGTATGACCATTGCTATCAGGGTTTTTTCTAAGCAGGACAATTGGAAGCTGAGCTCCCTGCGGGGATCCAGGGTAATGCTCTTGTGTGGGTGTATGGATGTAGCCCCAGAAACTCCACAAAAATTAATCTTTTGTGAGAATTTGTGTGAAAAGATAAAAAGATGTAGATTTGTGAACGAACTTTTCTTCCGCATAATATTTCTTCCTTCTGGAAGAATTATTATTATAATGAAAATTCCCAGGATTTTTTATTATAGAATATTTTTCCTTGTTCATGTAATACTTTTTCCACAGTCCTTTTGGGTAAAAAAAAAGGGGTAAAACATCAATAATTTTCATAACTACGTTTCCGTCTATATAGATGGAAACGTTGTTATGAAAATTGTTGATGTTTTGCTCTTTTTCACTTACCCAAAGGACTGCTTTCTCTTTAAAACAGAAGAAATATTATATGTGAGTATCATGTATAATTATTTTTCCGTATATGCTTCAAACACATGAATGACTGATTTACATCAATGATTACAGTAACATGGTTAGTTTACAGGAATAAATATTACAGAACAAAAATTCTGTGGAATCACATTTTCAAGCTATACAGTACATTGTACAGTACATGATTTTAAAAATTTATTATTTCTTACTCTGAATTCTATTTGTAAATAAGTTCATTACACTATTTTTCCAATGACAATTATTATGCACATATGTGAAATCCTTATTGGATTTTTTGTCGTGTAAGATTTTTCCATGTTACTAGTATCAGCTAGAACATATATTATGAACATAAAAAAAATCCAGATGGAATTTTTGTTATGTAATATATTTTCCATGGTATGAGAACTTTTATTATGATCATGGAAGATCCATTACATAATAAAATTTCCTTTCGGAATTTTTGATACATAATAAAAGTTCCTAGGAAAAAATATTATATAATAAAATATCCAAGGAATAAATATTATGCTGGAAGAAATATTTCATCACAGATTGACTGACAGTGTCTTACTGTGATATATCTGTCTTTTGTCAATTTGTACATTTACTTGAAATATTGTCCAAAAGTTACACATAATAATCATTTGAAAAAAATTAGAAAGACAGACTAGCTGTCACAGATAAACAAATACATGTAGTTAATACTGAAAATTTAATTTTAGTTCACGATTTACAACCTCATCTTTCCATTACCTCTTATTTTCTTGGATGGATTGATGTTAATACATGCATGCAAGAAGGAAATGGAGGGTTGTTGGAGATTTACTTTTAGTGTTTATATATAAATTAAAGAATTGCAAAACTCAATTCCAATATTATTTCTCTTGTATTTACTTCTGCAGGCATTAGCAATAACAGCAAAGTACTGGAAGTGTTGGCGTATGACAGGCTTTAACATGGGAGGACTGGCAGGCTGCATTTACTCTCTGTACAGAACCAAGGAAGTATTTGATGATAAGGATTCCAGTTCTTGGATGGCCGAGGTGGACGCAACAGCCAGGAAAAAAGACAATTAGAAAGACTAAACGGGAATAATTTCTCAGTTTTTATGTGGTAGAAATGTCTGTTACTGCCCTTTTGTCAAGCAGCACATTTTATACATGTAAGAGGCATTCAGATTTAACAGTAAAAACAATGCTGCTTTATAAACGTTATTTTATTGTTCAGTGTGAGCTACACATGCACTTAATAGCGTTAAACTGTTAACATGAAGTTCCTCTGTATTTGTGAATTTTCTACCTAAATTGTTAAAATACCATCATACTTGCCATTGTCCCGGGCCGGGACAAAAATGTCCCGCATTTTCGACCGAAAATATCTGTCCCGGCCGGGACACGGAAAATCCCGCATTTTGGACCTTTCATAAAAAAAAAAAAAAATCGGCGTAATCATGGTAATATTATTCTTTGTCGATTTCAGTCGTTCCGTCTTTTCTTAAACTTTCATTGTTTATTTAAACGTTTCCAATTATCTACAGGTACGCTATATAGCCATATACAGTAATCAGCCGATAATCGACCTATGTTTTGATAGTAATAGGCTGATTAAAGGTCGGCTGTCCCACAAACGTCGCTAAATACATTCATGCAGCCTTTCTCATGTTGGTATTTTTTTAGCTCACAAAACAATTCGATCATTGAAATAAATAAAGCAATAGTTATACGATGTTCGAGTGATATCATTTATGTAAGGTAAAGCCAAGATATGAATTTATTTTATGAGAAGAAACAACGTGATGTAAAATCTGTAAACAAAATTAAAAAAAAAAAAGAAAAAGAAAATACGGCAACCACGGAACGCTCTAAAGGTAACTATAATATGCTCTTTATTATTATCACGTCAAAAAAATCTCAGTATCAATCAAAGTACGTTTGCTTAGTGTCGTTTTACAATACCCGAGTCGTTAAGTTATCGATTGTGTATTTCATTTAAATCGTCAACGTCAACGCAGGCAACAGAGAGTTGTGAATATAAAACGTGAACAATGGACTGGAGTAAAAGACTTTTAAAACTTTCACAGAGAAAAATTAAATAGGGTAGACAAGTTCACTGAAGCGCCACTTTTAGAAATGCGTCCGACCAAGGGCCATCTACGTATACGGCGCGCGTTAATAAAGATTTATTTTTTACTCTGACGTTCTTTCGTTTGCAGAGGGCAATGATCTAGTGCAATTTTGGATTGCAATATCTGAAGTTCAACCTCTTAAAAGTGTCCCTCTTTATGTCCCTCATTGGCGTTATATTTGTCCCGCATTTTGATGATTTGTCCCTCTTTTTGTCCCTCTTTGCAACGACAAAACTCCGAAAAATTATGGCAAGTATGTACCATAGACATTTATAAATCCCTTAAGTAAAGGGAGTGAAATATGAAGTAATTTTGCAAAGTCGCATTTTCTAACTAAACAGTTAGAGTAGTCATCAATCTCTTAAGTAAAGAGAGAGAAATAGTTTGAATTACTTAAAAAATCCATGCATTTAATACAGCTGAATATCACATTAAAATACTCTTAGATTAATTATTGTCTTAACCTCTTTCATTATTGTTGAGTAGATGGCAAAATATTTTCAAAGCTTATTTCTTCAAAGTAGAGGATGAGATCGAATGGCACATTCTGCACGTTTATGGTATATCCTTTTGATTGGAATTAAACTGTGTGGAGTTGGTACCAATCCTTTCAACAGTTTAACTTTTTTCAAGGCAAATTGGTATGTTGGAACATTCCAGAATTTCGTTGAATGCAGATTTGCATTTACCACTTTTGTGTGACTTTTAAAGTTTTGTTAATTAACATCTTCAGAGAATACAAGAACGACAATCCAGATTTTTTCACATTTATTCATAAACTTTAAAGTAACAGTCATGCTTTAAAAAAAATACGTAAAAATGCTGCGAAGTCTTAAAAGCTCCTTAGATACATATTCTAAAGAATTTAAATATATAGGACTGACAAGTAAAGAATCTACAAAGCATTCACAAAAATGTCCTCTTAATCTTCCTATTGAACAATGCTCACAATTAGAGCAGGAATAATTCTATCTCTGTTTACCTCTCTAGTGGCACATTATAGAGCTTTTAAATGCTACAGTTATATAGTGTACAGTATACATGTATGATGAAAGTATTCCAAAACACAGGCTTTGTAGCAGGATTGAATTCAGTTGTACAATAGGTGATTTCCAAGATGTTTCATTTGATAGCTAGACTAATAGGTTCTATCATGATCAATCTACTGAGTGAGACATAAATTTTGCATGAGTGAGAGAAAAAATGAAAAATTTCCGTCACGAGTGTAAATTTTACGTCTCACTCAGTAGAAAGTGATGGAATCTATTTCTTCTTCCATGAAACATAAGAAAAAAGGGAATTCAAACACATTTCAAGCCGTCTTACGCCATGTTTTCTGACGACGTTGCTGTGACGTCACAATAAGATTCTCTTTTATCATTGGTCAATTGGAGCCTTTGAGACAACTTATGTGTCTCACATAGGCTGTCTCACAGGGTACGAGCAAAACTGGAGAAGAATACGCACATCTCATACTTAAGCGACGTTTTCCATTGTAACATCACACATGAATTACTGGAAACATAACATAAAACCTTTGATGAATTATGACGTAACAGTTCAGAAGTTTGCCAAGGTACTTGATGTCCGTAGTCCAATGTGTAAAATCAAGGTTTTTAACACTCGATTCCAAGAACTTGGAAATGGACTATTGTATAAGGACACCTCTGTCCCCCCCCCCCCCCCCCCCCCCCCCCCCCACCTTCTGTTTGCCGGAATATAATATTTTATTTAGTCTTTCATTTATTCATATTTCTCTGATCAATTATTATTAAAATGTTACAGGTGTCCCATGTAGGACTGAAACTATAACCTATGTGTACTGGTTGATACAACATTTGACTAAAAAACATTCCCAAATATTTACAAATGAGTCTGCTTACAAATTTTAAAATTGTTTTTACTTTACAAAATATTTGTACGCAAGTTACACACCAACAACAGTAAATTCAGATCCTTGAGTCCCGGTATAAAGTTAATATCACATAACAATTATACAATCTCAAAGAGGTGCATTAGCTTTAACTATTTACATATATTTGAAGAAAAATATTTGTAATTACCGGTATGCTGAGCTTGATGGAATTTGACTCCATCAAGACTATTATGCTAATACTTAATAATTATTATGCTTATATTGTTAAATGCTATATACCGGTATTGTTTTACAAAATTATGATGAGAACCAAGTTTGTTAACGGAGTTAATTGAAAGCATTTGAATTTTTCATCAAATTTACCTAGAATTTCAAGAAGATATCCTACAAACCTTAATGAAACCACTGTGAACAATAATGAACTTTATCTCAATCTTTAATGGAAATTACATGTCCAGATAGATTACAACAAATATGAACAACTGATCATCTCTCATCTAAGGAAACAGCTGTTAGACAATTTAATGTTTGAATTCATTTAAACCGTCTCAATTAAATTTGTCTTTCATACTTCATATTTCTTTTTATGTGAAAAGGTTGCTTTCTAATGATAAAATCATGAATGTTAACCAATAATTACAATATTTCAAGTACACTCAAAAACATCGAAGACATCGTCAAAAACTAATTTCGTATGACACATTTGTAATGATATGTACAATTTACATTACCCTGCTCTTTATGAAATGTAAAAATTATTGATAAAGCAAAAAAAAATCCACTCTGTATTTAAGAAAAATGTGATTGATTGATGTATTTTAAATCCAATATCTTCTTTACTGTGTCTTTACATGATAAAATATACTACATGTAGAAGTAAATAATCATAATGCCTGCAGAACTTATTGTATCTATATTTAGGTGATGAACTAGACTTCAGTACAAATATATGTATAATGGAATAATTCTGTAGACTATTTAACTCACAATGACTAGCAATACATGAAAGTGGAACTGAAGTAGTGTATATGTAATATATTACCCTGTACAGAAAACTGTTATAATAAGAGAGACAAGTCACTAAATAGTAAATACACTGTATTTATGTATCAGAAAGTTGTTACAATTACCGGTATTTGTTCTTGTATTCAGTCAAACGTAAAAAATAGTTACTGTGGTATATATACTTCAATGCAGCTCAAACATGCATTCAAGGCGGCATTTACATTCAAAATACAGATGTCGAACCAAAATAAAAAATTATATTATACTAGGGTACTTCAAGTAGATTTATAAATATCATATACAATACATGTACAACATTTTGAACAGCCTATATATATATAATAGGACTGGACATTACAAGCGTAAGAACACATGTGGAGAGATTACATCAATAAGAGATGGCTGTATAACATGAATCCCCTTGCCCCCTTCCCCAACAAAACAAAACACTACACATGTACTGCAATTTTCAACCAATCAGGAAGTGCAGATAAGCCATTAAGTACAAATGGTCTGAATTACTGATACAATATAAGGGCTTGAAGGTATTAGCTAGTCTGCCATACATTATAGGGTCCATTAACATTATGATAAAGACTTATGAATCAGTTTATCCTTTACACAAGTTGCAGTCTAAATTTTCAGTCTTGGATTTAGAGGACTAAAAAATTAATATTGTTGTTTCAATTTGTTTGCCATTCCCTTTCATTGTTCAAGATTGTATAAAATAGCTATACTAAATCAAAAAGTGTTTGGCCTTTTAGTGATTTTGATCTGTCGTAAGTAATTGTAATCAGTATGACATTCATATTTTGTGTGACATACTGACAGTTGACCCAGTGATTTATTTTTGATGTTTACATTCCTCAAATTATCCAATTACTGAAAATGTATATACAAGCATTTGGCAGTGATTATCAAGTGCATTTATTCTTAAATATACAATCCTGCTTGGTTTAAAGGTGTCACCTCTTTGAAGCAATGGCAGACTAAGTGTGAAATATTAATGTCCTGGGAACAGAATTCTATAGTTATCCATTGGATTGGGACACAATTACATTACAAAACAAATAGTACCTCCTAAGTCTTTGAAAGACTTATGAAAATATGTTAAATAGAACAAAAGTCATATAACAAATAATGCTGCTTTTAAAGCTAAGAGATTCTGCCTCCTGGAAAATGCATGCGTCCCCCAAAAATATGTCTTTGGTCTTTGAGTTAAATACAGGTAGGAATGAAAACTGAAAATTAAAGAGGAAAATCAGTCAATATATCTAGGAATTATGAATTCTAAATCACCTGTTATGAAAATACATGGTCATAATTTTTTTTTGAAAAAGCACCAGACATGTATACAATACACAGACAAGGACATTATTTTTAGTATATAACACAGAACATAGACGAGTATATGTTGACCGACCCTTGATTCTAGTGAAGTTCGAACTAGCGACCTTTCGGTCACTGGCCTGATGCCTTATCCACTAGACCATGGCGTCGACATGGTCATTATTTTACATGACTAAATTAAATATATCTACATATACTTCAAATGCATGTAGAATCTTGAGAGTGGTCAAGATATGTCTTTTTGAAAAACCACGCCTTGTTGGCAGCCTATGTTTTAAGGCAGGTAGATCTTTTTCCAAGGTCTACTTTTCAAATGTTGAAAGAGATATTTAATACCTTATTAAGTGTATTTTCTTAAAAGAAGGTCATACTCCAAGGTCAAAGTCACTAGGTCATAGGTCAAGGTAATAATTAAAAAGTATTGTATGCATCACAGATACTTGAGATAATGTATGAACTCCCTATCTTTAAGGAAGATGCTGTTAAAAGTGCATTTGGTCAAATTCCAAGGACATGGTCACTAGGTCAAAGGTCAAGGTATCAGATGAAAGCTTTTGTGATAATTAATATCTGTGCTACATGTACATCTGCTCTTGTTCAAAATATAGAACCAATGCTAAATTTCAAATGAAGTTATTCGTAGAGGTCAAGGTCAAAGTATCGTGACATCGTATGTATCTTATTTACAACACATGTGTTAGAATATATTTGCGGCGTTTTATGTTTGCGAATCGAAGGACCTCACAAATATCACAAAAATAAAACGCTCGCGAATAAAGGACGGTTTACAGGGGTTAAATCAACTGAAAGTTTTTGTTACTTTGTGAAGTAATACACATACTACAGTAGTTTGAAATATCTAAAGTGTGTCTGATATGTATTAAAAGTACATGTACACGACAAAAAATCAGACTTTCTATTACCATTAATTTCCTAAAGTAAATGTGACTGAACAATTTGTACAATTTACTTGTGAAAATCATTCACATAAAAAGATATATCTTAATTTAAAAAAAATACCTCAGTTTAAATACTGAAAGCTATCTGTGCAGGAAATGCTATAATGCTATAATATGACACATTTTGACTTCTTCTGTACACATTCACATTTTTCCCCCTCAGGAATCTCGGACATAATGAGGTCTATGTGACGACCACATCCTGTAAAAAAAACCATGCAATTATATATTCATATAAGTACATATATTCATAGAAGGATTGTGTTATAGTATTTTTAACATCTCAGTTATTGACAAAGGTAGAAACTGTATATTACCAATATTAATGACAAGTGTATGTAATTATCTTATCCATACACTTGTCTCAAGAAGATGGATGAAATTATTCAAATTGGAGGATTATTTGAGACATATTAGGTAACTGCAATGTTTGACCTTCTGTTTTTCTTCTGTATGTCTGTCCATTCATAATAGTTAACACTTTTGTCAAGGCCATAGGTTCAATATGTTTAATATGATTATACAAGCCCTTATGGGATGCATATGAGTCAAGGTCATACCTCTAAGGTTGAGGTCACTGTGGACTTTAGTAAATTTTGCATGTAAAACTTTTTATATGTTCATCCTAATATGGATCATAATTGGTACAATGGAATCTTATGGAATGCCAGTGTGTCATGAGACTTAGTAAAGGTCATACCTTCAAGGTCATACATGAACATATAGTTTAGTGCACTTGATCATCAAAACTTTGTTTGGGCCACAATTTCTTCAACTTGCACTGATTTTTATGTCAATGATTCACAGAATTTTGTCTGGAACCCAAGGTTGAGTCATAAACTTGAACCAAGGCCAAAGGTCAAAGATCAAGGTCAATGTACATTTCCTAATGGGTAAAATCTTATCCAAGCAATAATGACTTCCCCTCAGTATGGATTTCAATAATGTTATAACACAGGATTGTTGCTTCAAGGGTATGGTATGACTTTAAACCAAGGTCAAGGTCACATTGCACCTTGTCTAGGCCACAACTTCTTCCCTTTGCAAGGATTTCAATAGTATTTCAGAGAATTGTAACTGTCATAGATAAGCAAGGGCTTGTTATTACCTTTAACTTAATTCATAGGCCAAGGTCAAGATCATATATTGCACTCCATACCATTACTATAAATCTTCTCCCTTCGCATGGACGTCAATACATGTTAATACAAATGTATTTCACAGATACACATAAATCCCTTATAACATCACATGAGTACAGTGGACCTTTATTTTTTTCAATTTCGAGATATCCTCCCACATAACACCCCCCCCCCCCCCCAAAAAAAAAAACAAAAACAAAGAAAGAAACTGTCGATGTCTATTAAATAAAGATATAATTGTCTTTTTCTCTCAAGAATAATAAGCTATTATGTTCTAAAATATAGCACAACTGCGAGAGTTCGTTTTATTTCAAAATAAACTAAATTGTGTACGACCATACATGTAGCGATTTAGAAATAGATCATACCATTGTGCGACTTGTTTACCCAAACTCGTATCTTTCTCGAGGCTGCACCGCACCGATACGCATCATTGAACATGATGTCCCGAATTTTTCATCCATTTACCGTTATGTGTAATAATATAATTTTCTTACCTGCCCAGGTAAATTTTTGGCACTTTTTACATTTGACTTTGACACACATTGTCGTGGTCAATTAGTCACTAATTCTCTTCTTGCTCCAGACTGACCATTGACTGCCTTTCACATTTGATAATTGAATTATAGAAGAGCAGTGTCAACAGGTGTGAAGTTCTCAGGTGTGCTTACTCTCTCATCGTGATCGGATGCAATGATTATAAGTAGTTTAAACACCGTGAACCATCGATCATGTAAATCTTTGGTGAACATGGTCAATCAACTTTGGTTCAGTTATAAGTCTTAATATAGAAGGGGATGGCAGTGGCGGATCCAGCCAGAAGCACAGGGATTAATCACGCTAATACCGGTTGCTCTATTTACTATATATGTGTTAAATAGAGCAACCTATGGTGGCATATTTCTGCCTCCTACATGCGAGATATTATTCTTTAGAATATGTCGACATGCGACTTACTTATGTTAACATGCTACTTATTTATGTCTACATGCAACTTATTTATGTCAACATGCAACTTATTTATGTCAACATGCAACTTATTTTGTCAACATGCGACATAATTATCTTGCATGTCAACATAATCATCTTGCATGTCAACATATTTATCTTGCATATCAACATATTTATCTTGCATGTTGACATAAATAAGTCGCATGAGGACATAATCTATAAAAAATATCTCGCATTTAGGAGGCAGAAGTATGCCACCATAGCAACCGGTATAAGCGTGATAAATCCCTGTGGTCTGCAGAAGGTCCAGGGCTGAGCCTTTCGTAAGCTCGATCATGCATTAGGACCCATTTTCATGACTGAAATTGATTAAAGAATTGAAATTGATGCATTTGACAATTATATTAACTAACAGATAGTTGATATTTACTCTTTTCAAATGGAAAATGATCGTTTTACCTATGATTTGCAAATTAAAGGGGGGGGGGGGTTACGCCCTACGCCCCAGCGGCTTGAATCCGCCACCCACGGGGGTGTATTTATTAAGTTGGACAAGGTGTCATAAGGTCAATACTGACAACACCCTTCTCCCTAGTATGACTGAAAATAATACTCTCTTACTGATAAGAATCTACATGTACTGTAAATGTTCAAATAATATTAATTCAAATTCTTTATTGCAATCAACTCCAAACTTTGAGTCAACAATTGCAACATAATGTTAATAATGATCATAGTAATAATTAATTGTATATACAAACTTCTGAAACCTTTGAATCATAATCTTGAGGTTATACTACTTTTGTTTGTCTATTTCAAATATTTGTAATTTATAGTCGTGTTTGCATTATATCACTTCAAAACTCATCGTCGGAAACCCACGGCATCTTCTGAGAATCTCCGCTCTGCTACGTTAGATAAGGCCATTTCTTTGTTATTTTCTGTTTTGCATCCTCGTGCTGGTAGGTTTTGAGCCCATAGTCATAAAACAAAACAAAATTAAAATACTAAGATCTTTCGTAAATCAAATGTGTTTTCTACAAAAATTAAAGAAAAATTGCATAATTTTTGCATTTCATGTAAAGATGTAAAAGTACTGCGATGACTCATTGTCAATCGTTCTTTTGTCGACTACAGTATGTCAAGATGATCAAATGAAACAAGTTTCTGTCAGATTTCACACAGTCACATAATATAAAATTGGAACTTTGTTTTATGAGCATGTTTGTTTTTCTCCCTGGCTGGCTGGTAGGTTTAAAATTTTCTCAATTTCAAAAGGACGCAAACAAAATAAAAACAAGAAATGGCCTAATCGTAGGGCAATAGGTTTTGGGTTTCCGACGATGTTCAATCAATCAATCATTTATTCAATCATTTATTTCTCATAAAGCAATGTTTACAATGGTATAGAGTTTTCATAATTTTAAAGATATATATATATATACAATGCTGGTGCTCAAGAATAATCAAGGTGCAAATAGATAGTGCAAAATGTACAAAATATGACTTTAAGATTTCTTGTTAACAGTAATATAGTGAGATACTAAACCTAAGGAGGACATACATGTATGTTAATTTCATTTATAAATTTACAAAGTTTCTTTAATGTTGAAAAATCGTTCCTTTGGAATAGCTGACAAAATTTTAATGTATTAACATTTCTTCTATAGTATAGATCCAAATATTTTATTCTTTCTGGTCTTAATGAAGGACATTTGAATAAAAAATGAAATTCATCACCAAGATCATCACAATTTCATAGCGTACATTTCCTGTTTTCCCTATTTAAAGAATTCCACCTTCCCTTTTCTATTGGCAAATGATGATTTGTTGTCCGAAATCTGCAAAAATTTACCCTATCTTTTTTCCCAAGTTTGTCTAAGTAATCTTCAAATTTCCAATCATGTTTAAATATTCTGTAGCTAATTCCTTTTGGAGAATTAAATATGTCGGAATTCCATGTTTGTATAAATTGATCAATCAGTCTCATTTTTACAGATGTTTTTAACCATAGTATGTTTATATTTCTCTGTGCATCAAAAATATTGTTAATCCACACTCATCTAATATTCGTTTTACACACAATAACCATTTTGAATTAAAAGTACGATTAGTTAATGAAAATAAACAATTTATCAATCTATAAAAATGTACAGATACTTTAACCCCACTATTATAGGCTAATTTTGCCCAATAATTTATCATTCTGGTTTTTATATCTATAGATAGAGGGTGCACACCCAATTCTCCATAAATCATAAAATTTGGAGTGGATTTTTTAGAGTTTATAGTTCAAAACTATATAATATACCTATATCTCATTATTGTTTGCTGTGCTTTTATCATTGTAAAATCGTATTTTTTTTTTTCGCTGTTTTGTTTTACTTGGGCCATAGCCATTTGCAACTGTACTATATATGCCAATAAACAATTTGATTTGATTTGATTAGTAAAAGGCAAATATGATACTGAGCAAAGAGATCATACACATGTACTAAAACACTAAGATCTTAATTCTCAAGTCGTTATTTTTATAATATATATTGACCCATTAATGCGTTGTTTGTTTCAAAATATATTATCAGGGAGTCGATCATAGTTAAGTCATTGAATATATTGAATTTTGATGAAAGAGCTCTCAAATTTGAGAGATACAAGAAAATGTATTATTGATGACAGTTTGATGCTTATGAAGAATGTAAGCAAGTCAAATAGCATTGTGACCCTAATCCCCCTCCATAGTCTCCGTCTCTTTCGTTTTTTCAAGGATGGAGGGGCTGAGGCAGTAAGGAAGCATCTTTGGCTCATTATATTATTTATACATGTTAATATATACCCCCTTCCCCGCTTATTGCGTAACCGTGCAAGTCGTTTGCCCATCGTGATTTTATTTTTCGGAAGTCCTCTGGATTTGCCCATTAGCCATTTCTTACATAAACAAATACATGTGCGGGAAAAATGAGCATAGACTGTCAATTTGTAGAAGAAATTTACAAATGATTTAGACTATTTGCATTGGTATGAAATAAATATATAGAGAGGTAAACATGACATTGTTCAGTTGAATCGTATTTATAATCTGGATATTGATCTTTCGATCTTTTTGATGGCTGGCGATGACCAGACTGTTAGAGGACCAGTGGCCACCTATTTTTCATTTTTTTTAAAGATAAAATTTGTAATTAACAAAATTATTCATTGAAACTTTATTTGGTGAATGATAGACTCTTATTACACTTGATTATGAACAATTTTCATGGAAAAAATTCACAATTTTGTTTATATAGTGTCTTAAAATGAGCTTAAACTTGAACATTTTTTTGCTGGTGTTGGAACAGTTTCCGGACGATTTTGAAGATTTTTTTGGGATAACTCCTCTGTCCTTCAATGGAAAACATCCAAATTTCTCTCAAATAATGCTATGCCCTTCCCACAGATACTCATGTTGAAAGAAAATATGAAATCTCTCAAGAAATAGGGTCCCTTTAAAGTACGAACGAAAACGAACGAAATGAAACGAAACGAAACGAAAACGAAACGAAATGAAACGAAACGAAATGAAACGAAACGAAATGGAAAAAAATTGCCTGTCCAGAAACATTTTATAAACGTGAAATAATTAATACCGACAACATTTAATCTTCATCTTCTTCTATGTATGACCCTACCTTTACCTACGTTTACTCGGAGCACTCCCAAATGGACATATGTGCATACAGAACATGAAAACCCCATTCTTTACCCCCCCCCCCCCCCCCCCCCCCCCCCCCGGTTTTTGCTTGTTTGTTTGTTTATTGTTGTTGTTTGGTTTTTTTTGTTTGAAATTTTGGGATGTTGTGCCCCTCCACTTTTTCATGCAGAGCAGCTATGCCGTTGCTGGTAATACTTTTTACAAAAAGTTAAGTAGGAATATGATGCCTCATGGGCGGATCCAGGATTTTTTTTCCAGGAGGGGTCTTAAAATTCATTGGTCCTAAATTTTTTGAAAAGCCAAAAAAAAAAAAAAAAAAAAAAAAAATAAAGCAAAAAGATTGAAGTCTTGAACTTCCATCGCGTTGTTCTTGATTGATAATCAAATGTGAAATAGTCCTCGAAAATTTGTCAGAGTTGGAATAAAAAGGACAGACTATAATACCGTTTGTATCCTCTATTACTGTATTTTTTCAGTTATTTGTCTTTGTTTATTGACGAAGGTGTGCAGTGTATAACGGTTGCAAAGTAAGCATCATTTGAAATTGATATGTATATATATGCAATAAAATCTGGCGAGCGTAAGCTAGCCCGGGAAAATTTTGAAATGTGGACCAAAAAAATTAATAAAAATGATAGATTTTAAATACAAATTCATGTTATTTTTCAAATGTTATGACAAAAAAAGGAAATCGGGACTTAATCTTATGAAATATGTATATTTATGAACGTTATCAAACTATGCTTCGAAACTTCCAGGGAAGTCCGGAACACCCCCCCCCCCCCCACTTAGTTTGCGGGGGGTTTTGATGAATCCTGCATGATGATTTTGTTTACTACAGGAATATGATCAAGTACGATTACTAGTATGGTTGCGATTCGACTATTTTTGACAGAGTTAAAAAAGGAGGGGATCTCCAACAAGACTCTGTTGCAGCAACACACAGCAAGAGCCCCAATAGGCACTATATAAAAGCAAGCAAAACATCAAACAATTTAAAAGAGCACACATAAACCAACGGGACCTATGGGCAATACGTGCCGACATATAAACCAACGGAACCCATGGGCAATCCGTGCCAACATAGGACGGCCATCTTAGTAGCAGATGCATGGTGTAGTTATCCGGATTTCCTGTACTTTTTAGCTCACCTCGACGAAGTAGAGGGGGCTTATGCTATCGCCCCGTCGTCGGCGTCGGCGTCCGCACTATAGGTTAAGCAAAACAGGACAGGTCCATTCCTGCCAAACTATAAGTCCCACGATTCAACCAAACTTGCATGGATAATGCATCTGAGGATGCTTACAACAATGCATGGTACAGAGGCTGCATCTGACCTACATTTTATGCTTGAGTGAGCAGGTTAAGTAAAATGGGACAGGTTCATTCCTGCCTTACTATATTACTCCTACATCAACCACAATTGCATGGATGATGCATCTAAGGATGCTTACATCAATGTATGGTACGGAGGCTGCATCTGACCTATATTTCACGCTTGATTGACCAGGTATGGTAAAATTAGAATCATCATTTCCAGCTTTCTTTGAATTTTTTAATCAATCAAACTTATTTGGATTATGCATCTGGAAATAAATTGTGCAATGTAGGTACAGATGCTGGTCTTGGGACAATGATGCCGTCGAGGTGAGCGCTGACATCTCTGATGGCCCTATGTTTCTGTTACCCAAAGGTTTCTCAGAACGCACACCTTTTGTGTAAAATAATCTCACTATAAGATGACCATACAAACAAGACAGCACAACGCCAAGCAACACAGAAGCACTGAAAGCATTCATATGACCTAGCTACCGTGCAGGTCGAGGGTGTTAAAGTTTATCAACAAATTCACATTGTCACCTCCCTCTTCTTCTTGACCAGTCCTCTCTCTCGACTATTTATTAGTTCCTTTTTATTCCTAGGTAATGCCACACTCAAGGAAGGGTGCTCCTTATGCAGAGTAGGGAATTCCGTGCCTACATAGATTTCCAAACAACAACATACAATCTGACTTTTGCGTTTTGGCTGTTTGAATTTTTCCATTTCGTTTCGTTTCATTTCGTTTCGTTTTCGTTTCGTTTCGTTTCATTTCGTTTCGTTTTCGTTTCGTACTTTAAAGGGACCCCAAGAAATATGGTTTCTAGACAGATTTTATGACCCTATATTTTGGCCATTTTTGGCAAATCACTGGAACAGTTTCTGGACACTTGATTTTAAATCTGTCAAACTCGATCAATTTCAGCCCAAACTGGATGATTTATGGATATTGTTTTCTTCAATCTTTTCTACAAATGACTGTGTAAAAATAATTTTGAAAATAGAACCGAAACTTCTCAAATCATAGAGATTAAAATAGTATAGCTCTCGCCGACTTCCCCCGGTGCGCGATATTAAACGGGGCAGAAAGGGGTAAAAAGGTGGTGTGATAAAGCAACTTAGATGCAAAATTTTGTTTATATGATTCGTGATTTGAATTCTGCATTTAAATATCTACAAAATTGTCACTTAATTTTGAAAATAATTTTCTTCAAAATACTTGAAATGGGCGACTGTCCGGAAACTGTTACTGTCCGGAAACTGTTCTGACACCAGTACAGGTACCATGCAGTTACCGCCTACTTGGCTCCTTACATTCTCTACACAGAAACATTTTGTTCCAGTTCTTTTAGAGCAATGAAATATTAATCCTAACTAGATTGTTAATAATCATGATAATGTTCCAGAGGGAACAAATAAAATTGAAATATACTGTTATTGTTAAAAAGAACTCTTCTTTACCAACGTTTTGGCCTTAAAGGCCTTTTTCAAGATTTAATGAAGTTAAAATCTAGCGTCACATCCTTCACTTCATTCGAATTGCAATTTATGAGCTTCTCCCTTACAATGTATGATGAGGATCACAGTGTTGATGACGACGCGTGGCGGGAATGCCTGGTCTCGTGTGTGCTGTACTGTCATAATCTTGCTAGAGGATTCCTAATTTTGAGTTTATAAATGAGTCCGAATGGCACAAAAGTGTTTAATTATTCCATCAAAAGATTTCCCTTCCTTTCCTATAATACATCGAATTAGAATAACATTTTTCAAGAATAGCTAGCAAACTTTTCATCTTTCTCTGAATGATCTGTTGAATTAAAGTGATTGGCCACTGTTTTGTTCCTTTTATGCTTGATATCCGCTAGGTGTTCTTTTGCTCTTTCTGCTAACGTCCTATCTGTTTACCCTACATACACTATTTTATCACACGATTTACATTTTATACCGTATACTATGTTCCTTATTTTGCAGTTTTTTCCATGATCCAGAATCTCGCATATCACGCAATCGTCTCCACAATCTTTCGTTTGAATTATCTGTTGCTTTGAATATTCTGTTAAGTTTACCGTTTAAACGCTACTATTGGTAAATCCGAAAATTCCATTTTTGGTGACTTATGCAGCAAACTCAAATGATTTCTTGTTATCTTTTGTATGTCAAGTAGATGTTTCGAATATGTTGTAATTTAGAAGGTTTGATCTTTCAAGATTATCTACTTTCTCAAGTTCTCATTCAATAAACTTGTCACTGTATCCTCGCTTTCTCAGTTGTGCTTCAATATACAATACTACATAATATTCTATTACTATCGAAATATACAAAAAAAAAAAAAATGGATTTTAAACATTAATTAACTAAATTCTCAAGGCTGAAAATGTAACTTGTAAATTTTCTGGTATTTTAGTACATATTGTGGTAATTAAATCATTATGTCTCCCATTATGAGGGAGGAGATATACTGGTTTTGACTTGGTGTTGACATTGTTACCTTGACCTTTGACCTACTTTGCATAACTTTTGAATGGTAAGTGATCGGGCTTTCATATTTCACATGTATATTCCTTGTGACAAAGTTTTTCCATTGATACCAAAATTTTTGACCTCGTGACCTTGATCTTCACCTCTGACCTACTTTTCAAAAACTTTAACATTGGGCATAACTTTTGAATGGTAAGTGATAGGGCTTTCATATTCCACATGTGTACTCTTTGTGACAAGACCTTTCTATTGATATCAAAATTTTTGACTTCGTGACCTAGACCTTTGACCTAATAGCTATTATTCAAAAACTTTAACATTGGGCATAACCTTTGAATGGTAAGTGATAGGGCTTTCATATTTCACATGTGTATTTGTATTGACCTTTCTATTGAAACCACAATTTTTGACCTCTTGACCTTGACCTTTGACCTTTGACCTTAAGGCTATTTTTCAACAACTTTAATATTGGGCATAACTTTTGAATGATAAGTGATAGGGCTTTGATATTTCACTTGTGTATAACTTGTCACAAGATTTTTCCATTGATACCAAATATTTTTATGCCCCCGGAATAAAAGATTTGGGGGCATACATGTATAGTTTTTGGCCTGTCTGTCTGCTTGTCTGTTAGTCTGTTTGTCTGTCTGTTTGTCCGAAAAACTTTTAACATTTGGCATAACTTTTGAATGCAAGCTGAAAGAGCTTTCATATAACACATGTGTATTCCTTGTGACAAGACCTTTCCATTGATACCAACAGTTTTGGCCTTGTGACCTTGACCTTTGACCTACTTTTCAAAAACTTTAACATGGGGCATAACTTTTGAATGGTTAGTGATAGGGCTTTCATATTTCACATGTGTATTCCTTGTGACAAGACCTTTTAAACATTTTTTAACCCAGTTACCCTGACCTTGACCTTTCACAAACTTAACAGAAAATGGTGTTTATACTAACAAAGATGCCACCGGGGGCATTCGTGTTTCACAAACACAGGCTTTATTAACCCAGTGACCATGACCTTGACCTTTCACTTACCAAACAGAAAATGGTGTTTATACTAACAAAGATGCCACTGGGGGCATTTGTGTTTCACTAACACAGGATGTATTTTTTTCTGAAAAACGTTTCCGGACCTTAAGTCAAGTTTGATACATGCAAGAACAATGAAAATTCATTCACTTACTCCGAATAAGTCAAGGATGACCCCTATTGATTTTGGGGTCAAATGTCAAGGTCACAGGACTCAGATGATTGGTTTCAGGATCATAAGCCAAGTACAATACATGCTAGAGCAATGAAATTTCATACACTTACTCCCCATGAGTCAAGGATGACCCCTAATGATTTTGGGGTCAAAAGGTCCAAGTTCACAGGTCTCAGATGATTGAAATTGGTTTCCGGACCATATTAGAGTCTGTATTGCTTCTACGTTCATGAAACTTGACAGAAATGTTTCCCATGAATCAAGGACGACCCCTATTGATTTTGAGGTCAAAGGTCAAGGTCATAGGATTTGGATGATTGAAAATGGTTTCTGGACCATATTTGAGCATGTATTGCACCTATAATCATGAAACTTGCCAGAAATGTTTCCTTTGAATCAAGGATGACCAAAGGTCAAGGTCACAGGAATCTGAAAATGGTTTCCAGACCATATTATAGGGCCTGTATTGTACCTATGATCATGAAACTTGCCACAAATATTTCCCACGAATCAAGGAATCCTCCTATTGATTTTGAGGTCAAAATGTCAAGGTCATAGCACTCAGATGATTGAAAATGGTTTCTGGACCATATTTAAGCATGTATTGCACATATGAGCATGAAACTAGGCAGAAATGTTTCCCATGAATCAAGGATGACCCCTATTGATTTTTGGATCAAAAGATCAAAGGTCAAATTTGTAGGACTCGGATAATTGATAAGTGTATCAACCTGAAACGTTCAAGTAATGCCTCCCATCTGTTGAGACCATATATTTATATAATTCATGTATATTTTAAGTCTGAATATTATACTTACATTCAAGTTTTGCAACTCAACACTTTGCATCTTTGATGCATTTTAAGCTACATGTAATTTTAATTAGTTTTTTCAGTCCAATTAAATAAATCTATCGATAAAAACATGTATTTCAGGTAAAACTGCTATGGCTAAAAGAAAGCATAAAAATGGAGAAGAGAAAATAGACAGTGGATTGAATCTTGTGAATTCTAAACATAAAGAGAGAATGGTGAGGCATCGAAAGGGAAAAGATACTAATTCTGAAGATAAAGATCAAAGAAAAAAAGGCCAAAAAAGGAGAAGTGAAGAAACGCCTACAGTTGTAAAAGAAAAGAAGAGGAGATCGTTACAAGAGGAAAGCTCAAGGCTGGGAAAGAAGTCAGATAGAAAAGGTATGACAAAGGAAACTAAGAGAGAGGATGAAAGAAAAAGAGATGGTGTTAAACTGGAGGATCTAAGACTAGTTGATACCACAGTCAGGAAAAATGATCGCGGGTCACAAGTTAAGAAAAGTAGGAATAAAGACAAGAAAAGTCAATCAGTTACAGAGATACAAGATGATAAAATAGATATTCCAGATCTTAGGAAGGAAACAGGTTCAAATTCTCAAACAAACTCACACATCAAAGAAGAATTCACACAATGTACGGCTAATGGAATGTCACAAATTCATGAAGTAAACTTAAAGGAGTGTGATAACAAAGGATACAATATTGAGTCGGTAGATATTAAAAACAAGCCAGATATCGATGATGAGGTAGGAATAATGTCTGACTCCGAGGATTCGGATTTTGAACCTAATGAGAAGATTTTTTCATCAAAGGCAGCTATAAAGAAGGAGACAGGTCCACAAGAAAAGTCCAAACTACATGTAGATAAAACTTCATCAAGAAAGTCCAATTCAGGTGAAAGTACATCTCAAAGGTCCAAATCAGGTGAAAGTACATCTCAGAGGTCTAAATCAGGTGAAAGTACATCTCAGAGGTCTAAATCAGGTGAAAGTACATCTCAGAGGTCTAAATCAGGTGAAAATTCATCTCAGAGGTCCAAATTAGGTGAAAATACATCTCAGAAGTCAAAATCAGTTGAAAGTAGATCTCGCAAGTCAAAATCAGGTGAAAGAATAACTGCAAAGTCCAAATCAGGACAGAGAAAAGAGAACGCAAAGAATGATGAAACGGTGTCTGGTGCAAAGAAACCTAAATTATCAGAGAAAACAGATACTGAAATACATTCTAAAGGAAAGAAAGTGATAATCACAGAAAAAGAGAGTAAGAAAACATCTAAAACGCCCAAAAGACGGAAGGAGATGGAGAAAACTAAGAAGTCCAAACACAATGAAAAGCATAGTACAAGTAAAGAACGTAAAGATGAAAGGAAAAGTGATTTTGTTTCTGCAAACACTGATCAGGGAGATGTTATGTCTCTTCTGCTACAGATGGAAGGAGGCAGTATGTATCAGACCGGAAATGATGTTAGGCCAGGTGGGTCTGGGATGGAGACTGCTGCTTTCCATGATGATGATAGTGATGAAATAGGCAGTGATGAAGACGAGTCAGATTGGGAAGAAGTTGAAGGTATTATATTCTTGTACTATGTACTTACTGGTATATTTAAGTTGAAGGTATTATATTGTTGTACTATGTACTTACTAGTATATTTAATATTCCTTTTCTTTAAAGCTGTTTCATTTGAAAGATAGGATTGATATTAATTTTGATTTCATCTTTTCATATGAATAATTAAGACTTGTACCTGTACTCATCAAATTTTTTTTTGCATTATAGACGATCCACGCCACAAGAGCCCCAAAAAGTCTCAGATTCCAACAGAGCCTGTCCAGGTCACAATAGATGCTCCAGATTTCATAAAGAAAAGGTATATCCACTATAAAAGCTTTGAGTGTCTTTTTAAGTTTGTAATTTCATACATATTAAATATGACTCATTTCTGCCATGTACATGCAAATCAGAATCGTGTAAACTACTTGTAACAGCAATTATAATGAATTACATGTAATTTATAAGTATCAAGTTTTTATGTACTGTACAATAAGTGTACAAGTATACAAGTCACACTAAAAAAATAAATTTAATTTTGAATTTATCATATTATCTCCTTTGATAAGGAAAATGTAAAATTATGACACCCAGAGCATGCTGTTATGAAAGTTGTACTATTTCCAGAAATGTAACCATTATATTGCAGGAAAAAGAAGGAATTTGATATGAATGCATATATCAAACGTCAGATGAACAGGTTTCAAAGGGAGCTTAGAGAAGACATCCACAAGGTTTGTTTAAAATTTCTGTTATCTCTTATTGTCACTCTTATCACTTTTCTGTAAATATAAACTTGGGACATTGGAAAGAAATCTATCAATAATTTGAAGCAGGTGGTTTAATGTATGGACTGTAGTCATTTGCAATATCAAGCTCCTAGTACACAGTATTTCAGGTCTGTCATAAGTTTTGAGATCTGTGTTTATCCAATGTAAATACTAAAGCAAGTGGGCATTTATAGGACTAATTACTTGAACTTACTTCATGTTGAAGACCCATAGCAAAACACAATTTAAACCATTATTATTCACTTTTGTTTTCTGAAATCTCCTTTGTCCAGTTTAAAAATATGTTGATGGCATTGATTGCATTAATATGATGTTTTCTTGTTATAATTTTCAATATTTTCAGAACTACTGTTGAATCAGTACCTAATCAAAAGTACTTTACACTTGAGTTTCTAAGAGTGAAGTGGAATTTGTTTTTACAGGTTCACTTAATGCTGCTGTTGGCAAGGGGAATGTACTTGAACAGGATCTGTAATGACGTGACCCTACAAGCTGTTACCCTGTCCATCATTCCTAAGGAATACATACATACGTCACCATCCAGGTACAACTTCAGCTCCGTGGAGAGGCTGATGACTTGGTACTCGGCTATAGTCAGCATGGACTCGTCACTGGAATGTACAGGATGATTTGGTAGGGGTCATTTCCATTATGTAGCGTAGAAGTCAAATGTCATCTAATTATTTTTGTTACTAAATTATACACGGTATGCGTTGAGCTTTTTTTCCCCACATTTGACAGTTCAGGATAGAGTTGATATAGACACTTGTTTGTTTGAAGAGGCCTTAATTTTGACTTAAATCATATTTCATCTTCAGAGATCAACCCTTGTGAAAAGACTGGAGGACAGAAAAGTTGCCTCTACCTTGGAATATGTACTGGTAGGTTGGGTTTTAAATCAGTTTACATGTTCTTTGGAACTTCCGGACAGACAATTTTTTGGGTGGATAGTCAAAAATTGCCCTGAAGTAGAGGATAAAACCTAGGAAATTGTCAATAAGAAAGGTCCTTACCTTTATCAAGAGGCTATGGTTTGACTGCTCCCTACGGTATGCAGACATGAAATAAGTTTTTGATTATCAAAGAAATGCATATCACTTGAGAGCTTGATCGTAAAAACAAGTAAGGACAACAGTTTCTAGTGTTAATGTCATAATGCCATTGGATTGAACTCTTACCTGATCACACTGATTGCATACTGATTGTAAAATAGTTGAAAAATTTTATGTAGTGATACAAAGTAGAATGAGAAAATGTTGGGTTTTTTTTCCTGCAGATGAATTCAGGTAAGCTTGCATCTTTATATGCATATAGCATTAACTTCATTCATGTAACTTTAGAAAAAAAATATGCCAAAGAAAGCCAAGACACAGTTACTAAATTTCAATGTAATTGTAACTTTGATGTCCTTACAGAGAGAGAATAATAGAATCTAGCACCATTTGAGTTCCGGATAGAAAAATATCAGTCGAGGGTGGGATGGATCAAGTCCCAATCGAGGCGTTAGCAGAGGTTGGGACGTTGTTCATTCCACACGAGACTGATATGATATCCGGAACTCAAATGTGGTGCTTCATTATTTTTCTCGCACATTGAACTTTCAAAGTCCTCTTATTCACGTGCACATACATTTAGCTTGACAATCAGAATGACTGAATGTCAAGCTAAATGTATGTGCACGTGAAATAACGTATGCCAGTTTGTCTGTGACGTCATAAAGGAACAATCAGTAGTGCCGGATCAGGGGTGCTGGATTGAATTCTCCAGCAACGCTGAAAAGGGGAATCAGCCTATCCAATGTGCGAGAATATTACTGTGTTGACATGAAATCTTCGTTACTCTTATTTCTAAAAGACAATTGATGATCAAGAAGTTTCCATATTGCAGATATTTGTAGCCTTATTGAGATGTATTGGGATACAAACCAGGCTCACCCTTTCACTACAACCATTACCTATCAAAGCATCAGGGAAAACAGTAAGGATGGTTTTGAAGTACTACATACTACTTACAGTGCTGTTGAGATTATCGTCAGGATCTTCTTTAACTCATTACAGGCAAATATGTGTCTATTTTAATCTCTTAGGATGAACAATAGAATAGGAACATTTAGGGATGCTTTAGAGAAATCAGGGCTCACACTGGCTCAAAATTTTGTGTCGCAAGTTTGCGTGATGACACAAAATTGTGCTGTACAACAATTTTGCACGACGACAAAGTTGCTGAAAAAACTTTGATTTTTCTCAATAGAGATAGTGTATGTGTTGATCTATGTGTTTTATTTTCAAGAACATACACAGTCATATTGTATTAGATTCAAAGTCAGAGACTAATATCAACACTACTTCTATGATAACATAGTAAATGCAAAATATTCAGTAAGTTTGAATTCAATGGCAGTACTGAGTAAGTGATGAGTTCAACTAGACCAACTCAAAAAGTCACAGAATTCTTCATAGAAACCCTCCCATCTAATTAAAAAATATCCATTGGAGGGCCTTCAATGCTTATCATCATCAATATGCAGTTTAGGGATTACTGTACTGACAAGGCAATTGTTAGCTGCAAACATTGTGTAGGCTGAAAGAACTGCAGCTTTGCTTTTAGACCAAGCTATAGTACTGACAGCCCCCCCCCCTCCCCATGACGACCTCCTTGATAGCAAGGACAGCCTGGAATTGGCTATTGTAGCCAAAGAAAGACAGACAGACCTTGATTTTTTTCTGGGATGGGGGGGGGTTTAAGTACATGTATATGATTGTGAAAAACATTAGACATAAAAACGGGAAAAAATAGCATTTTAGGAAATTTCCAAGGTGGCCCCTAACACCCTCTAGATATGCTCTTGATCATTTATTCAATGTAGCTTGAAAATGGTCCCCTTATATAATATTTGCTTGTTGTGAAAAAAATTTTGACTTGATTAATTAAGGTTGGTGTAGCGGAACCCCCCCCCCCCAAATTAAAGGTCTCAACGTACATGTAACTTATGATATCTAGATGAATATTTCTCATATAGATACATTATCTATTTGTGGTTTGTTTTCGTAATCACAATGGCCTAGAAATAAAATAAGTAATTTTTTCTTGTTCAATTCTTCTTCGCCGACTCTTTGTTTCACAGGAGATCGACGCCTATGACGCAAAATTAAAAGAAAATAGAGGGGGTGCTATTGATGGTCCACGACATTGAGCTCGTATGCTTTTATCCTGAATACAAAGAATTCAAAACCTCGATTTAGATGCTATTGAAGGCATATTTTTGATAGTTTTATCATCAGAACTTGCAGACGTTTTAAAAAAAAAACGAACGGCGTCAATTTTGCTATTTTGTTTACCGATACGGAATCGGACATTTCTAAGTTACGTTTCCCAATTTTAAAATCTAAATTATATAATACAGTGGTACTTCTTTTGGGGGAGAAACAGAGAATTGAAAAATAAAGTAATATTATGACATACTCGTGATTATCTAAACTTTTCAGTGACATCGAAAGATACAAAGTTTGCCGTCCGCCGTAACAAAGTAAAAATACCTTTTCAATAAGGAATACTAACGTTGGACAGCTTATCTTCATAAACCAATTATCTAATTAGCAGTGGCTCTCGTGCTGCTGGGGCTACCTAATTACCAGTGTATTTCACACCTTTTACGGTCACCCGCTTACCTACGTTACACCTGAACGCTTCAACTGCACTTCGGATTACTTAGAATCGATCTGACAATGCCGAATTCGCGTGTTTGTCGGTACTTGACAACTCATTTTTTAGGAAATTCCCTTTGTCGCAAATCGCGATTTTCTGTCGCAAATTTCAAATTTTTGTCGCAAAATGCGACATTTGCGAAGCCCAGCACAAGCCCTGGAAATGGAAAGGAATACTAAAAATGTAGACTGAACAATACCTTTTTGAAATCTGTTTCTATTTCAGTCTCAACAAATTTCAGCAGTGTCTATTTGAATTTCGTATCAACACACAAACACAGGCACAAACAAAAAATTAAATTGGAATATAAAAAGATTGATAAATTTTGAGAATGAGGTAAAATGTAATAGAATTATATAATAACTGATCATAAAGTTTATTGGATTACATGTATTTTTTTTTATTTTGAATCGTTATAGGCCAATGCTTGCATTAAATACATACTTGTATCTCTTTCACTTTCAAGGGTGGAAAGGCATCAACACAAAAGAAGGCTATCAAAGACAAGCAATCAGCTAGTCAAAAAAATCAAAATAAGGTGGAGAAAGGTAGAAACAATGAATCAAAACCTCAATGTGGAAAAAGCACAAAGACATTATCAAAAGAGGAGAAAAAAGGCAAAGAAAGTTCAAAGTTGCCTGCAAAAGTCAAGGACAATAGAAACAAATCTTTAGTGAGGAATTCTTCCAAAGGGAAAGCTCTTAGAAAGAGAGGGAGTATTGTGAATTATAAAGTAGAGAGTGGTAGTGACAATGAGGAGTCTGAGGAGGAATATACTCCAGAGGAGGAGGACAGTGAGGAAGGGAAGAAGGACAGGAGGAGCAGAAATAAATCAGGCAAAGGAAAGAGTAGCTCCAAGAAAGCAAAGAGTTGTAGGTAAGTACTTGTATTTGTAAGGGTTGTAATGTGAATCACAAGTAGACAGTGATAGTGACTTTGAGGAGTATGAGGAGGAGTATACTCCAGAGGAGAAGGAATGTGAGGAAGAAAATGAGGACAGGAGGAGCAGAAATAAATCAATCAATGGAAAGTCTAGCTCTAAGAAGGCAAAGAGTTGTAAGTGCTTGTGACTGATGGAAGAAAAAAAGGCAAAGAAAGTTCCAAGTTGCCTGCAAAAGTCAAGGACAAGAGAAACAAAGAAAAAGTGCAGCTGCTTTTGAATCAGAATTCTGGTTTTATATATAGTACCATACTTGATTTTTCTGACCTTTATCTACATGTATATGGAAAAGTTAAATATCATACATGTGACTTAGGATGTATTGTTGGCAAACTGTTGCATTGGGACACTTTTGTAAACCTGTTGCAATGTATAGATATTTTGATTGAAGGCCTTTTGAAAATTGCTCAAAATTGGTATCTTAGTGAAATCTTTAACACACACATCTTATACAAACATTGTTGGTTAAGAAATAACAACTAGCTAGCTGTGGTTTATTGTCCAGTAATTCAACGAGTCGCATGAACCAATCAAATTATCACCGAGCCGTGAAGCGGCGAGGCGATAATTTGATTGGTTCAAGTGACGAGTGGAATTACTGGACAATGAATCACGGCTAGCTAGTTGTTATTTCTATTCTAATATAGCACGTGAATGGGTGGAACTTAGCTCACTGGAAGTTTTGTTGGAGATTTTACACCAGGCGAGTTCTATGGTACATATAGGTAGAAAATTTCAAGTCATATTAGAATTGGAAATAGTGACTACATGTACTAGTATTTATCCATACATTTATTTCAGGAATGATGAATCCGAAGATGACTTTGAAGAGAATGTAAAAGAATACAGAACACCAATCAACAAATCAGTATTGATGAAGAAATCCAGTACTAATAAGAAAATATTGTCATCTGACTCTGAAGTCGACACCAGTGAACAAGGTAGATACTTAAAACATGTATATTTGTAGAAGGTGTTCATTTCACATCATCATGCATCTAGCAAATTTTGTATCTTCATTGTAAGAAATACATGAATTTAATTGACTTTAATTCATGCCTCTGTATTACATGTAATTTCTGCAATTATTTTTACAGGTGTGGATCACTGGGTGGAAGTGTATCTGGAGAATAAATGGATATGTAAGTGTAGATAATTTTCATTGCTTACTCTCATTGCCCAAACATACTTTCCCTCAAAGATTTACAGACATGGTTTGGACAGTCCTCGACTGATATTTTTCTATCCGGAACTCAAAGTGGTGCCAGATTCTATTAATATAGAAGGCTTTGTCACATTTTCGTCAGGCTTTTTAATGACAGAAAAGTGAAGTAATTAGTACAAAAACATTTCTAGAAATATTAGATTTAAACATAATGTATTCATTATGCATGGTCTGTGCAAATAATTAAAGAACTTAATCCCTCAATGAACTACTTGTACCAGAAATATATTTCACATTTCAAGTCATGTATGTATACATTTACCCAATTTAAATCAATATAACAATTGAGGACATTTGACTTTACCTAATCTAAGAAAAAGGGTTTTACCAATTTAAATCAATATCACAATTGAAGACATTTGAATGATGTTTCCAGAATTGTTGTCAATCTAAATATTTTCTGTTAAAACTGTCTTACTGATAAAACTGCTTCTGTTATGATACACAGGTGTTGACTGCCTTCACAAACAGTTTAATAGACCATACAGGCTGGAGAGTGGTTCCACACAACCAGTACATTATGTTGTCACTTACTTTCAAGGTATGGTAATACTGTATGTGTCGTACTTTAGGATGATTTATATTTTAGCAGAGTTATTACTGTTAAGAGCTTGTTGATTCAAGATTGAATTTTCTCTCACTTGAGACTGATTTGTCCCTGTTTGTGAAGTAAGGTGTCAGGAAAAATGTTTTCTCCCATTTGCCCCCATGTGGGATAGAGTTTGCCAATAGCAACGCGTCATGTGGAGTCACTGTATCCCACATGTCCTCAGGTGACTTTTGACGTCGGCCTTATAGGCCGTATCCATATTGTGACGTCGTTATTATCCATTGTGACGTCATGATTTTTGCACCTAAAGCGGCGACCTCTCAACAAAAACGTTGTTTTAAAACTCTTTTTTTTAATATTCTAATTCTTATTAAACCGATTAAGGCTAAGGACTACGGATTATTCTTTTAGAATAAACCATTTTTGAGGGTGCTGAAAACGAATATTCCTTTATTTTTCGAATTTGATAAAGTTGATGATTTCATGGAATTCCAAGAAAGGCCCTTAGAAATGGGAGAAAAACGATCAACCATATGCTTGTCATGTGGGATGAGAAAAGCCCAGTCTTGGGGTCTGGCTTCTGGTCAGGGAACTCGGCAAGTCTTGCTCCCTGACCGGAAACCAGACCCCTCGGGTGGGCTTTTCTCATCCCACATGACAGCATATGGTTGATAGTTATAGTCTCGATGTATGTGTATGGTTTCGATCATTGCTCAAAATAATTTTTCTTGAAATAAGTGCTATTTAAAAAAAGTGATTAGTAATATGACATGCACTAACTTATTATCATAAAAAATGTTACTTTTCATCTGCATATGGTTTGTAGATGGAAGTTTAAAGGACGTCACGGCACGTTACGCCTCTAATTGGATGACAGACACTCGAAAACTACGTACAGACCCTGGATGGTGGGAGGATACAATTAACCCTTACAGATCACTAAATGTCAAGTTTGATGAAAAAGAGGACAGCGAAATCAAAGGTAAATCATCTAATTTTCATCGTTATTTTCAAGAACGAAGATTCTGATTGGCTAAGAAATTTTGTTGATACATTGATCAACAAAATTTTTCACGGAAGTCTATTTATAGCACTATTTTTAGTACCAGGGAATCCTTTGAACACAAATAAACTTGTTGCTGAAAGTACAATTTGTTGATGTTTTCTTAGCATTTCAAGGGTACAATTTCCATAACTTGTTTTCGTCTTTGGAGGCAGTTGTATCACTGCACAACCCCCCAAACTTCCGAAAAATAGTGCAGTGATTGATTGTTTTTAATTCCAAGGAAAGAGTCTGTTTACCATAAGTAGATGGAATAAAGTGATAAGAAATTTTTCTTATATTTTTTCTGTTGATGCAGGTATCACCCGAAAAATTGGACAGAAAACTTTTGCATCAATGCGCTAGTCGCGCACTGATGCAGTTTTCTGTCCAATTTTTCAGGTGATACCTGCATCAACAGAAAAAATATAAGATTCATTTCTTAAATAATAGGCAGTAATTTTATAGCTATTCTAAGAATAGTCAAACTATCGTTACATTGTATTATTAAATGAGCAGGAATTATTGCCTATTTTGCTTATTTCTGATTGGTGGAGACGCTGTTTGATAGAGTGTACCTCAGAGTGAGTTGACCGCTAACGCTCAAAAGCGGTCTATTCGGGATTAGCGCGTGCAGGACCAGTGCGTGCTTTGATTTTTGTAGTGTTAGATCTTTGACTTCGCGTATCATTACAATGTAAATGTTAATAAAATCCTGATAATTTATTAAAGCAGTTATTGACTTTTGATTTCGGTCTACTCGTGACTATACAGACCTGGTCAGGCACTGGTTAACCTCGGCCTTCGGTCAACCAATACCTGACCAGGTCTGTATAGTCACAAGTAGACCTCATCAAAAGTCGATAATTGTATAAAGGATAGGACCAAGGAAATAATAATTCATTTCTGTTGCTTATTAATAACATTTAAGGTTATTCACTTTGAGAATGGAAGGAGAGATTTTTATGAAGCTGTAATACAAGATAATTTTCTTTATTTGAGTAAAAATGTTAATGCTCAAAATGTGCATGAATAAAGCTACTCTGAAATTTGGATCCACTGTAATAATAGAAATGAACAATTATAATTTCAGTATCTTTAATGAGAAGACCAATGCCAACTTCTATAGCAGCTTTTAAGAGTCACCCTCTGTGAGTATGGAATTCCCTTTATAATCCCAAGCTATTGTAAATACACTAGTATAGCCCATATTTTCAAATACTAAAACCTTTATATCCATAATTTCTTCCTGCTTCAATGCAGAAATACAGTTGATTTTTGGCCGGATTGCAAAGCAATTCCGGTCTATAGATTGACGATGTCCGTCTGTCCGTCCGTCCGTCCGTCTGTCCGTCCGTCCGTCTGCCGTCAACATTTTGGTTAAAGTTTCTGGTTGAGGCAAAATCTAAGGAACTATATGCAGTAGAAACTTTATATTATACATGAAGGTTGCCCATGACAAGACCTTTCAATTTATGCCGTAACATTTGACCTAGTGACCTTGACCTTGGACTTTGACCTAGTTAAAGATTTTGGTTAAAGTTCCTGGTTTAAGCAAAATCTATGGAACTGTATGCAGTAGAAACTTTATATTATACATGTATGTTGCCCATGACGAGATCTTTCAATTTATGCCGTAACATTTGACCTAGTGACCTTGACCTTGGACTTTGACCTAGTTAAAGATTTTGGTTAAAGTTCTTGGTTTAAGCAAAATCTAAGGAACTGTATGCAGTAGAAACCTTATATTATACATTTAGGTTGCCCATGATGAGACCTTTCAATTTATGCCGTAACATTGGACCTAGTGACTTTGACCTTGGACTTTGACCTAGTTAAAGATTTTGGTTAAAGTTTCTGGTTTAAGCAAAATCTAAGGAACTGTATGCAGTAGAAACTTTATATTATACATGTAGGTTGCCCATGGTGAGACCTTTCAATTTATGCCGTAACATTTGACCCAGTGACCTTGACCTTGAACTTTGACCTAGTTAAAGAATTTGGTTAACGTTCTTGGTTTAAGCAAAATCTAAGGAACTGTATGCAGTAGAAACCTTATATTATACATTTAGGTTGCCCATGACGAGACCTTTCAATTTATGCTGTAACATTGGACCTAGTGACCTTGACCTTGGACTTTGACCTAGTTAAAGACTTTGCTTAAAGTTCCCGGTTTCAGCAAAATCTAAGGAACTGTATACAGTAGAAACTTTATATTATACATGTAGGTTGCCTCTGACAAGACCTCTCAATGTATGCTGTAATATTTGACTTAGTGACCTAGACCCAGTTGGTGACAAAAACTTACTTTGCAATCCGGCCATACCGTCTTTAGCGGTGTTTTATCTTTACATTTTAAAGGCATTATATCACATTCTCTCTATCATTCAGATATGCCTTGAGAAGACATTTATTGAAGTTTGAAGCTATTTACCCAGACAGTGCAGCTCCCTTGGGATTTGTACGAGGAGAACCTGTGTATGCCAGGGAATGTGTTCATGAGGTAAGTATATTGGGAGGGGATTCACAGAGTGTCTGGACGTTTATATACATTTTACATCTAGGTATGAGACTGACATTGCTGCACTTCCTCATTTTTGAGTTGGCAAAGCCAACTCTCATTGCTATGGCTTTCAACTTTGCACTTGATAACCCTGCACGGACCAAACAACGCACAATGTTACTGGTGCAGTAAGAAATAGGACCACTACGATTTGACAAAAGAACATATTAGACGACAGACATTTAAGTTCAAGTTGTAAATAATGGGTTAAATTTATTATGAGAATGCAATAAAATGCTACAAGGAACGTTGCGACAGGAATAGTGATCACTTGTTGATGTCAGTGCATTAAAATATGGCGCATCTTATTTCTTTGTACTTCCCTCCACTGTATAAGGAGCACCCAATTTTTAGATAAATAGGTAAAAGTATTGTATTTAGGATAAAAAAGACCTTAGATTTAAAAAAAAAATGGTGGATGTGTAGAAGACTAAAGACAAGTAAATCAATCAATCAATCAATAATATTTATTTAAAGTCAGACATAATTTATTACAATCAACATTAGCTCTGATGAGCTATTTACCGACTAGGAAAAAAGGTTTTTCAGTTTGATACTTAATCAACCTAAGATGTTGGTTTTAAGTTGGTCAAGAAGTTTCAAAAGCAAATATCTCCTAAAGTAAAAGTGATAGGACATTATACTTCATACATACACCCATAACAATTGCAACAAATTTGACATGATCATATTGACCTTGAACTCTGACCTCAAAATCAGTTATTTGGTTAAGAAGTTCTATCATTTTATATATTTATATATTTCCAGACTTTTTTTTTAGATTTGAGACAACTCTTGAATTGTGAGAATCACTCATTCAAGCATTTGAGGCATAGATTTGGAGTTTGATTTGTGCCAGTTTTATACTTGTCTTCTGTATGTTCGTCTCAATGTTACTTTTGCCAACTCGCAGGACTTTCAGTCCTTTGATATATACATGTATGTGTAAAAGAAAGGGGTTGAAAGTACAAGTTAAAATGAAAGATAGGAAACTTTGTACCCTTGAAATATTGCACTTCTTTTTGTTGGGGAAAAAATTATGCCTGCTCAAAGTGAGGTCTGGGGAAAAGCCCTATTGTGATAGCTTAGGAATGAAATGAATGAATTGGTCCTTAAAATGTAGAATTTAATCAACCCTCCAGAGTAGCAACATTCTCTGCATGTTTCTTTTTGTATGAATTAATATCTTTTCCATGTGTGACGGTTCGGGTATCGTGCCCGGTTAGCTCAGTCGGTAAGAGCGTCTGCCCTGTAAGCAGAAGGTCTCGGGTTCAATTACCGGACCGGCCACATTTTCCATACCGCCTGTCACAGTATTTGGTGCCGTGAAAGTGAACCTCATGAGTTGTTTGTGGTTTAGGGCAACTATGGGGAAGAACCAGGGATTTATTTGTCTTTCTTTGTGAGGTTTCCGGTTAACAACTTTGGGAAACCTCAAAATTTGGCGGGGTGGAGTGTGATGGTTCGGGTATCGTGCCCAGTTAGCTCAGTCGGTAAGAGCGTCTGCCCTGTAAGCAGAAGGTCTCGGGTTTGATTCCCGGACCGGCCACATTTTCCATTCCGCCTGTCACACATGCAATCTTAAGTAATCAAATATACGAATGAAATGATTTAAAAAATCCATAGATGGAGTAGATAATACTTTTAAAAATACTTACATACAAATGAATAACATGAATAGAAATTATAGATTGAGTACTCTTCCCATACAACTACACTTATATACATGTGAGATGATCTTTTTGTCTTGTCCTTCAGTTACATTCAAGAGATAACTGGCTGAAAGAAGCAAGAGCTGTGAGGGTATGTTACCATTGTCTAATAATGTAACTAAGTGCTACTGAATGATATTGTGTTACAAATGGTAACATAGGTAATGGATGACTTTACTCAGTAGAACTTACTTAATGGTTTGCAGCTTGGCTGCTTGAATGCATATAACTACATATTTTAACTCATTATGTTAATCATCAAATGAACATACAATGTACCTTGTACATGTAGAATGAAAATAATTTTGCCTTTTAGAAAAGATAAGTGACAAGTACATGTAAATTAAGTTTTCATACATGATTGTATTTACATTATTACATCCTTGTAGATTGGAGAAAAAGCTTACAAGATGGTGAAGTCCAGAGCAAAATGGGTAGGTTGTTTGTCTATATTATTTATAGGCACACCTTTAATTTACGTTAAGTTTTTTATCCCCCCCCCCCCAAAAAAATATCAACATTCAAAATTACAATTATCACTATTCAAATTTCAAGAATTTAATTAAATCATTCATATATCAAATTTCTATTCTAGCAATGATTATCGATCAAACTAATATTTGCACACAAATGGAATTTCCTTTTCACAGAACAGACCCAAGGAGAATCCAGATGCCCTTGACCTTGAGTTATTTGGGTTATGGCAAACAGAAGAATACATGCCCCCACCTGCTGTAGATGTAAGATGATTTAAATACTTTGGTTTGAAGAACTTTATAAACTTCAATTTCAAAATATCAGTCAATTATAGTAATGGTTCCCATCGTATTAACTAGTTTATCTTTTTAAAAGAAATATTTTTCATTACATTGAATGATGCCATATTAAAATATTTACATTACTCGTAGATTCCCCATGTTAAACGCCCATTAGGCAACTAGAACTTGGGTTGCTATTGTGACGTCGCGTTCAAGTTTTGCATGTAGGGAGAATTTACCAATGTTCAAATACATTTAATGCTATAACAGGCAAAATGTGCGAAGTGCATGCAAATAAAAATGACCGATATTTAGAATAAATGTAAATATTAGTAATGACTGTCTTACTTTTGGTGTACATGGGTGTATAATTCTGGTTGGCAACTTGCAAATTTTTGGAGAATCGCAAACAGAGAATCGCTTTGCGATTCACGGAATTTGCACGTGACCAACCAGAATTATACACCCATGTACACCAAAAGTAAGACAGTACTTCTTAAATGACAAGGTAGAATTCTACAAATGTCATACATGTATGTTCATAGCTATCAGCAGTCGTATAAAACAATGTAAAATTAAGTTTTCGTAAGATACATGTATTGTGAAATAATTTTGTCCGTTTCATGCATATGTATGAAATGACTGATACTTCTTTTCAGGGTAAAGTACCAAAGAATGAATATGGGAATCTTGAACTCTTCAAGCCTTGTATGCTGCCTGCTGGAACAGTGCACCTACAAAGTAATTTTTGTTTTTTTTTTTGAAGATAAAGGTTGTGTTAAGATTATTTGTAATTCAATATACACGGCAAATAAAATATGATGATTCAAAGCAAATATGGCAAAATTATTGATATTGCTGTGGATTTGTAATAATTTTTTGTGCTAAAAAGAGAAGAAATGTGCATGTACGATAGATTGACAGCAAGAAACAAGTCGATGAAGATACATTTCATATTGATTTTTTTCAATGTCTGATATTTATCTTTCATACTACAGTTCCGGGCTTGAACAAAGTAGCAAAGAAACTTAATATAGACTGTGTACCTGCAATGGTTGGATGGGATACACATTGTGGCTTCCCTGTACCCTTGTAAGTCATATACATGTAAAAGAAATGTAGGTTTATTTTACAAAAGACAGATGGTTTAAAATATTTAATGTGCCATTTCATTTTCTATCCGCAGACATGTTATACTTTCAGTGCATAATTTGCCTCCAAAATACAGGTATATGATATCGATAAATTGCTTGAACTATCTCATAGACACTTTTATTGGGATTTGCATTGAAAATTTATCTGGCAACACAAATACTGTATACTCGTAACCCAAAAACTGATCTAATAATAATTAGCAAATGCAAGATATAATCAGAAAACTATGGTGTGCTCTTAAGCTCCATATGTTGAAACATCGAGATATGTATTAATCTTATAGCCTTATGTCTATAAGTAAGCTTACAATTAGGGGTATGAATTATATATACATGTACTTCTTTATATACTTCAGACTTGATGGTTTTGTTGTATGCGAGGAACATAAGGAGACCTTGATGGCTGCTTGGGAAGAGGACCAAGAAATACAGAAACAGAGGGAGGCAGAGGTACTAAAGCTCTTGTGGATATAAGATAATATATATGCACAACCAATGTAGTTCCCTGAGATAAAACTATTGAAAGGAACATGTTGTATAAAAACGCTTGTGACATCACAATACATAAGCTCTACAGAAACATGCAGAGATGGCTGTTCTAGCCTGCAAACTGAACCTGCGGTAAATTTTAATGTCGCCTTTTTACCAGGAAAAATGTTATTTCAGAAACCAAACTGACAATTGTTGTGCATATATGTAAAATAAATGTCAAAATTTGCGTTTTGTTACAGGTATGCAACAAACAGCAAGTGCATTTTTTGCATGAAATGAGCAAATGTGTATTACATGTATACTAAGATAAATGCACTTGCTGTTTGTTGCATACTTGCAACAAAACACAATTTAAGACACTTATTATCTATATGATATACTCTGTACTTAATGTAGCAGGGTGCAATTTTTAGAGCAGTTATTGCTGCTATGAGAGCTCTAAGAACTGCATTTATAAGTTTTGTGTAATGGCATGCGTTACATAACAATTTAGACACATTGTCATTGTTTAAAAGCTCCTGATAGTTTATGAAATCCAAATAGGAGTGGAATTTAGATAACTACCCTACATCAGGAAATGTTCACATAAGGTAAGTTTCAAAAAATGGTCCAAAATACCAAACTCACATTATCAGCAGCCCCATTATACAGCCACATTCTAGAAAAACAAAAGGTAGTGGTATAATAGGGGAGAAGTGTGCATACACATTATTTGGCAATCACCTATAACTGTACCCTTTGTGTTATTAAGGGACATGTGTCTTTTGTTTGCTATGTCTACAAGTAATTTTGGTGATTTGATGATGCCCGCGAAAATTTCCCGATATACCTTACTTCAATATCTATACTAACAAATAGTTACATGTATTATGGAAACATGATAAAATGAGTACAGGTACAGTATTTTATGGCTAAGTTATTCCTTGTATGATAATTATTATTTTGATAATATTATCATCCATCTGTATTATTGTATCATTGTATGGAATTCCCTTCATAAACTACTATCATTATTCATGTTTGAAGAAAAAATTTGATTATCGAAACAAATGATCATAATCGGATTTTGATTTTCATGCACAGAAAAGGGAGAAGAGAGTGTTGAACAATTGGAAAGTATTAATTAAAGGCCTTCTGATCAAAGACAGACTCAAGAAAAGATTTGACTTACAGGAGCAGGTAATCATTAAAATTATTTTACACAAGAACAATTATCTATTTTATCAAAACATCTTTATTTTAACACTTTCTTACAATTAATCAATGTATTCATTGTACAAATAATTATTCAATACAATTTTATTGGTTGAAACACAGTGCCTCTCTGCCTAATAATGGGGAGAAGTTTGTCACATATTCTTTGAATTGCTAATGAATTTTAATTGAATTCGAGGCATCACTTCAGTATCTCTTTATAACATTTTTTCGTAGGAAAACAAAGGGGATCTATGTGAGGAGGAGACCAAAAAATTTGCTGGCAGTGAGAAGGCTACAGATGCTGAGCTTTCATGGCCAAGAAAACAACAAGAGCAAAGAGCTAAGAAGACAAAGGGGAAAAGCTCTACCTCTACTTCAAATGATAATAACTCTACCTCAGCTCATTATGAAGTAGAAACCTTGTAGTGCTCTTCATAATGACATTATTTTCTAAGCATATGAATCAGTAATGATTTGAAACATGTAACAAATCCAAGTTTATACAATTTTTGCATTTGTGTTTAACCCAGCTTGTTTAACTATGATATTTTCTTTATGAAAGATCAACATTTTATGAGTGAAATGCTGCTTTAGAGAGGCTTTTTTATATTATTTTGATTTTTGAATCTTTGTTTGAATGGAGAAATATATTTTCAGTTTATCGCTAATTGAACAAAAACAATGAATCTCCTCTCTTTAGATTTAGTATTGATGTTGCTACCTGACGGCTGTGAAGTGTAAAGAGTTATAACTGAAGTGCATGTACATGTATATTGAATTGTTTGTGCCCTGAAAAGAGTTTTCTTTGTCCTTCATTCAATTACACTTTCAATTTCGAGATGAAAACTGGAAACCTTCCAAACTAAATTTTGATATACGGTTAAGCCTGTTTAAAGAGACAAAGGTTATGTCATATGAAGGTCACATAAGACAGGTGGTCTCTCTATACAGGTTAATTTGCATGAAAATAGTTTTCATTGGAAAGGAAAGCATTGGTCACATAAGATATGAAGTCTCTTGAAACAGTGAATTGCAGGTTTATGAGGGGAAGACACCCGAGGTCAAAGGCCAAGGTCACTGTTCACAAAAATAAAATTCAGGTATTGGCTTTCAGATGAAAACTTGAAATTTTTAAGCCTGTCTAAACTTAAGTTAGATACATGTATATAAATGCTAATTTGATAGGGAAAGTACAAATTAATTTGGGAGTCAAAAAGTCAGGGAATGTCTTCCTTTCATTGATGACTGTTGCAAGAGACACACTATAATTGATGTTTTACAAATACTTTTTTGTTTAAGTTTTGTGCGATAAAAATGTTAATGCTGAAGTGTGGTGCATTACCTTTAGATAATTCACAAGCATCTGAAAAGTTTCTCCACGTGAAAAGTCTTCCCTTGTAGTATCAAAACCACAATGTGTTCATTGAAATAAGCATCTAATTTCTTTGATAATAAATCAATGTACCATGAACTTTGTTTATTATTCCTAATGATTGATACTTCCTTATCCTTGACCTAGATCTATTGAGATATTTGTACTTTTGCTGTTATTATGACCATAACAAACATTTAATTAAATCTTATTATCAAAGCAAGTCTTAAATCACCTTGAAAATTTTGAAGAATCTGATTTTCTTGCTGTGTAATAATACTAGTAAATTGATTTTAAAAATGACTGTTTTATGCCCCTTAAAGATTCAGTGACATGTAGTTTTTGTCATGTCTGTATTTAGCTCGCCGGGACGAAAAAGTCTGGAGAGTTAATGCCATACCCTCGGCGTCGTTGTTGTCGTCGTCGTCCGTAGACAAAACTTTAACCTGGGCTATATCTCTTGAACTATAAGGTGTAGAGCTCTGATATTTCACATGTAGATACCTTGTGACGCAACCTTTCATTTAAGACCATGACCTTTGACCTAGTGACCTTGACCTTGGACTTGACCTACTTTTCAAAAACTTAAACCTGGTTTCTGACAAAAACCTGTATAGGCGAGCTATGTAATCTTTGATTACCCTATGTTTCTGCAAAGCTTTAACCATGGCAGTAGCAAGTGATATGGATTTCATTTATCACACATATTCCTTTCTTGTGACAAGATCTTTCTGTGGGTACCTTGAAGTTTGACCCTACTTTTTGTGTCGCCTGCAAAGCATAGCGACACTTAAGGATCACTTTGTCTGTTGTCCTTTTGTCTGTCACACCTTATATGAAAGTGATTCTTAAGTGCAACTATGTTTTGCAGGCGACATATTCTTTCCTTGGAATGATTTCTATTTCTGAATGGTAAGTGAAAGGGCTTTGATACATGTATTTTCTTGTGCAATATTTCTGTGGATATGAAAATATTTGACCTTGGAGTTTTAACCTTCTGTTTAAAAACTCATCTTAATAATAGTTTCTGAAAAGTGATCAAGCCTTCATATTTTACATGTGCATTCTTTGTTACAAAAGCTTTCTTCGGATACCCAAAACTTTTAACCTTGACTTCAGAGTTTGAAATTTTTTCGAAAAACTTTAACCTTGGTCATACCTTCTGAACAGGAAATGATATGGCTTCAAATTTCACAATTGCCCTCTTTATGATGAGGTCTTTCCATGGGTTCCAAATTGTTTGACCTTGATTCTTGTAAACAGCATGCAGAAGACAAAGCAATCATCAGAGAAGCATCAAACCTTCTACAAACCTTACCCATGGGGAGACAATTCCTATTGAGTGTAAAGTTGAAAGGTCACAATGGATTTAGACTAAAATCCTTGTCGGCAGCATAGAAGACAAAGCAATCCTCGTAGGATCACCAAATCTTCCACAAGTGTTGCTCCTGGGGAGAGGATGAATCCTATTGATACTCTTGGTTAAGGATTCAATGCTATGGTCACTGTGGACCTTTAGAACAGCATAGATGACATAACAATCATCATAGGATCACTAAACCTTCAACAAATACTCCTCCTAGGTTAAGGATTGAATGCTGTGGTCACTGTGGACCTTTTGAACAGCATAGATGACAAAACAATCATCATAGGATCACTAAACCTTCAACAAATACTCCTCCTAGGTTAAGGATTGAATGCTGTGGTCACTGTGGACCTTTTGAACAGCATAGATGACATAACAATCATCATAGGATCACTAAACCTTCAACAAATACTCCTCCTAGGTAAAGGATTGAATGCTATGGTCACTGTGGACCTTTTGAACAGCATAGATGACAAAACAATCATCATAGGATCACTAAACCTTCAACAAATACTCCTCCTATGTTAAGGATTGAATGCCATGGTCACTGTGGATCTTTTGAACAGCATAGATGACAAAACAATCATCATAGGATCACTAAACCTTCAACAAATACTCCTCCTAGGTAAAGGATTGAATGCCATGGTCACTGTGGACCTTTTGAACAGCATAGATGACAAAACAATCATCATAGGATCACTAAACCTTCAACAAATACTCCTCCTAGGTTAAGGATTTAATGCTGTGGTCACTGTGGACCTTTTGAACAGCATAGATGACAAAACAATCATCATAGGATCACTAAACCTTCAACAAATACTCCTCCTAGGTAAAGGATTGAATGCTATGGTCACTGTGGACCTTTAGAACAGCATAGATGACAAAACAATCATCATAGGATCACTAAACCTTCAACAAATACTCCTCCTAGGTAAAGGATTCAATGCCATGGTCACTGTGGACCTTTTTGACAGCATAGATGACAAAACAATCATCATAGGATCACTAAACCTTCAACAAATTCTCCTCCTAGGTTAAGGATTGAATGTTATGGTCACTGTGGACCTTTTGAACAGCATAGATGACAAAACAATCATCATAGGATCGCCAAACCTTCAACAAATACTCCTCCTAGGTTAAGGATTGAATGCTGTGGTCACTGTGGACCTTTTTAACAGCATAGATGACATAACAATCATCATAGGATCACTAAACCTTCAACAAATACTCCTAGGTTAAGGATTGAATGATGTGGTCACTGTGGACCTTTTGAACAGCATAGATGACAAAACAAACATCATAGGATCACTAAACCTTCAACAAATACTCCTCCTAGGTTAAGGATTGAATGTTATGGTCACTGTGGACCTTTTGAACAGCATAGATGACAAAACAATCATCATAGGATCGCCAAACCTTCAACAAATACTCCTCCTAGGTTAAGGATTGAATGCTATGGTCACTGTGGACCTTTTGAACAGCATAGATGACAAAACAATCATCATAGGATCACTAAACCTTCAACAAATACTCCTCCTAGGTTAAGGATTGAATGTTATGGTCACTGTGGACCTTTAGAACAGCATAGATGACAAAACAATCATCATAGGATCACTAAACCTTCAACAAATACTCCTCCTAGGTTAAGGATTGAATGTTATGGTCACTGTGGACCTTTAGAACAGCATAGATGACAAAACAATCATCATAGGATCGCCAAACCTTCAACAAATACTCCTCCTAGGTTAAGGATTGAATGTTATGGTCACTGTGGACCTTTAGAACAGCATAGATGACCAAACAATCATCATAGGATCACTAAACCTTCAACAAATACTCCTCCTAGGTAAAGGATTGAATGCTATGGTCACTGTGGACCTTTTGAACAGCATAGATGACAAAACAATCATCATAGGATCGCTAAACCTTCAACAAATACTCCTCCTAGGTTAAGGATTGAATGCTGTGGTCACTGTGGACCTTTAGAACAGCATAGATGACAAAACAATCATCATAGGATCGCCAAACCTTCAACAAATACTCCTCCTAGGTTAAGGATTGAATGTTATGGTCACTGTGGACCTTTTGAACAGCATAGATGACAAAACAATCATCATAGGATCGCCAAAGCTTCAACAAATACTCCTCCTAGGTTAATGAATGAATGCCAGGGTCACTGTGGACCTTTTGAACAGCATAGATGACAAAACAATCATCATAGGATCACTAAACCTTCAACAAATACTCCTCCTAGGTTAAGGATTGAATGTTATGGTCACTGTGGACCTTTAGAACAGCATAGATGACAAAACAATCATCATAGGATCACTAAACCTTCAACAAATACTCCTCCTAGGTTAAGGATTGAATGTTATGGTCACTGTGGACCTTTAGAACAGCATAGATGACATAACAATCATCATAGGATCACTAAACCTTCAACAAATACTCCTCCTAGGTAAAGGATTGAATGCTATGGTCACTGTGGACCTTTTGAACAGCATAGATGACAAAACAATCATCATAGGATCACTAAACCTTCAACAAATACTCCTCCTAGGTTAAGGATTGAATGTGATGGTCACTGTGGACCTTAAGAACAGCATAGATGACAAAACAATCATCATAGGATCGCTAAACCTTCAACAAATACTCCTCCTAGGTTAAGGATTGAATGTTATGGTCACTGTGGACCTTTAGAACAGCATAGATGACAAAACAATCATCATAGGATCACTAAACCTTCAACAAATACTCCTCCTAGGTTAAGGATTGAATGTTATGGTCACTGTGGACCTTTAGAACAGCATAGATGACAAAACAATCATCATAGGATCGCCAAACCTTCAACAAATACTCCTCCTAGGTTAAGGATTGAATGTTATGGTCACTGTGGACCTTTAGAACAGCATAGATGACCAAACAATCATCATAGGATCACTAAACCTTCAACAAATACTCCTCCTAGGTAAAGGATTGAATGCTATGGTCACTGTGGACCTTTTGAACAGCATAGATGACAAAACAATCATCATAGGATCGCTAAACCTTCAACAAATACTCCTCCTAGGTTAAGGATTGAATGCTGTGGTCACTGTGGACCTTTAGAACAGCATAGATGACAAAACAATCATCATAGGATCGCCAAACCTTCAACAAATACTCCTCCTAGGTTAAGGATTGAATGTTATGGTCACTGTGGACCTTTTGAACAGCATAGATGACAAAACAATCATCATAGGATCGCCAAAGCTTCAACAAATACTCCTCCTAGGTTAAGGATTGAATGCTATGGTCACTGTGGACCTTTTGAACAGCATAGATGACAAAACAATCATCATAGGATCACTAAACCTTCAACAAATACTCCTCCTAGGTTAAGGATTGAATGTTATGGTCACTGTGGACCTTTAGAACAGCATAGATGACAAAACAATCATCATAGGATCACTAAACCTTCAACAAATACTCCTCCTAGGTTAAGGATTGAATGTTATGGTCACTGTGGACCTTTAGAACAGCATAGATGACAAAACAATCATCATAGGATCACTAAACCTTCAACAAATACTCCTCCTAGGTTAAGGATTGAATGCTATGGTCACTGTGGACCTTTTGAACAGCATAGATGACAAAACAATCATCATAGGATCACTAAACCTTCAACAAATACTCCTCCTAGGTTAAGGATTGAATGTTATGGTCACTGTGGACCTTTAGAACAGCATAGATGACAAAACAATCATCATAGGATCGCTAAACCTTCAACAAATACTCCTCCTAGGTTAAGGATTGAATGTTATGGTCACTGTGGACCTTTAGAACAGCATAGATGACAAAACAATCATCATAGGATCACCAAACCTTCAACAAATACTCCTCCTAGGTTAAGGATTGAATGTTATGGTCACTGTGGACCTTTAGAACAGCATAGATGACAAAACAATCATCATAGGATCACTAAACCTTCAACAAATACTCCTCCTAGGTTAAGGATTGAATGTTATGGTCACTGTGGACCTTTAGAACAGCATAGATGACAAAACAATCATCATAGGATCGCTAAACCTTCAACAAATACTCCTCCTAGGTTAAGGATTGAATGTTATGGTCACTGTGGACCTTTAGAACAGCATAGATGACAAAACAATCATCATAGGATCACTAAACCTTCAACAAATACTCCTCCTAGGTTAAGGATTGAATGTTATGGTCACTGTGGACCTTTAGAACAGCATAGATGACAAAACAATCATCATAGGATCGCCAAACCTTCAACAAATACTCCTCCTAGGTTAAGGATTGAATGCTATGGTCACTGTGGACCTTTAGAACAGCATAGATGACCAAACAATCATCATAGGATCACTAAACCTTCAACAAATACTCCTCCTAGGTAAAGGATTGAATGCTATGGTCACTGTGGACCTTTTGAACAGCATAGATGACAAAACAATCATCATAGGATCGCTAAACCTTCAACAAATACTCCTCCTAGGTTAAGGATTGAATGCTGTGGTCACTGTGGACCTTTAGAACAGCATAGATGACAAAACAATCATCATAGGATCGCCAAACCTTCAACAAATACTCCTCCTAGGTTAAGGATTGAATGTTATGGTCACTGTGGACCTTTTGAACAGCATAGATGACAAAACAATCATCATAGGATCGCCAAAGCTTCAACAAATACTCCTCCTAGGTTAAGGATTGAATGCTATGGTCACTGTGGACCTTTTGAACAGCATAGATGACAAAACAATCATCATAGGATCACTAAACCTTCAACAAATACTCCTCCTAGGTTAAGGATTGAATGTTATGGTCACTGTGGACCTTTAGAACAGCATAGATGACAAAACAATCATCATAGGATCACTAAACCTTCAACAAATACTCCTCCTAGGTAAAGGATCTAATGCTATGGTCACTGTGGACCTTTTGAACAGCATAGATGACAAAACAATCATCATGACCACTAAACCTTCAACAAATACTCCTCCTAGGTTAAGGATTGAATGTTATGGTCACTGTGGACCTTTAGAACAGCATAGATGACAAAACAATCATCATAGGATCACTAAACCTTCAACAAATACTCCTCCTAGGTTAAGGATTGAATGTTATGGTCACTGTGGACCTTTAGAACAGCATAGATGACAAAACAATCATCATAGGATCACTAAACCTTCAACAAATACTCCTCCTAGGTTAAGGATTGAATGTTATGGTCACTGTGGACCTTTAGAACAGCATAGATGACAAAACAATCATCATAGGATCACTAAACCTTCAACAAATACTCCTCCTAGGTAAAGGATTGAATGCTATGGTCACTGTGGACCTTTTGAACAGCATAGATGACAAAACAATCATCATAGGATCACTAAACCTTCAACAAATACTCCTCCTAGGTTAAGGATTGAATGTTATGGTCACTGTGGACCTTTAGAACAGCATAGATGACAAAACAATCATCATAGGATCACTAAACCTTCAACAAATACTCCTCCTAGGTTAAGGATTGAATGTTATGGTCACTGTGGACCTTTAGAACAGCATAGATGACAAAACAATCATCATAGGATCGCCAAACCTTGAACAAATACTCCTCCTAGGTTAAGGATTGAATGTTATGGTCACTGTGGACCTTTAGAACAGCATAGATGACAAAACAATCATCATAGGATCGCCAAACCTTCAACAAATACTCCTCCTAGGTAAAGGATTGAATGCTGTGGTCACTGTGGACCTTTTGAACAGCATAGATGACAAAACAATCATCATAGGATCACTAAACCTTCAACAAATACTCCTCCTAGGTAAAGGATTGAATGCTGTGGTCACTGTGGACCTTTTGAACAGCATAGATGACAAAACAATCATCATAGGATCGCTAAACCTTCAACAAATACTCCTCCTAGGTTAAGGATTGAATGCTGTGGTCACTGTGGACCTTTAGAACAGCATAGATGACAAAACAATCATCATAGGATCACTAAACCTTCAACAAATACTCCTCCTAGGTTAAGGATTGAATGTTATGGTCACTGTGGACCTTTAGAACAGCATAGATGACAAAACAATCATCATAGGATCACTAAACCTTCAACAAATACTCCTCCTAGGTAAAGGATTGAATGCTATGGTCACTGTGGACCTTTTGAACAGCATAGATGACAAAACAATCATCATAGGATCACTAAACCTTCAACAAATACTCCTCCTAGGTTAAGGATTGAATGTTATGGTCACTGTGGACCTTTAGAACAGCATAGATGACAAAACAATCATCATAGGATCGATAAACCTTCAACAAATACTCCTCCTAGGTTAAGGATTGAATGTTATGGTCACTGTGGACCTTTAGAACAGCATAGATGACAAAACAATCATCATAGGATCGCCAAACCTTCAAGAAATACTCCTCCTAGGTTAAGGATTGAATGTTATGGTCACTGTGGACCTTTAGAACAGCATAGATGACAAAACAATCATCATAGGATCACTAAACCTTCAACAAATACTCCTCCTAGGTTAAGGATTGAATGTTATGGTCACTGTGGACCTTTAGAACAGCATAGATGACAAAACAATCATCATAGGATCACTAAACCTTCAACAAATACCCCTCCTAGGTTAAGGATTGAATGTTATGGTCACTGTGGACCTTTAGAACAGCATAGATGACAAAACAATCATCATAGGATCACTAAACCTTCAACAAATACTCCTCCTAGGTAAAGGATTGAATGCTATGGTCACTGTGGACCTTTTGAACAGCATAGATGACAAAACAATCATCATAGGATCACTAAACCTTCAACAAATACTCCTCCTAGGTTAAGGATTGAATGTTATGGTCACTGTGGACCTTTAGAACAGCATAGATGACAAAACAATCATCATAGGATCGCTAAACCTTCAACAAATACTCCTCCTAGGTTAAGGATTGAATGTTATGGTCACTGTGGACCTTTTGAACAGCATAGATGACAAAACAATCATCATAGGATCACTAAACCTTCAACAAATACTCCTCCTAGGTTAAGGATTGAATGTTATGGTCACTGTGGACCTTTAGAACAGCATAGATGACAAAACAATCATCATAGGATTACTAAACCTTCAACAAATACTCCTCCTAGGTTAAGGATTGAATGTTATGGTCACTGTGGACCTTTACAACAGCATAGATGACAAAACAATCATCATAGGATCGCCAAACCTTCAACAAATACTCCTCCTAGGTTAAGGATTGAATGTTATGGTCACTGTGGACCTTTAGAACAGCATAGATGACAAAACAATTATCATAGGATCGCCAAACCTTCAACAAATACTCCTCCTAGGTAAAGGATTGAATGCTGTGGTCACTGTGGACCTTTAGAACAGCATAGATGACAAAACAATCATCATAGGATCACTAAACCTTCAACAAATACTCCTCCTAGGTAAAGGATTGAATGCTATGGTCACTGTGGACCTTTTGAACAGCATAGATGACAAAACAATCATCATAGGATCACTAAACCTTCAACAAATACTCCTCCTAGGTTAAGGATTGAATGTTATGGTCACTGTGGACCTTTAGAACAGCATAGATGACAAAACAATCATCATAGGATTACTAAACCTTCAACAAATACTCCTCCTAGGTTAAGGATTGAATGTTATGGTCACTGTGGACCTTTACAACAGCATAGATGACAAAACAATCATCATAGGATCGCCAAACCTTCAACAAATACTCCTCCTAGGTTAAGGATTGAATGTTATGGTCACTGTGGACCTTTAGAACAGCATAGATGACAAAACAATTATCATAGGATCGCCAAACCTTCAACAAATACTCCTCCTAGGTAAAGGATTGAATGCTGTGGTCACTGTGGACCTTTTGAACAGCATAGATGACAAAACAATCATCATAGGATCACTAAACCTTCAACAAATACTCCTCCTAGGTAAAGGATTGAATGCTGTGGTCACTGTGGACCTTTAGAACAGCATAGATGACAAAACAATCATCATAGGATCGCCAAACCTTCAACAAATACTCCTCCTAGGTTAAGGATTGAATGCTGTGGTCACTGTGGACCTTTAGAACAGCATAGATGACAAAACAATCATCATAGGATCGCCAAACCTTCAACAAATACTCCTCCTAGGTAAAGGATTGAATGCTGTGGTCACTGTGGACCTTTTGAACAGCATAGATGACAAAACAATCATCATAGGATCACTAAACCTTCAACAAATACTCCTCCTAGGTAAAGGATTGAATGCCATGGTCACTGTGGACCTTTTTAACAGCATAGATGACAAAACAATCATCGTTGGGATCACTAAACCTTCAACAAATACTCCTCCTAGGTTAAGGATTGAATGATGTGGTCACTTTGGACCTTTTGAACAGCATAGATGACAAAACAATCATCATAGGATCGCCAAACCTTCAAGGAATACTCCTCCTAGGTTAAGGATTGAATGTTATGGTCACTGTGGACCTTTTGAACAGCATAGATGACAAAACAATTATTATAGGATCACCAAACCTTCCATAAATATTCCTTATTTATCAAGGTCACTAGTAAAAGGTGAAGGCCACTATGGACTTGATTTTGCAGATACATGTAACATAGAACAGTTGCAAGAGGATGGTATGCTTGAATAGCCTTTATTGATTTAGCATTCAAACTTGGTGTAAAATGTTGCGTTTTTACACAATAGACCCAAAGTTATGATACAAACCACCCCTTTTGATTCAAATCAAAAACTTAGTTAAAGCTTTACATGTATTTACCTGTATTTATATGTTTGTGAACCATAACTGAAGTACATCTGTAGCTGCAATACTCAAACTTCATGTACAGACTAACAATGTCTAAGAATCCATTTAGACTATGGTCCAACTCATCTTGATTATCATGTTTCCTTATAAGTATCATCACATATTTCACAATCTCATACATTTCTAACTTGATAGAATTGATTACCAAAGTCTTGATGTTTAAAGAAATGAACTGGATATGTCAACATTTTAAAATGGTTAATAGAAGTAATTCAAGTATTAACACATTTTTATTTTCAAACATTTTTTTTTCAAAAAAAAATACATTAAGAAATTTAACCATAATAAGAAATGTCATAAATAACAGAAATGCTGGGCAAAGCACATCACAAATAACGATGATAATTATCAAATTGATAAGTGATGATAATGTACAATGAATTAAGATAATTACACAAATACACTGATGTAAACTCAAGGAGGTTTATTATCCAGATCAGAATTGTCTTTCTTCCTTTTCTTTTCTCTGATGAGTTGCAGCTCTTCTTGAATTAAATCATCAATTCCCTGTCAAAAAGTTAAACACATATAAATATACAATGAGATGCATTTGTGAAATAGTACATGCATATGCATGCACTTTTGTAAAAAAAATTCTGAATGTACCACTTCATGAAAGGCATACCTCAGTAATTAAACAAGCTATTAAACAAGTTTTGAAAATAAGGTGTGGGCAAGATTTGACCATTTCTTTTCACTGTAACCTCAACCTTACAGCTATGACCTTGAAAAACAGAGATTAAAGAGATATGACAAGGACAATATTTAAAAATTTTCCCAAGGTATGACTTCCAGATTTAAAGTTGTGACAAATATTACCCATGGTCCTTAGACACGTATGGTTTTGAAAAAAAAAATCCATAAAAATGAAATAAGAAGCATTTTAGAAAATTCCATGAGGAATCCGTGCTTGTTTATGATTTAATAAAATTACATATTAAGAGAGTTTTATGCCAGCTGCATTGCAGCCATGCAGGTATCTGTTAACTTGAGAGTTGGATTGAACTCTGAATACTTTGAAACTAGATCAAAATATCAGTATAGGGATTGGCATGATAACATAAATCTAATTTTGATTTTCAAGCAAATCTTCATAGAAAGCAAGTCAAGGTTACTTGAGAGTTTGCTACTGTCTGTTTGTATCTCGGATCTACTTGTAAAGCAAGAATATTTTCTCCAATTCTGACTGCCATCCATCAATGCAAATGCCTTTCACTAAACACAATAACTTTTTTCAAAATTTACCTCTAAAGGCTGAAAGTAATAATGAACAACTTGACTGCCCGTAGCAAGGCCCAGTATGGTACAGGCTAAAATTCGTAGATATTTCCCTGTTGAAAATCCAAATGGCATGCCTGTAATAGAACAAAACAAAGAAAATGGATCATTTGAAACATTTCTTGAAAATATAAGGTTTATCAATGGATTTGAACATCACACAATACAATAAAGCTAAACACTTTTCTGTAACCTGCATGTTTATTGTTGTTATTGATAATAACTCGTAAGAATATCAGTGACATGGTATCAGTGACATGGTCAACCAATGAAGTATTTTGTTAAATTACAGGTAACCAACAGCACACAACTCTCTTTTTATGCCCCCGGAATAACAGATTCGGGGGCATATAGTTTTTGGCCTGTCTGTCTGTTTGTCCGAACTGAAAACTTTAACATTGGGCATAACTTTTCATATTTCACATGTGTATTCCTTGTGACAAGACCTTTCCATTGATACCAAAATTTTTGGCCTTGTGACCTTGACCTTGGACCTACTTTTAAAAAACTTTAACATTGGGCATAACTTTTAAATGGTAAGTGATAGGGCTTTCATATTGTTCATGTGTATTCCTTGTGACAAGACCTTTCCATTTATACCAAAATTGTTGACCTCATGACCTTGACCTTTGACCTACTTTTCAAAAACTTTAACATTGGGCATAACTTTTGAAAGGTAAGTGATAGGGCTTTCATATTGCACCTGTGTATTCCTTGTGACAAGACCTTTCCATTGATACCAAAATTTTTTGACCTCGTGACCTTGACCTTTGACCTACTTTTCAAAAACTTTAACATTGGGTATAACTTTTGAATGGTAAGTGATAGGGCTTTCATATTTCACATGTGTATTCCTTGTGACAAGACCTTTCCATTGATACCAAAAGTTTTGACCTTGTGACCTTGATCTTTGAACTTCTTTTCAAAAACTTTAACATCGGGCATAACTTTTAAATGGTAAGTGATAGGGCTTTCATTTTTCACATGTGTATTCCTTGTGACAGGAACTTTCCATTGATACCAAAAGTTTTGTCCTTGTGACCTTGACCTTTAACCTACTTTTCAAAAACTTTCACATTGGACATAACTTTTGAATAGTAAGTGATAGGGCTTTCATATTTTACATGTGTATTCCTTGTGAGAAGACCATTTCATTGATAGCAAAAGTTTTGACTTCGTCACCTTGACTTTGACCTTCATGTACTCAACAGAAAATGGTGTTTATACTAACAAAGATGCCACCGGGGGCATTCGTGTTTCACAAACAAACTTAAGGCTTTATTGAATTTTGGTAAAGAAGGATGGTTCATCATATTGCTTTTAAACTCCTTTTACCTAAATCTCTGTGTCCTGGCCATAGACCCTTAAATCAGACTACTCATACAAGGGAAGCAAGTTAGAGTATTTGAATGAATTAGCCATGATGAGATTTTCATCATAAATGATTTGACAACAATCAATATTTCACGAAATTGTAAATAAAAGCACTGACACTTTGAGGAGGTGAGGAAACTCATGTCAAACAAGAAACTGAAGTAATTCATTTATCTTACTTGTTTTAATTCTTTTCAGCTTCTGCTGGATTCTGACTTTCCATATATTGTAACAAACGTTCCTTCTTGTATATTCTCTCTGCCTCTAAAGGTGCTTGTTTATTTTTGTAGATAGTATCTGTAGAAAAAACAATGTACAGTAAATGATAAGGAGTCACGAATAATTTTCATGTCAGCTCAATAAGTAAAATGATTCACTACAGTGAAATAAAAATTTATGTGAAAAAAATGCAAGAATTAGAAAACAAGATAGAAATAAAGCCTGTGTTTGTGAAACACGAATGCCCCCGGTGGCATCTTTGTTAGTATAAACACTATTTTCTGTTAAGTACATGTATGTGAAAGGTCAAGGTCAGGGTCACTGGGTGAAAAGGTCAAGGTCAGGAGGTTAAAGAAATTGGTATCCATGGAAAGGTCTTGTCACAAGGAATACACATGTGAAATATGAAAGCCCTATCACTTACCATTAAAAAGTTATGCCCAATGTTAAAGTTTTTTGAAACGTAGGTCAAAGGTCAAGGTCAAGGTAATAAGGTAAAAAAATTTGGTATCAATGGAAAGGTCTTGTCACAAGGAATACACGTGTGAAATATGAAAGCCCTATCACTTCCTATTCAAAAGTTATGTCCAATGTTAAAGTTTTTCGGACAGACAGACAGACAGACAGACAGACAGACAAACAGACGGACAGGCCAAAAACTATAAGCCCCCGAATCTTTGATTCCGGGGGCATAAAAAGGACAAATAGAATTAACCATCCCATAATTTAGGTGCAATAAGGAAACCTGGCATGTCTAGCCTCTGCCCAGGGATTTGCTTGTAGCTTGTAGCTATATATCCCTAATCCTGGATAAATGCAAATCTTGGATATGAGGATTGGATTTCCTTGTCAGTGTACCTTAACAAAATCATAGCATTTTACACAGGCCTGTCCAGTGTTTATTTACTCAACATTCAGATTGACAAAAAAGTTTCAAATGGTCAGGCATAATCAAAGTACATGTATCATAATCCACCGAGGGAGGTTAGGTCAAGGTCAAAAGTCGTACTAATGTCAGTAATGATACCAAAATCAATGTAGTTTAAAATACACTTTGTGATGAATGTATGTATGAAATATGAAAGGCATAGCTATTACATATAATAGTATGAAAGTCTGCTTTAAACCACTGACACACAAAATTGTCAATATTGAGCAAAAAGTAAAATACATGTACCTGTAGTACACATACTAGTACATTTGTTACATATATACATGCACTAAACTAAGAAATTATGCACAATATTTGATGCATGTTTGGTCAAATTTTAATAAATTAACCTTGACCTACTTTTTCCTCTTGAGCGCTTTAATTGGCATCTGATTGCTAATATTGAGTAAAGTATTAGGCCACAATTAAAAAATTGTTTGTTTCCCCTCCCCCCGGGTCTGTTTTTTTCAAGTGACCCGACAGGCGGGTACTTTTTTTTTTTTGCTGCCAGAACTACATGTATCAAATATATTTAAAGTCGTTTGAATCCAAATTGCACATAACTGGACTCCTTACAGCTGCGCAGTCACACTGTGTTTCTAATTGATATGATAAAGACTAAGAGCTGGCAACCGGCGATTTCTCGCCTCTTACTTCGGGAAAAAATCGCCGCCTGCTTTCCGTAAAAAAAATATCCGTTATGTCTCAATTTCTATTGCTGGTTAAGTATGAAATGTCCATTTATTTTATTGAACATGTTCAAAAGAACATTGCGTTGTCCTGTAAAACCTACTCTATATACACAAAATTGTCCCAAGATACACGATAAATATTTCTGCAACAGGTGCATCAAGTGTTTCAGCGCGGCATAACGGGTCATTTTACGGCAACGTCAAATCTGCGAGAATAAGATGCACGATAGAACGATTACATCTCGACTTTTTTGCGACTTGTAAATATTGAATTTGTATAGATATTGACCACGTGCAACCACGAGTCACGGACTATAAATGGCCGGCGTTTTCCAGTGCATGATAAAGATGAAATAAGTTTGTATACTTATTTTAAAAAAAATTTTAATATTAAAATAATTATAGGAACAGCATCAAGAACTCATTGTAATATTGAGTCTAATGATAATGACGTTCACAATGCAAGAAGTTAACACGGACCGCCGGCAACCGCTAGAGAAACGTAGGTTAATCATATAACCTAAATGTACAATACTATGATCAGGTAGCAGTTTTCTTAGGCATGGTCCATTTGATATTCAGGGGGGGGGGGGGCTTGGGTTTTTTGTCGGAGCAAGATTATTTTTTTCGCCCCGGACCGGGGCAAAATTATTTTTTTCTGGCAAAGTTGGAGCAAGGAATTTTTTTTTAACAAAGTGAATGCGCATATTAAGAATGTTTGTGTTTTATCAATAAAAATTATTAATATTTTTACTCAAAACTCTAAATATTAATAAATTAGTTTATTTTTATGCAAGTATTCAATTCACTTTTAAACAGAGAGATAAAAGATTTTTACAATACAATTCTCAATATTTTATTAAAGATACATGTATATAACATGTATAAGAGGGTCTGAGGGGAAGGTCTCCTAGACAATTTTTTAAATGTTGCTAAGAATTCAAAATTGGTGAATAACTGAAGTTCTTCTTCTAAGCTTACAAGAACATGACTCTATGGGATACATGCAACATGTATTAATAGCAATACATAAATATTGATAATTTGGTAATATATTTAAGCTTTTAAGGAAGCCCTTTTTCATTCACATACATGTATAACTTTTGATATCTTCATATATCTGAACTTAAAATGCTATTAGTAAATAATGTTTTGATAGAAAACTATGGCGAGCGAAGCGAGCCAAAAATTTTTATATAATTTGAGAGCTGCGGCGAGCCGGAAAATTTTCAAGAATTTTAGCGAAATTTTATGGTAATTCTTCAAATTCAGATTATTTGTAAGAGCAAGATTATTTTTTTCTGTCACACCATAAGCAAATTAATTTTTTTCATCAAAATTGAGAGCAAAATTATTTTTTCCGAAAAAATTCCGAGCCCCCCCCCCAGAATATCAAATGGACCGTGCCTTATTCATTCGATTTTATAGTTTTAGTTAATATGCCTGAATTTTGGTCCACTAAGCGGACTCTTCCAAATAAGCGATGGGTGACTTTATAGCATTCAAACGCCTATCCATGAAACAAGATTTCACAAGTTTAGGAACTAGATTAGGTCCATTTGTATACTATACATGTAAAGATGGGAGCCCACAATACCTGCCACACTCGCAGAATTCGAAAGGCACATGCTTGTTTGAGATTTTACATCCGTAGACCAAGCGCTCGTCTATCAACTCATGTTCTCAAAAAACTTTTGGGAGGATATTTACAAGAGAGAGACATTCAGACATAATTATCAATGTACCAATAATACGTTATTTATGACTGACGGTTCAAAGCCAACGGGAATGAGAAGACGGGGTGGGGGGGGGGGGGGGGGTTATAGCAAGATTTCTTGTAATAATGTAAGAATGAGAGAGCTACTGAGTTAATTTACAATTCTATTTGGATAGAATATTGTAATGTTGAAACTGAAAATGGACATGGCCGTGATTCGATTTCTTGACCCAAAAAAAAAAAAAAAAAAAAAAAATCGGACTTTTTGGTTATAAAAAAATCTGACTCGGCAGCGTTTTTCTGACCCGGTCGGGGCGAGGGGAAACAAACAATTTTTTAATTATGGCCTTACATGTAGTGGGAAATGTATCATGCTTGCACACATTGGATGTATCTCTGATCAAACTTTCATTCATACAGTGACCTTGACCTACTCTTTTGCTTATAAAGTGATTTTGAGTGAATCTGCTTGTAATTCATTGGGGGCAAGTTTCAATTATATGCATTCAACAATGCAAGTGCTCGGCACATTTTGATACCTTCGCATTTGAGATAGGGTATTCAATGTGAGAAATTGAAAGTCACATCATGATGAATCTCGGCAATTTTCATAGAGAAAAAAAAAATGCCACGGGGTGTATCATTTATGGTAATACAGCTTCAATGAAGTAGCTTATATCCGTTATCTGTCCTTACTCAGTTAATCTTCTTCTTTAAGGTCACCAAGTAACAGCTAGATAAGATAAATACCTCCTTCATTGCAGCTTAATTACTATATACTCCTGTTAATCTGGTAGTCAATTTGTCAGAAGATCATTATCAGATGAAGAGTAGTATCAGATTATCTGGAGTTTGAAATTCCATGGAAATATAAAAAATAGTCCTCTTAATTGTATAAGGATGTGTCTCAGACTTTATTATATGCAATAATTTAATGATATAAATACTTTCAAGCCATTCTGAATATAAGTTTTAAAGGGTAAAATACCAATTTCAAGGATTCTGATATGATAATCCATTGAGAATAATGTAAATATCATAAGAAAAAAAATATAGTAGTTGATGGAAAATCCTACATGTATCAGATTATAGAGGAATTCTTAAGATTTTTGATAATTTCTGTCAGATTAAGAGGGAGTAAATTTGTAAACATTAATAATATAGGAAATGGTTTTGTGTTTTGATATCATATCAGAATAAGAGGATTATCAGGTTAAGGATCCCGCACCCTAATAGAGTACTTCCGGTTAAAATTTATGCACATTTTCATAATTTCCCGACAAATACCGATGATTTCATAATCGGGAATCTTCGGGATGACAGAGTAGATCATGGTATGAGAAGTGCAATCCATGATTTTAGCTGGAATAGTATGTATAGCATTCTTTTTAAAGAGAGTGAAAATTCTTATTTCTGGTATTTATTATTGAAAATGCATTAGGGGTTGAATACCTTAAGTGGAGTTCTCTGTATAGACTTGAGGGACACTAATAATTGATTGGATCACCAATATTCAGGAATCAAATAAATTACTACTCTTTTAAAAGTCAAATTAAAGGTTTTTTTTTTCCAATTCTACATCGGTTTTAATGGTTCAATTTTTGACAAATAATATGATCTGACTTAATAATCTTGATAATGCATTGATGTTGTTGTTTTACAGGTATGTATTTATGTAAATGAACTGTGATATTTAGGTTTTATTACATTAAGGTGATATAATGGACTTAATTTTCTTCATATGTATATATTTTTAAGACAGGACCACATTGTAAACTAGTTCATTTTGTAGCTAAATGTGCTATCCTGTATAAATAAAGGAAACAAATAAATAAATAAAAAAGATGTGATAACATGGTTGCCAGTCATTTCGGCCCTTTACCAGTTCGGCCCCCAGTCATATCGGCCTTTTTACCTTTCGGCCTTTTTCCATTTCGGCCCTCAATTTATAATGAAAAAAAAAAAAAAAACATAATGCTGAAACATATCGGCCCCTTTTTTCGGCCTTTTGCCGTTTCGGCCCATTTATAGCCAGGGAAAACCTAGCTTGCTTGACTACTATGACTTTTATTTTTATTACAAATTTTCTATCAGGGACGTCCTGTTTCTATGAAGCAAGCCTGCTTAAATTTTATATGAAACAACATGATAAAAAAATTCTAAGATTTCTTGATAAAGGCCGAGTGGCAGAAAATTTGTGAATATTGAGTGTTTATTGTTATTTATTATTTCTATGAAACAATCGGCAGAAAAAAAAATAGAAAATCGATTTTTAAAGATTTTTATTACAAAATTCAAATTAAAATTCTTTATTGGCTTTAACACATTGTTCACAATGTTTTTTTTTCTGGGTTGCCAAAAATTTGGGTCGGCCGATTACCGGGTCCTCTATTTTAGAAAATATGAAAATTGTATGTCATAGTATTTGTTCCTAAGAAATAAAGAAATAATTTTCAATCACAATTTCTTCAACCCGGACGAAGCAAGCTTGGATTTTTCAGTAGAAAGTGGTGGAGGCAAGAGGCTGGAATTCACCCCCTCAATTTTTCCCTTGTATTAAGTTTTTATTGTATCAAGTATTTATTCTCAATTTCTCACTATAAGGGAGAACTGAAAAAAAATTATTAGGCCGAATGGTCTAGGGCCGAAAGGTAGGAATTATTTCCTTGCATTATAATGGAGGGCCGAAACAAAGGCCGAATGATCTAGGGCCGAAAGGTAAAAAGGCCGATATGACTGGGGCCGAACTGGAAAAGGGCCGATATGACTGGTAACCGATAAAATTCTTACATGTAAGTAATCTTAAAATAAATACAATTACCAGTGCATCGTAGAACTGTTTCCCTAAATTTTACTATAGTTTTCAAATATTTACTGATAATGTATCATTTTTTTTAAGCTACTGGCTAGTACCACACAAAACTATACTGTGAACATATAATTAGGATTTAGACATGCAGTGAAGAACAATTTAAAAGACAGTCAATGTAATGTGGCAGACAAGAAATACACGGATCACTACCGCCTAGAACTGCATTAGGGCCCTATATGCAGCATATAACTGACTAATTTTTACAGTTTTATGTAACTGGAATATATTCCTTACAAAAATTCACTCCATTGAAGGAAAATTTGATCATGAAAAGTTCTATAGAAGCTCCAATCAGAAAACCCAAAGTAAAGACTCTTGCTTCAATAGGCAACTTCGCCCATCTGCCATTCGCTTGAATCACTTTTCTAAGCATAACACCAAGCGCAACTCGCACAAGGTCAACACATGGGAGCTGACATGTTGAAGGATTCTACCCTAATCTATTTTTAGATGCGATGAGCCTATTGGTGGATATTTTTAAAGATGTCCCCACATTGACCAATTAAAATGTAGCTAAAATCTGGAACAAAGCCTTTGACAGTCGGACATCTGCAAAGAATGTTTACGTTATAATTTCTTTATCTCGCAAGGTAATGATGGTGGTATTTGTTTTTTTGGAGATGAACTTTTGATGATTTAGTTTCGATCTTCAAATAAAAGCCCAAAACCCGCAGTAATCCAACGATATACGTAAATTGTGATTTTCCAGAATTTCCTCTGTCGCTGCTTTTGTTTCTGTTAAAACTTATTCCTAACCAAACAAGCGGGTATGAAATGTACATGAATGTTACTGTGTCTTGTTTACTAATTATTTGAAAGTATCCCAAATAGTGCATAGATGAAAGTACTAGTGATGTTCAATATTTGCACATTATGGTGCAACTTTTGAAAATAAAAATGTGAAGCAAGTTGCCCCTCCAACACAATTACTGTACGTGCTTCTCACTTTTAAAATTGGATAAGCAAGAATTTTACTTCTTTCTCATGAAAACTTTAATTAGAAAAGATGCCACAGTGTCGTCCACTTTTAATTCATGTTCGGACTGTCGACTGGACAAAATTTTGAATGTAGCGTACATTTTGTAGTCCGAAAAACCTGACCTAAAGCCTTTGACAGTTATTTAAATGGTGGAGGGCTGGGAGAGGTCAGGAAAATACCTGTAGTAATAATCGCATAACTCTCTTAAGGGTCGTACGTTCGCCACATCATGAAATGACAAATGCTGCCAGATGAATGATTTATTCGGGCCACAATTAAAAAATTGTTTGTTTCCCCTTACCCCGGGTCTGTTTTTTCTCCAAGTGACCCGGCAGGCAGGTACTTTTTTTGCTGCCAGAACTACATGCATCACATATATGTTTAAAGTTGTTTCAATCCAAATTGCATATTATCGGGCACTTTACAGCCGCGCATATGTCATCAAATAGACCCGATAGATCGACATTCTGTGTTTCTAATTTACATGGTAAATACTAAAAGCCAGCAGCTGGCGATTTTTCGCCTCCTTTAAATTATTATACTTTGGAAAAAATCGCCGCACGGCCTACATTCCATAAAAAATATATTTTCAATATGCCTCAATTTCTATCGCTGGTTAAGTATGAAATATCTTTTTATTTTATTGAACATTTTCAAAAGAAAATTACGTTGTCCCGTAAAATATATTCTATAGAAAAAAATTGTCCCAAGATACATGATAAATATTTCCGCAACAGGTGCGTCAAGTGTTTCAGCGCGGCGTTAAAGGATCATTTTACGGCAACGTCTAATCTGCGAGTATAATAAGATGCACAGTGACTATAGTAAAGATTACTGTAATACATCTCGACTTTTTTTTTTTACGCCTTGTATATAAATCTCACGAAAATTGTATTGATAGATATTGACCACACGTCACGGACAATACATGTGACTTTACTTATACGTGAAATGGGATTTCAAAAGTTGAGGAACTAGATTGGACCCTGAATACCTAGCGCACAGAATTCATACGGCACATTTGCTTGTTGCATCCATAGACCGAGCGCTCTGCGACTCATTGTTCTCAAAAACTTCGTGGAGAAAATGTAATCAAATTATTTACAGGAGAGAGTCTTGACGGTTTAAAACTACGGGAATGGAGAGTCGGGGGAGGGGTAGGTATTATGGCAAGATTTCTTATTAATGTAGGAATAAGAAATCTATTGAGTTGATTCACAATCTTTTTGGATTGAATATTCGAAAACGGACATGGTCGTAAATCCATTTCTGGAAAAAAAAATATTGGGACTTTTTGGCTACAAAAAAGCAACACGGCGACGTTTTTCCTGACTCGGTCGGGGCGAGGGGAAACAAACAATTTTTTAATTATGGCCTTACCAACCTCTGTTGTATCTTTGACTGAATAAGGCCTTAATCAGGCGTATTGCTGCTGAAAAGTTTTAATTCTGGTAGATTCTGTTGCCATGCTGACCTTATTGAGTTTAGTGACGTCATTCGGGAAGTCTCGTCAGTAGACAAGTGATCGTTTAGTATGGGGTAATAGAAAACAGCTGTGATCACATGGTACAAATGTATTGTTTCATGTGACGCGCTATTCTCTCTCTCGTGGGAAGAGGTCTCCTGTGACATTTACTGTTACAAAATTTACAAAGTCAATCGATCTACGTTGAATTAAATTCATGTGGCCGGACTGAAATTCATGTAGCATTTGACTGTATAGCCATGGTATTTCGCGCACTGACTGTCCTATGATGCCCCACAAAATTTCGTGAACACTAACATTATTAAATATATATTGCTAGGTGAAACTTTTCGTATGATATGTTTGATGCACACCCAATCAAACATGTTTAAAATGGGCCATTTCAGCATTTTCTATACTAACTTTTTATTTAACTTCGCAAAGCTATCCATAGACTTAGTACTAAAAGAGCACAGGTGACTAAATTCTGCATCTAAAAAAGTTTGACTATATAGTTTGTTGGATTGTCTAGATCTACGACCATAAAACAAGTAAAACTAATACTTATGACAAAGCGAGATCTATTAAAGAATGGTTAAAGTTTTGTTTAAATATTTTCATTATAAAGTTAAAATTGCATTAATCCTGGCAGTCTGAAGTGCGTGGACAGTAGATCTGAAATAATGTTGCCCAAAAGAAAAGAATATCATAACTTGCTTATTTTCAGATATGTGATACCATATACTGACTTTCCATGCAGCCCACTTCACAAATAAGAAAATGAAGAAATTATTTTTAACATGTTTAAAGAAATTTTTTAAATACTATTTACAGGTAAATTAATGATAAATTATTATCTTGACCTAATCTCTTTTGATGTGTTATTAATTTAGTTCTGCGGCTGGCTTAAAGACGAATGTCAGAGACAAACTTCAGCAGGATAACAATAGATGTCAAAAGAAATCTGTGAAAATGTATACAGCGGATGGATTTCAACCTATATATTAGTAAGTAAGGATATCCTTTATCAAGATATACAAATTTATTATCCCATTGGATGGACTCCAACCTATATATTAGTAAGTCAGGATATCCTTTATCAAGATATACAAATTAATTATCCCATTGGATGGACACCAACCTATATATTAGTAAGTCAGGATATCCTTTATCAACATATATAAATTTATTATCCCATTGGATGGATTCCAACCTATATATTAGCAAGTCAGGATATCCTTTATCAAGATATACAAATTAATTATCCCATTGGATGGATTCCAACCTATATATTAGTAAGTCAGGATATCCTTTATCAAGATATACAAATTTATTATCCCATTGGATGGACTCCAACCTATATATTAGTAAGTCAGGATATCCTCTATCAAGATATACAAATTTATTATCCCATTGGATGGACTCCAACCTATATATTAGTAAGTCAGGATATCCTTTATCAAGATATACAAATTTATTATCCCATTGGATGGACTCCAACCTATATATTAGTAAGTCAGGATATCCTTTATCAAGATATAAAAATTAATTATCCCATTGGATGGACACCAACCTATATATTAGTAAGTCAGGATATCCTTTATCAACATATATAAATTTATTATCCCATTGGATGGATTCCAACCTATATATTAGTAAGTCAGGATATCCTTTATCAAGATATACAAATTAATTATCCCATTGGATGGATTCCAACCTATATATTAGTAAGTCAGGATATCCTTTATCAACATATATAAATTTATTATCCCATTGGATGGATTCCAACCTATATATCAGTAAGTCAGGATATCCTTTATCAAGATATCCAAATTTATTATCCCATTGAAATGATCGAATGGACTCCAACCTATATATTAGTAAGTCAGGATATCCTTTATCAAGATATACAAATTTATTATCCAATTGGATGGACTCCAACCTATATATTAGTAAGTCAGGATATCCTTTATCAAGATATATAAATTTATTATTCCATTGGATGGATTCCAACCTATATATCAGTAAGTCAGGATATCCTTTATCAAGATATCCAAATTTATTATCCCATTGAAATGATCGAATGGACTCCACCCTATATATTAGTAAGTCAGGATATCCTTTATCAAGATATACAAATTTATTATCCAATTGGATGGACTCCTACCTATATATTAGTAAGTCAGGATATCCTTTATTAAGATATATAAATTTATTATCCCATTGGATGGATTCCAACCTATATATCAGTAAGTCAGGATATCCTTTATCAAGATATCCAAATTTATTATCCCATTGAAATGATCGAATGGACTCCAACCTATATATTAGTAAGTCAGGATATCCTTTATCAAGATATCCAAATTTATTATCCCATTGAAATGATCGAATGGACTCCAACCTATATATTAGTAAGTCAGGATATCCTTTATCAAGATAAACAAATTTATTATCCAATTGGATGGATTCCAACCTATACATGTATATTAGTAAGTCAGGATATCCTTTATCAAGATAAACAAATTTATTATCCAATTGGATGGATTCCAACCTATATATTAGTTACTCAGGATAGCCTTTATCAAGGTATACAAATGTACTAATTTATTGTCCATCCATGCAGCATGTATACTGGTACATGTACCTAGAAACTGGTGTCTAAATGAAAAAAAATGTATAAGGTATTCCTAACCCCATTCTTGTACTATAAGGTATTCCTAACCCTATTCTTGTACCATAAATTCATGATAAATTGTGACAGAAAGCTAACCCTTTCTATAAAAAGATGTTTCATGTTTTTTAAATTATGTTATGCACAAACATCTAGGTCCTCTAAGGGAAATTGACAATAAAGCGTTTTTCATTCACAAGGAGAAAAATCATCACTATGTCATATATAAATTTACTTTAGTCCGAGACTCTGCAAGCTGTGTCATCATGACATGGTACATAAAAATCTCAGATACTGGACTTAGATTGCCTTGTCAGTGGGCATATCGAGTCTGATGTTTTGTTAAAGTTCAATGGGAATTCAATGTAGATTCACTGTTACATCACATGTATACGGATTATATTAGATATTATCAAACCAGATATAAGTTTTTAGATATGATCTATCTTTTTTAGCAAATTTCTTTGGATATTATGTATTTTAATAAAACACTGAGCTACCAGTATTGCATGTATTATATCATAGGACCCGGTGATGTGAGGCAAATATCAATTTGATGTTGCTATATGTAGTGGATGGTAACAATTTTTATCAACTTACCTTATCCATAATTATTTGTAAATGTCCTTGTTCGAAATAAATGATGTACATTTATATTTTGTTATTACAGCAATGATGGTATGCCCCATCCCCCGGGTATGATGATGTCTGATAATGTCCACATCAAGCCAGATCCAGATGCTGAACCTCCCAAGTCAGTCTTTCAAAAATCTATTGTTATTTTGAAATGTCTAAATTGCTCACTTACATGAGCTCAAATTGTAGCATTCAGTTTTCATCACTAAATGGCATCCCAGTAGATTTTTTTATTTCAAGTCACAATATTTTGAGCCCACATGCATTTAATACATGTATATAAAGATAACATGAAAAAAAAATCATCAAAATGACAACTTTGGTATAAATCTATTTACTGCAAATAAGAAAAGTCATCTATATACATGTATATACAAATGTATAAAGAGACCATTGCAATTTCTAGTCTGGTATGCAAGTTTAGCGTGAGGTCATTCTATTATAAAGGTATAAAATTCAATTTTATTTTTGAATTGTACATGTATACCTCAATCCCTGCTATGCTCACGTATATAAATTGTGTTCAGAAAAAAATTATGCTGATTGCAATAAAGGGATCAAAGTGGCTGAATTCCTCATGTAACAAAAAATGTAATAGCAAATAAAGAAATATAGAAGTACGTGTACTCTCAAATTAATCAAAGCTGCAGATGCAATAACTTTACTCACAACTTTGAGCACTGCTTTCATTTACATAGGTAAATCTTCACGCAAAAATTAAAGAAAAATCATTTAGCAATATGTAAATACTGTTAAGAGTTAATCAAGTTTTGCATTACTTTTGAGATAAATGTATATCAGAGATAAATGATCAGTGAATGCAAACCAGTAGGGTGTCTAGAACAGGCATTGGTTCAGTCAGAATTTCATTTAATTTGTAATAGTCCATGTGTCACAAACACTGATTATGTTCTTAACCAGGACTCCCAAGAAAAGAGGGCCAAAAAAGAAAAGAGTGAAGCAGGAGGAGATAACTGATCACATGGCAGTGAAGAAACGTAAACGGGATAGATTTAACGGCATGACGGAGGATGAAGTTATGCAAAAAGGACTTCCTGACCACCTACAAGAAAATCTGGATATTGTCATTGTAAGTTTCTCATTTATAATTGTAATGGAAAGGCTCATTTTGATCTGTAAAGCATAATCAAGTTATTGAACATGGCTTGTATTGTATGCTAAAGATATTTTCCGTGTCCATGCCATAAGGAAACCTTTATTGCATGCTTTTGTGTCAAGAACAGTTTTGGGTTGCCTTGGGGCATTGAAGAGTACTACTAGTATATTTTCCATACTGAGTGGGACAATAGCCTTTTACATAATGTGTATTACGTATGTACTTGTGAATGAAGCCTTTTAAACTGATGTCATTATCATGGCATGATAGATACTACTTGTTAAATTTTCATTGAGTACAAAAGTGTCAGAGCAATATTGTATTTTCATGCGATCAATTCATTGGAGTATTCATTGATTTAGAAATCTTCATGTTATTTGCTTTAAGATACTAATTTTTGTGAAATGATTTTGTATTTTGATCATGAGATGAATCAACTTTGTCCTTGAAATGTATTGACTTTAGGTAAAGGAGTAAGTAAAGTAATAAGGAAGATATCCTGTTGACTCAGTATTGATAGGTTAAGTTATTTTTTTCTGTGTCATTACATAAGACCTAAATACATTATTATTATGGATGAATACTGAATACATGTACATATGTATACATTTTACAGGTTGGTATTAACCCAGGACTCTGTGCAGCCTATGTTGGTCATCACTATGCAGGACCTGGAAATCATTTCTGTAAGTCATCAGAATTTACATTTATTCAATTTCTGTTTTATTTATGCTCTAGCTTATTAGAATCTTTTTTAACATATTTTATTCATAACTCATCTGTCCAATTTTCTATCTTTATTAAAAGTTATTTCAATTCATAAGAATGTTTATGCGTACATTTACATGTATGAAGTATCATGAAAGCGGTGGTCACAACCCGCAGTACGTGCATGTATGTGCTGTCTATGTGCAAGAACGTAGGCAAACCTTGGGTATCCGTACAGTGTCTGTGTGTTATCAGTACGGTCCTGCACAGTCTCCTTGCAGATTTGGGAACATGAAGACAGGACGTAGCAGTTTTAGTGCATACAGAACTTTCGCTGCGTTCTATCTGCGTGCTGTCTACGAATTTAACAAGAAGAACGACATGCACATTGTAAATATGTTGCAAGTACGTGCGATGCACCTTTGACGCAAGGAAGTAAGGACTCTGTGCGTTAGCAGTACGTGTAAATTAAACAATACAATAATGTAGAAGACGTACAGAGAAAGTACGTTGCAAGCAAGTTGCACATAAGTCGCAAGTACGTACAATACACTTACTTCTTTGCCTAACATTTAATGCATGTAACTACCCATATAAACGTGCATGCGATGTGCATTGATGCACTCCTTCTGTACTCTTGCTACTTCCTTCCTTGCGTCTTCAGAAAAACGTAGCGCACATAGCCTCCACAAACACACACGTCCAAAAAGCATGTACGTCAGGTTGTGACTAGGGCTTTAGTGCTTTACCAAGTGCAAATCTATGTTAATTTTCTAAGTATTAAAAGGAAGTATTTGTGTACTGTTTGATAATAATTTCACATACTTTTGATCTTACAGGGAAATGCATGTTTTTGTCTGGATTGATACCAGAGCCTTTTAATGCATATGATGACTACAAACTGACTAAGTATGGTATAGGTTTTACAAATATAGTTGCCAGAACAACAAGAGGCAGTTCAGATCTCACAAGGTAAAAGATTTTATCAATTTTTCTTGTGATTTCATTCAATACATATATAGTGTGAAGGAAATGTCTTTGGAATTTCTTATTAAGTGTATAATTTTTTTTTTCATGAAAATATCAAAAATGATAAAAGAATTAATTTTATAGAAGATAAATTCAAATATACTTACACTGTGAATTTCTTAAAGCAAATGTAATTATTTTATTTCTTCTTCAGTATATAGAAAATACATGTAATTTTCAAATACAGTATACTCTTGAATTTTAAACGTAGTGATCATTTTGTTTTTTCTTCAATGTATGCAGAAAAGAAATCAAAGAAGGTTCAACGCTTTTGATTGAGAAAATCAAGCAGTATAAGCCAAAAATTGCAGTTTTTAATGGAAAGGGTAAGGCTTATTTTTTACAATATATTTTATCCGAAAGTGATATTTCGTACTCAGAACGTTAGGTCCAAAGCAATGATTCATTGATTTCTGTACTCAGAATGTTTGGTCCAAAGTGATGTTTCATATAATTCCTAGAATATTCTGCATCGTGTTTTTCCATTCTTTGGACAATACTTACAAGTGAAGTAAAACTAATATTAATTGATCACCTGTATACCAGCCTATTTAGCTACACTGGTCAAAGACCAGTTGAGCTTATGCGATCGCTCTATGTCCGGCATCCGTCCTTCCGTCCATTAAACTTTTCTCGTGAACATGAATCCTCTGAATCTTTGAATGGTAAGAAATTAATTCTTTTTGCATTATAATGGGCCTATGGGTAGTTGTGCACCTGATATTTTGTTTGAGCCTTTGACCCCCAGGGTATTTGAAAATGGGTGAGGTCTTTTTCTCCCATGTAACTCTATGTAATCTTGTGAACACCAATTCTCAAAAAGTATTATTAATAGAGAGTAAAGGGGGTCCAGAACAGTATCCGAAAGAACCAGATCGGAAACCTCTAGATCATTTATGATATTGTAATAGAAACAGTGACATGGGCACATTCTACCCAAGAACGTCAGCATTATGTGACATAAAATAAGGGGGAGGGGGTAACAAAATCACTATAACTTAAAAACTGACTGTCAATTTCAATAGGAACTTATCGGTGTTTAACTTTACACATGAACAAAATAATATCAAGTTTTTACGGAAAATAGATGATAGGGTTTCAGATAAACGGACTTTATTACCAAAATTAACAACTCAAAGATGTTCTGAAAAAAAGACATTAATTTATCTCCTTTCGACAATTTCTTTTAAAAGTCTTGGTGATCATTTATAATTCTATACATATCCAATTTGCCCTCATCTTATATAAATTTATAATGCAGCACTTGTTAATTTTCTGCCTCTACAGAAGATTTGTATCTATTTTTCATTCCCTAAAGTGTGTTCATTTTAACGTCACATTTACGGCCCATTTGGGGGGCCTGCAAGGGGTATATATATGTACGGTTGTAGCATCAAAACTAATGGTAAGAAATTGATGGAACTTTGCACATAGAAAAAGTATTTTTCAATTATTAACATTTGTAATTTTTAGGAAAATTTAATCATAGGATCTTTTTTTAAGTCTGGCTGTCCTGGGCCTCCTTAATAATGGGTCTGTGGTGTAGTTGTGCACCTGATATTTCATTTGAGCCCCTGACCTCCAGGGTCTTGGAAAATGGGTGTGGTCATTTTCTATATAACTCTATGTAATCTTGTGAATACCAATTCTCAGAAAGTATAATTAATAGTAGGGCTGAGTATTGCGGGTCAAATTTGTATTGCCATAAATTGCTCCTTGGACCCCCTCACGCCAACAGAAGAAAACAGAAGATATAATTGATAGAGAGATAATTCTTTTTGTAGTATAATAGGTACATGTATGTGATGTAGTTTTGTTTGAGCCCCTGACCCCCAGGGTCTTGGGAAAAGGGTGTGGTATTTTCTCCTTTATAACTCTATGTACATGTAATCTTGTCAACACCAATACTCAGCAAGTTTAATTAAAAGAGAGTTAATTCTCTTTACATAGCTCTGTAGTCTTGTGCATCCAATATTTTGTTTGTGCCCTTGATCCTCAGGGCCTTGATAGTATGGGTTTTGTTATTTTCTCCTATATAACTTTTTGTGTGAACACCAATTCTCAGGAAGTATAGAGATAGATAGTTAATTCTTTTGCATTATAATAAATCTCTGTTCTACTTGAATGCACATCTGATATTTTGAGCCCCTGACCCCTGGGTCTTGGAAAATGGGTGTGCCACTAAGATGAGTTAACTAAACAACCAGGAGAGCTTCAGTCTCGTCAGAGACTTCTAGTGTAAAAATCTACACTAAGGTCAAATTGATCAGCAGTATGTCCACAAGAAATTGTATTTAAAATTTTTTTTCTCCATTTCTCCAAGCTCAAAATAGAAAATAATTTATATGCAAGATTTCATAAACTGCTTTCTCTGTTCGAGCGTTCTTGATGCATTGAGAATGGGCATTAATATAAAATGAAATAAAATTAAAGTTCAGAAATCAATCATATGAAAAAGATGTGCTAAAATCAAATTGTAAGGGATTGTGATATACATGTATGTTTGAATGACAATAAAAACAAGTTCATGTTCCCTTCTCATTAGGCCATGGTAAGGACACATGATTTTACAAATCTAATTAGAAATAATACCAAAACAAAATACAAACAAAACTTATGAAAAAAAAAAAAACAGAGAAAGCAAAACTTTTTAAAAATTAGAAAAGTAATCCTCAATTGAATTAACATCCGTCTTTTAAAAGTTGTATAAGATTATTTTTGAACAATGCTTAAAAGAGCCATTTATATAATTTGCTATTGTGTAAAGAATTATTTGAGTCATGTGTTATGTATTTGTATAGGTATTTATGAAGTATTCGTCGGCCACAAGAATTTTGCCATTGGTAAACAACCAGACAAGCTTGAAGGAACTGATACAGTGAGTTAAAAATTACAAATATACAAGAAATTCAAGGATTTCTGCCAGATTTTCATATTTGCTGTTTAACTTCAAAACTGTTAGTAATCATCATGTTATTTGTGCAGGATGATAAGATTTGTAGCAACTATAGAATTGATCTCCAAGGCAGTGCAATATAGTTGATAGGACATTCATCTCGGTTGAGACTGAAAATTCTTAATAATAGAAATGCATTTACAAAGAGCAACATTAAGCTGAATTTACTTATAAAGTTAAAAGTTGCAATATCTCATTCATAAGACTGGTTATCTGTCCAAAATTAGGTTAAAGATGGAAACTGGAAATTGCAGTTTGACCTACTTAAACATTGAGGTTATCTTGTAGATGTCACATACTTTGGTTTTCACAGTTACTTGTTACATCCTAGCGCGATCAACAAAAACTATGTTACATGTATGAGTGGGGATCAAGTTGCTTAATTATCTCATAATAATAACCTTTTTCTGACAGGTTGTATTTGTGATGCCTTCATCAAGTGCTAGATGTTCTCAGCTCCCCAGAGCAGTGGACAAGGTACCTTTCTATGCTGCTCTGAAGAAACTAAGAGACCATCTCAAAGGTGATCTTGAAACTTTAGATGACGCAGAAGTTTGTTTTCCTGATCTCGAACTCAAAGTTGTGAAAAAAGAACCAAAACCAGAGGCAGCAGATGAAGAATCGTGTGCGAATGTTTCAAAATATTTTATGCCAAATGGACAGATGAACAATACGTCAGCGGCAGATGGTGAACAATACAGAGTAAATCACTGTAATAATTTCATGACTGTTAAACAGGAGAATACGTATGGCTTTAATGACTATGGTGGGAATGCATATAACTGTGATTCTCGACCCATGTCGTACAATATGAACCAGGGTAAGGAAACGGTACCTCAGGGTAGCTCTATGTATGATAATTCTAGTCAGGTTGTACCAAGTGTGAGCAGCGCCCATTGTTACCAAGATGGTAACAATTTTCATTCTCAGGGACCATATCCTCATAATGACTTCCAAATGCAACCATGCATGACACAGCAGATGTCATGCAACACCGGTCAGCCCTCTCAGCAGCAGATGATGATGAATCAACATTCCAGCTATATGAATGGACCAAATCAAGATTACCAAAGGCATTATCAAACTCAGCTTCAGAGTTATCAATATCAACAATACGGTCAGAACTCAGCCACACCTGTTCAGACTAATTATATGTCACAAAGTTTCACACAAGCACCGGGTTTCACACAAGCTATGTCTATGCAAATGCATTCACAGTTTCAGCAACAAAATGAGAGATCTTTTTCGATGCAATCTCAGGCTGCATTTAGAATGTCTATGTCCACTCATAATGCAATGGGTTGGCAGGGGCAACAAGGAATGGTAAAGCAGGAATCGTATGATTGGTCCAATGGTTGTAATGGTGGCATGAACCCATGTGGTGGGCCGTCACCGAACGGTCTCCATTACGATGGTGCTTCACAGGGTCAAGGTCAAGGCAGTAATCCACAGCAGTCATTTTCTCAGGGTACAAGTCCATTGCAACACCTCCAAAATCTCAGTCAGGGGTTAAATATGGACCTTGTACCTCAGAGGCCAAATTCTCAGCAGTCCTCTTACAGTAGCTCGCCTAGACAATGTCTGACACCAGGGACCAATGCCAGCCCAATGGGAAGCCCACTGAACATGAACAGTCCGTCTACTCATAACAATAGACCCACGCTAGAAATGACTAGTGTTAAACAAGAACCTAGTGATTATTCCTCTCCTATGTCGTGTCCATATCAAGGTAATATGGGAACCTGATATTTGTCTATATTGTTTTATACGGTTTCATTTATTTGTGATGATAGATATGTCTTTGGTGAAAATATCATTTATATGTGTTACATACATACATGTATGTACTATGTGTAGGTCATGTATGATGAAATGTTATTTATATCAAAAACTTTTTGATAGTGTTTACCATATTGTCAAAAAAATTGAATTGAAAAATGTGACGTACATAAATGTCTACTTTTCCCATATCCTGAAATATGTCATTTTTGATACACAGATACAGCATTATGAAATGCAAGTTATGTTTAGACCACCAGGATTTTTGTTTCCAAATGAAGGTCCATATTTGAAACTGCCATATTAATGGTGCTAAGTAGATGTATTTGAAGCTGCAGCTAAGGTACTAATTTTAAATAGAAAATTAATGAGATTACTTTGTGATGTATAATCCATAAAGTATGTGGGAATTTTTCTCTAACATTTTCTAACATTATTATTACTTTCCTGTTTGTCTGTCTGTCTTTCTGTATGCATGTCTTCTCTGGGTACAGTGTATTGGAGTAATTGTCTGTCTTTACGTCAGCTGGATGCTGTTTTTGGATTGCTTCCATTCTTCAATCTCTCTTTGTATACCTTACATCAAGAAGTCTTTGACCTACTGAGATGAAGATATTGTTTAGGAGGAACCCTTCTGATTTTGGGTCAGTAGGTCACAAATCAAGGTCAAACTTAGACTGCCTATGATCACAGGAGGTTCCATGCCCTGTGAGGACCAATGTTGATACCAATAGTTTTAATATCTATATGTATGTGTTAATCTGGACTTACTCTCTCATCAGTTACTCTATTGATTTAGAAGTTGTGTCTTTCTTTGAATAAGGAGACTGTGAAATGCAGTGTTGACCAGCTCCATTGAAGGGGGTTATCCATCCATGTACAACAATTCTAGTTGAGACTACAATAAATTCTGATCCAACTGTGAAAAGCATTTCTATCAGTTGATTGGAGCATCCTAGGTCCTTGTGTAGATCTCACTAACAATAGAAAAGTTTATACAGTGTACAATTAATTGTTTGTTAAGGATGAATAGTGTTCAAATTTGTCGTATAAAAATTTAGACATTCCATGTACAAAATGTAATGTAAAATATGAAAATTATAATTTTGATCAAATGAAGTTCATCTAGAACACTAGTTGCAGACAAAAAATCAAACTATCGTTGAGCAGCAAAGGGCGATTGCAGGTTTTTTCTGTTTCCAATAAATAATTTTTTAAATACTTATCGTTTAAATATGCATGAATTTACAGGGTTTTCCTTACTTTATGTTGGAAACCATCTGAAAGTAAGCAGACTTTCCAAAAATAGATACAATTTGGGAAAATGTATTAAATACATATATGTAATAGTACAAATGTACAGTGTTAATTGGTTTGAAAACATAAAACCTTTCCAGAATACAAATGTATGCTTTTCCTCAGTGTGTCTGCAGTTTTGTATATGAAAACCAGAAATCATGCTGGAAAATTATTCAGCCATAATCAAAGGCATATGAGATTTACTAGTACATTTATTTCATAGATCATTTTATTTTAGCTTGTCAGTTTTTGAGATGAAAATTGTCAAAAAATTAGAAATGAAAGTCAAGAAATGAATGTCAGGGCAATCATGTATTTATCATCATAACATATCGGTGTAATAGAAGATGTGTATTTTTATGACATGTCTGTCCATTTGTCATGGTTGTTTGTCCATTTACCTGTGTTACATTTATATCATAACCTTAATGTAAAATTCTGTCTGTTAATATTTGGTAGACTAAAAATATATTACATTATCTTAAGCATTTCTTTTCATGCCCCCAATATCGGAAATTTGGGGCATGTAGATCTACTCATCTAGTTTTTGTCCTGTCCGTTTCTTTGGTCACAAAAACTTTGACCTTGGAACTACCTTTTGAATGGATGTTATAGGACTTTATATTTAATCTGCATTCCTTGTGATAAGACTAAATTGACTATTCAATTTTGGTATCAAAATTTTAACCTTGACCTCAACCTACATTTGTACATAAGAAAAAGTTTAATAGTTTAAATTGTAAGTGCAACAGCTTTTATAATCATATTTCACATGTGTTGACCTCAGGAATAAACTTTCCAATTTGTACCAAAATTTTTGATCTTGTGACCTTGAATTTTGATTTTGACCATCTTACAGTGTTGTAGCTTTCATACTGAGAAAACTGGTGACACAGGCATTCAATGTTTCATAAACGTTTTGTTCTCTATCACTAAAGAAAAAACCAACAATGTTTGATCTCCAAAATCTTTGAACAAAACAATTCATTTTACAATGAAAACAAAAATGACTCTTATTGTGCAGAATTATATTAATCAAATACATTTTGTTGTTTTTATTGTAACACAAAGTAAGATGTCTTACAATAAATGTGTATGTTTGAACATTAAACATGTGAATTATCGCCAAAAAGGTCAAATCACTATGTCTGAATCAAATATGTAGACATACCATATTTTTGTTGCATTCAATTAAAATGATTACTGCTTTTCACTTTTCTGTATAATGCTGTCCCTTTTTGTACATTTCATCATTTAGAAATAGACTTGATACAAATCGATTGTACTGAGAATGAAATCCCATATAAATGAATTAAAAATTATTCAGGGGCTTTTTTATGCATAGATAGTAAATCATAATGTATTTATACAAGCATTAGTATTGCTTTATATTCTGTGTGTCTAGCTCAGTCTTTTATAAATTTTCAACTATAGCTGACTCTGGGCTTCCACAAACAGTCAGTAATTCTTGTATAGTACAGTGTCATCATTTCTGTGTACATAAATTGTTATCTCGTCAGCAGGTACGGCACTAGACTAGCAGTTGTTGAATGAGAGAAGTACCATGATGTGATGATTATGAATATTGAAAGAAATACTTAACATTTAAGTAGGTTTTTGAAGTTTTGTAAATATCATATTTTACATATAAACTTGTTTCCGGAGCAGTATATAGTAAAAAGAACGCTGTATGCATTCCTTAGACTATTTATTTCTATATATATACCAACATGTGTTGTGAGTGCAAAGTTTTGAACTTTTATTTATAATTTACTTGAGGTATAAGTGGCTGTTTAGAGCAGAATCATTTGTATCGATTACTCTTATGTTGTATATAAAGTGTTAGATTAAGGGGCCATATTGTTCCATATCTGACAGTCCATCTGTCTGTACACCTGTCTGTGCATACACTAAAAGGCAATCAAAAACAGAGGGAATCACTTTCTAATTCTTATTTATGTAGGTGAAATCATTAATGCATATATAACTTTGCTCTAACATATCAAAGTTTTCATCTTCATAATATCACTTTTTTGATGGGGGAGAGGGGGTGGGGTGGGGGACAAAGAAAATAAACTCCTTTTAATAGAGAGGCTATTTTCATTCAATATGTTTACATCATGATTTATCATTCAAGATCTGCTCTAAACTGCTTCTACCACCTCCAGTGCTCTCTATACTAGTGCAATCTGTTGAAATTTATATACCTCATTTTAGATCTTATCATTTACAAATTCTATAGAATAATAATTTATATTTCCACTTTGTTGATCAGCACACTTTATTAGAATAATATTGACTTCTATGATTTTACTTATTTATATTATAGATCCATAAGTAATTTATGATTTTATTTATAACAATGTACTGTAGTGCTTAGCTGTTAGAGTGTGAATAGCAATAAAATTAGAATCTCAACATTTTGTTCACAAAAGAATTCATACATCCTTTCCATCATATATTGCAAGATATACAAATCATGTACAATTGGATATAAGTTTTTGAAAGGTATCAAGTACTTAATGATGACTGACTAATACATTTAGTGTCAGTTTTGTCTGTAAAGCAGCAAGTATATAATATATTTTCCAGCGAAATCTTAGTGACATATCACCACCTTTTGTTTATCAACCAAAAATATTTTCACAAAAAAAGCTGTGGAGATTGCTTGATTGCCAGATGATGACACCACACCTACTTGGAGACTTATACACAACGATGTCATAATCAATGACCCCTTAAAAATGCTCTAATGGACAATCATGATCATCCTCAAAATGAGTGATGTTGAATTCTAGGCGATTCTTCAACTGTCAGAGGTCATTTTCAAGGTCATATGATAAAAAGATGTGGTTATCAATGTCATTGTCAAGGTCGCAGGATGAAAAATTTGTTTATCAACCAAACATTTTTGTCAAAAGGTACACACTTTCTATTATGGTAAGGTAATTATGGCAGATGTTGAAAAGTTCAGTATGTCAAAGGTTATACCCGGTACTCATGCTCCCAAGATTTAAAAAAAATTTAGTAACAACAGAATGGTCTGTTCAAAAGGTATGCACATACTACATGTAAATATGAAATCCTCACCTAGTCTGGTATATTAGTAATGTCTGATATTAAAGCACTTTGTTAAAGAAATAATTAGCTAGCCATGGTTTATTGTCCAGTAATTCCCTGAGTCGCATGTACCAATCAATTATCACCGAGCTGCGAAACTAGTTGTTATTTCTATTCTAATGTTGTTCTGTAGACGACAATGGGCGGAGCTTAGCGGACTGGAATTTTTTGGAGATTTTACACCAGGCGACTTCTATGGTACATATAGGGAGAAAATCTCGAGTCATATTAGATATTGGATAGAAACAGTTAAAATTACTATATATATAGCACAGGCCTACTGGTGTGACCTATGTACCAGAACAGCACGGTAACATTGCAAATTTGACCTTTGTTTAAGATCATGGTGCTCTGTGAATCAATTGGATCAACAAATACACATTACTCGCTTCAACTTTGCAGCTAAATTTCTTGTTTAAGGTGATGATGTACTGATTTGGCGAACATAGATGTAAATAATCTAACAATACACTTACAATTTCATTGAATAGCATGATTTCTTCGTGATCTTTTGACTTGCGACCTTGGAAGTTTGTCAGTTTATCCATCCAGCTATTGTATAAATCATAGTTGTGAGATATTCTATTTAAACAAAGTAAGATTTTTGACCGATTGTCAGCAGTGATCTTTGACATGGCTTAGAAAATCGACAGGGTTCCGTTTTTCGTCATAAACATCAAGATCACCAAGCTCTTCTCATAAGGCCTATAGGATGTGTACTAGCGTTTTGTGCAATTCCCATCTTGACCTATGAACTTGAAAATCAAGACGTTTCGAAAGGTATGCCAAATTAAGTTTGATGAAAATATGTCAAAAATATACATATACTCTGAAGAGCATATAATGATTTTGGTTAAGTATCGTGTGAAAATAACCTCGCTCCGAGATACGTCAGCAGCACAAGTCTTGTAAGCAGGACTAACTGTAACAATGATCTTTTACCAATGACGTTGAAAACCTCTTCATGTACTAGCCAGTATACATACTACGATTCTGGAATTTCTGTAGGAAACGTTGTTTTTGACATCTGCCCATGACCTTTAACGCCCATTTTATTCCACATTACATACATGTAATAAACAATGAATTAAATAAGGGTAATGAATTTATTTTGAAAAATGTACCATTTAGAGTGCATACATTAGGATTTTTATTAAATTCCTTTTGTGACATTGACCTCTGATCTAATACTGTGCATCAACAGGGCTACGTCTTGCATCATGTAAATTTTGAATTCTACGTTTGAGAATGAACCCTATACAGAGTACATAATTATACAAGGGATCAGAAGATTAGTATTATATAGATCAACGTTTGATTGCGTCCTTTTGGGTAACTTAACCATTTCACTCCTGGTTACGAATTTCATTTGTTTTCAAACAGTTGAAACACCAGTGACAGCTCTTAGGGGAGAAAGAAAGTCGTTCAACGGAGATAAATGAGACAAAGAAGAACCTGACGACAATCCCAACAGCACTCAAAAATAGAGCACCTAATTGAACACCGATAAGTACTAGTTTCCACTAATTAAACAATATTCATGTATACATAACTTAGGACTGGGAACCTCAATGATCTTAAAGCTGATTATACAAAGCATATATGTCATTTTCACACTTCCCGAAAAGCGACAGCAAAGACGACGTCACTGTTCATACCTCGAGTCAATAATGCGACGGCAACGACCAAACAATCAGTGGCGGATTCAGCCGGGGGGGGGGGGGGGGGAAGGTAAACATGAACGTTCACGTTTCGGAAACAACCTACATTGCAGTGGCGGATTCAGCCCCTCGGCAATGCCTAAAGAAGGGGCACTTATGACATGATTTTGGAAGCATTAAACTACTGTTTCCGTGATAAATCCATGAAATTAGTCAGAAATAGCCCCAAAACTCACGAGAAACCACCGATTTGAATAAATTTTCCAAAAATTTCTCCGCGATAGATAACAACGTAAGGGTCGTGTCCATCGTCTGTTCGTGGACGACACGTACACATGTTTCGGAAACAACCTACTTGAATCATGTTCATATCGAATTTTCTTCATCTGAGGGACATTAACACCATGATTCTTGACCAAATCTTCGATACAACCTTATTAAAAATATTTAGAACTGACAATTTTTTTACGTTTTCAAAATCGTTTTAAATTTGAGGTCATGATAAATCTTTTTGAAATACAATTAAAATTGATTTGGCCAGATTTTGACTGGCTACCTCCAAGAATTTTGCAAAAGATAAAAATGCATGTTTTTCTTTATTTTTAGAATCGAATTACCAAGAAATAATTAAACTTTTCAACCTGGACGATGCAGGGAATGTGGCACCCGTGATTTCTAGTTTATGAAGGAAATTTATATTTTACTTATTTTCTTAACCTTACAAAAACTAGGAAACAAGCGTGGATCTAGAGTGATGATAAGATGGTCAGGTCCCGCCTGTAATTTGCATGAAATGCTGATTTTCCCCCTAGTTTTACTTGAATTTACGGCTGGACACCCCCATGTGCTGACCTCTCTGCCCTTTCAAAACTTCTCTCGATCTGCCCATTTCCCTGGGAGATACTGAACATGTTGACTTCTGCATGCCATGCAAGAAGTACAGCATACAGCATCAGAAAATGTCGAAAATTTTCAAATCTATTTTGAATCATGCACGCCAAATCCCTTCTAAATTCAGTTCAAATACGCTTCAGATGCCACCAAATTGCTTCATGTTTTCAAATTTTTCTCGGGGGGGGGGGGGCCAACCCCCACCAATGGGAGGGGGAAGCCCCCTCCCATACCCTCCCCCACTCGGCCCTTCGGGCCGAGCAAGTTATTCCCTTAAAAAATTGTATGTGCCCCCCCCCCCGGCAATTGGGGTTCTGGATCCGCCCCTGACAATAAATGCGAAGGTACATCTAAAACTACTTTAGGGTTGTATTCCTTAATTAGGGACCAATTCTCTGTCCTTGGTTGCAAGTTGGCGAAGGCACGTGCAAAGAATGCGACGACATCTCCGTTTGATAAATGAATGCGACGGCATCTCCGCACGGGCAGTATTGTCCCGCAATCCTGTGAATGCGACAACATTTCTATAAAAGTTTTCCGATGATCAATACGCTGTATATGCCTAAATAATAAGATCCATGCCTAATTTGTGCAGCTTTATATGAAAAAACTTCTGAATTTTAGTGTTTACCACATTTTGAAGACTACAGTAGTTATTTTTCCTATTTCCTCCCCTGTTGTTTTTTTTTTTTTTTTTTAATTTCTATTATAATTTTTTTGTACGTCTACTAAGCGGAATAAAATGAAAAAAGTGATCTCTAAGTGTCGCTATGCTTCGCAGGCGACACAAAAAGGAAATCAGTTCACGGATGAATTCAGTTAACTCTAACGTTTACCGAACCGTTCTCAGTTGAATTTTATTTTGCGCGGTCTGTATCCAGTTCTGATTGCAAAGTTACAAGTAAAATTAACTCGTGTTTTAAAAGTAGTTATATCGCATGTAAAACCATTACTTTCATTTTTCTTCTCGTTTATAAGTAAGACTTATATAATATGCATGTAACTTCATTCACACTGAACGTCTGAAGTTAATCATAAAAAAAAAACTTTTGTGCAAATTTATGTGTAATATAGGGTGTCTAATATTTACCAAAAATGTAAATACATGAAATGACTGTCTTACATTTGGTGTTATAATTTGGGATTTACGGAATTTGCACGTGACCAACCAGAATTCTTTGGTAGACAAAGAAACACTTTCCATGCCTGTCATTGTCATCTTTTTATTCATATCTTGTTTTTGAAATAATGGAAACCATCCATTTCTTGTTTATTTTTCGTCTGTTTTATAAGTTTTATTGATTAAAACATAAAAAACTCCATTTATTAATATATTATGATTTATTTGAGAAAAATGAAAATATGCGTATTGTATTGAAAATATTGAGTATTGAAGCAAAATTAATGTATAATTGTATTGTATTGTATTGAAAAATTAATTTCAATATACAGCACTAGTTGTGACATGACGTGGTCATGGACTTGTCCTGGAGTCGCAACTAAGCCTGGATCTATCCATGTCTGTCACAACAAATTCAATGTAGATGGATTTGGATTGAAAACCGTCATTTCTCCGTTTTTAAGAGGGATTTTAAGCAATAAATGTCATAGATGGAAGTAAAAATATGTCAGGAATTTTTTTAAGCGGGGAATTACCTAACTTCTACCTATGCAATAGTATTTTATATGTCACAATCTTCATGCCCATGAAGTGGGCAGGTTTATCAGGGCCTACTCGGCCCTGAATAAATTACATATGAATTGCTGACAAGAGATTCCGGTAAGGGTTCAATGGCAATATAATAAAATGGCCTGTCCCCAAATTGCAAATTTAAAGGGATTAGTAGTACTCTAGTATGGTACTGTTAGTACTTCTTTAATCCCTTTTGCAATTCTTAGCTGGCAGTCTGTTTTATTATGCTGCCGTTGACTGATAAGGGCAGCATAATAAAACATCCTGTGCCAGAATCACAAAAGGAATATTACTTCTTCTGATCGAATCGCAACACAACATGCCTCTTGTAAATTCATACTAAAGTAACACTGTAAGTTACATCATTAATATGTACATCATGAAATTAATGCACTAAAATTGACAGAATACGTTAATTGTAATTCATTTGCTTTATTTCTTCTGGTGCGTGCAGACTTCATTATTTTTACCTAAAATGAGGGAACCGAATTTCTTAATTTCCCACAAAATTAGGAGAAAACAGGGCACCCCTCTACTTTCATTTAAGCCAGATTATATCTGAAAGCCCCGTCTACTTTCTTTTAACAGTTTAAGGTATTTCTGAAAAATTTATTTTTGACCAAATTACTTTGCAATCTGTCACTTGGAAATGCATTAAATCAATATTAATAATTAGATATTTGATATGAAAGTTTAAGGATAAATTAGCTAAAGGTAGAAAAACTGACTTTGTAATAGTGTTATATATATCATTTCCTATATTTCATCCTCTTTTTTTCTAGGGAAGATCTGATATTCTGAATGGCTGGAGACCATAACTTCTACAAAGCTGCACAAACTGGTGACTTAACTTTTTTCAAAGCATGCAGCAAAAAACATGGATCTGATACATCATGGCTGCACAAATCCTATGCCAAGTCCGGTGACACAGTATTACACTACTCTGCACAGTTTGGACATGTGGAGCTCCTGGGTTATTTGATAGAGCAGGGAGCAGATGTAGAAAAACCAAACTTTGACGGAAAGAAACCTTTGCATGATGCTGCTCAGAATGGACATTCAGCATGTGTCAAGTTTCTGCTTGAGAAAGGAGCAATGATTGACGGCCTGAAAAGAGCCGATTGGTTTGATCATACTTTGTTAGATATATACTTAGGGCCTTCTCAAAAAACTGATATTTCTAACACCTGATAGCTTTCTGAATTCAAAAATAACATTTAGTCATAGGAAATCTGTTCAACTTGAGATAACAATCCTCTTGTATTATATGTCTGGGTTTAAAAGGTATACTCCTTTTTGTATTTTACTTTCAGATTCTCCATATAACCATATAATAGCTTTCATTTGCATTCTCCACTTCACTGTGATAAGACTTAATTGGTTCATGCACAGTTTTAGCTCCACAATCTGAATCTGGTCTCATCATCTTAGCAGTTAATTTAATCCAAAAAGTCAATGTACATGTATAATATAAAAGTATGTATGACATGACCATATATATGTTTTTATCTTTTGACAGGACACCTTTGATGCTAGCCTGTACAAAGCATGACTTGGATGTCATTAGAATATTAGTGGAACATGGGGCAAATCTAAACCTTGTCAACAAAGATGGATGGAATCCTTTCCACATTGCTTGCAGGTTTTCTTTAGATATTTAAAATATTTGTATGTTATAACCATGGCTTGATATCTGATTATTCTACACATTAATCCATAAGGTGTAATTAAGACATTTCAAGACTTTATTAATTGCTTGTGCAAAAAACAAGTTTAGAGTGTATAAACCAAGCATGATTTTTTTAAAACACTGTGACACTTGAGAAAGCATTATTACTTGTATTTACATAATAGAATTACATTTTGTCATTTTCATGAAAAATTATGTACATATATGTATCAGTGACTAATTTTTACATGCCCATCATGTTTTGTTTGTGGTTAAAAGCTTTAATGTGGCAATACTCCAACTATCCATGTCAGATGAAAAATCACATGATAAGACTCTTGACCAGGAGATAATGAGATAATAAATCATAATGCATTTAAAAGTAATATCCATAATTAATCATTATGTACATGTATCAAACAGGGAGGGTGATATTCAGGTGATGAAGTACTTACTGAGTAAAGATACACAGAGCTGGGACACTGTCAGTAAAAATGGAAGAACTCCTCTCCACACAGCTGGTAAGTATCATGTAGAACTTATATGTACAGATACTTATACTGAGTAAGGTTATTATGTAGAACTTATATGTACAAATACTTACACTGAGTAAGGATTCACAGAGCTGGGACACTGTCAGTAAAAATGGAAGAACTCCTCTCCACACAGCTGGTAAGTATTATGTAGATCTTATATGTACAGATACTGAGTAAGGATTTACAGAGCTGGGACACTGTCAGTAAAAATGGAAGAACTCCTCTCCACACAGCTGGTAAGTATTATGTAGATCTTATATGTACAGATACTTAGTAAGGATTTACAGAGCTGGGACACTGTCAGTAAAAACAGCAGAATTCCTCTCCACACAACTGGTAAGTATTATGCAGATCTTATATGTACAGATACTTATACTGAGTAAGGATATACAGAGCTGGGACACTGTCAGTAAAAATGGAAGAACTCCTCTCCACACAGCTGGTAACTATAAGTAGAACTTATATGTACAGATACTTATACTGAGTAAGGATTCACAGAGCTGGGACACTGTCAGTAAGAATGGAAAAACTCCTCTCCACACAGCTGGTAAGTACTATGCAGATCTTATATGTACAGATACTTATACTTAGTAAGGATTCACAAACCTGGGACACTGTCAGTAAGAACGGCCAGATCTCCTCTCCACACAGCTGGTAAGTATTATGTAGAACTAAAATGTACAGATACTTATACTGAGTAAGGATTCACAGAGCTGGGACACTGTCAGTAAGAACAGCAGAACTCCTCTCCACACAGCTGGTAAGTATTATGCAGATCTTATATGTACAGATATTTATACTGAGTAAGGATTCACAGAGCTGGGACACTGTCAGTATGAACAGCAGAACTCCTCTCCACACAGCTGGTAAGTATTATGTAGAACTTATACATGTATGTACAGATACTTATACTGAGTAAGGATTCACAGAGGTGGGACACTGTCAGTATGCACAGCATAACTCCTCTCCACACAGCTGGTAAGTATTATGTAGAACTTGTATGTACAGATACTTATACTGAGTAAGGATTCACAGAGGTGGGACACCGTCAGTATGAACAGCAGAACTCCTCTCCACACAACTGGTAAGTATTATGTAGAACTTATACATGTATGTACAGATACTTATACTGAGTAAGGATTCACAGAGCTGGGACACTGTCAGTAAGAATGGAAGAACTCCTCTCCACACAGCTGGTAAGTGTAATGATGGTATATCTGATACTTTACACATGAAGAATTGTTGCTGGGGTCAAAAGATTACAGGTATATCATAAAGAACATAAAAGTCAGATGATAAATGTCATGCATAATTACATAAAATGAGATGACTGGAGGAAGACCTTGATGGCAACAGATCAAGGTTGTACAGAAATAAAGTTTCTGGACAAATATCTTAGGTTGTGATCTACAGGGATAAAGCTTCATTAAAGGTAACCTCTAAAGGTTTTTAAATGCTAAAATACCTTTATTATATTTTACTTATTCATACTAGAGAAAAAATTTCAAAAGAATTATATTTTTCCGACCGTCCGTTTTCCTGTAAATCGACCTGAAAAGTCTAATCATTGAAGCGGCGCGACTGAATTATCTGCCCCTTTGTGTGACGTCATGTACACCCAAGCGATCTGTGAAGGTAATGAGGGATGAATCTCCCCAATCTTGTTTACTTAAATGATAGATAAAAACAAATCGGTGTCAAATACGTTTTAATTGATTGATTTATTAAATAATTTTATATTTTATTTATTTATCTATTTCTTTTTTCTTCTTGGGGGGGGGGTTGTTCTTCTGTAACGACTTTACAGCGTATTCGGAATTAACCAAGTATGACTTTTACCTATCATTGAGTGATGGCCTAAGTTAGCCGGGTATAAGTGTCAGTTCATATATATAGAGGTTGTATATTCAAATCAGAGTGATCGCAGGCATGTCATATACAGGCAAGCCTATAGATTGCGTAATATTTGTCCCCCGTACAAGGTGTGAACAACAAATTAGACCACGACAGGCATTTGTTGGGAAATAGACGGTAGATGCTTTTACGTTTGGGCAATGTTCGTCTTGACGGAATTTTAGAAAAAACAAAGTTACCATGCAATGCCATATTATGAAAACAAAAAATCTGCATGACGTTAAAATTCGAATGACCGCTAAAATATGCTGGAAGTTATATGATGCCCGCTAGTCTAGTCGTCTTTTTGTTTGAAAAAATCAATTTAAAATAACAAGTTTTTCTTGAGGATCGATCTTTATAGCCCATGATGAAATAGTTTGACTATTGTCCATTTCATGCTTATACACCCAAAAACTATTTTGAACTAAGATATAATCAAATGAAATATACAAAATCAGCAAGACTATGTGCTCTGTTTATTTCTCCGCCGACTTTTCCGCAATAAACATGGTAAAAAGCTAATTACATTGTACGAAGCTATTGAATTTTTTTTTCATACGAATCGCCATGCAGAAGAAATACGACAAGAGGTTCAGTGCCAAGATCAACCCTTATCTTCAGGTAAATTGTATCTCTGGTCCAAAATCGGTCAAAATTGTGCACGGATACTCCATATTTTCTTTTCTTTTTATTTATTGCACTTTTGGTACAGCTAACTAATACAGGTTTCAAATATTCAGATTGCACCATTTGCATATATTTTTCGCAAAATTTCCCGATGCACCCCCCCCCGCACCCTCTGGATCCGCCACTGAAAACCACGGATTTTCAATATTTGTATTTACTCGATAATAATTAATCATTCAATTTTTCAGAATACTAAAAAACAAGATAAATGTGATAACATCATTAAATTCTATGTCTTTAATTTTTCGCATTTCTTCACATTTTTTTTTCTTAGTTTTATCTGAAGTGGTTGTTAGTAAACATAATTTTAAAACAAACAACAATAACAACTGGCCTGAAGATACTGTGTAAACTGCATGTAATCAGTAAACGTAGTTGACAGGCGCTGTATAGACGGCATATATATATAATCAATTTTCTGATAAAGTAAACTTAAATATTTCGATACCAAAGACTCTATGTGTATCCAATTGCATTAATTTCAAGATTTTGCAGTCAATAATTTGTCAGAAAACGTTCTAGAAATCGAAGTAAAGTTTTTTTTTAAATGAACCAACCCTCCACTCATCATTACGCTTTTTGTCGACAACTTTTATACCGTTATTCGGCAACGATCGCCAAGCCTTTGATGTACCGACAAACTCGGCCGTAAAGATACAAATTGTTTGTTTCAACATTATTTTTGCATTTCCTTATCATCTTCCTCTACAGCACTCCATTCGAATTCATTTGACACCAAACACGACCACAATACTCCAATTAAACGCATAGAAATAAATCTACACACAATTAATTTTTTTGGCCATCAAAGTTCTTTTTGCTAATAACTTTTTTGTTTTAAGTCCGATTTAATTGAAATCATTTCAAAATTACCGTCTCAGAAAGACCTTTTCAAAAATATATACATTACTAAGGGTTGCTCGAAAAATTCAATCCACAAAATTTCGCCACGGTAGCAAATCTTGAATGCAGGTGAAGCCACTTTCTATGGGAAACTTCTAACCACACAGTCGTCAGCTTATGATATCAAAACGATTGTTAATGTGATGTACAAAATTAGCTATTCGATGTTTGATGAATTAAAAAAAAAAGAAATATATACTCGCATATATCGTACTTTTTAAGCCGTGTATATATACAGTGATTACAGCATAGTATATGCGGGCTTGGGTGTACCTTACGTCATCGCCACGGGAGGTAATCCGGGCAGGCTTTTTTGAATTTTAATACGGGACGTATTTTCAACCGCGTTATTTGCTAACCGGGACGGAATTTGGTCAAATGAAAAATTGGAATGTGTTATTCTAGATCTACTTGATCAAGTGAACAAGAAAAAATGAGATGAGCGAGGGATCTTTGCGCGTCACCTTTAATGAATTGTGTACAATCCAAGAGAGATTCCTTTTATTGCATTTTGGCAAATTTCCCTTGTGAAAGTTCTAGCTGACCTTGTGACCTTGGAATTTGACGTTCTTTTGACAAATACAAAAAAGTGGGAGACTGTAACTTATGAATTTGCTTGTTCATTTTGAATTCATCCTATTTTATCTGACTGCATGTCAATTAACAGGTGAATTGATACATGTATAAGAACTGCACCAGATATCATAGTGGTGTTATGTACAATCAAACAAAAGTGAAGGTATATTGAAAATTGCAGCTCTCCATGGTAACACTGAAGCAGTATCCTATCTCCTTGACAATTGTGCTGTTGTCATGGATACCACAGATAGCTGTGGGAGTACACCATTTATAGACGCTCTAAGGTCCGGTCATGTGGATATTGCAAGAATTCTTTTGAACAGACAAAAGGTATATTAGAAAGGTGAAAGCCAATAGTAGATAATAAGAAATCGAGATTGTTTGACCTTGACAGGTAGATAATTGAATATATATCCCATTAAAGAATATAATTCAGTGTAGTTCATGATCATGTGCAAAGCTTGATGATCTGTATGGTAATCTGTGATAAATGTAATACCAGTAAGAAATGTCAGACGAACATATACAGGTACACACTGCACACGATCACATAGCGGAGTTACTAAATCCTTGCACTTAAATTGTTTTATAGGAATGCTAAGCTCTTTCAGCCAAAATAGGAGAAAAAAATTAATAACTCTCACAATATCTTGGAGGTAAAGAAAATAGATTAATGTTATTTAATACTGTATATTCAATGAAAAGAAATGTGCTCATTTATGAGTACTTTACATGTTTTTTGAATGTTTTAGGTAGACATCCATAAAGAGGATAATTTTGGTTACCAGACCATACACTTGGCTGTGCAGACAGGACAGCTGATGTCTGTACAGTTTCTGGTGGAGGACTGTAGCTTGGATGTCAACGGAAGATCTACTAAAGGATTCTTCCCATTGGCTGTAGCAGCTAAGGTCACACATACATGTACATGTATATGCTTAAAATAACTTATCATTGAGTGCTCTATCTCAAAGGGGTAGGGCCACGAGACCCCTAAATCGGCCCTCAATTTTTCTCTAGAAATAAATTTCATGAGAAATACTTGATATCTCTCATGAAAATACACGAATATTTGCCGCTTTTCATGAAAAGAAAAATATCACGAAACAAAGTACAATTTAACTGTGATGACGTCATGAAGTGACATCATCTTGACGTTTAATTGACAAAATATGGCGAAAATTGCTCAGAAGTTTGTCTATTGTTGAAGAATTCAATGTGGCCGCATGCGTTAATTGAGATAAAAAGTTTATGACAAAAGGATTTAATGATGATCTTTCACGTATAAATTTTCCATCTTAGTTAATGCATGCGGCCATTGCTAATTTATATAATAGAAATATGCAGTTTTTGCATCAATTTCGCGGAATATGACCTATTTTGGAGTTTTCAAAGGGTTAAAAGGTATTGATAAACGCAATGTTTACAAAAGATAGATTCGTAATTCAGTAGAGAACGTTTCAAAATGTCAAATAATAGTTAAATATTCTATGAAATACAATGTTCAAAATTCGGGCCAATATCGGGCTTCGTGGTCCTACCCCTTTCAAAAGTTTGAATTACCACTGAATGCTGAGAGCATAAGTGCAATGTTTAATATATGCACAACCAATGTAATTCTCCGAGATAAAACTCTTGCAATGGAGGGTGTTGCATTTTTGAATGAAAATATCATTATGTCTCTGTGACAATGCATTAGCTCTAAGTCTCAAAGGCTGTTCTGACATGTAAACTGAACCTGCTATTACCTTGATTTTAAAACAGATCTTTTAACATGAAAAGATTGAAAAAAAAAATGGGAATGAAACTGACATAATAGATGTCATAATTTGTGTATTGTCATGGGTTTGTAACCCAAACATTTATCATCTGTAAGACAGCATGTAATGATCTCATTCAGTAAGACTCCGTTCTTGAGTTTTGATCTCCATATATTTCATTACAGGAAGGACAGCTATCGGTGATGCAGTACTTGGTAGATAAAGGTGCTGATATTGATATGGCAGATAACAAAGGAAGGACTGGTAATAACCTATATCAAAGATAAAAATATGACGCCCATTCCTGGTTGATTGTTTCAAGATGCCGAATAATGTTTCTGAATTTATTATCGACTTGATATTCTTCAAAGAGATTCTGAAAATAATAAAATGATCCCACTACATGTATTTATCAACAGGATATGTTCTGCAGATAGTGTGATAAGTCTAATATGTTTGATGCTTAATTCTATCTAAAATTAATATGAAAGATTTTAGAGAGGGGGGACTAATACTTGTAGTTTATGTAACTGTCAGAATTTTTAATATGTAAATATTTTTGCTTTGCATGAAAACATTCATTGTCTCCTACTGAAGTATTTCTGGAATACTAGTATATAAATGGAAGTCTTGACCTAAAGGTCATCACCTATGAGCTCCTTCAATTTTAAATTCAATGAAACAAAAGTTGTGTATATTTTGTAGCCTTGCATATAGCAGCAGCAGCTCAGCATGCCGAGTGTTGTCAATATCTCCTACAGAGGAATGCCAAGTGCTCAGCCGATGTCAACGGCAAGACGCCTCAGGACTATGCACGGAAACAACATGTGATAGACGTTTTTACTACATTCTGTGCTGGTAACGAGACTGCTAATACACAGAGTGAAGTCACATAATTCTTATAATTGTATATTATGAGAATACACATGCCCTATGGAGTAATGAAATGGAATTGAAGAGCCTTCATCAAGAGTTTTTAGCTCTACTGGTCTCTGACCAGTCGAGCTTATGCGATACCCCGTCGTCCGGCGTCCGTCCGTCCGTCTGTCCGTCCGTCCGTAAACAATTCTTGTGCTCGCAACTCCTCTGAAACCATAGGAGACAGAAAGCTTATTCTTTTTGCATCTTTCTTGGTATGTGGTCTAGTTGTGCACCTGACATTTGGTTTCAGCCCCTGACCCCCAGGGTCTTAGAAAATGGGCGTGGTCATGAAAATCTAGGAAATCTTGTGCTCTCAACTCCTCTGACACTATAAATGCTAGAGACATGATTCTTTTTGCAATATGATGGGTCTGTGGTCTAGTTGTGCACCTGATATTTTGTTTGAGCCCCTGACCCCCAGGGTCTTAGAAAATGGGTGTGGTCATTTTCTACTATATAACTCTATGTAATCTTGTGCTCGCAACTTCTCTGACACTATAAATGCAAGAGACATGATTCTTTTTGCAATATGATGGGTCTGTGGTCTAGTTGTGCACCTGATATTTTATTTGAGCCCCTGACCCCCAGGGTCTTAGAAAATGGGTGTGGTCATTTTCTACTATATAACTATGTAATCTTGTGCTCGCAACTTCTCTGACACTATAAATGCTAGAGATATGATTCTTTTTGCAATATGATGGGTCTGTGGTCTAGTTGTGCACCTGATATTTTGTTTGAGCCCCTGACCCCAAGGGTCTTAGAAAATGGGTGTGGTCATTTTCTACTATATAACTCTATGTAATCTTGTGCTCTCAACTCCTTTGACACTATAAATGCTAGAGACATGATTCTTTTTGCAATATGATGGGTCTCTAGTCTAGTTGTGCACCTGATATTTTGTTTGAGCCCCTGACCCCCAGGGTCTTAGAAAATGGGTGTGGTCATTTTCTACTATATAACTCTATGTAATCTTGTGCTCGCAACTCCTCTGACATTATAAATGATAGAGACTTCACTCTTTTTGCAATATGATGGGTCTTTGGTCTAGTTGTGCACCTGATATTTTATTTGAGCCCCTGACCCCCAGGGTCTTAGAAAATGGGTGTGGTCATTTTCTCCTATATAACTCTATGTAATCTTGTGTTTGAAATCCTCTGACACTATAAATGATAATTACTTCATTCTTTTTGCAATATGTTGGGCCTATGGTATAGTTGTGCACCTGAGATTTTGTTTGAGCCCATGACCCCCAGGGTCTTAGAAAATGGGTGTGGTCATTTTCTCCTATATAACTCTATGTAATCTTGTGTTCGCAACTCCTCTGAGACTATAAATGCTAGAGACATGATTCTTATTGCAATATGATGGGTCTCTAGTCTAGTTGTGCACCTGATATTTTGTTTGAGCCCCTGACCCCCAGGGTCTTAGAAAATTGGTGTGGTCATTTTCTACTATATAAGTCTATGTAATCCTTTGCTCGCAACTCCTCTGACACTATAAATAATGGAAACTTCATTCTTTTTGCAATATGATGGGTCTGTTTTCTAGTTGTGCACCTGATATTTGTTTGAGCCCCTGACCCCCAGGGTCTTAGAAAATGGGTGTGGTCATTTTCTACTATATAAGTTTATGTAATCCTATGCTCGGAACTCCTCTGATACTATAAATGATTTAAACTTCATTCTTTTTGCAATATAATTGGTCTGTGGTCTTGGTGTGCACCAATATTTTGTTAAAGCCCTGATCCCTTAAGGTCTTAGGAAATGGGTGTGGTCATTTTCTCCTAGTATATTTGTAAATTGTAATGTTGTGCTCGTAACTCCTCTGACACTATAATGGTTGAGGCTTCATTCTTTTTGCAATATGATTGGTCTGTGTTCTTGTTGTGCATCTGATATTTTGTTTGTTTGAGCCCCTGATCCCCAGGGTCTTAGAAAATAGGTGTGGTCATTTTTCCTAATAGTATATAATTGTGCTCTAATCTCTTCAAAGCTATTAATGAATAATAGTTGTTGTAATTCTTAATGCAATGTGCATTAAGATGGATCTGTTGTAATTATTAATGCAATAAGATGGATCTGTAGTTTTGTTATGTCATTGATAGTTCATTTGAGCTAGCAGTTCCTGGCCCCCTTGGATCTTGGAAAATGGGTGTGGCATTCTTTTTTTTAAGTACTTTATGTTTGATATTATGAATTATATGAGTGATATTCTAGTTGCAGTCTATTCGACATGTTGTTTTGTTGTGCTACTTTTAATTTGTTATTATGCCTCCTCCCTATGGTCTTGAAAAATGGAAATTGATATTTATGTGTATGTATCTTATTCACATGTCAATGAGTAAATAAAAAACAAAACAACCAGGAGAGCTACAGTCTCGTCAGAGACTTCTGGTTCTACAAAGAATGTCAGAGGCTATCGCTGTGCAATGAACATTATGACATATTTTTAAAGAGTCCTCAGTAGTCATCCCAGACTTAAATTATTTATTTCAGCAATTTGTTTTTTTGTGAGAGAGACATTTTGCCACAGTGAAATTTTCATGGGTAGAATAAATGTTTGAAATAAAGCCTTTTTTGCAAGTGTGTATCCAAGATGCAAGTTGTTATGACATTCAAACAAATTGAATAATTGTGTCATATAAAGGTTAACCAAAGATGGATCAATGTTACATGGTATTTCAAACCACCTTCTGTATGTTAATCAGTTTGTATAATGCCAGGCATTATCAAAGTTTTAAGAGTTATGCCCCTGTAGTGAAGATCAAGGGCAGAAATGTTATTTTTAGCTTGAATGCACTTTAGTGCAAAAGAGCTATTGCAATACTGTCGGCGCCGTCCGAACTAGATGATAAGGTAAATGTTAAGATCACACAATTTCCTCTCCTATATTCATATTTTGTTGGTTCTTTTTGTTGTTAATGTTTAATTATACTTTGTTTAATATTACCAGATGGGGATATAGCCCCTGGTGTGGGGATTTTTAAAATTATTTCAAATGATAAGGCAAATGCTAAGATGATTAGGTAAATGTTAAGATAGCAATATTGCCTTTAATGGCCAATATTAAGCAAAGTATAAGTGCTACATGTTCCAAACTTACATGGTGGATGTATCTTTGATCAAACTTTCATAAAATGGCCTTGACCTACTTTTTCCGCTTGTGTGATTTTGCCTTTAAAAGCCAATATTGAGCAAAGTATAAGTGCTACATGTTCCAAACTTACATGGTGGTTGTATCTCTGATCAGTCTTTCATAAAATGACCTTGACCTACTTTTCTCTCCTGAGTGATTTTGCCTTTAAAAGCCATTATTGAGCAAAGTGTAAGTGTTTTGAAAGAATTATGGTCACATAAGGGGAGTGGTCTTTGGCGGGAGTGGTCACATATATAGGACCCACTGTAAAATGACCTTGACTTACTTTTTCCGCTCGAGTGATTTTGCCTTTAAAAGCCAAGATTTAGCAAAGTATAAGTGCTACATGTTCCAAACTTACATGGTAGATGTATCTTTGATCAAACTTTCATAAAATTACCATGACCTACCCTTTTCCGCTTGAGTGATTTTGCCTTTAGAAGCCAATATTGAGCAAACAATAGGCGCTACATGAGTATACAATTGTGTATAATTATATAAATTTGAGAAAAAAGTGAGCTTCAGAAATTGGCTGTCATTAAAGACATTATGCTATGCAGTCAAGCATTAGGTGACTCTGTCAACCATTTTATCTCCTCTCTATTTGTCGTTTATCTGAAACTTTGACCATATAATTCTTTAATCATATCAGATACAGCTCAAATGTTTCACATGTGCATTCATCAGGACTTGGCTTTGATACCTTGAACTTTGACCCAGTGACCATTGGTTATGACCTATTTTTACAAAATACCGGTACACTCATGGAAGTATTTCTTTCACCTTTATGAAATTCACATGTCTTCCCTACAACACTTATAGACCAGAAAAAAAGGATGAAAGTTATATCATCTTTATCTTTATTTCATTACAAATTATTCACATGAGAGCAAACCGGAATAGAATATATTACTGTTTTTTAGCAGTTCAAAAATTCATAATCTTCTTATCTATTCATGTTCATGTTTCTGAATACATGTAATCTACTAAAATATTTATCTTATTTTGAGAATTTTGATTTGTGCATTCTATATTGAAAATAACATGATATACTATTAGAAAATGCATTTTCAGCCGAAAATAATAAAACTGAAAGAAGATCCAACCTGCTCAAATAAATTACTCATTACAAGAGTGAATTACCTGTATCACAATTATTAAATGTTAACATCTATAATCTAATAACATTTCAACTCGAGTAAAATCAGCTGAGCTCATAATATTCATTAGAAAAATCTTGATACACATTTGATCATGTTACACAAGGCTCTAGCCTGAATATACATCGGAATACTCTATGGCACATGACTGATTTAAAAACATATTATGCCTTTGGCAAAACTCCTGAGTAACAAATAAATAATTTGTAAAATACATGCCCTTTTAGTTGCAATTAGTCTCTTACAAAGCCATCTTTGAGAGGAAATATTCATGAAATATAATTCTGAGGTCCACAAGTAAAATAAAGTTTGAAAAGGAGAATATATTGAGTTACTTAATTCGTATAAACTTTAGCGCAACCATATTTTAGTGGAAATTTGCAACAAGTGACATAACAGCATAATTAAGAATTAGCGCACATGCCACTTTCATAGTCTTTCATAGTCATGAATTAGAATGATAATCATACAGTGCTGACTGCCCTAAAATATGAATTCCACACATGCAGTTTTATCCAGACATCAGTGATTGGAGCCTATTATCACCATTGATCACCTTGACCTCTGAATCGACACAGGCCTTTTTTCTTAATCCATATACCTAAACTGGGTTTTGATAAGTTGAAGGGCTCCAGCATGACAAACAAAGCAACATCTCAATTAACCAACCATTTCATGACTGAGTAATATAAAATTAATGATATCTTATTTAAGCATTTGTAATAAAACATTTAATTTTTCATGAATATTTATCCATGAAGAATGAAAGACGTTTCATACTTGTTAACGTAAAATTGTCTATCACAGCTGACTTTTGATTGTCTATCACAACTGACTTTTGATTGTTTGTTTACTTTTCACCGGGACATTAGTGTGAAGGAAATCCAGAATTCTCCTCCAGGAATCCTCCTGAGCATGGGCATGGCCCTCTGGTGTCCCTCCCCAAAAACATAAACCTTCTGAAAAATAAGAAAAAATTTACCATGTTTTACTGACCTCAATAGTTTTATCACTACTTGCATTAAAATTATGTAAGTAATAATTACTTAAAATTAAAAGCTTTAACTATTATGTATGCCATAATCTAATGAATAACAAACAGTTACTAAATGGAGTTCGTATTGCAGTGGTCCTGTGAAGTGGTGAATAAGGTGGTTTCAATAGGTGCCCCGTATCAGGATATTTTATATATTCATGTAGTATTACTACTAATGCCATAATAACTAACGCTTGCCTAATGGAGTTCATAATGAGGTGGACCTGTGAAGTGGTGAACAAGGTGGTTCCAGCAGGTGCCCCGTATCAGGATATTTTATATATTCATGTGTATTAACACTAATACCATATTAATAAAACCTAGGCAATGCAAAGCGTAGCCCCTCTCACACTGCAGGAAAATCAATGTGCTGTCTAGGCTGTCTGTATACAAGGAAAATCAATAAGGTTCATCCTCTAGTCATAAACAATAAGTGTATGAAGTTTGGTTCAGATCCAACCAAAACTGCACTCTCTAGGCTTAAAACAATAATTTTTTACCTTTTCCAATCAGTGACCTTGACCTTTGACCTATAACCTTGAAAATTGATAGGGTTCTTCCTCTTGTCATAGACTATCAGTGTACCTGTATGCAGTTTGATTAAAATCAAATCAAAACTGCACGTTCTAGGCTGTATACAATGATTTTTATCTTTTCCAATCTGTGACCTTGACCTTTAACCTTAAAAATCAACCGAGTTCTACCTCTTGTCATACATTTATGCTATCAGTGTTTGGAGTTTGTTAAAATTCAATCAAAACTACTCCCTCTAGGCTGTTTACTATGATTTTGACCTTTTCAAATCTGTGACCTTTCACCAATAACTTTGAAAATCAATAGGGTTCTTCCTCTTGTGTCATATGCTATCAGTGTATGAAGTTTGGTTAAAATCCAATTAAAACTGCACGCTCTAGGCTGTATACATGGATTTTGATCTTTTCTAATCTGTGACCTTGACCTTTGACCTATGAACTTGAAAATCAATAGGGTTCTTCCTCTTGTCATATGCTATAGTGTATGAAGTATGATTAAAATCCAATTAAAACTGCACACTCTAGGCTGTATACACGGATTTTGACCTTTTCCATTCTGTGACCTTGACCTTTGACCTATGAACTTGAAAATCAATAGGGTTCTTCCTCTTGTCATATGCTATCAGTGTATGAAGTTTGATTAAAATCCAATCATAACAGCACCCTCTAGGCTGTATACAATGATTTTGACCTTTTCCAATCTGTGACCTAGACCTTTGACCTATGACCTTGAAAACCATTAGGGTTCTTCCTCTTGTTATACACTATCAGTGTATGAAGTTTGTTTAAAACCTTATCAAAACTGTGTGCTCTAGGCTGTATACAAGGATTTTGACCTTTTCCAATCTGTGACCTTGACTGTTGACATTGAAATTAATAGGGTTCCTCCTCTTAGTGTATGAAGTTTGCTTAAGATCCAATCTAAAACCGACCCTCTAGACTGTATACAAGGATTTTGTGAAGCACACACGTAGACAGCACACCCTCACACATTCATTTACACACGAACAACTGCATTACTATATCCCCCTGCAACTATGTTGCGAGGGGATAATAATGCATACTAAATGGAATTTGTATTGTGGTGGTCCTGTGAAATGGTGAATAAGGTGGTTCCAGCAGGTGTCCCGTATCAGGATATTTTATATATTCATTTCGTATTTTAACACTAATACCATAATAACTAACACTTACTAAATGGAGTTCGTATTGCGGTGGTCCTGTGAAGTGGTGAATAAGGTGGATCCAGCAGGTGTCCCGTATCAGGATATTATATATATTCATTTCGTATTTTAACACTAATACCATAATAACTAACACTTACTAAATGGAGTTCGTATTGCGGTGGTCCTGTGAAGTGGTGAATAAGGTGGATCCAGCAGGTGTCCCGTATCAGGATATTTTATATATTCATTTCGTATTTTAACACTAATACCATAATAACTAACACTTACTAAATGGAGTTCATATTGCGGTGGTCCTGTGAAGTGGTGAATAAGGTGGTTCCAGCAGGTGTCCCGTATCAGGATATTTTATATATTCATTTCGTATTTTAACACTAATACCATAATAACTAACACTTACTAAATGGAGTTCGTATTGCGGTGGTCCTGTGAAGTGGTGAATAAGGTGGTTCCAGCAGGTGTCCCGTATCAGGATATTTTATATATTCATTTCGTATTTTAACACTAATAACATAATAACTAACACTTACTAAATGGAGTTCGTATTGTGGTGGTCCTGTGAAGTGGTGAATAAGGTGGTTCCAGCAGGTGTCCCGTATCAGGATATTTTATATATTCATTTCGTATTTTAACACTAATACCATAATAACTAACACTTACTAAATGGAGTTCGTATTGTGGTGGTCCTGTGAAGTGGTGAATAAGGTGGTTCCACCAGGTGCCCCGTATCAGGATATTTTATATATTCTACTTTATGTCTCTGATCTGAAGGCCATTTAGAATACCAATAATCCATGTATGAGCTGTCTAAACACTGATCGTCCTCACCAACTAAACATAGATACTTGGCATCTGATTCCCAAGCCTGTAAAAACAAGGAAAAGTATGATGGAAAGAAATAGGTATTCATAAGGTGTAAAACCTGACCTAAAAATGTCTAAATTTCAGAATATCTAAGTTGACTGTTGGACTTAAGTTCTCTTGCATAATTATCTAGCTATGGTACGTGCATAATTTTTCTCATAAAAGGTTCTGAGACTGTCTAATTATCATGGATAAAAGATCTTGGTGTATATTATCTTGCAGCATTGGCGTTGCTATTTTTATATTAGTTAACGCATGCAGCCAACTAAACACAAATTTCCTAGCAATTTTTGCCATATTTTGTGTATAAACTTAATGACATCATAACAGTCAAATGGCACTTTTTAAGGTGATATTTTTCTTTTCATTTAAAAGTCTGTAAACAGTCATGCATTTTCATGAGAGATTTAAAATATTTCTCATGAAATCTAATTCTGGGGGTCTTGTGGCCCTACCTCTTTCTTTTTATCTTTGTAGGTATACATGTACCTATTAAATCTACGTTGCATTCAAAAGAAATCATTTTAAATTAATGACTTTAATCTGTGGAAATGGAACATATTCATGTACGTTAATTATAACTAACAAAGTAGGTGATGTGTGCGTTGATGCCAATTTTATCACAATCATTCTTTATTCTATGCAGAAAACCAGGATATATTAAATGCCCATAAAAACCAAAGAAATTAAGGTGAATGTTGTGGCTATCCTGTGATTTCTTTGTTTTTGTAATGTTAAAGACATATTGTCGACAACATATTGCCAATGACATATTTTAAATCATTAGTATTTTAATATTGGTGTTACACTTCCATTTTCAGTACATGTACACATGTTTTATACCTCTGTCACTCTTAGCCAGATAAGGCGAACGGACGAGTAACAGATAACAAAATTTTCAATCCGATAGTCCATGTTCGCATCCGTTACTCGTCCAGCAATGTCCATTGGTGTCCGTACTGTCCGTTTGAAAGTCTTGAACATGTTCAAAACTTTCCATCAGACAGAGTGGACTAAGGCGTCCGTAACTTGTACTTTATCGGTCCGTTGATATCTGTTTTATCCGGTACTTGTCTGTTACATCTCCAGTAGCTGTCAGTCAGGTGTACATTGATATCCGTTATGTGTCCATTGATGTTCGGTAGACTTGAGTCACAAACGGACATCTACTGAATGTGAAACAGATAGAACAGAAATGTAACGGACATTTACCGGAGGCCAACCGACGAGTAATTGATGTCCGTTCATCATCTGTTTTTGTCCGGTTCTTATACATTGCATATCCGTTGATTTTCCGTTACTTGTATGGTGAAGTCAGTTACACATCCGTTACTTTTCCAGTTCATCTCTGGTACACATACGGCATGTATCCATACCAAACTAGTCGCTAGAGCTTCGAGCAATGGCAGCATCATTCTTTAGAAACGGACGACCAATGGACTTAAAGAATTTTGGCAGTTTGATCATCCATTAGACGTCTGTGTGACACTACCACTATGTATGTGTATTTTATGATAGTGTTACTCTCACCTTGATAATATACTCTTCATGATGAACATAACAGAACTTCATTACCAAACCCTCTTCTGACTTTTCCAGTCTTTTTAAATCCACACTGTAAAAGACGAAGGTTTAGCCTTAGATAATAGAGGTGGAAATGAAACATGTAATAATTTTTTTCTTTGATGCCAAATTATTCTGTACTTGAGTGCATAAATGGAGTTAGAAGTCTGAACGAGCTTTTTGTGACCTTGACCTTTAAATTAAATGAAAATAAAATGATTTTTTTCCCATTATAGTGCATCATATGCAAAAAGTGTTAAAAATTGGATAAAGTGCTGCTGTATAGTGCATACAAGAATATTTTCCAGTCCTCTTTTGAGGCCAGACCTTTTGTTCCGTTCTTTGGCTTTGAATATGAAAAGGATCCATACACGTAAACCATGATAAATGTTTTGCATATGATGCACCATAATTGGAAAAATTATTTATAAGGGATAAATTTGACACAATTGAGAAACATGCTGTCCAAGGCTCATTTAGCATGTTCATCTTCCTCATTTTAGAACTTTATTTTGTCTTGAAGGCACATTCATGAAATACATGTGGACAATATACCTTGTCAAATTGTCTACTTATGTAGCTGGAAATACTAGTGAAGTAAATGCCCTCATAACACAAAGAAAATACATGTACTAAGAAAAGTTTTTACTCACATTTGATGCATCACTGATTCCTTGACTAAATCTGGTATTCTTTTTGGATCAGGCATGTATGGTGGGGAATTTATCACAACTGCTGCTACAACCTACTCATAAATATGGCAATATTCTTATTAGAATATGGAAACGCTTGCTATGAAAAAACCAATTAATAGAAAAATTAATTTTCATCTCACAATTTTTTGGACTTCAGTATATTTGGTAAATATTTTGATCAATCATGGTCAGATTTTCCTCCATATAAAATTTAATCAGTAGTTTCAAAGGTATGAAAATCTGTTGCTTAAGGGGTAACGAGTGTCTGCTTGTATAAATGACAGAAAAAAATTAAAATCTGAATAATTTTTTTCAGTTATTTGTTATTATTTACTGAAAACATGAGTGATTTTGAAGCATATGACAGTAATTTTAATACACCTTTCCATCAATATTTCATCAGAAACTGATATTGAAGATGATGACAGTCTCATGAGACAATGCACAAAATTTGTACACCTAATAGAAATCTCAAAAAAATTACTGTTGCAGAATATTTTTGGGGGGATGCAACTGATTTAATATTCATGTACTGGGACATAAAAAGTAGAAAAAAGCATGAAACACTGAGGTATCCATCAATACTTTTATGTTACAGTTCGGCAAATCTGATCAGCTTCAAAGTTTCAAATAAAAAAAGTTGCTAGAGTTATCTTTCCTGTATAATATATTCAAGTGAAGTAAAGGCAATCAGTGCCAATCACACGACACGTCATTTCCTTCTCATTTTCGAATAAAAACCTGGTCCGATTAAGAATTATTTAGACTTTCTAAATGAACGTAATTAGATTTTTTTCCAAGGCGGGGGGGGGGGGGGGGGGGGGGGGAGGGGTCCAAGCAAATGAGGGGGGGGGGGGGGTTGCATGTCCTCTAACCTATTGTTGTTATAAAATTTATATGTTAAGACGAGAAAAATCAGCCAAATAAAATAAAATTTAAGGTAATGGGAATTATACAATTTTGAGGAAATAAGAATAAGTCCTGACGATTTCCACTGATCCAGAGCACCAGACCTGATAAAAATTATGCTATATAAAAAAATAGATTCTTTTCGTTTAACCGTAAAACTTTGAGTGAACATTCCCATTATTTAGCGATCAAGTCATTTGGATCTTATCCTCAATGTTTTAAAAAGTAGTGCGTGCATTCCCGCGTTGAACTAGGAAAGGGTTGTCAAATGTGAATATTTTCAGTGCGAAAATGTTTTGGTGCGAGTCAAACCGCAACCTTTTTATGTATCTCTTTGTTAAAGAGTTCCGATAATTTGTAAAATTTAACTCTGACTTTAACGGGAAAACAGTTAAACACGGATTGAAACGAAGTAATTGACTGTGCGAGTTAGCTCGCTTACCAGCCACTCGTTACCCCTTAAATATTTGACCTTGACATGCTTTACATACATGTACATTGAGATCTGACAACCACCTGTATGACTAGGAGGTTGTGTCAGGGTCAAAATCCAATCAACCATTGAAATAATGCTGTGTAGAATGCAAATATTTATTACCAAACAATTTGTGACAAGAACTTCCAAATTTCACATGACAATGATTGTAAGGATCTCTATGCAAGTAAAACATCATAAGAGCTGAATTTTAATTAGATTGGAAAATTCACCAGACCATTTCACTGTAACTTCAACTCTTAATTTAACAAACATGTACAGACAAAATTAAAACCATACCTCTTTAAGGAATGTTGCCATACTAGCTGAGAACACTCCTCCATAAGACACACCCACTGTTCCTATCCCCCCAGGCAAGGCCAGAGGATGGTTGTACATCCAGGATGCTGCCTCCTACAACATAAACAGATTGAATAAAGCAGGTAAGTTAAAATATTCTCATCAGAAAATGTTGTAGAGGTTTTCTTGCATTAAATATCACATGCAAGGTATTGAGCTGCCTTGAACAAATCTGTAGACCTGCCTTGATCTTAAACAATGGGTTTTGGCCATAAAAGTTCTGTAGCTTAGAGTGATGGAAGATAGCAAGTAATCTTTTAAGGCCTCAAGCATAACTTATGATACATTATTTCTTTAAATGAGCATATGGTGCACTAAAATCATTGCTATAGAACATTCATAGAACATATGTATAAATATTAATAATTGAATTGTTCATACCAGTACTAAATACTCTCGACACAAGATAAGCATTTATGTCCCAAGATTAAAGGTCATGTCACACCCTTGGATCCTAAATAACAACTCTGTGATATGATATTAAAATCCATGCAGAAGGGAAGAAGTTATGCCCCGGAAAAGGCTTAACCCATGTGACCTTATTTATATGACCATGACCTTTGACCTTAGTTCAAGGTTATGACATACCCTTAGGTCCTAAATAAAAATTCTTTGAGATATTAATAAAATCCATGCAGAGGGGAAGAAGTTATGCCCAGACATGGTTTTATCTGCTCCTATTAAGTCTATTGTGACCATGACCTTTGTTTAAGGTCATTACACCCCCCTTAGGTCCTAAGTAACAATTCTGTGAAATATTTGAATCGATGAAGAGGTGAAGAAGTTATAATATGTCAGTTACTGCCTGGCAAAGGTTTTGCCCATTAAGTCTATTGTGAACTTGACCTATGTCTGTTGTAACCTTTACCTTTGACCTATAACCTTGATTCAAGATTGTGACACATCCTTGGGCCCTAAGTGCCAATCCTATGCAATATTGCAGAGGGGAATAAGTTATGGCCTGGACAAGCTCTAGTGGATAGATGGACAAACAGATCCTTTAACTCCCCCCTACCTTTGTTTGTGGGAGATGCAATTTAATGAGCACTGACTGTCATACCAGAAAATAAGGATAATGGACATCATAGAAATTCACAGGAAGATCTTTGTAATTAAAGTAGGCAAGTGCTAGAGTCAGGAATCCCCTGGAGGCAAACAGTGCAGCCCTGGTCTCCACCAATCCACCGATACCTCCAAACATGTCAATAATGGCTGGGAAGGGACCTGTACCTGTTAATGAAAAAATTATCAATACAAAGTGCAGTCTTGGTATAATACATGAACTTTATTGGAATGAGGCTTGAAATCATATACATGTACTGTATGATTTTTTTATAAATAATGTTACTCACATATAGATATTGGAAAAGTGTTGTCTTGCACAGATTATAATGCCAGAGTTTTCATGAAACATATATAATTATGTACGACTAGAAAACCAACAAAGTCACAAAGGTATTTACCCTTGTACCTCTATATGAAGTTTTGTTCAATGTGCATCATAGTCAGATTATTATTGTAACAATGAACATTTTCTAAATATGAAAGTCCATCACCATCAATTGAAGTAGTTATTGCAAATGTTCATGTTTTCAGGTGTAGGCAAAAGAACATGACCAAAGTCACATTATCACTAATTTTGAAACCAAAATAAAGGTATTGTATACTAGTACTTGCCCATTATGACCTATGTAAAAGTGTCTCAGATGTAGGTCACAGTCAAGTGATAGAAAATCTTTGGTACCCACAGATTGATGATGCCATGGAACACACATACCAAATATGAGATTCCTACCTCTAATATTTCATTAGTGAAGGTAAAAGTTTAAAGTGTCTCAGATGTAGGTCAAAGGCCATGGTCAAAGTCATAAGATAAACTATTTTCGTACCAACAGAACAGTCTTGTCACATGAAACATAAATAACAAAAATTAGAGTCATACCTTGTATACATGTAGTTCAATAACAATTTCCAATGAAAAGTGTTTCAAATATAAGTCAAAGGTCACAGTCAAGGTCACTTAATCAAAATATTTGGTACCAACAGAAAGGGCTTTTCACATGGAATACTCATGGTAAAGAAGTAATAGTCAATAATAAAGTTTTCTGACAGACAGACAGATATCCCTATACATGTATGTAGTCCTTCGGTTGCAGGCTTGATAACAAAGCGAGTTACCAGTTGGAAGATTGAAAACAAAACAAAATGGATCATGTAAATAACTCATCAGGACGGCAGATCTACAAACAGATCACCATGACAACATTTTACATCTGGCTACGGTGAGCTAAAATTAATAGCTTAATTTTTTGAAATACCTTTTGGAATAAACAATGCACCCCTGAGATTTCCTTCATGTATATCGATCCTTTTTACATCTGGAGACTTGTACCAGCGATTAATTTCTGTTGAATTCAGGGGTTCCAATGTAGAACTTTTCTTATGTAGTTCTTCCCATGAATACATTCCATCATATACTAACACATGGAACACCAAAGGAGTAGAGACATCGTCTTTCAACAATCTCTTGTTCTCGTACCCAGGCTCTGGTTTTAGACTCCAGAACAACCCCATAGCATCTTTACCTGCAATATAGCCAACAGAATAGAATTTAATGGGTTGAATTCATGACAAGCTGACTTTGACCCTTAAAGTACAGTAACAATAATTCTGTTAAATATTACTCAAATAGAATCTCATAATGGAACAAATATTCCCATGGAAACAATGAAATTGAAAATGAAAGCTAACATCACCTTCAATGCTACATACATTGTATATATGTCTGTAAAACTCTCAATTCTAATGTGACTTAAGATTTTCTCCCTATAGGTACTAGGGCTGGGACGATACTGCACCCAGCCGATCCGATATGTATCACTAACCTGATATCCGATACGATACGTATCGCGATACTAAGTTAATAAATAAAACTTCTCAAAAAGCTATTTGATAGTACATGTATTTATATTCATCATATAAGCAGCTTTTTTTTATTCAACATGTTACATTTTTTGTATATTTATTCAACACTAGATTTCTGTCTAGAATAAAGATGAAAAAAAAAGGTTTGTTATCATGGTTATTTGACAAGAAGAAATGAAAAACAAAATCATTTAAAATAACAATTAGAAGGCATGGAAAATTTGTATTAACATGATTAAAAATCAATAGTTCTTATCATTTTGTCATGCTTATACATGTATCTTAACATTCTTGTCATAATTTTTTGGAGTTTTGTCATTGCAAAAAGGAACAAAAAGAAGGACAAATCATCAAAAAGAGGGACAAAGTTTCTTACCCTTATATGTTCCCTGTAAACATTCATCCTGAGAAACATCCACAATCCCTTCATTATTAGCTCTAAAGCAGCCGCTCGATGCAAATCTGATTCCATTATCTGCCACTTTGTTCAAAAGAGTGACATTCTGATATTTTTGCAGGCCACTTACACGTATATACAGTTTATCATCTATCAGAGCATTCTCTGGTGTTACAGAAATATGGGGTATGGCAAGTAGACTGGCAGCATCTGAATGCATTGTGGTGTTAGATGTATTTCGTATGATCACTTTCATAGCAGGCAAAAATCTCGAAGAAAATACATTTCTGCATGTCTGACTGAACATTCTCTTCTAGATTGTCATAGTTTTTCTGCAAAATCAAATAGATTCATCTTCATTTTGTGTTTAGAGTGGATTTATATCAAATGAAAATTTTATCTAAATCCTTTCTTAATAACATGTATCACAGTATGATAAAAGCATCATCAAATATTCTTCCTATATGCATACTATCTGTAGTAAATAAACTGTTAGGATACTAAGGTTGGTTAATAAAATGAAAATTTAAAGGTCTGAAATCTTGGCAGTAGGCTTGTAACAATGCAGTGATTCAGACTCTTTTCAGAAGCTATAGGACACATGGCCTAAAGCATAAAAAAATTATAGGCCATTTTGTCCTAAACATGGAAAAAGTATAGGCCGTCGAGCGGCATAGCCGCGAGCTTGCTAGGGAGGTCCGGGGGCATGTTCCCCTGAAATTGTTTTTTAATTCAAAGCAAAATGGTGTAATCTGAGCCAATCTGGAGATGAAAATTGAAGTCTACAAACTTGAAAATAATGGGTGTGTAACTGAGGCCTTCTTCTTTTTTCCTGTAGAAGTGGGACTGTCAGTGCTGTTTGATGGTCGTTAGACTTGATGTGGTCTATTACCTTGTGTAAAGGAATTGTTTCTATTTGCATCAAGGCATATTTTACAGAGCATGGCGTCCGCAGTTTCACCATACCGTAACCAAGGATATAGGGTTACCCATTTTTGTTGGAATTTTCTATCAACAGTACGTTCAGGTTGTTCAGCCTGAACTTCTGGGGTGTCAGGAGTGCCGCTTGGGGGACCGCCGCAAGACTGGCCGCCACTTGGAGATTCTTTGATCAAATTAAACATAGTTTGCTGGCCCTCGCCCAGACGCAGCTTTTATTTGACTCGGTTATTTACACGCTTTAACAAGCATTCGCCGAGTTACATTACGTAAAGCGCTTGTATGACGCTCTCTTTTTTATCATCTCATGAAAACTGTTGTTACTGTTTATCGAGGTACCGAGTCAACTCGACCTTAAATTGTGTCCGCTCATGGGAAAATATTATCGGCCATTATGTCAGACAAACGGGAAAGGAATAGGCCATTTTGGCAGATGCAGGACACATTAATCGGCCATTCAGAGTTTTTATCGGCAAATGGCCGATGGCCGACGCCAATCTGAATCTCTGCAATGTTATACATGTACCATTAGTACTCATCATAATTTAACACAATACACTTAGTCTATTAAAAACAAAAGCTACACAAAGTTTAGCATTCCCTCGCATGGCAACAAAATATCAAATCAGCTTCATATAGTAAATTTTTTTTAATATTGATCATTGTGACATTGACCTTTGACCTTAAAATCAATAGGTGTCATCCTTTAGACATTGACAACTTACATACAAAGTTTGATGCAAATTGAAAGTAAACTGTGGCCTCTAGAGTGTCCACAAGTTTTCTCTACAATTACCAATAGTGACCTTGACCTTTGGCCTTTGACCTTGAAAATGATAGGTGTCGTCTTCTCTTCATATTAATGCCAAAAGTACAAACTGAACTTGTGAAAAATTGCAAGTTCTTCAATTATCACCCACTGTGACCTTGATCTTTGACCTCTGACCCTAAAAATCAATAGATGTTGTCTTCTCACCATGACCAACTTACATGTAGGGTCAGAGGTCAAAGTAGATAGAGATGGCCGAGTGGATAAGGCGTTCAACTCTCACGCAGACGACCGGGGTTCGAATCCCGGTGTGGTCATATGAGAGTTGAAAGTCATACCCATTCGTTCGTCCCTATCGAGTCTCCTGACCGGGGGGACTATAAAGGGCCCGGTTGGGTACCCACGTTCATGCTGCGGCAAGGGTATCCAGGTGTGGTGGCACCTTATAAAAGCCGTTGGAAATACGGACCATCCAAGCAGTACATATCTATACAACCCTCCTGCATACATGCATACACCACATACACAAGTGGAGGGTGGGCATCAAAATGGGGTAGTACTCCGCCCCTTAAATAATAGAAGGGGCTATGAGGCACCCCAGAGGGGAACGACCTGGCTAGAGTACTCTGTAACGGGCAGTTGGCGAATGAGTTCCCCGCAATATAACATCAATACAGCCAACTGACCCAATAGAGGGTTGCTAGGTGCCCAAACAGAAAGAAGAAGAAAGAAAAAGAAGTAAAATTAGATGAAGCTGGAAGTAAATTGTGACCTCTACAGTGTCCACAAGGTTTTTCTTCAAATTACCAATAGTTACCTCGACCTTTGGCCTCAGACCTTGAAAATAATGTCATCTTCTCTTCATATTAATGCCAAAATTACAAAGTAAACTTGTGAAAAATTGTAAGTCCTTCTCAGACCCTCTTGGGAAAAGGGTAGTTCAGATTACTTGCCTAGTGCATGTTCGTTTCAAATACATGTTGTACTTTTGAAAAAAAAAATTCTTAAATGTAAAGATAAAAGTCCAAACTTTCTTGTGATATAAAATTTGTTGAAATCTTGATATGTAATGAGCTGGACCTGCAATGACAATACAGGTAAATGATACCCTGACCTTGTTTTAAAAGTGTATAAACTTGATGTATTAATCCATTCATTTAATTTCAGAGGAAACTGAGGAGCTTCTTTACTTTTTGTCTAAGCGCAACCTCAGTTTCAAATGCATACTTCATAAAGTGTGTGGAGAAAATCGGCAATCAGAGCTCATTGTATATCGATCTTTCGATTGTCAGTGTATTTTCCACTGCCTGTCCAAAAATAATGCATGTGCATTGAAATGAAACATAAATTTGTTGAATCCTACCTAAAAATTTGAAATATAATCCATTTAAACCATGGATAATGGATTAATTTTCACATTTTCAGGTAGGATTCAACAAATGTATGTTTCATCTCAATACACATGCTTAATTTTTGGATGGGCAGTGGAAAATACATCGATAATAGAAAGATACACAGCAAGCTCTGATCCCTTATTTTCCCCACACACTTTATGAAGCACGCTTTTGAAACCGAGGTTGGGCTTAGACAAAAATTAGAGAAGCTCCATTGAAATTATCATTTGATATGAAAGGATTGTCCAAATTTTATGAAAATTGGTAGACATATTTATCAAGGATTCTTATATGTGCTGTTAAATTTTCATTTTCAAATTTGCTTTTAGAAATAAAGACTTCAGGACCAAAAACGTTTAGAAAAAATTGGCGATAATCTGACAGAGGTACAGTAATTGGTCCCCAACAAGTAGACAAAACTTCAATTTTTCGAATTCCAAAGTGAGCTGCTCGGACAGTACAGTACTTAGAAGTCTTATTTATGTAACTAGAAATACCCAATTACTGAAGTAGTCTCTCAATCGAATCTGTATAAATAGTAAAACAAAATGACAATTATCTGACTTTCTAGCTACAGGTAAGTTAAATCCCTAAAGTGAAAGTAGACCTATGATCAAAAACCTACAACGGAAATTTCGGAGTCGGGTCCATTTGGTACATGTACTTTCATTCAAGTAGAATTTGTTCTGAGAGCTAGGCGTCTTTCAGCTGATCAATTAAACTGTTTTCACCGCTTAATTAATTACCCTTAGGCATCGACTTACAAACAACCGGCATCGTTCGTACTGTAAGCAAACTTTACTTTTGTATGAAGTACGAAACGTTCCGAACTTGGCAAAGTCGCTAGAGTTATCTTTCTAGGGTTATGTGAAGCGAAAACTTGATTTCAAAGGAGGGAGGAATCGGGTGATAGGGTCGAAACGCGGGAGTTTTCGGTCTCCCCCGCGGAAGAAATGCGAACGCGGGAGATCATAGGCGGAAAGATAGTCCGTGTATGCGTATGCACTACTAAAAACTAAAAAATTTTTAGAGGCACATATACGAAAAATTGCCAGGCGATCTTTCGGCCTGTGCGGGAGATAAATTCAAACGCGGGAGTCTCCAGCGAAATGCGGGAGAGTTGACAGGTATGCCGTCACTGAGGAAATTCTACGGTCGATACGGGGAGAGAACTCGTCATACACGGGGGGGGGGGGGGGAGGGCAGGATGTAACCCCTCTCCCACTCAATTCCCCCTCCTCCATCCAATCCTTTCACCCTTCCCTAACCTCCCCCCTCCCGCCCCTTCCTCCCGCCCCTTACCCCCCCTCCCCTCCTTTTCACACTTCCCTTCCCTTACCTCCCCCTCCGTCCCGCCCCTTTCTCCCCGTTCCCCCTCCTCCCGCCCCTCTCTTTCACACTGTCCACCCCTCACTATGATGTCCCACTGCCCAGAATGGTGGATGATATTCTGCCGTAGACCATTAATTTGAACCATATTCCAACCACTGAATGTATTTGTGTCTTCCAAAATGGAAATAACCGAATTGAAGCGAAGGGTGTTGCATGCAAGCAGGAGATGCTGACCGTCTCTTCCTGGGCACCTCCTGGTCTCGCTCCCATATTGGGCATTCGCTTCTTTTCATGTGGTGGAGGTTTTTGTTTGTTTGCTTTGGTTTCCGTTTTATCCTGATTTTGTATGCCTTGGGTTTAAGATTTTCTGAATTATCGATTTTGTGCTGTACATGCATGTACATTTGTATATTACCATATTTGTCATTTCATCCGTTCTTCCCTATACAATATCTAAAAATGCTTTATATATAGCATAAAGGTTCATGTATTTTCCGCGTCAAAGCAAATGCAGAGCACGGATTGTTTTTCGTACGCCTTTATGCTGTATAGATATGCATCAACACATATTACAACGGCCTCTGCGTTTTACTGTTTCCTTTGTTACGTCATTTCACAGTGAGGATAAGTTATCAGACCACTGCGTAACCGGACAAGTGGAAGATTTGTGTGTTTGTAATAAGAATTTTCACATAATTTGCTAGTAACGAGGCAGATGTCCGTCAATCAAATGCCTATTGGACTCGTTGGTTAATGGTTAACCAGTCTTGATGAGTGTTTTGGTGTCGTCTTTTTGATGTTTGATAGTCCTTTCCCTTTTGCATCTCTTGTGCTTGTCTACTCTGTTTTTTACATAGGGTGTTTCAATGTTTTGCTGTGGGTGCTACAACATAGTTTTGTTGTAGATCCCCTCCTTTCTCTTATTGATGGAGTAATACATAAATATAGTATCCCCTGCTTTCAGACATTTTAATCTATCGCCTTTCAACTTGGTATAAACGATCAGGTTTCATGATTAGGTACCACATGTATTATATCTTTAATTGCCATTCAATATACAAATGTACGATGTTTCAGAACATAATTCAATTTTGTGTTTTGTTTTCATTTTCTTCTTTCAGCACGATGCCTAAAATTGCTGCATTCTCAAAACATTTTTTACATATATATCTAGAGAAAAATATATTTCCCATTGTCTTTTTGCTTGAGTATACGCATGTATATATGTTTGTGTCTCTCCTATTTTGAAAATCATGAATAAAAATATTTTGAGGTCATCGATACCTTTAAAAATGTCTAGAATTCTTTACCCTTTGCCATCTTAAATAAGACTGATGGAGCTAAAACTAATTATGGGACCATCAGACGGAAAGAACGACAGATGGACATCATAGTTTCAAATACTAGTACTAAATTTCACTCTGCAATACGACCAAAAGTAATGGTACCAATATGAAGGCCTTAATTGTCGCAAGAAATGCACTCTGATTTTTGTTTGAAAACAGAAATGTAGGCTAGTTTGCCTTTTTATGTTTCGAAAAGTTTTCAAGCAAGAAATTGAGTTTGACCTTGATCTTGCCGATATGATATTGAGTGAAGGTCATGAAGGAGAAAATGTCGAACACAAACCTCAAAAATCAGAATTAAAAAATCATAATCAATAGGCGTACAAAAACCAGGAAGAATTGAAACCCAAAAGCAAAAGTGAATTTCCAAATAATGATATCATGGGAGAGTAAGCATCCCTTGCTTACTGGCAACATTCGTCACAGTAGCTGTGAAGAATTGAACAAAATCGGTAAATTATCAAAATTCTGTGATTTTTTATGGTTCGCCGAATTACCCTCCGAACAAGTAAATCCATGTAATAGGAGCTTAATATTGAATAGCGTATCAATTAAGATATGAATGTGCCATTTTGGAAATAGTCGAGTTTCTCATGTATCAAAGTATTTAGGTGAACATATTGCTTCCATGGTAGTTGTTTTTGTTATTAGTAAACATCTTATAGAAAACATCTTATATGTATATACATTATACACCCTAGACCTCAAGTTTGTTTTGTGTTTTTAACTTCTTCTTTTTTTAGTTATTGTCTATGTCTGTTCCCTTTAGGAATACAATTTATGACATCAAGTTATTGTTATACAGGATTTTTTTTATGGAAAACATTATTCATGCAACTAGTTATCATTCATTACAAATCTGAACAGAAATTCTGCTGAGAATCCATCAATCCCTGGAAGTTTGTAGTTTTTCATGTTGATCCTGATCAATATTTTTCAGAATTTTAAGAACAAATTCCAAATTGATTAGGCAATCTGCAAATTAGGACTTCTCGATATATCTAATCTATAAAAAGCTACATTGAAGTGCGAAGTGCTTCTTTTCATTAGAGCAGAAGGACTGAACTCGGCTTCATAAATCATAGCAAGAAGTCGAGCACAGTTGGTTTCCATGGGAATACTCAAAATTTGCTGAAAATCATTCCTGCAAACACTACAAATACATATATGTTACATTCATCTGTGCACTGGAGTCTGCATTTCCACACACAAAATGAATTCTATCCTAATAAATACATATTAACTGGAATTTGTGGTTGTCTATTTTCCTGGCAAAGGCATTTTTAATGATTTTTGGAAATTGTTTCCTTCAGATTGCAATGAGAAATCGTTGTACTTATCAGATTCATTTGCACCTAGTATGAAAAACTGGCTTGACTAGCAACTATGTCATGCACAATATTTTACCACATCCTGCGTATGGCCTTGCGTGTATTGATATGACATTGGTTCAAGCTCAAAACACAGCTCTTTTCCATACTGATCATTTGTGCAGAGTCAGAGAGTCAGAAGTTTATCATACAAAGTAATTACTAGTACGATTTGGAAAAAAAATGATGGACGGACAGATCGAGCGATATACAGAAAGGAATATGAAACAGCATCATCCCAGCGGGCTTAAGGTGTAAAAAAGACAACGAAATCAAAGTTACAAAGCACTTTTTATTGTTCTCTTTTGGTTAAGATTCTCTCTTAAAAACATCAACATCTGTTTCCATGAGTCTTTCTGGCCGTACGCATGTCCTTCCGGCTTTCCTCCCCATACATGGTACAAATCTGAAAATACGAATTAAAAGATTATTTAGATTTTTTTGGAGAAGAAACAGTTGACATTTCATTGGATTTTGATGGCCTGATGCAAGTTTAAAAATGTTAACGGCGAGGTTAATTTCTTTTCAAGAAAGAAATTGAAAACAAACAACCACTGATACTTGATTTAGGTGTGGATATGAACTTTGAAAACTGAAAGTATAAGACGGACAGACAGATGAAGGAGGACAGATTATGACGATGTAATAATTTAGATACTGTATATGAAAAAAAAAAAAATAGCGCAATCAATTTTAGTTAAGCGAATATTCGCTAAACCTTGATTGCGCTATTACACAACATTGGGTAAACTGGCAAAATATTGTACACAGGAAATTGCTCGCACTTGATTTAATTTTTATAACAATTTAATAGTACTACTGAAACATATTTATAATTAAAGACATTTGGGCAGACTCAAATTAATGTAGTTTTAACGCCGCTAATTCTGCGAAAATATAAATTTCACTAAATCGTATGCACATGCATTGAAATAGACTTACACTGAAAAGAATCTGAGGTATTAAGTGATTCTGGTAGACAATGTAAAGAACATGCTTAATTGTATCGTATACCTGCTAATTTGAGGTAAGTCACCCGGTTGAGTGGAGTGTACGGTGGCTCTATCAAATGTCCAGCGTCCTTATACTTAAACAGCTTTATCCTATGTCGCTGGTCTGACGGCCATTTTGAATACCAGTATTCCAGGTACCATGAGTTTATAATACGGTCGTCACCGCCCACAATACAAAGATACTTAGAATCACTCTCCCAGCCCTGAAGAAAGACGTTAAAAGTGAAATAATGTGCGTAATCCCAACATATGGGGACGATTCTGAGGAGGAGGGGCTGGCATTTTCTGGAAATAAATATTCTGACCTCAAAAATGTTGGAAAAAAAATTCCTCCCTTTTGGTAGCCGAAAATAAATATTATTTTAGCCCAAAAATTCATCAAAGATGAAGTAAACAGTACCGAAATTCAAACATTTTCGGTTTGCTTCGCTCGCCAGTTTCATAAAGAATTTCTGGGCTCGATTCGCTTCGCTCGCCATATACTGAAAAATTATCCACGCTCACTTCGCTCGCACTCCCATTATTTCATATGTAGTGTTATTTAGACATGGTTTGATAAAAATATATTAGTCTGCTGTAGAACAATGTAGTCAATTAAAACCAAAATGCTAAGCAAAAAAGGTTCTGGGGAACTCCAAGGCATACCCTTCTCCGTTATGAACTGTGAAAAATCTATTTTAAATGCAATAAGCCAAAACAGTGTGTATCTCATACTAGTTTCTCCTATCCTCAAGCAAGACTTCTTGGATGATATATTAATACTATTAGGTCACATTTATTTATAAAAGTAAATCATGGAAGTCATTTGAAGTGAAATATAAGATTTTTCTTGCTTGTCGGGAATTTGTTAGGAGTTAAAAAGAAACCTTCTGAGCTTGAATTTCTAGAAAATAAATAATTCAGCCGGGTCTGCGTTTGAAATAAATAATCTACCCGGAAAATAAATTGCCAGTCCCCCCTCCCCCCGAATCAAATGGTCGTCCCCTATAACCACTCGAAACGAAAACGAGACTTACTTTTGAAAGACGTTCATCATAATGGACGTAAAGAAATTCAGATTCAAATCCCTCTGAGGTTTCAGTGTATGGGTCTGGGTAGTTCCTAAAAATAAACAAAATAGATTTAAATTAGGCAACAGTTATGAAATATTTTGTTTTACTTCTGGATTATTTATCGTGTAAAGGTCGTAATTTCTATTAGCCTAGGTATTTTGCGTCATCGTGCTGGTAGGTTTTGAGCCCGTAGCCATAAAACAAAACAAAATTGAATTAAATCTTTCGCAAATAAAATGTGTTTTTTACAAAAATTAACGAGAAATAATTGTTTAATTTTTGTATATTTCATGCATTGTAGAAAAATTAAACAATTTCTATTTAATAATTTAAAGTACTTCATTGATCCAAGACATTGCATTATCTATCATTTTTGTTGACTAAAATACCAAAATGAAAGAAGTTTCTGTCAGATTTCACATAGTACGTCACATATGAAAATGCAACTTTGTTTCATGTGCATGCTTGTTTGTTTTTCTCCCTGACTGGCCGGTAACTTTTTCATTTCAAAAGGACGCAAAACAGTATATTCAATAAAAATAAGAAAAGGCCTTAATATCCCTTTTTATTGAAAGTTCATGATAGCATATTCCCAAATAATGAATTAAAAGTGTTAGACTCATCAATCAATATCATGCCGTACAGTATGATCAAGTAGTTACACACCAAAAATATAAGTCCCAGTGCATGACATTTAGGCAATGTGCAACAACATCACTTGTTCTTCAAGCGCGGATCCAGAGGGGGGGGGGGTCTGGACCCCCCTGGAATTTTCGAAGCATAGTTTGATAAAGCTTATAAATATACATATTTCATAAGTTTCCCGAAAAATAACATAAATTTGTATTTAAAATCTTTAATTTTTATTAATTTTTTGTTCCACATTTCAAAATTTTCCCGGGCTCGCTTACGCTCGCCAGACTTTATTGAATACATATCAATCTCAAATGATGCTTACCTTTGCAACCCTTATATATTACATCTTTGTCAATAAACAAGTGCAATTAACTGAAAAAATACAGTAATAGATGATGCAACAAATGGTATTATTGTCTGTCCTTTTTATTCCAACTATGACAAATTTTCGCTGGCTCGCTACCGCTCGCCAGACTATTTTACATATAAGTGTATTATTTAAAATCAAGAACAAAGCGGTGGAATTCAAGATTTCAATTTTCAAGACCCCTCCTGGAAAAAAATCCTGGATCCGCCCATGTTCTTGATCTATACTGTAACTGTATGAAAGGAATGGAGTGCATCTAGATGTTAAAAAGTTTTCCCTAAAATTCAACCGAAATATGATTTGGGTGATTCTTTAACCCCTCTACCCCTCCCTTGCTCATGTTCATGAATATATAGAAACAATATATACTTACTCCACAATCATTGGAAATATCATTCCATCATGTACATACTTATACACCGGTCTGATGGGTTTGTATGGCGGACAGTTTATCAATATAGTGGCCTTAATCTGTTATTATATAAAAACAAATATTAAAGAACAACTTCCAAAATTTGCTTTAACCCACACCTAAATGTAATTATTGGAATCAACAGCGACCTCTATACGCGGATTCAGAAAATATTCCTGGACTGTTGATTTCTCAATGAATGCTTCAAGAAAATTTAAAAAATAATAAAAATGGGAACATGGAGAACAATTACTATTTTTCAGTACGTTACATTTATCAAGCGCTTCATGAAAGCAAAACACATTAAACACAGTGTTAAGTTTCAGAAGAAAATTATTCAGAGTACCTCTTTGCATTTCATAGAACAAGCATTTGCCAAGAACCCTCCAAAAGACACACCGATAATTCCTATCCCTCCTGGTATAGCTAGACGATGATTGGCTAGCCATTGTATATTCTCCTGTAAAGTACATTAAAATATGACTATTCATGAAATAGCCTGTGTAAAAGTGCACAATATTACCACATCTGGGCCCCTTGTTTCCGAGGTTCCCTTTGTTTTAGCTTAGTTTTCATAAGTTGCGCTTTTTGCAAATAGAAATAGTTTGATTATCAATTTTCATCAAAACTTGCACGTCATTATAAAACACAATCAAGGTCTACTTACGATCGTAAAGAGGGCATAGAAATGGGACTGTATAAATCCCATTTCACTACCATTGACAAAAAGATGGACTTGAAATAAAATCAACAACATCACTGTCTGATTACTAACTTTAAAAAAAGAAAAATCTCCGAAAATTTTGTCACTTGTTGGTAGTCCTTCGTATGACAGATAAGGAAGTGCCAGAGTAAGGAAACCCCTGGATGCCAACAATGCTGCCCTGAATTCCGTCAGCCCTCCTGTTCCTCCAAACATGTCTATAACAGCTGGAAATGGTCCCTCTCCTGTTTGTTAAAAACTCATTTTTTGTATTAACAGAAAAATTGCCACTCGGTAAATAAAAAAATGAATGTCTAATTATAACATTTTCTTGTGCATTTTGACATAAAAAGTCACGTTGTTGTAGCAGTAGTGGTAGTGGAATCACTGGAATGTAGTAGTGTGTGGTAGTAGTAAAAGTAGAGGCTGAAGTGGTTATGTTAGTAGTGTTTAAAAGTAGTCTAAAAGTAGTATTAGGGGTAAGTATGAAGTAGTCGTATTTTGAAGTAGTAAAAAGTGGTAGTACTGGGTAGTAGTACATGTAGTAAGTAGTAGTCGAGCTAGTAGTACGTATTACTAGTATTTGTGGTAGTAGATGTAGTTGCGGTTGTATGTATAAGTAGCTGTAGTAGTAGTAATATGTTGTAGCAATCCTAGATGTAGAAGAAGTATTTACTATCTAGTAGTAGTAGTAGTAGTAGTAGTAGTAGTAGCAGCAGTAGTAGTAGTAGTAGTAGTAGTAGTAGTAGTAGTAGCAGCAATAGTAGTAGTAGTAGTAGTAGTAGTAGTAGTAGTAGTAGTAGTAGTAGTAGTAGTAGTAGTAAAAGTAGTAGTAGTGGTAGTAGTAGTAGTAGTAGTAGTAGTAGTAGTAGTAGTAATTTGTAGTGGTAGTAGTATCTATTCAGTAATTTTTTTTCTTCAATTTACCCTTTGGGATGAATAGAGATCCAATGACCATTCCTTCTTTCACTTTCAATCTTCTTACACCTTTCCCAAGGTACCAGCGATGGATTTCTGTAGAAACCACACAAGCCTTGGGACAGTGTTGAATATCATTTAAAGTGTGTACGCCCAAGTACAAGTACACTTTGTAAATAACAGGTGTTGTGACATCTGACTTCATAAACCGTCTAGTTTCATATCCAGGCTCAGCTCTAGTCCCATGCTATCAACACCTGAAAAGGTACGTACAGGTGAACGCTTTAGTTAACGTGCGTGGTAGTCGTATACCATGGTTTGTGCATAGAGCAGGGAATCATAGGACTTGGTTCAGTCGAATAGTGTTGTTATGTCAGTGGCGGATTTAGAGGGGGGCCCAGGGGGCCCGCCCCCCCCCCCTTTTTCACCCAAAGTTATTGATTCAGAATACTCTTTTTATGCTTAATCTCTTTACTTTTGGGGAAATTTTCGGCTCGCTTCGCTCGCCACACTTAATTTTTCATTAGCTGTCTATTTTTTCGTCTTCACTTTGTCTTGAACTTTCTTTGTCATCGTGTTTGATCGGATTCATATGTCATAAACAAATACAAAATTCAAAATTAAATTAACACTTGAATAATTACCAAATGCTTCATTTTCATGGGCCGATCTAACCAGTTTAGACAGGTGGATAGTGGGGTTGCAATGCCCTAATCTTCCCAACCTTCCCCAATTGGTCAAACAAAAATAGAGGATGGAAAATAAGAGAGATATTGTAATCTTATGACAAAATGTAACCATCTATTCCAAAAATTTCCCGGCTCGCTCCGCTCGCTAATTTAGAATAATATATATACATGTATGTATATATACATGTATGGATGACTGAACCAAAACAAAAAAAAAAAACTAGAAAGGTTTCTTGTTGCGGTTGCAACAAGAGTGTCTTCCTCCTATACAATTTTTGGTTTGGAAATATGAAGGACGTCACATTACATGTATTTATATTATATATTTAAGTTTTCAAATAGCAGTAACATTAAATTTTCAAACCGATAATTGTTGGTGAGCAACCATTTGATTGGGGGGGGGGGGGGGCAGGAATTCTATTGCCAGCCGGTAAAATTTTTTCAGCAATTTTCTGACCAGGCCATTTTTTTCAGCCATTACCAGAGTCGGAGAAAAATTTTCGCCGGTTCTTCGGGCCGGATTTAAACAAATTGTCAAATGTTGTGAATGTCTGTGTAAGTTAAACTCCCCGCTGTTACAGAGTATGAGTTAATAACCGTTCCTTCAGATGTCTCTTTGCAATTAGCGAATTTCAGACAGATTGTATGATGTTTAAATAGAACCTTTTCTAGAGTTTTGTGCCTATGCGTATTAGGTCTCTGGTAGATACAGCTATGTGAACAGTTTGTATTTATATTAATTAATTTTTTTGACTTTAAATTGTCTGGCACAAAGGGCCAGCAAAAATTTCCATATCATGCAATGTATCCTTACTTTTGCATGGTCCGGGAAAAAAATTGCCGGTGTTATAGAGTGAGCCTTCCCCCATAGCCAGACTTCCCCCCCGTGTCCCACTCTAGAGTGAGCCTTCCCCCCGGCGGTCCTACTCTAGAGTGAGACTTCCCCCAGGGGAAGTCTCACTCTAGAGCGAGACCTCCCCCGGGGAAGTCTCGCTCTAGAGCAGGACCACCCCCTGGGGAAGTCTCACTCTACAACTAGTTATAGAGTGAGACTTCCCCCATAGTGAGACTTCCCCCCCCCCCTCCTCTCCATGCGATTGGAATTCAACCCGTCGTTGTGCTTGAGTTCTGTCAATGTTGCTTTGAATAGTTAGCTGTGCATACTAGGGGTGTCACGATAGTGGAAACACGTTATTGCGATATATTGCGATAGTTTTTCACTGTATTGCGATATATTGTGATATATTGCTTTCTTTATATTTTCAGTAAAATCCAGGCATACACCTTCTGGACTTCTAATTGCTATAACACTAGAATTGGATGAAAAATAAAGAGTTTAATTAGAAGAAGAAATTGCGATATATTTCGATACGCATTTCGTATCGCGATAGGATATAAATCATTTGTGTATTGCGATATATCGATATATTGTGACACCCCTAGCGCATGCCCAACTGTAACCAGTACAACCTTCATATATCTGACCATGAGGACAATGGAAACAAAAGCTTTTTACTCGTATTTTAGCAGTTATTCTCATGCGAATTATACATGGGTTTATTTAGATATTCCTCGTTATAAGTACATTGTAGAAATATGTCTTCGTACGACAGATGTAATTATAAACTTGATCTACATGTGTTTTCATACAAGGTGTCGCTTCGCCTGAGGGACACGGTACATTCGCTTGACATGTGCAATACGAACTTCGTAAACTCGAACGTCAAAAATTGGAATACCCTTAAAACACGAAGTGTAAACGTGGTGCCAATCGAAGTTTAATAAAATAAATTTAATTCGATAACTTGAACGACTTGTACCTTGCGATTCGAGTATTCGACGTTTGACTGTATTACATAACGATAGTGTACGGTCGCTTTTATACTGATGAAGAGACCGTATACTATCGTTGTTAGATATTGCACCTGTCAGGCGAAGCTACCATTTTAGTAGAGTGATGTAGGCATGCACTGCACACGGAAGGGGAGGGGACTTAGATTACAGGCGTGCGGCTGGAATGGGGTATACTTTTAAGGCTTTTTGATTTTTATTTGGTATCATTTTCACTTCAAATATATATCACGGCCTCACCCCCACAAATTTTACAAACCCACTATGGACCCTATAAATACGTCAGAAACAGACCTTATAACTAATAGTATATTGTGGATCGGCGTAGCCATGTTGTAGGAACGACAACGTATGTCATCACATCGACGTAGTATATTGTGGCTACGGCGTAGCTATGTTGTGGGAACGTCAACGTATGCCATGACCACGACGTAGTATGTTGTGGATTTGACGGAGCTTTGATATGGGAATGACAACGTATACCATGACCACGACGTAGTATATTGTGGCTACGATGTAGCTATGTTGTGATAACGACAACGTATGCAATGACCACAAAGTAGTATATTGTGGCTACGGCGTAGCTATGTTGTGGGAACGACCAAGTATGCCATGACTACGACGTAGTATATTGTGGCAACGGCGTATCCATGTTGTGGGAACGACAACGTATGCCATGACCACGACGTAGTATATTGTGCCTATGGCGTAGCTATGTTGTGGGAACGACTAAGTATGTAATGGCCACGACGTTGTATATTGTGGCTTTAATTTGGGAACGACAACGTATGCCATGGCCACGACGTAGTACGTTGTGGCTTTGATCTGGGAACGACAACGTATGACATAACCACGACGTAGTATGTTGTGGCTTTGATGTGGGAACGACAACGTATGCTATGACCATGACGTAGTATGTTGTGGCTTTGACGTAGTTTTGATATGAGAATAACAAGGTATGACATGACCACGACGTAGTACAGGCATATTGTGGGAACGGCGTAGCCATGTTCTGGGAACGACCAAGTATGCCATGACCACGATGTAGTATGATGTGGCTTTGATGTGGGAACGACAACGTATGCCATGACCAAGACGTAGACTTTTGTTGTTTTGATGTAGGAACGACAACGTATGCCATGACCACGGCCATGACGTACGCTGTGGCTTTGATGTGGGAATGGCAACATATGCCATAACTACGACGTAGTATGTTATGACCACGACGTAGCTATGTTGTGAGAATGAAAAAGTATTATATTATGTCATTGCCAAGACGTAGTATATTGTGACCACGACGTAGCTATGTTGTGGGAACAACAATGCATGCCATGGCCACGACATAGTGTATTGGGGCTACGACGTAGCTGTGTTGGCGGAACGACAAAGTGTATTATGACCTTGACGTAGATATTTTGGCCTTGTTGTAGTTATGTACACCCGTAGTTGCCAAGGCGTTGTATGTCGAGGCCACGAAGGATAATGATTGTGGCTTGCTCATGTTTTTGAATGTTTGAAACATCAGACAGTGTGGGAATGTCACAGCTTGCATGATATATGGCATGCAAAGCTCAGTTGAAAGTTTCTACCCTGTTATCATTGTTTCAATAACAAATCAAATGCCTTGCATATTCAAACAGAGAAAAATTTATTCAAGCTTTAACAGAAAGGGCAATTAACTCTGAACACGAACAACAACAACTTCTACAATATGTCCATAACAAATTTCATTTGTAATTCATTATTGGTAATGAACAGAACAAGATAACGCAATGAACACCTGAAAGTAAACTAAATCATTGCAATAATAATTAAACATTCTGACAACCCCATCATATAATAAAATGGAATATAATAAAATGTATCGCTTGTGTGCTGTCGCTCTTGTTCAGAAGTTACAAATTTTGTGAAAGACAATTTAAAGCAGGTTATTTGATAACTTCTATTTAAATAACAAGATGTGTTTGTTAGTGGGTGTGAAACACTATGCTCTCTTATAATGTCCGAAAAAAGCTATTTTAGAATATATGTCGCGGTCAAGGTCAAACGGTTAATTACCTTGGTGTCATTTGAAAGGGTTTTATTATTGGGTTATATTCATGCCAAATATCAAGTATCTATCTCTCAAGGTTGAAAAGTTATGGCGAATGTTAACGTTTACAACAGACAGACAAACAGACGGACAAACAAACAAACAAACAGACAGCTTCGCACTTCCTAAAATTAAACGTGATTCATGTCCATTTTCTTGCAAATTAAAACGTTTACTTTAATCCATAAATAAAATCATTGGCGTGAGGGACCACACATGGACAGTACTGTTTAACAAGCAACGATGCCGATGCAGAAAATGACACCTTCTTTCCAAACAAGAGGCCCGATTGGGCCTATCATCGCTCACCTGAGAACCATCATTTTTTTCTCTCCCCTTTTCCACTTTTTTCTCCACTTTCCCTCCTCCCGCCCCCTCTTCCCCCTTCCCCATCCCCACTTCTCCCTCCTCCCGTCCCCTCACTTCCCCCTCCCGCTCCTCATCTCCCACCTCCCTCTTTCCCTGTCCGCCCCCTCTCTAGAGTGAACGGCCCCCTCCCCGGTGTGCGGGGAGGCGCCTAGAGTGAGCGCCCCCCTTCCCGGTGTGCGGGGAGGCTCTCTCTAAAAAGGGACTGCTGGGGAAGTCTCACTCAAAATTGGGAAGGGGGGGGAAGGCTGGCTCTAGAGTGAGCCTTCCCCCAGGGGGGAAGGCTCACTCTAGAGTGGGACCGCCGGGGGGAAGTCTCACTCAAAATTAGGCAGGGGGAAGGCTGGCTCTAGAGTGAGCCTTCCCCCTAGGGGGGAAGGCTCGCTCTAGAGTGGGACCGCCGGGGGGAAGTCTGGCTATGGGGGAAGGCTCACTCTATAACACCGGCCCTTTGGGCCGGAATATTTTTTTTCAGCATTTTTCACAGCCGGGATTTTTTTTTTTCAAATTCTTCCTGCCCCCTTCCCCCATAAAAAAGGCGAGCTCGTAGCTGTAGAACCAATTTTCTTGAGAAGAGAAATGGTAATAACAAGTTACGTTCAATATATATATATAAATACCATGAGGTTCTCGCTGTGCAGGTTCAAATTTGGACCCCCCTTCCCTTTTTTCAAAGTTTATTTTGAATTTCCATCATGGCGACATCGTTCAATATTTCGAAAAACGAGGGGAGAGAAGAATGTTGGAGAAATTGTTCATCAATTTGTAAATAAACCAACCGAAAATTATGTTCGAACGTTTGCTAGAATTAGAAATTAAACTTGATGTTCAAAATATAGTTATTGAAGTTTAGAAACAGGTTTGTAGGTTAGAAATCGGAATCAAACTACCACTTTTTGTGTGTAAATTCTGGTTTGTAGCTGATCTCTTCTAAATTAATCAACTGTTTTAAAATCAAATTGTGTATATCGAAATGTATTTATGAAATGCATATTCATCATTGCCGTGAAATCGGAATTTGAAAATCTCAACACTGCTTTTCTCGAGTCGGACTCGGACTACCAATTTTAGTGTGCGCCCGATCTGTTGGCGTGAAGGTGTATCGAAATACCCAACTCAAAATTTCGATGCTCATATCTTTTCAACAGTAAGAGATAGGAAAAATCAGAAAGAATAAATAAGACAGATATATGGATAAAAAATAATAATATTGAAATTTTTAGGAAACTTCATAAGCTTAATTTTTGTTTACTATTATAAGCAAAAAAGTGTCTTCCTCCTATGAACTTCTGAATTTGGAAAATTTGGATCAGCTACAAACCAGAATTTACACACAAAAAGTGGTAGTTTGATTCCGATTTCTAACCTACAAACCTGTTTCTAAACTTCAATAACTATATTTTGAACATCAAGTTTAATTTCTAATTCTAGCAAACGTTCGAACATAATTTTCGGTTGGTTTATTTACAAATTGATGAACAATTTCTCCAACATTCTTCTCTCCCCTCGTTTTTCGAAATATTGAACGATGTCGCCATGATGGAAATTCAAAATAAACTTTGAAAAAAGGGAAGGGGGGTCCAAATTTGAACCTGCACAGCGAGAACCTCATGGTATTTATATATATATATTGAACGTAACTTGTTTTTACCATTTCTCTTCTCAAGAAAATTGGTTCTACAGCTACGAGCTCGCCTTTTTTATGGGAGAAGGGGGCAGGAAGAATTTGCAAAAAAAAATCCCGGCTCTGAAAAATGCTGAAAAAAATATTCCGGCCCAAAGGGCCGGCAATTTTTTTTCCCGGACCATGCAAAAGTAAGGATACATTGCATGATATGGAAATTTTTGCTGGCCCTTTGTGCCAGACAATTTAAAGTCAAAAAATTAATTAATATAAATACAAACTGTTCACATAGCTGTATCTACCAGAGACCTAATACGCATAGGCACAAAAATCTAGAAAAGATTCTATTTAAACATCATACAATCTGTCTGAAATTCGCTAATTGCAAAGAGACATCTGAAGGAACGGTTATTAACTCATACTCTGTAACAGCGGGGAGTTTAACTTACACAGACATTCACAACATTTGACAATTTGTTTAAATCCGGCCCGAAGAACCGGCGAAAATTTTTCTCCGACTCTGGTAATGGCTGAAAAAAATGGCCTGCTCAGAAAATTGCTGAAAAAATTTTACGGCTGGCAATAGAATTCCTGCCCCCCCCCCCCCCCCCCCCAAAAAAAAATCAAATGGTTGCTCACCAACAATTATCGGTTTGAAAATTTAATGTTACTGCTATTTGAAAACTTAAATATATAATATAAATACATGTAATGTGACGTCCTTCATATTTCCAAACCAAAAATTGTATAGGAGGAAGACACTCTTGTTGCAACTGCAACAAGAAACCTTTCTAGTTTTTGTTTACTATTATAAGCAAAAAAGTGTCTTCCTCCTATGAACTTCTGAATTTGGAAATATGAAGGACGGTGAAGGACGTCATCGTAATAAATCGTTACAGTGTGCATCTAGCATTTCATATCTTGCATGGCTGTCGACTTTCAAAAAGAATGGAAATTGTAGATAGCAAAATACGAGATATTTAAGCTTACAAATAGCAAAACATTAAATTTTCGGTCCTTTTGAGTAATTCGACGCTCCCGTCAAATATTTGAATCTACTAAAAAACATGATAAAAAAAATAACAGAGACCAAAGATAAAAAAGACCAATCTAGCTTTTACTCCAAACGTAACGTTGGAGAACTTTCATTGTCCTAGCTTACAGGGTTCTTGAGAAATCGCTGATCCAATTTTCCACGGTTACGAAAACAATAGGTCTTCCGACGGAAGTCGGAAGACCTAATAAAACTTCAAATCTTAAAATTTACCGGTTCGCTACGCTCGCCAGTATACCTATAAACTTAAGTAAACGTATCAAGAAACTCTATCTCCTAAATGCAACATGCAGTTGGCATTTTTTTTTTTTTTTTTTTTTTTTTTTTTTTTTTTTGCTTGTCAGTTTTTCTTTGAACAATTTTCTTCGAGCTGAAACTTTGGGCCCCCCCTTTTCTGAAATCCTAGATCCGCCACTGTATGTGAATTGTTCTTCATGTGTGTTTGTCTCTTGCTATAGGTAAAGGAATTTCGATATCAATTTTTTTCTTCATAAAAAATGTTTTATAATAGATCTGTATATCATATACCCTACCCATTATGGTCAGACTCGATGAGCAAGAGGTTCATCCAATATATTTACCACATATATCCCTGTGTATTCAGGATATGTAAGAAAGGAGGGAATCTCAATCAGTACTCGCTTGCAGAACCCACAAAAAACCCCAAAACAAAACAAAACCAAAAAATACCGCCCCACCCCCCCGAAAAAAAAAATAGACGAGCAAAACAAGAGTCACAAAAGGGACAAGGAAGACCACATACTGAAGACGACATAAAAAATTAAACACAAAAGACTGCACATTTAAAAAACCAACGATACCAATGGGTAACCGGTGCCGACTACAGACGGCCATCTGCCAAATTAGTAGCAAATGTTGTCATTATCCGGATTACGAGCGCATAAGTACCCGACTTGTCTGGTTAACCAGGACTCAAGGAAGGTTTAAAGTTACAATTTCGCTTGGTGACTTACTCTTTCCCTTATTGACTTACACCTTCCCTTTGTGACTGACAATTTCATTGGATGACTTTAACTTTCCCTTATTGACTAACACTTTCCCTTGGTGATTACACTTTCAATTAGCAACTTTCCATTAACAGCTTACTCTTTCCTTGAGGACTTACTCTTTTCACTGGTAACTTACAATTTCCCTTGTGACTTACAGTTTCCCTTGGTGACTTACACTTTCCCTTATTGACTTTCAATTTCCCTTGATAACTTACATTTTCCCGAGGTGATTTACACATTACATAGGTGATTTACACTTTTCCTTGGAGACTTACATTTTCCTTTGGCGACTTACACTTTCCCTTGGTGACTTACAATTTCACTTGGTGACTTACACTTTCTCTTAGTGACTTACATTTTTCCCTTGGTGACTTACATTTTCCCTTTGCGACTAATACTTTCCATTGGTGCCTTATACTTTCCCTTATTGACTTACACTTTCCCTTGGTGACTAATGCTTTCACTTGAGGACTTGCTCTTTCCCTTGGTGACTTACATTTTTCCTTGGTGACTTATAAACCATCCCATAGTGACTTACATGTTCACTTGGTGACTAACATTTTCCCTTTGTGACTTACACTCTCCCATTGGGACTTAAATCATCCCTTTTTGTGATTTATACATTCGCTTGGCAACTTGCACTTCCGCTTGGAGTTCCAACTTTCTATTGGTGACACACAATTTCCCTTTGTTACTTACACTTTCCCTTGGTGACTCACTTGCCCTTGATAATTTAAAACATTCCCTTTTCTATTTACCTGTATAAGTTCCACTAAGACTGGCATCTTTCGCTAAGTCTACGACGCCAATCTGGTCAGCTTTAAAACATCCTAGTGATGAAAACCGGAACCCATTTTCCAAAGTAGTGGTAACGTATATGGATATGTCCTGTCCTTTTTCCAACCCCTGTACCGAAATGATCTGTTCTTCGTCTATAAGGGCCGACTCTGGACTGATAGTTATCACTGGAGATACCTCCATCGACGAAAGATTGTGTACAGGTATCATGCAGGTTTTTTTTTTATTCTTTGATTATTTCACTGAAAGTTCGCTTGCAAGTTTCCTATAATAAGATGCAAAAGAAAAGGCAATAAAGAGAAAAATCATCATATAAAATAACATACTAAGACATAGACTTAGATTTGTCCCAAAGAATTGGGGATACTTGTTCAAACCTTTAGTGAAAAAACTATCATCGTATATTTTCAATAAACATTATTGTTCAACTATGAGTCATACTAAATACTATTACATGTATAAAGAATTTTAAAGAAGTCAGATACAATCCCAAAGAAGAAGTATCTCTATATTTTTAAACTACTTTGAATATAATCACCAATTTGATTATTGTGTTGACACAAAATCACTACAAATGGATATATAGCTTTTGTAGTAAAACTTGTGCCGAGTGTAGGGAGGGTTGGTGTTCATTAAGGGACAGATGTACTCGGCAAGTAAATTTTAAAGGTCTTTCGACCACGGATATGAGTAAAATGCTATGAGAGGCCAGAGCTCTCGATCAGCCTAATTTGGGGCCCATATTCGGCCCCAGTCCCAATGCAAAATAGTATCTTTTTTCCCATTTTATTGACCATTTTTCCCAATTTGAAACCTCAAGGAAAATTCAACAAAATGAATTAAAATTTCTCATTTTCAAGGGAAAAAGCATCCAAACTTATTTGATGAATTTTCCCAATTTATGAGAAAATGCTGCTTTTTTTCCCAATTTCAAAGGCCCCGGGCCCTAGTCCCAAAATGGATGTGAGAGCCCTGGGGGCAGATCATGGGAAAAATGGAGAAAGGGAATATCATGATATATCCTTCAAGCTTCAAGATGCGTACATGTATAAGGGCGGATGAAATTGTACTCAAGTTTTGTTAAGATTCAAATTTCAGAGTCCAAGGGCGTAGCTAATAAGGGCAAATGATGTGAAAGCACATGTAAGGGGGGGGGGGGCGGACAGGGGGTACCTCTCTCCCCCTTCCCACCCCCTTCCCTCCCGCCCCTTCTCCACCCCTCCCTCCCTTTTCCCCCCTTCCCTCCTCCCGCCCCCTTCCTCCCCCTCCCTTTCACCCTGTCCACCCCCTCATGTAGATGAGGGGTTTGGGGAACGCTGTACATGAGTGGAGGGCAAAGTGTACTTTTAGCGACAGAAAGGGGCCGGTTTGAAAGGGGGGGGATTTCAATTAAGGTATTTCAAGGCGCATTATTGTAATTTATTTAATAATCTTAAATTAGAAATGACCCAAAACTAGAAAAAAATCAAATAGTCACAAACAAATAAACAGTGAATGAATGATAATTAAACTCACCATTTGTTCAGTTGTTTACGTTACTGAGAATAGTCGACGTCTGTCCTGCAACTTCTATTCGTCGATAACAAAATATATGTATATTATATATGTCCTGTATCAAGTCTATGAGATATTGACAGATTTCATCATGTGCACCAGCTATCGTAAAATTATATATCATATGCAGATGATGACCCCGACTTGTTATATAGGTCTTTCGTTCTTGTCGTTATATATTTTGACCTTTACGGAGACTGCACATAGCTTTCAGATTTGTAATATATGGGAAGCTTTAACTGTCACAACATTCTTGTCATGCAGATTCTACACAATAGTAGTATCTACAATCTATATCCAGAAAGTCGTTTAATCTTTGGGAATAGTGTATTTCTTCATAAGACCATAATAATTAAAAAAAAAAATTGTTTTACGGCCGTGGGCGGGTACCTTTTAGGAGAATTCAACAAACTGTTGTTCATGCATTTTTTTCATGTAAAAAAATCGGTAAATGTTCTTGAATACCATAAAATGTCTCTACCATCATTTTAAAATATCAGGAGATAATAGTATTTCTTTCTAAAAATAAAATCAGAATTACCCACTTAACTTCCTTTTATGTTTTCAAAATTGCTTTCAACATTCCTTCATATTGCTCTTGTGTTTGTGTGTTTTTATGACTGGCGGGAGGGTACCTTTTAGAAAAAGTTTGGGGCGTAAAACAAATATTAAGGTATCCGTTGTACAATAGAGTCATTTTACATAGCGTTTTAATCATCTCCATTGTAAACTATGGTAAATTCTATGCCAGGTAAGGTACTATAAACTATATATTTTCTGAAAGGTAATGATGCCCTGAGTACAGATATAAGACCCCTTGGTCTTAAAAATCAAAGGGGAAAAAATTCTTGTACAACTTTTTATTTTGCATATGTTATATAGAGAATATAGACAATTTAAATGCTTCAACAGTTATTCCCCTTTGTTTTTCTGGCCCCAAAATCATTATTTCTGAACAGTGGGCATTATAACCTTTCAGAAAATATAAAGTTTATGGTACCTTACCAGGCATAGAAAAATGCCCAATTGTACATCGGATACCTTAAATTACCACGACCTAAGGGAACGACCAGTTGATTCTGAAAGAGGGAGGGGGGCGCTGGCAATTTTTTTCGGATCACATTATTTATTTTCAATGCAAAGCCGGTCAGATTATTTATTTTCCAGTAACTCAGGGTGAGAATATTTATTTTCAACCTCAAACAATTCTGACAAGCCAAAAAAAAAAAAAAAACAAAACCAAAAAAACCAACAAACAAAAAACAAACAAACAAAACAAAACAAAAACAAAAAACAAAACATATAATAATAAATAAATTAAAATCCAGGTCACTTAATTACTGTTATGTAGGGTCGATTCAGTGGCAGAGTTTAATACACATGCTTTCTACACTGTTCCTACTTTTTCCTACTTTTCCTACTTTTTTTATTTTGATCATATTTTTCCTACTTTTTCTCCAAAACCTCCTACTATTCCTACTTTTTCTCCAAAACCTCCTACTGTTCCTACTTTTTCTCCAAAACCTCCTACTATTCCTACTTTTTCTCCAAAACCTCCTACTATTCCTACTTTTTCTCATAAACATCCTTCTATTCCTACTTTTTCTCCAAAACCTCCTACTATTCCTACTTTTTTTCATCTCAAAATTAAACAAGAGCCCCAGGGGGGCACAACGCTCACCTGATATCCATGCACACTCTGAACATACTGACATTGAATAATGTTAGAGCCAGAGCCATAGTCAGAATTTTTTGGTCCATATGCCATAAATAATTAAAAAAAAATATCATAAAAATTCCAAAAAAGTAAAATGCAATAAATGAGTGTGCAAAATGGAGAAAATGAAAATGGAAAAAGAAAAAAGAAGGTTTTTTTTGTATTCAGATGATTTAAAAGTGCTTAAAAAGCTTGCAAAATGCAAAAAATGAAAAAAAAAAATTGGGATGCCAGTGCCTGAATTTGAACCCACAAACCTTGGGTCTATGTGCACGCACAGCATATCTAGATTAAAATATAAAAAAAAAAAAAAATTCAAAAAATAAAGTTATAGCAAATAATGTATATAAAAGAATTGAGTAACTTAATCTGACAAACATGCAATAAATGAGTGCAGAAGATCATATATTTACTAAGTTATTAAAAGAAATAGTTAAAGAAAAATAATAAGAGCACCCTAACATCTCTCTCTTTCGGGGAACGGATGGACAACCTAAAGAGGCATCAGATAGGATGTCATCCTTAAGAAATATTAAGTGCAGAAAACCACTGTTAGATGGAGTAAATGAAAGAAAGATTAGTATTTACTCTGATTAGTTCATTAATATACAAGCCAATTAGAAAAAAATATTATTTTGTCCAGTTCTTATTATATCATCTAACAGAAAAAAAAATCTGTCAGCAGATGTTGTTACAGAAATTTTGACCCCCCCCCCCCCCCTTTTTATACTCTATAGAATACAAGAATTATTATAAATTCAAATTGTACATGTTGTTAATCAAAAATGCTATCACACAAGCATTCATTAATTTAATTTTACCTAGGATATAGGTTTCAAAATATCAATATGAACTCAAGGGAAATTAATATGGAGAAAATGCCAAACTTCATAAAAATTCCAAAGTTCAAAAAGTGGCAAAAATGGCATTAAAATTATTCAGGTAAGTTAAAAATAGCATTCAAAGCTTAAAATATGGATGAAAAATGAAAAATAAAGAAAAATTTTTTTAAGGCCCAGCCGGGATTTGAACTCGCTACCTTGGGACTCATTGACAAAGAAAACATGCCTATTTACAGTATTAAAGAAATCATTAAAAATCTAAAAGTCAAGATATTGAGAAAATTCTTTCACTGTTACATTCCTTACAATAAATATGATAAATGTTAAAACAATCATTCAAGGGAAGAACCATAAAATGCCAAAAATGATGAAAATGACCATCCTCCCTTCCTTTTTTACAGTATTAAAAAAATCATTAAAAATTCAAAAATAAACCTTTCAGCAAAGTTCTTTCACTAAAGCATTCCTTTGCTTAAAAATGGCTAAATTAAACTAAACTGGAGCAGAATTTTTCAATAAGAAAGAAAATATTAAGAGAAATATCAATTTTTGCATTAAAAATGCAATGTCGAAAAAGACGTCAAAAACGCGTCAAAAATTAGTTATTGGATTTTAACGAAATGAACAAACTTGAATTGTACATCCTTCTAGATCACTTAGATACAATTAGTTTTTCAATCCATTCAGTGGAACTGGAGAAGAAGATTTTTGAGGAGGGGTACCCTCTGGGGCCTATTTGACCCCGCCCTGGATCCACCCCTGAAGGGATCAAGCCGAAATGAAGAAACTTGGTAGAGGACCTTTAGTACTTCATGCATACCAAGTTTCATCAAAATCCCTTCAGCCGTTCTTGAGAAGAAGTTGAAAATGTTAAAAGTTTACGACGGACGGACGGACGACGGACGACGGACGCCGGACGCCACACTATGACAATAGCTCACTTGAGCCTTTGGCTCAGGTGAGCTAAAAAATATATATATATTGGTTATGTGTTGTCAAATTGAAGTTGAAGTGAATTTGAATAAAATTAATCACAAGGTTATAATACTTCTAAATTGTAGAAAATATATCTGCTGCTTAGTAGATGCCCACGGCTCGATTACATGTCAGTACAAAATTGAACTAATTGTGAAAAACTTAACTGAGAAAGTGTTAATCCACTGTCAGTTTTATAAATCATGCCCAGAAAACTGAAGGGGATGATCAACTGACTATGAGAAGGAGGCACTGGCTTTAAACTTTCATTTATGAATAAACATCTTATACACTAATTCCAAAATTATAAATTTTCTGATATCTTAGAAAATAAATATTACCACTCAAGTTGATAGTGACATAAATTTCAATAGCTTATAGCTCACTTTGCTTTATATCATGATCTCCTCATACAAATTATAATTTTGGGCTCGCTTCGCTCGCCCACTCATAATGTTTTAGATGAAAAAAATTAAATGGCCCGAATTTAACTATTTCAATGCATACAAAATAAGACCAAACCTGCTTATGGAAAAGTTCAAATACATTCCTCCAAGGCAGAGACTAAAACTGCATAATTTTGTATATATCACACAAAACAATTCCAGGGGAGAACCCCATTACTTCCTGCAAAGTTAAAATAATGAAATTCAGAAATGACGGATTCTTAAAAAAAAAAAAAAAAAAAAAAAAAAAAAAAGTAATAATTGCACAGCTCTGTTATTCAGTTTTTTAAATGTAAATGACATGCATAAGAAAATGGATGATCAAGCAGCTCTTCACCTTTCCTCTCCAAGATTCGTTCATAGGTAAAAATCGTTTACCGTTGATTTTGTGTGTCATACTTTAATACTGAAACTTTTCACTAAAATGATTGAAAATCTCCTACTATTTTGTTATAAATTGCTGCTTTTTCCTGCTTCTCTCCTCCTTTTTTTCATTAACTACTCCAACTTTTTTCCTATTTTTTTTTCATCAAGGTAGAGTAGAAAGCCTGAGTACATGTAAAATGATGACCAAAATAGCAAGCAAGCTGAACTTTGTTTCAGCGTTTGGCGAGAGCTGAAGAATTTTAGAATATTATGAAATAAGGACCAGAATATTTATTTTCTGGGTCAGAATATTACATAAATGAAAGAAAACAATGGCAAACCGGTGTTGAAATAAGATGGTCATCTGTCATGTTAGTAGCAAATGGTGTGCTTTGTGATTATACACAACCCTGTCACTTGCAACGGAGTGTTGTTGTTTCTTACACAACAGAGTATCACTTCCACGTCGCGGCTATACTAGCGGTCTCGAAGAACGAACGATTGTATATTCAAAAGACCTTTTCACTCTGATATATGCTGAACGCAGGGTCCCAAGAAAGAAAATTGAAGTGTTCTAACTAATTACCTTCTTGAACAACATTTCTCTGACCAATCTAAAATGCACCAGACACGTGTTTCGGTCAGTAAATCCTCATCAGTGGTACTATAAGCCGATTTTTAGACACAGTCAAATTTATTTTCGTAGCATCTTTTAGTTTAAATTTGTGAATTTTATGTATCCATTTTGTAAAGAGTGTGCGGTTCCAAATTTTCTGTAGGGTCGATTCATTAGCATACTTAGATAAAATCTATGACCAAAATAGCATGGTGGGATGGTGCTAGGTTGTGGACATACTTTAATCTCTATGATATTTTAGAATGAAATGACAAGTTTCCAAAACAGATGTCAAAGTGATAAAGGCTTATTTCAGGCGACAGAGCTGGAAAGAAATAATTACACTTGAGACATTCAATCGCGGGACAATGTATAAGTAAATGGATATCAAAACCATGAAGTCGTACGAAAAACGGTTCGTATGCTATCGGCTGGCAAGCTCAGTCACTCGAGATGACCGAATATCATCAAAAAGTTGGTGGCCAAAACACACTGTAAGTCCTGAATGTCATCATGGGAATGCATAATTAGTCATGAAATTTGTTAAAGGACACTGATGTTATTATTATTTATGAACACTGCTTAGCTCAGCTTCATCATCCTCAATATTAACTCCTCTGTTGTCTTTTAAACTTAAACTTTATACGTACTAAGGTAATGTCTTGAAGGACTACCGGTTTCCACTGATTGATATCTGAATAGTCCTCGACAGAATAGAACCTCTAATGGTTTAACGCAGCCAGAACATATTTCGGAAGTTCTATTATCTTTAATTCTATAGAATGACATGAACATACTAAGGCAACATTTGTTTATTTGTATTTATTTTAACCACTTGTAATTTTTGCTGAGCCGCATTGAGTCGAGTCATTTGAGTGGAACCACCTATAGTGAACTTTATTCCTTCATGTTCAATGACATGCTGTTGTTTTTCTTGCTGTCTCCCTATTCTCGTTTGAGTTTACCGTAATAACATATTGTAAGATTGGAATAAAGAATAACAGATTATACTGTGATTTTTTTTTCAAATTGACTTCGTAGTTGTATCAGGGAAGAACAATATGAGTATTTTTTGTAGAGAATAATTTTTATGTAATTCAAGAATATATACCATGCTTATTCTTGGTTTAAACAGTATTTATTCCATAATGCAACTATATGCCTTTTTTTTAATGATAAATGCTTAATGCTGTTTTATGATGTATTCATACATGTAATGTCACGGGCAAATATATCTCGAGAGGGAGATGTTGAAGTTCAATATCTTGTTTTTGCCCTTGCTCTTTTTATTTTACATTCATGAACATGTTTTTATCATGGCATTTGTTATAGTCATCTTGTTCTTACAAATTGCTTTTATTAAACCTCTTTTGCTTTTGAGTAAGATTTTCTCTGAGGAAGGAAAGTATTTGTTTCCACGAGTCTTTCTGTGAATATGCATGACCTTCTGGCTTACCACCCCATACTTGGAAATCATCTGAAATTTAAATGCGAGGAATGAATTATCACTTTTCCGCCATTGCCATCTCATTTAGATATCCTGTTTTTGTAGTCTAAAAGCTTTACAAAATGTGTAGTGCTATACCATCTTATGACCAGAGAAAACTTGTGGACAGAATGCTTTCTCTATTTTTTCTATAAAAAGTCAATAAAACTTACTTATGTCTTTAGCAAATGTGACACGATTGAGTGGAGTGTACGGCGGTTCTATCAAGTGACCTGCATCCTGATACTTTAGGACCTTTATACGATGTTTCTGATGTGGAGGCCATACATCGTACCAGTCTTCAATATATGATGGATTCACACACTTGTCATCATCACCAAGAATACACAGGTACTTTGCATTGCTCTCCTCCCAGCTCTGTTTCAGACAATGTTGACAAGTAGGGCAAAATGCATCTATGCTTGTTTACAGAGATCAGGAATAGAAAGGAGCTGATAAGAGAATGGCTGTATTTAACCCTGAATCTCATCAAGTATTTCTTGTACACAATGATCTGTACGCAAGATAAACTTGATAATTACTAATAAAAATGTAATGTATTTGGAGACTCCTCGTAGAACTTTTATTTTGTTAAACTTATTTCTAGATACTAGTCCAAAGAGTAGGGGGTTGCCATGTTGAAAAGAAACTAACATCGATAAGAAAATAAACGTTGAAAATTAAGAACTATCTTTCTAATATGGATATCTAAAAACTTTAAAACATAGCAATAGTCTAAACAAGATACTAGAAATCAAATTTAAAAGTTTTCTCTGAACTTTATCCATGGATTTTAAAATCTTGAATCTGAAATACGTTTGTATTTTGTATTCATTGCCTAAAAAGTAGGTATTTTACCGCAAAATACACACTGTGTAGAAATAAACAGCACGCTTTTGTTTATTTCATTCCAAAATCTTGTGCATTTCATGTGAACATGTTTAGAATAAATAAATGAATGTTAAAAGGGATAAAATGAAACTTTGCTTATATTAAGGCCTTAAACACGGATTCGTAAAAAGCTTCCCACCCTCCCTTTTTCAGATTTTTGTCTCTGGGGCATAGTTCCCCCTAGCTACAGAACCCCACTTCGTAAAAAGATGTGTATCAGTGATATACACCTGCTGTAAAAGTGACGTTCTGCAACGGTGGGAGGGGGGGGGGAGGCAATGTTTTCAAAACCTTTTCCATTTTCCATTGATGTCTATAGGAAAAAGACATATTTTGCCCCACAATTTAGGGAAACTATGCACGATAAATCTTATCAAACTGCTGATAATGATGAAACCAAGAATTGGCATCAATTTTGTGAAAGAATTTTCTTGAAGTTCCCATTTTGAAAATTCCATCTTTTCAGGGCATATTTTACGCCTTATCTTATCAGCTCCTTCGCTTACATTATTCAAAATAGCTATTGTCAAAGTTTTCATATAACACAGACTTCTCTTCTGAGGTTTTATTATTCTTTAAGCTTGACTTATATAAATTTTATTTCAGTATTCAGTATGATCAATGTCTCATATCTGAATCTAATGTAAACAAGGACAAAAATCACTTATTATAAACAAGAGCTCTAATTTTATTGCATGCCACTAAAGTGAGAGATTCAACAGTTGAGATCCTTGTTTTCCTAGCTGTTCTGCTCTGCTTAAAGTCTTCACTTACTTTTGAAATGCGTTCTTCATAGTGTGGATACATGTTTTTTGTTTCAATGCCCTCTGGTGTTTCAACGAATCTTGCAGAATCGTATCTAAAATAATAACATATCATTCTTAAATGACAATATGGACAATGACCATATCCCTGTATACAGCACAAAATCGATAATTCAGAAAATCAGAAACCGGACATACAAAATCAGGACAAAACAGGAACCAAAGCAAACAAACAAAAACTTCCACCACATATAAAGAAGCGAACTCCCAATATGGGAGTGAGACCAGGTGCCCAGGAAGAGTAAGTATCTCCTGCTTGCATGCAACACTCGCCGCTTCAATTCGATAGAACTGTCACATCCGGTTACTTCCATTTCGGAAGACATAGAGTACAATCCTTGGTTGGATGATTCAAATGGTCTATGACAGAATATCATCCACCATTTTGGAGAGTGGGACATCATAGTGTATGACGAGTTCCCCATATCGACCGTAGAACTTCCTCAGTGACGATGTTAGTCGGTCACAAACATATATCCCTGACTGAGAAGCTTATCTGAAAGACGCCTAGCTCTCAGAACAAAATCCGTATATTTGGTACTTGCTCTGGCATAGCTTATCAACGGAGATATGAACACGTCATAAGCAGGCGATGAAGGGATGTTGCTGCTCAGAAAAGGAAAGTTTGTAATGCTGAAATTGAAGTCGTCACGTTTGTCATTTTACGAATTAAAAAATGTGGACATACAAATGTTTTAACTTCTTTAAGCATCTGTGCTGCTGTATCTTGTCAGGAAAAAACGGTGTCAAGCTAATTGTTGCTCTGAAAGTCTTTTTCATGTAGAATATGATGTAAATATTAAGATGTCAGTAAGAGCAGTTTGCAGAATAGAAAACAATTTATATGGTACAATAATAATATGCACTGTAACGCAAATTTATGCACACTGCTTAAAACAAAATTCTTTTATATATATTCTTCACATAAAGTATTCTAAGTTCATTGGGATAACATCAACAATTTTCCTTCGAAGTGCAGTGTCCGAAGTGCGAAAATCGCTTACATGAAAAAAGGTATATTCGAACACTTTCTATGTTCACTGAAAGAATTTTGTTACATTGCAGGTACTTATGTATACTCACTCAATATTCATAGGGATCTTAATGGAAATGTCTATGTAAATCGGTCTTATTGGATAATACACAGGGCAATTGATAAGGACACACGATTTAACCTGTAAATTCAAAATAGGCAATTGAATTGAAGATTTGAATATTTGTAAAAGGTAAAGAGAAATCTTGAGATTTCACATGTATGAAAATCACCATCCCACCTCCGCCGTATTGTTGGTAAAGTAACTGCACTAATTCTGGTCCCTCGGTATTAGCAATACCTACTTTGACCTTCAAGTAGCCCAGAAAATTCACCCGACATAATTTTACCTTTACTTCTCTGGATATTTGATCTCTTTACTTTGCTCCTTTGCAAAGTGTTTTGGTTGCTTTGTTGGTTTTATTCTTTCCTGGTTACGTATGCCCATGTTTTTATGATTTTTTAAAATTTTCATCTGGATCTTGTTTAACTCATTTGTACTTGACTTTCTAACTCCTTCATCAATCCTTATAAAATCTCACTTCGTTTAAAACAACACACATGACATTTCTGATTTATGTGCGGTATTGACATCTTGAAGTCTAACTATTTAGGTAATATAATCTTAAAGCCATGAATTTTCAAGTAAACACATCATTGTTCTATTATTTTTACTTAAAAAAATCAATTATACGGATACATTTCTATTTACATATAATATTCTTTTTACACCTGTTGAAATTTGCATGCCAAGATATTGGCAAAGTATCCTCCTGCTGACACACCCACGACCCCTATACCTCCTGGGAGAGCCAGGGGATGGTTGCTCAACCACTCGACATTTTCCTGTAACAAAATGTTGCAAAAATCTGACATGTTGCAAATGTTCAAAAGATTACATACATTACAGTAGAGTCCAACGAATATGTTCCTATTCATATCAATGACAACGTAATAGGACCAGTTATGAACTTTGATAGACAAATAGATGGTTAAAATAATAACAGGCTTGACAATGAAACAAAACAAAACAAAAAAAAAAAAAAAAAAAAAAAAAAAAAAAAAAAAAAAAAAAAAAAAAGAAGGAATCCATCTCAAAAAAAAAAAAACTCGACTTTAAGCAAAATGCGAAAACTGAAAGTATACATGGCAAAATATGGATCAAACGCAAAACGTGCAAAAGGATGTGTCTTTATTTTCGCGAGTTTAATTATTTGCGATTCGGAAAAGAGATACGAGAATGAACCAGATAAGCATTGCATTTTTCAACAATATCTATAGCAGCTCAATGTGTAGTTTATAAAATTTTTGGAGTTAAATTTTTATTCCAAAGACTCGTTTTTCGCGTTTTGAAATTACTCGCGAATATCGTGTAAAGGAGCTGATAAAATAAGGCGTAAAATCTGCCCTGAAGAAGTGGAATTTTCTAAATGGAATTCTTTCACAAAATTGATGCCAACTCTTGGTTTCATCATAATCAGCAGTTGGATAAGAATTATCGTGCATCGTTTTCCTAAATTTATGGGCAAAATACATGCATGTCTTTTTTTTATAGAAATCAATGGAAAATGGAATTTTTTTAAAGACATTTACAGAAGGTGCATATCATTAATGCACATCTTTTGACGAAGTGTGGTTCTGTAGCTAGGAAGACGATGCCCCAGAGACGAGAAACTGAAAAAGGGAGGGTGGGGGGGGGGGGGGGGGGGCTTTTTACATATCTGTGTTTAAGGTCATAATATAAGCAAAGTTTCATTTTTTCCGTTTTAAATTCATTCATTTATTTATTCTAAACATGTTCACACGAAGTGCACAATATTTCGGAATGAAATAAACAAGATTGTGCTGTTTATTTCTACACAGTTTTTATTTCGCCTTAAAATGCCTACATTGTAGCCAATTTATTCAAAATATAACCGTATTTAGATTCAAGATTTTAAAATTTATGGATAAAGTTGAGACCAGTCATTTAAATTTGATTTCTAGTATCTTGATCACACTATACCTATGTTTCAAAGTTTATAGATATCATAGTTCTTGATTTTCAACGTTTTTGATCGATATTAGCATCTTTTCAACATGGCCACCACCACTTTTTGGACTGTAATCTAAGTATTTAGAAATAAGCTTACCAAAATAAAAGTTGTACAAATTTATGAGGAATCTCCAAATACATTACATTTTAGTAATGATCAAGTTTTTCTTGCGTATATATCATTGTGTAGAAGAAATACTTGCTGAGATTCAGGCCTAAATACAGCCCTTATCTTATCAGCTCCTTAGTATTTCACAAAAATATCTGCTTATAAGGTATTTTATAACAATGTTAATGGTAGAAACCCTTAGTGCGTGATATTTTCAAATCAGGAGGTGCAATATTGGATAATTGATGATTAAACAATTGATACAAAACTTACCTTAAAGTAGACAAAATTCTTGAATATTTCCATAGGGCTCGGGAGATCTTCGTAAAATATATATGGAAGTGCTAGTGTAAGGAATCCTCTTGATGCTAACAACGCTGCCCTTGTTTCTACAATACCTCCTATTCCTCCGAACATGTCTATGACTGCTGGGAATGGCCCTTCACCTAGAAGTTGAACACTGGGTAAATGATGTAAAGTAATACTCGTATTCAAAACCAATAAATAAATAAATAAATCAATTAATTAATAAAATTAAGATAGTTAGTAGAATATGTCCGTAAATATAAATTAGTGAAACGAAGGGCTTACAAACTCAGGAAGACAATAAGAAAGATAAAGAACATGTATCATGCAAAATTGGATCAGCAAGGAGAATTGTTGTTTGTTGAAAATGTTTTTATCTTATATGTTCGCTTTTTTCTTTATCTTGAGATAGTATTTCAGTGTGGTCACTGCAGGATATTACTACTGCACATGTATATTCTTTTTACACATGTGCATTCAAGCCTCAAGGTCTTACCCTCTGGAATAAAAAGTACTCCAACCACCATGCCTTCCCTCATTTTTTTCCTTGTGACGTTCTTATCTCTGTAGTACCGCTTCAAAGTAGTCGTTGCAATACTTGCTTTGGGGCAGTTTTGTATTTCATTTAATGTATATAATCCATTATAGACAAAAATACTGTACACAATAGGAGTTGATACATCAATTTTCATAAATCTCCTTCTTTCAAACCCAGGTTCTGCACTGAGGCTCCAGAACAGTCCCATAGAATCAGTCCCTGTATCATCAAAAATATCATCATAGAATCAAACCCTGTATCATAAAAATATCATCATAGAATCAACCCCTGTATCATAAAGATATCATCATGCAAATATTTGATTCAACCCCTGTGTCATAAAAAATATCATCATGCAGACAAATACTTTTTATATCACATGTATATAGAATAGAGAGCACAAACGAAACAGTGCATTAATGAACACCCCTTTTGAACGATGGACGAGTATACACCATATAGATGACTTTGGTCACTGAAAAAGTTTTTTGGACGATACGATGAAAATATAAAACGTTATAATATCTCGTTGTCCATCTCGTTTTCCTTAATGTTGGAAGACATTTTAAGTAAGAACCATCCAAAACATCGATTTTAACAATTTACAGGATAAGACCAAATAAGACATTTTTTTCTACACGGCGTAAGTGACGGGTATTGCTAGCAAACAGTATAGATGCTCCATGGGGGATATTTGCAGAATCTTTAAGTAGATTGTATTATTTGAATCTCCGTAGATGTTTTTATAGAAACAAAATTCATTGTGGTTGTGAATTGCTAAATCTTTCACTCTTTTTCTTGTTAGTCTAAAATTTTGTATCTAAACATATTTTTGTTGATTGCTGTATTATTCTAATTAATGTTCGATGTGTTTCTATTCTATTTTTTTCAAGCAGCGACACTGTGGGTAACACTAAGACAGAAATTGGTGTTGGGCTTCCTTTTTGGTCCTTCCTGCTTGGATACTATACTTGCATTAAATATGTTACATGATTCATGTGGTATATGGAACTAATAACCACGACGCATTTAATTAATAACAGCGCCACCTACAATGCATTCTGCATTGCCTTCCTCGGAGATGGTTCATTAGAAAAGATGTCCTTCGTATTTCTATGGGGCTTGTATCGTTGTCTCCGTCTTTTTGTCCTATTCTCTTTTCGTGTAGGGAAGCTCTGTTTTGTGTGGATACTGTACTATACATACTCTACTCGAATACTATACTTGCATAAGATAAGTAACATTACATTATTCATGTGATACATGTATTTTTCCAGCCTTTAGATTGTGGTTTTTAGAAAATGGTTTCGGCTTTTGTGTTTGACTTTCATTCAAAATTATCATGTTTGACAGGCGGAATGGCACATGTAGCCAAGTTCTTTTTTTTTTTTTTTTTTTTTTTTTTTTTTTTTTTACAAAAGAACAAATATTTATATATGAAATATCAAAAGAAGAAAGAGCACAGAGAGAGAGAGAGAGAGAGAGAGAGAGAGAGAGAGAGAGAGAGAGAGAGACTTATTATTACCCGAGTCTATTTATATAAGAATTAATGAGGTGTGTACTATACTTGAAATATTTAGAGAGATAAAGGAAAATTTCTGGAAACATATCATCCACTGACCTACCAAATCCTCTCACACATTCACACATACTTAATATATATAAAATATTAGTTTTTCAGTTGTCCCCATTTTCTTTCAAATTTTTCATATTGATTATTTTTTTTACATATCTTTTTTTCAATACTCCGAGTAGTATATACTCTTTGGATAGCTAATTTTGATAAAGGAATTACATTGATAACTTTTGAGTAGTAAATAAAATGTTTGCATATGAGCATTATATGATTTAAAAATGAAGAGGCATTCTTACTACCAAGAAGGATAAAATCTGTATTTAGCATATCATTCCTACTTTCATCAGTATTTTCTAATATCCATTTTTCAATTTCTGTCCAAAAGATTCTGACATAAGAACATTCTACAAATAGATGTATAAGGCTCTCGGGTTCACTTTTACAAAAAGTACAAATATTTGATTCATTCATTCCAATTTTAAATAGGAAAGTATTTGTTGTTAAGATTCTGTTTATAATTCTATATTGAAAATAGACAAGTTTAGTTTCCTTTGTACATTTCCAAGGTATTTTGTAATACTCGGGAAAGTCTGTGTCTTCAATGGTTCTGATTTCATTTTTCCATTTTTCTATTCTTGACTGTGGAGTAACAAACTGGTTATCTCTTAACTTCTGATAAATTTCTTTAATATTTTTCTGTTTTTTAAGTTTTTCCATCAAAGAAATTGTATCTATTTGATATTCATTTTGTCCTGATTGAATAAAGATTTTAATTGGCCTTCTCAATTTTATTGGAATGCTATTTATTAATTGAAAGTATTTTAGAAAATTTGAACAGCCATACTCATTTTTAATATCATCAAAGTTTTTTATTTCTCCTTCATTAGTAAATAATTTACTTATGGTGTTCATTCCGTTTTGTACCCATTGAGTATAGTATTCAAATTCGGAAAAGGGACAAAAATTGCGAATATCTGAATATATATATTCCTGAATAAGTACATCTTTTGGCTTAACCATGCTCAATGAGTCAATAACGCTTTTCCAAAAACTATTGGATGTCCTTTTCTTTAATTCCAGTAATCTATCCCGGTTAAGATCCCAAATCCATTCCATTGTATTACTTTTGATATTAAAAATATAGGATAGAAATTTTTGCCAGCTTCCAAAGGGATTATCAAAGATTCGTTTGATCCATTTTAGTTTAATGTAATGGATAAAAGATGTTAGGTCAATCATATTAAGTCCTCCCATTTCCACTGATCCTATAAGTGTTTTTCTTTTTATTTTATCGCGTTTATTGCTCCATATGAATCGGAAGAATAATTGTTCAATTTGCGAAATAATATATTTTGGTGGGTTCGGTAAAGCTGAAAAGAGGTGAATTAATTTAGGAAGGGCTAAAGATTTGATTATTGCAATTTTCCCAATTGGCGTCAAATCCCTTTTTACCCAGGTGCCCAGGAGTTTCTTTATGGAAATAATTTTTTCTCGAAAATTTACTTCCGTCATTTCTTTTAAATTGTTGGTAAATTTGATGCCTAGTAGTTTAAAACTTTCTTGTGACCACGATATATCTAATTCAGTGCATAATTTTTCATTGCTACCAGACTTTGAGCCTATCCATACTGCTTGTGATTTTGATACATTCAATTTGAGACCAGATATTTTACCGAAATCTCTTATAATTTTCATGGACAGTCTTAATGATTCTTCATTTCCTTCGAGCAATAAGAAGGTGTCATCCGCATACTGATTTACTAAAAAATTCTGATTTCCGAAAGCAATCCCTAATATTTCTTTTTCTTTTTTCAGCCTTAAACTTAACAATTCAACAGAAATTATAAAGATATACGGAGCTAAGGGGTCTCCTTGTCTGCAGCCTCTGTGGAGATTGAAAAAATCTGACATATGTCCATTATTGATTATGCAGCTTTTTGAATTTGAGTACAGTACTGAAAACCACTTGCAAATAGAATCTCCAAAATTAAAACTTTTCAATGCTTTTTCTATAAATGACCATTCCACTGAGTCGAACGCCTTTTCAAAATCTAGTAATAGTAGTAGACCCTCTTTTTTTGTTTTTTGCATATGTTCCATTAAGTCATAAAGAATTCTTATATTTTCGCCAATAAATCTATTTTTCAGAAAACCTTTTTGACTGTCGCTTATAATAGATGGAAGAATACCTTTCAGACGATTTGCTATTGCACTTGAACCTATTTTGTAGTCAATATTCAATAAAGAAATCGGACGCCAGTTTTTGATATGTCTTCTGTCTTTAAAGTCTTTCGGCAAACACGTAATTATACCTTGAGATTGAAAATCTGATAGTTTTCCGTTTTTATATGCAAAATTCAAAGATTTTACGACGATATCTCCGATATATTGCCAAAAAAATTTATAAAACTCAGTGGTAAAACCATCTGAACCTGGCGATTTTCTGTTTGCCATATTTTTCAATGATTTAGAACACTCTTCTCGTGACAGTAGTCCTTCACAGCTATGTTTTTCATCGTTTGTTAATGTAGTATTATGACTGAAAAAGTCTTGTTCAATGTCCGAATATGTATTATCATTTCTTACTGAAGATTGATATAAGGATTTGAAGAAGTGCTCTTGTTCCTGTAAAATTTTATTTTGATCCGTAATAGTATTTCCTTCGTCATCTATCAACTCATAAATTGTTTTATTTATATAATTTCTTCGTTCTAATTTTAGGAAATAAGCTGAATTTTTTTCACCGTTTTCATACCAATTTGTTTTGGAACGCATGATTACCCCATTTGTTATCACCTTTCTTTCATTTTCTAGTTTTAATTTCAGTGATTCTAAAGCCTCCATTTTCTCTGCTGTTGGATGTGTATCAATTTCTTTTTCTAAATCAATTATTTCTTTTTCTGTATACTTTTGTTTCTGTTTTCTTTCATAAGCCTTTCTAGATGCATATTCCATAGTTAGTGATCTAATTTGAACTTTCATTAGTTCCCATAAATATTGATAATTAGTATTTTCGTTATCGTCTATGTCATGTAGTATTTCATTAATACAAGTCTTTACCTGGTCTGTGTAAGATGAATCATAAAGTAAATCATTATTGAATTTCCAATAACCACGCCCCCTTGTAACATCATTTAAAGTCAGAGTCAAAGTAATAGCCGAATGGTCCGTCCTATAGCCAGGTAAAATAGTAGAATCAGTCGTTTTAGCGAGAGTTGTTTGTGATACTAAAAAATAATCAAGTCTACTTTGCTTAATAGGGTTTTTGCGTCTCCAAGTATATTGTTTTTGGTTTTCATTAAAAGAGCGCCATGGGTCATAAAAATCCTTTTCTATGCAAAATTCTGCTATTATTTCGTTTGATTTTTTATTATTCAAGGTATTTATATTATTGGTATCTAGATTTAGGTCTCTAACCACGTTCCAATCCCCTCCAATGATCGTTAAATCGTTATCCTTATTTATCACGTGATTGAAGAGAGTCGAAAAGAAATCAGGTTTGTCTTGATTATATCCATATATATTTGCTAATGTCATACGTTTGTTATTAATTGTAAGATCTAGTGCTAGAAATCTTCCGGAATTGTCTTTTATTTCCTCATGAATGGTGAATTCAATATTATTTTGAAAAAGAATAGCTACTCCTGCACTGTTAGACGTGTAATTACTAAAGAAAATGTCAAAGCCCCATTCGTTTCTCCATAGATTTTGAACTTCGTTTGAACAATGTGTCTCTTAACCATTGAAACATATCTCGACGATTTTGTTTATCAGAGATGCCTCTAACATTCATGCTAAAAATTTTCAATGTTTCACTTGCTTTAGCCATTTTCAAGTTTCCTTTCAATAAAAATTTGTTTGGACAAAATTGTATATTGATCCCCCCTTACTTTCACACAGTCACACTCTCTCACATACACACTTAATTTTAGTGAATAAAATTGCGTAATTAGCAAAAAGGCATACCTTTTTCTGGTAATCAACTCACAAGGCTGTCAGTGGATGATTAGATCATAAAAAGGTCACAAATTTCAAAATTAGAGTTTTCACTTTGACAAAAAGTACTAATCGTCAAGAGCACTGAACTGTCCTATATGTGCATTTCACTCCCGTACTCCACGTAACTTGTCGTTCAAATTGTCCAAGTCTGCGACATCAAACCTGTGACGGCCAAGTAGCCAAGTTCTATCAATTTCGGTTGGTCGTTTCTTCAAACGCATTCAAAAATTTCTGTTTACAAATTTTCTCAAATGTCTGAAACCAGTGGGTCCTGTAGCATCATATCCCAGCCATCTTGCTACGTCTTTTGGTATTTTTTGGACATAATTTCACAGATTTTTGCGATATGCCATTGTTTAGATTTAGGGTTAAGTACGAGAAACGTACATGTCTGGTCCATGCTGTAAATTTATCTGCTTTTAAACAATGCTAATGAATTTGAAGAGTTTAACATTAGATTTATTAATAGACTTTCTTCATATCACACAGCCAATTGTGTCTTAGATGAAATTATGTAAAATTTACATGAACTTTACACAAAAGTCCACATGTTTATGTGAAATGAGCACGACCATGAAATTTACATGAATTTTTTTTTACATGAAATTCATATGAAGTTTCTGACATGAATTTTTCTCACGAGGGTCACAAAGAAAACTTCATGTGAAATTCATGTGAAGTAAATTTATGTGAATTTCATATGAAATTTTGTTCACATTAATCTTATGTGAAATTTATATGAATTTCACATGAACTTTCATATGAAATTTACATGATGCTCATTTCATATGAATTTCATATGACGCACAATTGGCTGTGTAAGGGGTAACAAATGAAAGCTTAGCAGCGAGTCTGTCTCCAGCAGGTTCTTCGGCGAATTATAAGTCATGTAAAGAATGTCACTTTTCATATATTCAGTATGTGGATTTTCTTCTTTTTGACCTAGAGCATCACATAAAGGACTTCGGCATATAATAAGAATAACGTATGAGGATCTACTAACCGAAACACGTGTCTGCTGCATTAAAATTTGAAATTTTCTTCAAGAAAGTAAAGAGTTGGAACAATTCCGTATTATTATTATTATTAACACATATTTCCTTTGCGCAGTTAAACTTGTTCCCCATGACCGGATGTTTAAAACGGAATAATTTCCCCTTTAACAACGATGAGGATATACACTCAGAAACACATGTCTGGTGCATTAAAATTGGTTTGAAATTTTCTTCAAGAAGGTAAAGAGTTGGAACACTTCCGTATTATTGTTAGAATGAAATGCAGGTATGATATGCTGGAATTTTAACAATAGAACTGGTAATTTTATCCTCATCTTGCTGTGTATATTCCTAATGAAGCACACAGAGACCCACTTTCTATTAATGTGCTTTGATTTATACTGGTGTTC